>OX451736.1:357196457-358396457 GCA_948472305.1 Vicia faba
AGAGAGAGAGAGAGAGAGAGAGAGAGAGAGAGAGAGAGAGAGAGAGGAAGAAAATGAACTTTCAATAACCAAAAAACAAAGCTATCTCAAGGATACATCCCACTAAGACTAACTAGAAAAATCCAAACGACTAACTATGGTATCATAAGGTTCACTATCTTATTTTTAAGCCTTTTACATAACCATCCTCTATAGACAAAATTGTAAATAATCTCCTGAATAGTATTTTTTCTATCACTATTTTTACCAAAGTATACTCTATTTCTATAATCCCAAGTTCCATAAATGGTTTCTGCAATAGCCAACTTCAAGAGAGATGATCTCCATCCTTTACCTCTTCACATCCGTATAACCCAGCTTAACTTAGCATCCCAAACTTTAGGACTGTGATGATACTGTAACCAAGTCAAAATATCACACTAAATTTTTGGCTGATGGTGGCAGTCAAAGAAAACGTGATCAATTGTCTCCTATGCACTGCAGAAAGCACATGTACTATTAGTCATAAAACCAAATCTGACCAGTCTACTCTTACTTGCCATTTTCCTGTGATAGGCTAACCATAACATCATTTTAGCTCTTGGTCTTGCAACGTTAAAGATCATCAACTTACTCCAGTGTACCTCCTGACATGCATTAAGAATCAAATAAACTTTTCTTATGACAAACTTGTTCATAACACACATCTCCTCCCAAACAGAGTTGTCCTCATTAATAAAGTCACAACAGTTCAAAATTTTCCTTATTATCCAAGTGCTGGTACTCTTTACTTGAACCTCCATAATAGACCTGTTTTTTGTGTAATATGCATGTATCTATTTCACCCACATACTATCAGCTTTCTCACATATATTCCATAATAATCTAACTATTGCATAATTATTCCAAATGGACAGATTAATGATTCCAATACCTCCTTGTTTAATAGGCTTACAAACTTGTCTCTAAGCAATCAAGCTCTTTCTGCTAGTAACATCTTTCCCTATCCATATAAAAGTTCTAAGATTTTCTTCAATTTTCTTTGTGACATATTTTTGGAAAAGGAAACACCACCAGCCAATAATTTGCCATTGAAAAAGATACACTCCTGATCAACTGAGCTCTACCTTCATAACTCAACAAATTCACAGACCAATGCTTAATTCTGTTAGTAATTTTCTCAACAAGAACCATGTAGTGACAGAGGTTAAGTTTTTTGCAGGTCATGGGTACACCAAGATATTTAAATGGCAAACATCCTTCTTTGAACCCAGATTGGTGAAGGATACTACTTTTCACATCCATATCAACAGCTCCAAAATAAATTTTACTTTTACTTATATTGATCTGTAAACCATTAGATTTTGAAAAGTTATGAAATTCTTCCAGGATTATCTTGACAGAACACTGATCACCCCTTGAAAACAACAGAATATCATCAACAAACATCAGATTAGTCAATTTCGGATTCTCACACTTCGAGTGGTGGTTAAAGTTATGGTTCATTTTCATTTTCACCAAGCATCGATGTAAGTATTCCATGACAAAAGTAAAAAGGTAAGGGGATATTGGATCCCCTTGCTTAATCCCCTTTTTTGCCAACAACAAATCAGACCAAGTACCATGAATATTGAATTTATAAAAAACTGTGGTGACACTAGCCATTATCCAATCAATGAACTTAGGAGGGATTCCAATTTCTTGCATGGTAGTCTCAAGAGCCTTCCAGTGAACCATGTCACACGCTTTCTTCACGTCCAATTGAATCATTCACTTGGGAGGGCCACCCTGCCTATTGTAACCTTTCAATAATTCATAAGTCAGCAAAATATGACTATGAATATTCAGGCCAAAGATGAAAGATGCCTGAGATGGACTAACGATACTACCTATAACTTTACCCAATCTCACAATTAAAATCTTGGAGATAATTTTATAAACTATAGAGCACACAGAAATAGGTCTATAATCCTTTATACTGATAGCTGACTCAGATTTGGGGATGAGATACACTATTGTGAAGTTAAATTCTTTGTACAATTTACCTATTTCAAAGTAATCTTGGATGGTGGCTAAACAGGTCATGTTTCATTACCTCCCATCTGCATTTAAAAATTTAGAGGTATATCCATCAATTCCAAAAGCTAACATATCATTAATGCTATTGAGGGCAAATAAAACTTCACTTTCAGTGACAGGAATCACCAGACTATCCCTCTGCAAATTCTGTAATTGAATTCCCATTCTCGTATCTCTGATATCCACCCCTTGAATTTTCTCATCTTTACTGCCCATCAAATTTCCATAAAATTCCAGAATTTCAGCTTCTACGACAAGTCGAAAACCTGAAAAGGCGGCTTGGGCAAAAAAGGGTATCCCGGTGGACTAAAAACCCGAAAGGGAGGTCGAGTAAAAAGTTAGGGATTTTAAGCGTATAACTATGTCCCGTTGGCTCACCTTACAGCCAATTTTCAACATCAACTATCGAGCTCAAATGGTACTAATCAATCCAGCCAGCTTCAGACAAGCAACAAAGAGATGAGACGCTCAAAGACATAAAGGCAATAGTAGAATGGAAACCCAATGGGATTATTTCACATAACTATTTTTCTTTATATGCTATTTTGTATAGTTTTCATTCTTACGACGATATTATCTTACTAGGATGTTCATCTCCTTGTATAAAAAACGCCTATTCAAATTAATACAAAACTATCTCTTTGAAAGTGCAAAACTATTTGTTTTTATTTTTCTGTTTTGTTTGAAAAAACGTCCAGTGATTATTTTTGAACATATGCATTTGAAAGTGATCACCGTTTACAAATACAAGCATAAAAAACAGAAAGACAATTACTAATGGCTTTAAGAAACAGGACAATGTCTAAAGGCCATCTGCAAATCCCCGCAAATACTTTCTCCAGCAGGTACAGAGACAGGGACCTCCTACTGTAAAGTCGCTGCCATATCCTCAATTCACGGCTTGATGATGTCAAAGTTTTTATATCCCCGACAAAGCAAAAATTTCCAATTACTCACCCGACATCTCAAAGAATTCTTTAGCCTGGTTCACAAGCTTCTGGGATTCTCCAACAGGTTTCATAAAAAAAATCCCTCAAGTGGTTTACGGAGTTTCCATTCCCCAACAGAGTTTATTCCTCTAACAACAGAAATCTATCTCCCAGCATTTCAACTTCAATAAAATTTGAAGACTTACATTCTTTATCCCCAGTAACAATCAGGGATTTATTTTTCTTAGTTCAACAACACTGCAGCACAACAACTGATATGTTCACACATTACATTCATACATCATTCTACAAACATCATAGCATATGCAACACAAATGCATATATCACAATCTCATTTATTTTGAGAACATCATTATCTGATGCATCTCATGCATCATGACACTGCATATAACTGACTCTTTACCTTTTTCAGGAAAATTAGCAAGCAGACAAATATCATCACCAATTTTCAACAGTTCCAGATTAATTCCTGAAACCAGACAATGCCACTATCTGTAAACGACTGAGTGTAGATCAATTCCTAAAACAAGACAGGGCGATTATCTACAAGACCAGGCCAGAGATTAATACCTGAAACCAGACATGACAACTATATCAACGACCAACAAAAACAAATTCCAGATTAATACCTGAAACAAGACAGGGCAACTATCTGTGGATGACTGATTATAGATTAATACCTGGAACCAGATAAGACAACTATCTACATGAGCAGATTGAAGATTAACTCCCGAAACAAGACGGGGAAACTATATTTCTTTCTCTTAGGTAAGAGATTAATACCTGAAACCAGACAGGACAACTATCTCAATGACCAACAAAAACAAGTTCCAAATTAATACCTGAAACAAGACAAGACAATTATATGTGAACGACTGATTGCAGATTAATACCTGAAACCAGATAGGACAACTATCTACATGAGCACATTTAAGATTAACTCCCGAAACAAGACGGGGAAACTATCTTTCTTTCTCTTAGGTCAGAGATTAATTCTTGAAACCAGACAAGGAAGCTATTTCAACAACCAACAAAAGCAAGTTCCAAATTAATACCTGAAACAAGACAGGACAACTATCTATGAACAACTGATTATAGATCAATTCCAAAAACAAGACAGGGTGGCTATCTACACGACCAGACAAAGCAATCTTACACGGTTTCCTTCTCTCCAGATGCAGCTTTACACGAGCTCATCTTGAAGCAATCTTACACGGGTTTCTTCTCTCCAGATGCAGCTTTACACGGGCTCATCCTGAAGCAATCTTACACGGATTCCTTCTTGCAATTTTCAGATGCAGTCTAACGCGGACTCATCCTGAAGCAACCCTACACAAGCTCCTTCTCGTATATCTCCAGATGAAGTTTAACACAGACTCATCCTGAAGCATCCCTACACAGGTTCTTTATAATACATTTCCATAAAATAGTTAATTTTCATTCTCACCAGCAAGTTACTGTAAAGCCTGGATTTCAACCAGAGAACAACTAACTTTCATCTCTCCAGTCCAGAGATAAATCCTTAGTAGATCCATGGACAACTAAAGCTCATAGACTTTATTCCCCACAGAGTTTTCCTCAAACAGGAGAATAACAAAAATCAACATTCCCCATTAGAGTCCTCCTTAGACAACAGGAACATGAATCTCCACAAAGAGACCTCTTATGAATTCAGCATCTACTCTGGATGACATCTTTAAGCCCATCTCCAACAACTCTCAGCCATCTTCTTTAAATGGCATTTGTAAGCCCATTCCTGACATCATCAACTAATGGCATTACTTCATGTGAGTGCAAATTTCTGGGCACTCTAGTGTTCAATCATCTTCCACCTTTAGATCATGAAAGGCAGACAAGCCAATCTACATCCTCATGTTTAAGAAGATTGAACAGGGGCAGCTGTTGTACCCCAAAATTTTCCCTCCCATTCCACTC
Source organism: Vicia faba (assembly GCA_948472305.1). Classification (NCBI taxonomy): domain Eukaryota; kingdom Viridiplantae; phylum Streptophyta; class Magnoliopsida; order Fabales; family Fabaceae; genus Vicia; species Vicia faba. The sequence goes on from OX451736.1 coordinate 357,201,401, forward strand.
AAAACATGCTCCTTAAGATCCTCAATTTCTCAAGGTTGACCAAGAATTGATCAAATAAATTCTCCGCCTAAGCATTGGATTTCCAACTAGGATTACACAAGTTTTGAGTCACTAACACTAGATCAAAGAGAGAACAGTTCAAAAGAATGTATGAGGAGGCTTTATGAAGTCTTCAATTTGATGGACTTCGAACATATGAGGAGGCTTTATGAAGTCTTAGATTTGATGGACTTCGAATACGTGAAGAGGCTTTTTTCTAAAGTGTTCAATTGGAAGAACAAATAAGGAGCTTCAAAGGGTTCGTTTTCGATCCACTGAGATATAAGCCATTCGAAACATCCAAGGAAGGATGGATCAAAAGAAAGCGTGAGGAGGCTTTTTCTAAAGTCTTCGATTGGAAGAGCTAATAAGGAGCTTCAAAGGGTTCTTTTTCGAACCACTAAGATATAAGAAATTCGAAACATCCAAGGAAGGCTGTATCGAAATAAAGCGTGAGGAGGCTTTTTCTAAAGTCTTCGATTGGAAGAGCTGTTAAAGGCATCGAAGGGTGTTGTTTTCGAATCATGGAAACATAAGCCATTCGAAGCACTACAAGAAAAGACCTTTCGATTGACACGTTTGTTCGAATAGGCACTTTGAAAAGAAGAATATTTTGGAATAAAAAAAAAAGAAAACTTTTATTTTATCCAAAGAAGACAAGTGGAAAGCTCATGATTCGAAGGACATGCCATCCTTAAGCATGGCATGATCGAAGGACAATTTGAGATGAACTAGCCAAGTATGAGCCACCTCAGAACTTCTGACATGCACCTGAACAGGTGTGGGATGTTTGTGGGGAAGTTCTGATGCTCTTAGGTTACCCTTTGATTGGTGAAATACAAGTTGTATTCACCAATCGAAGGTGAACTAGAGTTCAACAGGAGAGATATTTTTTGCAAGCAAAAACATAAACAAAGGGTGGGAGTTAGAATCAAAGGGCCACCTGCACAATTACATTCGAAGGAAATAACAAAATGAAGCTTCGACAGGCCAGAAGGAAGTGTTCGATTGGGCTAGTTGGATATTTTTAAATCAACCAGCTAAGGCAAATAATGGCTCAATCGAAGAAGCCACAATGATGAGGCCTTGAGCCATCGAAAGGAGCAATTCAGAGCCAATCAAAGAGCAAGTCTTGAGGGCATTCGAAGGAGTCAAGATAAGAAACCTGTCCAAGTTCATTCAAAACCCAAAATGGTAGAAGATCATCAAAAATGGCAACTCTTTTAAGGCTTTCGATTCTGACTTCAAAGCCTGATTAATGACTGATTCTTTCCATGTTTGTTCATCCTCACATCCCCCTATAAATACAGAGCTAAAGACACATTTCCAGGGACGAAAAACATTGCCACATAAACATTTTTGCAGACACACAAAAATGTTGCCAGCAGAGACGAAAACACTTTTACCATACAAAAAGATTACCCCCAGAAAACCACACCAACTTTGTTTCTCCAAATTTCAACAAAGTGGTTCCATACTCAAAACTGCAGATCCAAGTATACCAGCCATATGTATAAATTTTGAAATTCAATCTCTTAATTCAAGCTTTTTTTATCGTTATAACGTATTTGTGTGTGTTACAGTCCTCACATACGAATACTGACATCAGGATAAAAATCTGCCACTTGTTTGGGAATTTGAAACTGTTCCATTCAGCCATGGCATATTATTGTTTTATTCAAACATGTTCCTGACTGGATTTTAAATATATTATTGTTTTGTTTTTTATACTAACAATTGAAGTAAATGGTTGGGTGTGAAGAAGCGCGTGATGGGCTAGAGGACATGGGTTCGATCCCAGGCTTCACCCTTTCTATTTTTCTCATGCTATATTGATAGATATGGCGCTTCAAGTCCAAATATGTGCACTATACACTCTACCATCAGCACCATCAGATCCATACAACATGGATCCAACGCCTCCAACATGCAGTCCCCACCGTAGACTCTCCAAATGCCTTCTCACCAGATTCTAATGCACCCTGGGCCAGCTTATTTAGGCCTGACCAATTTCAAACATTGCACCCCCTTTATTATATTTTAGCAGACCCGTTTGCGTTTTCCTCTTCTACTGTTTTAATTTGTTTTGTTTATTTGTTTCACATTTTACTTTCAAGATTTAATCTTCTTTTAATAAATAAATAAAATCACAAAAAAAATTAGATTAGTATTTTTATTAATTAAGCTTATTTTGTAAATAAACTAATTAATTACTTTAACATTTTTTTTAATTTAAAAATCAATAGACTTAAGATTCTAATCAATTTTAGTTATATTTCTCAAAAAAATACCAAAAAAAATCATTTGTTTAATGCTTAAGGTTTCAAGACATTTTTTATATTTTTTCTTATCATTTTTCTATTTATTTACCATTTAAATTCTAGAAAGAGTGTATAGGTTGTATGAGAAATTTTGTAATCGTTTAGTTTATTTTTCCGTATTTGTCTATTATGTAACTGCCCACAGAATGTAATAGCGTAGGATTTAATTTTCGCACTTTATATTTCCTATACATATATTAACTATTTAGATGTATGCTAATAGGATTGTATGGCAAGAGATCAAAATCAAACATTAGCAAAACCTAACATCAAGATAAATAATTGAAACACAATACAATTGCACAATCACACCTTTAGGGTACTCCCACTTTGGTTGCCTTCAGAAAATAGTCACAACTCTCGAAACGTGAGAGATTTTAGTGGCTACCCTTCGGTTTAAAGATTATAAGTCCCTCGATGATCCTCTCGACGTTGCCTTGATAAAGTGATCTTAAAACTCCAGGGTAGTTACTAAAATTTCTTGCCCAGTTGCCTTTGTGACTATAAACGTCCCTTCGAATGTCCCTCTAAACATCCAACGATAGGGCTACCTACTCACTAATAGTTGGATAGCACTTTCTAAAGGAAAATAGGAAAAGAACGACCCTTTCGAGTAAAAGTAGATAGTTGTTAGATGCGTGCTCAAAAACAAATTTTTTCACATACACAAAAAATTTTCAAAATTTTTTTCAAATGCTTTATCAACACTCTTGAGAACTCATACAAGAGTTATCATAAAGAAAACTGCCTTACTATTGGAATTTCAAAATACTTTCAAAACACAAAAAGCACAAGGTATTTCAAAATGAGCTAAGCATCTAAGAGCCCGTAGATAACTACAAAACGAAAGGGTGCTAACACATTCCCTTTCCATAATCTACCCCCCTTACTCAGAAAACTCTCGAAAGGTCTTTTTCTATTCTTTTCACCCTTTCCTTTGTTGGATAAAAGAAAAGTCGGTGGCGACTCTTGCTTACCGCGACATTTACGAACACAAACGCAAAACCAGTATAACAAGCGATTCTACCACCGTATCACACATGGTGATGATGACATGTCCATATTTGGCGTGACAAATGGCAATGACACTTACTATGTTGATCTTAAGAAGGAAACTTGCTCATGTAGGGTGTGGGAATTGACTGGCATACCTTGCATCCATGTTAATGTATGCATTTGGAATATCAAGAAAAAGCCTGAGGATTATGTTGTTGGATGTTATAGGTTTGACTGGTAACTGCATTTTATAGTGTGTCAATTGCATTTTATGTTGCATTAACTATTAACTATTGACTGTTATTATGTGTAACATGAAATTATCTTTTATAGAGACATACTCACACATTGTGTATCCAACTAATGGACCACAATTGTGGCCTGTGGATGACCAGAATAAAGTGGAACCACCAGTTATGTGAAGAGCAATAGGAAGGCAAAAAAAAAAACAGAGGAACAAAATAAATGACGAACCTAGGAATCCACACATACTGCCAAGGAGGTTTTCCACTGTCACTTGTGAAAAATGTGATGCTATGGGACATAACAAGAGGAGTTGTAAAGATAAAATGGTTGTAGATAGGGAAATTCCAAAAGTTGTAAATAAGGATAAGAAGGTGGCTAAGTCTAAGAAAGTTTCCCTTGAGAAGCAAGTACAAATTGGTCAAAGCTCAGAAGCTACTCAACCCACTCAAGAGTAGTGTACTTTAGATCTAAGTATATTTTGACTCAAGTTGTGTCTTAAGTGTTATTTTGGTTGTACTAGGTATATGAAAACAAGTCTTATTTTGGTTGTACTCTATTTTGGTTGTCACATTACAGGTCAAAAACATTTATTGTATTAATCTTGTTGTACTCTATTAATGTGTTATGATATTATAGTATGAATACTGGTGTTATTATATTGATTACAATATTCTGTTATAAGGCTAAATACTTCGTATTATTATATTGATTACAATACTATGTTATAAGGCACATTGCTGACAAATTGGAGTCAAGTTACAGATAAACAAATTATGTCAAATAAGAGTAAAATTATAAGACACATTACTGTCAAAAGACCTAACCATTGCACCATGACACAACAACATACCTAACAATTACACCGTTATACAACGACATAGCTAACTATTACACCATTACACAATAATAGACCTAACCATTACACCATACACAAAATAAAACCTACTAAAATATATCCTATTTCATCAATGTTGTTCCAACAAATGAAAACAACATGACAAAAAACAATATCCAATTAATTTTCAATTGCTTCTTCATGATATTAACCTTCATCTTTAATCCGTCCTCCTTTGCTTTGTAGGTTTTGACCATCTCCTTCTCTTCATTCAAGTTCTTTAATAGTTCAGATATTAACTCATTTTCCCTATGATTCATCTCCTCGTCCAACCAAGTAAAATGTGTGCATTTTTTGTATCCTTGTATCTGTTTAGACCAACTAAGACAAAGATGAATGAATACCCAAACCAATTACAAGGGAAGAATAACAAAATGATTTATACCTTATACATGTCACATCCATAGAAACGTCTACCTGGGTTCACATCCGTCTATGACGTCATCAACGGAGCATCGAGACCACACTTGTCGACATACCGCAAATGACTTAAAGATTTGCTGCCATGGATGAAGTCAGACTGGTGCTACATATGAGAATGTAAGATTCTTGAGGAAGACGAGGAACAGTGGCTTCGATGGCTTCGATTCAGAGGAAGACGATGAAGAAGATTATTTGTTTCTCTTTGATACTTATATTAATTTTAATTCAATTAAAATAATATTATTTTCAATTAGAATAATGTTACTTTCAATTAATAACATGATTTTAATTAAACTATTAGATTAATTCATAAAATATACAATAATGGTGACATGGATTGAGTGTTATAATGCCACCTCATTAAAATATATGACACATCACCTAAAATGGATGGGGGATCTAGTAGATGCCAAGACATGTTAAATAAAGGGATAAAATTCACAAATTTTTTAATAGGGACACTACTTCTTTAGAAACTCCAAATTAAGGGGACCAAAAGTACATTTAAGCTTTTTAAAAATTAATAGATATTTATACGGAAATAGAGAGAGATGGATACTAAGGTGTCCATATCCGCACCCATGTCCGCTTATTTAAAGGATAATTATTTGCGCACATACTCATTTTTGCGGGGTTTTATCCTACCTGTACGAAAATAGGGAAGGGTGGATACTAAGGTGTCCATATCTGTACTCATACCCGCTAATTTAAACGGGTAATTATCCACGTCCGTACCTATTTTTACGAATTTTTATCCTATCTTTTGTGAGTATTTTTGTGGATACTCAATGAAAATGTGTCAAATTATCCTCCTTGATAGCATATTTCAATTAATTTCCAAATTATTTATAATTATATTAAAATAGTTTATTTTTATGATTTGAGATTATAAAATCTAAGTTTTTTATTAAACTGATGTATCATAGATTGATTTTGATACTTTAGTATTATTGTCCATACTCTTTAGATTATAGAGTCAAACTTTGAATTGAATTGTTTTTTAAAATATATTTTACAATTATTTTTTACCTAGGAAAATCAAATATTCAATACAATTAATCTCTTATATTTATATGGATTGCAATGATAATAAAATATAGGATTTTAGTCCCATTTACAAAATTAATTTCTATATTTTAAATTCAAATAGTTTTTGTCTCTCTCACATTCTTTTATAAAAAATCAATAAAATTTTTGTTTTTTAACTTATATTTTTATCTATAACTAGTAAGATATTTAGGCTCCCGCACGGATAAATTTATTTGATATTATATAAAATATATTTAGAAACATGTAAATTTGAAATGAATAATTTGATTATAAAAGAATAATAATCATAAAAATTCAACTATATTAATTAACCATATAAAAAAAGGACATGTGAGTTGGAGAAAAAAATTGAAATTTTAACAAATACAAATATAAAATTTTAGATATAAACGTAATATTTGAAATGATTTACTTATTTGTAAAATGAATAATAATCATATAGATTTAATTGTATTAAATAATCATACAAAAAGAAGAAAAATAATAATCGTTAGACGGAGAAATTGTGTTGATAGTGACCCGTGAAAAAATAATAATAATTAATAGTAAATGTTATGATTAAAAATAAATACTAATATTTCATTGAAATTCTAAAAATAACTTTCAATTTTAATTGAAATTTTAATTTATTTATATGCACGAATATGAATTGATAAATTTAATTTTGTAATACAATGAATATTAAAACTATTAAATAATTGATCATTTTTAAACACGTAATAAATCATCATTTAAAAAAAAATCAATTTAAAAGATGTTGATATTTGAAAGAAAAAAATGTTGTATAAATTTTAACCCCTCGTAAATATTTATCTAAAATATAAAAATATAATAATTTAATATATATTTTTAAATATATAATTATTAAATTATTTTAATAATAGCTAAAAAATACTAAAATGGATATACAAAAAATAAAAAAGTAATACGTCATAATTATTAAATTTTTTGTATCACTTTCAATTATATTAGTGTAAGCATGTCATTATCCATATTGTTATATGATATATCATTAACTAAAAATTTGTATAATGAGTCTGACAAGACCGTTTTTGAAATCTTCATTGTAGTGTCAATATCAAACGATAAAAAAATATAAAATTGATATACAATCATAACTCCATACATTACAACATAAAATTTATTTAACAATAATTGGGAAAGGGATGTCATCACGCGGGTTATACTGTTGTTGAGTAGATGTGATTGTAAGTTTGTTGTTTCTATCATCGGCTGGAAATTGTTATCAAAGGACAAGACGCGCATACTTATCACAAGAATTATACTTATCCACCATTGTGATACTTACACATAAGTGCCGGATTCGAAACCCATCAACACAAATTATATAAATCATAAACTATCTTTGATCACAATTATAATATATAACCGTTGTGAAAAGTGGACAGAGTTTATTATATAATATGTAGATTGCTTGTTTTCCCATACACCTCACTAAAGAAATACAAGTTTTCAAATTGATGAAGAAATCTATAATTTGAAAATTAAGCTATTCTTGAAAACCAACTTAAACAAACCATTATTTTTTCTGATTGCATGTGTTTCATCTTGCATTTCATGCTCTTTTACATATGTAATGTGGTTTATTGATCTAACTCATTCGATACATCGTTATCTTCGATTATAGTTAAATTTCCATTTTATCATTCATGACAGTTCAGAACAAAAGAAAATAACAACTACAATCTTCTAATGTTTTTCTTCTCTCTTTATTTCTCTCCACCTCACTCAAAATTGATGCATAATAACATCCAAGAAAACAATTCACACAAAGATGAGAAGCACTTACCGGTGATAATCGAAATGATAGAGGTGACGCGTTTCCGGTGAGAGGGAGTGGAATTCATAGGCGTTGTGATATTTTAGTGGTGGTGTGGAGCTGATCGGTGATGTGTTCAAAACCTAACCAGCGGTGGCTTCAAGAATACACTGTAATTTGCATTTCGCTTACTGATTACCGACAAATTCCTTCCTCTTCTTTCTCTTTTGCTTTCTCTACTGTGGAATTGTTGTATTGTTATTTGTTGTTGTGGCAGGTTGTGGTTCATGAATCGGAATCAAATTGTTATCGTAATTACTGCTTCACAACTATACATGTCAAGTGCTCGACAAAAATCCTCAAATAATTTCCCAAAAGTCCAAATCATCGTACATGATAACTGAAAATGAGTTAAAATTTTAATGTGAAGTTAAACTCATCTCTTACAAATTTACCAAAAATTTGTAATTTCATTAGAAACTTAATCCTTCTTTATATTTTTCTCATACCATATCATTTAAGAAACATTACAACTTCACCAATTATTTTTTCCATTTTATTGCGATTATCACTCTTTAGCATATAAACCATTTTGATACCCTCTCAGCAAATCTACAAAGATTTATCTTTCATCATGACTTAGAGTCGTGGTCAAAATGAGTGAACTCATTATGCGCTCAAGGTTTTTCTTCTGCAATGGAGGAGGTAATCGCGGAGCCTCGTGATTCTTCCACGCCTAGAGATAGCATTTTTGCTACAATTTTGTTCAGACCGTTGAGGTAATGATTAGATCTGCTTATCTTATGGTATCAAATCTTAAATCTGATTATTTTATGGTATCAAATCCTTCATTGTGAATTTGAGAGAAATTGAATCATAAATGTTTGTTTGATTTTGGTTGAGAACAAAGCATATTACATGCTTGATTAAATGTCTTTAGGCATGTATTCATTATAATTTCCATTTTTGAGGATTGAAAGTAGTATAAAGTTGTGATAATGGAAATGAATGCTTGATCCGAAGAAGCTTCATGCTATTGGGAATTCTATAATAAAGATTTTCCAACAACAATTTTCTACATCGCACTGATTTCGCCCAATGCATAGGTTCGTTTAATTTTTTTCTGCAATTTTCATTTCAATTTTTTTAATTGTGCATGTATTGAGTTCATTATCTTATCACTCCCGATTTCACATTTTTAATGCCTTTAATTATAATTGATTATTTTTGGTAGAAATAGAAACATATATTTTTGGTGCGCAACGATACAAACTAATCACTACTAATCACAAGGAGGATAATTATACTTTATTTTCTATAATGCATAACTTATTTTTGTCAAAAAACAAGGAGGATTTTTGTTAAAAATAGTTTCCTATCTTTGCTAGGGTTTAGTTTCTTATTCTCTTATTGAGAAGTTACGATGCTTGACTTTTCCTGGTTATTTAGTCCAACACGCTGCTTTACTAGGGCAGCATGGCAACACCGAGTATGTAAAACTTGTCAATTAACGAGGAGGACAAAGTAGATGTTTTTTTTTGACGTGGAAGAAGATAGAGATGAAGTCCTAGATATCATATGGTGTCTTTTTGGTAGATTCATGTGTGATAGATCTATCCATGTGCAATCGATGAAGAAAAAAGTTACAGGTATTTGGATACCAGTGAAGGGGGTCAACATCAAAGAAGCAGAAGACGGTTTGTTTCTTTTTCACTTCTCTCACAAACTTGACATGAATGCAGCGCTACAAGGTGGTCCTTGGACATTTGATCCTTAGCTCTTGATTCCTGAGAAAGTGAGGATTGGTATGTAGATTGAGAATATACCCCTGTTTGCAAATCCATAACCTACCAGTGAGATTAATGATTGAGAAAGTAGGGAAACCCATCGCAAATTTCATCGGATATTTTGTCGAGTATGACAAAAATAATAATACCAGTTTCTGGTATGAGTATATGAGACTAAGAGTGAAGATCGATGTACGACAACTATTGAAGAAGCAAACGAGATTCAAGTATAAGGGTGGCGAATGGTGTGTGGTTAATTTCAAGTATGAGAAGTTGAGTTTATTTTGTTTCATATGCGAAAAGCAAAGGAATTATGAAAATAAGTGTGAGATCTGTTTTGCTATGGCAGAGGATAATGGTATAAGAGAATGGTCCATGGGATTGAGGGCTGATAGAAAACGTTATGGCGACAACTCCTCCTCGAGGTGGCTTAAAATTGATGTAGGTGGCAGCATGAAAAAGAGTTATGGAGGTAGAGAACCAGAGAGCGTGGTCGTGATACTTATTCAATTTGGTGAATATGTTCTGCAGATGGACGATGATACACAAACAGATCCGTTTCAACAGCCAGAGGCAGTAATTATTGCCAATAATGGTGATAATAATGGAGTTGTCTCTAATATTAGTGGAGAATTATCAATCATAATGGGAAACATTCTATAGACGGAGATCCAATCTGCACTGGACACGATAAGACACATGTTAATTTGTTTCAAAGATTCCCGACAAATTTTGTCCAACAATAAATGTTTTCCTTTTCTCAATAGTCCCAATGTAACTCCACTTAGGGTATCAGTTCAGAACCAATACTGACACCTGTCCCACTTAAGCAACATGTCTCATTTGCTTCAATTCAAGTAACACAACTGCTAGCCAATCAGAATAAACATGTAGTGCATGAGCTTTTGCATATAACATCCAATCAGATACCAAATGCCTCACATGATGATACGAGTCTGATACCAAGAACTTTTAGTGCATCAAAAACAACCCATGTGTTCCAGCCTAATACGCAACACAACTAGATCAGGAGTACCAACACCTTGCATAATTCTACTATCCTGAACCTGAAATCATATAAATTCAAAAACAAAAGTGTGCAGCAAAAAGTTTCATAGATAAACCATGTCTAGAAGCATCCAATACGAAGTATAATAAGTAACAATATCAATGCAGCACCTCTAGTGACTTTCAGTAGTTCAATTAATGTTACAACTAGCAGAGAGAATATGGAGAAGGGAGAACAACTCGATAAAAAAATGAGGAGCAGGAATGATAATTACAAAGACGATGAGTTAGTGGTGTCACAACATGTCGGGATTGAGCAACCTGCGTATAATTCCTAGCCTAAAGAAAATGGCTTAGCAATATCAGACAAAAATCATATTTCTTTCCGAAACATTAGCAAAAGCGAGAAAATTGGAAGCTATTCGTGTTATACTAAAATTTGAGGTATGCTTAATTGTTGATGTTGAGGGAAGAAGTGGCAATCTAGCTTTTATGAGGAAACAAAATATCAATTGAAGTATATTGAATTTCTCCAGAAACTTTATCAGTGTCCTTGTGAAAGACGATGAAAATGGGATTGGAGACTTGTTATTATGGCTATCCCGAGAAAAGTAGAAGGAAATAAGCTTGTGAGTTATTGCGTGAAATACATGGTTTATCGAGTATTTTGTGGTGTGCCATTGGGGATTTCAATTACCTATTATCATAACAAGATAAGACAGGATTGCATTTTCATCCTAATTGGATTTGTGCGGATCTTTTACAGGTGGCTAGTGATTGTAATCTGGTTGATATACGGCTTGAAGGTCATCAGTTTACGTGGGTGAAAAGTATAGGTACTGAGCATGTGATTGAGGAACGTTTAGGTCGATCTTTAGTTACTCCGATTGGTTAAACCTGTTTCCGAATGCCAAGCTGTTGAATCTCATTGTGACGCATTCAGATTATAGTCCACTGTTGCTAGATTGTGAACCTGCTCTATAGGTGAACCGCCAATTTAATTTCTAATTTGAGAATAAGTGACTTGTAGAGGATGGAATTACATAATTTGTGCAAGACGGTTGGGAATACAGGGAAACTATCGATGTAGAGACTCATATTGCTTCTTGTGATGATAATTTGACTAGTTGGAATAGACAGCGCAGAAGGAAGGAGAAAGCGAATTTTGTGAGGTGTAGGGGTTTCCATAATCATTTCAAAACTGCTATGTTTTTCTAAGCGCAAAACCAATATAACAAGTTGCTTATTCGAGAAGATACGTATTGGTGTCAGCGGGCTAAGATGCATTGGCTTAAAAATGGCGATCTCAATACCAAGGTCGCCCACCAAGGAGGACGATACTGAAGTCATAGATCAGAAAGGCCTAGGAGGTGTAACGAAAGATCATTTCAAAAGTCTTTTGATGGCTACAGCGACTAGTTATGAACATGTTCTGTGCCATGTCCAAGTTGCGGTATTCGAAGTAGAAAATAACAATTTACTGTTAGAGTTTATAATGGAGGAATTTCACTCGGAATTAAAGGAGATTTACCCAGATAAATATGAGTCTGGGTGGCTTCAACCTGACGTTCTATCAAAAAAATTTGGATATTTGTGGTGATGATATTTTTTTCGGCAGCCAAATTATGGTTGGAAGGAGGTTTCTTCCTAGCTTCTGTAATCGATACTAATATTTTCCTGATACCTAAATGTTCGCAGCCTAACAAAATGAAAGATTTTCTCCCTATTTCGTTATGTATTGTGGTATATAAAATGGTTTCAAAAGTTCTAGCTAATTGTATGAAGTTTGTTTTGGAGAAATGTGTGTCGGGGGAACAATCAACATTTGTGGAGGGTCGATCTATTTTAAATAATGCTATAATAGCAAGTGAGGTTATTCACGCTCTTAAAAGAAGGACGAAAGTCAAGAAAGCACATTTAACCCTTAAGATTGATATAACAAAAGCTTATGACATAGTGAATTAAGATTTTCTGAAAGGGGTGCTTAAGAAGATGAGATTTACGTATAGGTGGATTCGTTGGTTGATGATGTGCGTTACCTCGGTACACTATAATGTCCTAGTGAATTTAGAAAGTGTTGGACATATTGAAATAGGAAGAGGATTGGGAGAAGGAGACCCACTGTCTCCTTAGCTTTTTATCCTTATTTCAGAAGGTATATCGGCCCTTATTACGGGATCAATGGCTAGAGGTGACATACATGGAGTTCAAATATGCAGAGGGGCTCCCAGTGTGTCCCTGTTCACAGTGATTTCTGGCGAAACAACCGCTAGTCTTCCAAACAAATTTGATATGTATGGTTACTTGCAGGATCGACTAGATTGATCCTAGGACATTGTCTTAACGTTAATTGTAACACTTTCTTGATGGTTTATGTAAAATATGACTTGATACTTATGCATGTGTTTGTGTAAAGGTTTGGAATGCAAGACTTCTGAAATTAAATTCAAATGTAAAAGTTTAGACGAAGCGTCTTAATTAAACGAAAAAGGTTTGAATGTAAATATTTGACAATAAAAAGACTTAATACTGGAATTAAGTGACTTGATTATAAAGAAAAAGCCTTTAAAAAGGAATTTGATTTATAAAGCTTTGCAGGAAAGTAAAACAATTCGACAGAACATAAAGAATTTAACAGAACATAAAGAATTTTAAGAACAATTGCAGGAATATATAAAAGAATGGTTTGAAAGAAAATTATGTTGATAAGTTCAATTTCAAAGATAAAATTGTGAGGTCATACGTACATTCTCAACGAAACTCTTTCTCTTTGACTTGGTACTTGAGTATTTTTGTGAGTAACTTTGTACGAATTTTGACCTCTATTTTCCTTAACACTAAAGAGCTATTTATAATGACCTAAACATAACGGTACTATTCTAAAAAAAGGCCACGTTGCTTCTTGCATGTCTTTTGACACTCTAAGGCTTCCACGCGTCCTTTTTATCCAAAGAAACTACTTTCGAATTTCAAATAATCCCGCTCAAGCCTTCAACAATGATTTTTCCATGTGGCCATCGAAAATGTGCCCTCTTGATAAAAACTTGTCTTTTCAAACTATCTTCGACGCAGATCTAGTAATATACTTCGACTAAAGCTCTGTTTCATCCATCTTATGGAAATTTTAAAATGTAAAAGTTCCTTTATTAACCTGTTCGAAATTCCCAGCTAACAAATTGCCCCCAAAAAATGTCTGTTTCGAATATTTTTGAAGAAATAGGCATTTCTTGTGATTAATTATATTTCGACCAGCAAAGAGAACCTTTTCGCATTCCAATGATATCATCATGATATCTCTTCAAAAACGTCACTTCAAGACGTGCGTGCAGCAGTTATAATGATGAATAACCATTCCCAATGTCAAGCGACTTGACAAACTTCTCACCTTCTCCTTCAGGATACGAACACGTGTCCCTTGATGGACAATCACTCTTCACTATAAAAAGGTTTTTCTTCTTCCTCTCTCTTACTTTTACAAATTTCTCTTAGCAAAAGCCCTTCCAGTCTCCGTAAAACCTCTTCCTTTCCAAAAAATCAGAAAACCTCCAGAAAGACCTAAAGAATCTCAATAATGGCCTCTGATAAACAACTAATGAAAATCAAAGTCAAAAACTCTGGAGCTTCCGCAGGTTCATTTTCTCAATCCATTCCAACTAGTAAAATAGTCATGCATGAGAATAAGGAATTTATCACACCTCCGAAGCTGTCCAAAGAACAAAAAGCCATTTTTGCTTCCCAGGTATTAATTTCTTCTTCATTATCTGGTAAAACCTTAGGATTCCTAGGCCCTTTAGTTTCTACGGAACATCTGGAAGACTGCAAAAACTTTTTTCCAACCTATCATGATGTTAAACCCATAGCTAATAAGGGAAACACTTCTGATGATTCTTCCAAATCACCTAAAAATATATCCACAGAAAGTCCTGAAGTAAATAGGGAACCTTTACAAATGAACTATATTACTGAGAATTTCAGACCTTTCCGATCTTGCCCCACTTTGGACAAGTCTTATTTAAACTGGCTAGAAAAAGTAGAGAAAAAGAAAAGCCAATTTTGGAAAGATTTAGGCATTTTCGACCTGATCCAGATGTCGAAATTAGGTTTTAGCTATTTCCAACCTTTACTTCTTGCGTCTCACTATTTTTGGGATACCACTTATAACACTTTCCATCTTCCTTGTGGGATGATAACCCCTACACTGTTCGACGTAGCAGCCATTACAGGACTTTCTCCTATTGGAGAAATATTTGACCCTTTTCTCCAATCTGACAACACAATAGATTTCAACACCAAAACCGCCTCCTTTAATGCCTATATGAATTTCTATCATACGGACGGCGAAGATGTTTCCGACATCGAACATATAGCTTTCTTAGCTTTATGGTTGTCCAAATTTGTTTTCTGTTGCAAATCTCTCCAAGTAGCTAGAAGATTTTTAACTTTGGCTAACCAACTACATTCTGGTCGAAAGGTTTGCCTTAGTGAATTATTACTAGTAAGTTTGTATGAAAGTCTAGGCGCTGCTGTAACCAAGCTTAAAGAACATGAAGTTGGTAGTAACCTCCTTTTAGCCGGACCTTACTGGCTTCTTCAACTGTGGCTGAATTCCACCTTCGAACCATCCCTTCAAACTTCTGGAAATGTGAATGAAGAGGATCCTATGATAGTAGCAAGAAGTATTGAAAGAATTAGGCTCCTGCTACTGACTCCTAGTGAAGACACGAATCTTCAATCTAGCCTTACCAAGTATATTCTGATGTTCTCGAAACGTCATGCCTTCACTCCTGCTATGGCTCCCTTAGCCAAACGAACTCATGGCCCTTCCTGGTTTACCGTTTCGATTGAAGAAGCCATAAAAGATGCCAACACTGAAGTTGAAGATGTCTGGCGTGCATTCCTCCTTCCCAGACTCCTTATTTCTAGGATTTTGCTTGTGAAGAACTACGTATGCATGTTATCCTATCAACCAAACTTTGTCTCTCGACAATTTGGATTGAATCAACTTTTCCCCGTGTCTCTTTTTAACCGTAAGAAGGAGATTTGCTATGCTGGAATAAATTATGTTATGAGGGACGTGGCGAAACATCAAGAATATCATGCTGACTTTGCTGTCTTCAAACTTGCCTCTTTCGAACCTGCGACTTATATGACCAAAGGCTTTCATACTTGGTGGACAAAGTTTTATTCTAACAACATGTTCGACAGTACTGAAATAAAAGATCAACTGACCCAAGCCTTTTCATCTTTGCAGGATCAAGGACCCAAAGGTAAAACTACTCATTGCAAAGAAATAAAATCTTTTTAGGATTATTTTGAAACTGTATATGACCCTATGCAGCTTAGTCGAACAGTCTATCAAGCGTCACTTATTCTGAAAGAAAAATTTACGAAAACTCTTTCAAAATTAAAACTTCCCAAATCTGTAAAACCTGAATTCAAGTATGATTTAGCCTTTAAACTGCAACCACCCAGATTTCCAAAATTGCCCACAGCGGACTTCACTCTGGCATTTTCGCCACCTTATCCAGACTGGTTCATCTGTGGGAACATTTTTCATGACTTACATAATGATAGTCAAAAACGTGCAAAACGGGTTGTTCTGACTAAGCTCACTCTGGACAGTTTCGACGGTTTCCTACACTATGACTTGTCTGCTGTGAAAATTATTTCTCCAATGCTTCAAGGTGCCATGTCGAAAAATGTACTTTAAGATTTCCCATCTTAACATGTTCCCTTCTGACTTTGTGAATTTTCAGCTGTCGAAAGGAAAACCCCCAAAAAGGAAAAACCTACTTCAAAGACCACTCCAACTGGAACGTCAAAGCCTACTTCTCCACAACTAGACAATGCCGGGAAGAACGTTTCTTCGAGAAAAACTGCCAAAGATTCTGAGGTTTTCATACTAAACTTTCTTTTCTGGAATTTTCTTCTAGTTTTGCTTATTTATCAAAATTTTGATGTTTTCTGCAGGATGGGAGTTTGCCAGTTGCCAAGGCGAAGAAGAGAAAAAATGCTTCTGGAAAAGAAGTAATTACACTCGAAGGTAGCAGCACTGATGACTCTCCTCCTCCTTTGAAGAAGAAAAAGAAAAAAGGGTCGAAGGTTACTTCGTCCCAGGGCACTGCCCAAAAGGAAACTAAAACTGCTATTCTCCCTACTTCTACGAAAGAAGCTGTGCCTCCAACCTCTGGAGCCAAAATTTCGAAGCATATTGGAAGCAATACCTCTACTGCTGATAAGGTATTTATTTTAAACTCTTCTTTTCATTTCCCTATATTTTGACATATTATATTTCCTGAACCAACATTGGCATTCACTCTTGCAGAAAAAGTCTAACAAGTCCCGTAAACTGTGTGATCCTCTAAAAAATCTGATTGTCAAAGGAACTCCTTCACCTCCTCCCAATGCTGGAATTGCCTAAAACAAAGGGTCTGTGACTGAAAATCCTCAATCTGAGTCGAAGGATGCAGAAGATCAGTAGAATTCCTCTCCTGAGGCGGATGCTTAAAAAAGTGGCACTCCCCCTAATACTTGCACGTCTGAGGAAATTGAAACGAATGAGGACGCGGAACGTTCTTCCGACATAGAAGGTTTCTTTGAAGGTAATGAGGGGATGTGAGATGATGAAAGAAACGTCGAAGAGCCAGAATAGATTCTCAGTAACAAAGACTTGGATTCCGCTCACGCCACTGAAGAGTCTAATCTTGCTTCGACGCACAACCAGCCTTCTTCAAGTCAGCCTACTATTGCCACTTTCTCAGAAGAGGAAAGAACTGCCCTTAAAGCAATGGATCCTTTAAAGTATGTCAAACTAATGATGGCTTTAAAGGATTCATCTCCTGCTAAAACATTTCCTGATGCTTCTGTCCAAGCTGGTGTTGGTACCAAAGAAACTTCTCTTGATGCCCTCTTGCAACACGTGAAGCAAGATGTCTTCGATGTTGATCTTTTTACCACCCTAAATGAGGATTGCACCGCTGGTTCTCGGATAAAGAAATTGATTTCTCAGATACCCATCACAACGTGTCCACCTAATATGGGTGAAGATTTAATTGATATTCAGCAATTGATTGATCAAGTGAGTTCTGAGTTCAATAGAGACTTCAATGCTCAGAAGAAACTTCAAGCGGCGGAAAAGGCACAATCTCTAGCATATGAAAAATCTTACAACGCCTATACTTCCTCTGAAACTCTCATGCAGTCGAAGAAGAAAGCCCAAGAGGAGTACAATAACTATGCATCCTCCATCCAAGTTTGGGAAACTCAGATCTCAGATTTACAAGCGAGGATTGCTGAGGCGAAAGAGAAACAGGCTGCCATTCAAGGCTTGAATGACCCTCAGGCTGACCTCTTGGCGAAGGAAAGTGTTGCTCAAGTGGAAGCGGCTACCAATATGGACAAAGAAATAACCAAAATTCAAGAGTCCAAAGCGGCTATCCAATATAAACTTAATCTGTCGAAGATCAAATATGCAAGGATAAAGAGCAATCTTCCTTTCTAGCTTTTAGCCGCTAGCCTTGACTTTTCTTGATGCATTGCCCCTTTAATTGTAATATTCATACAAATGCCATTTTGGCACCTTAAATCTCTGATATGTTACAATAGCCATTTTTAGTATTTCCATCTTGGCTTCTCTTTACTTATTTGTCACTACTGTTTTCTTATTCTAATTTCTTGCAGAAATGGTTTGTACTTCTTTAAGTATTTCCCATTTACCCTTAGGATCCTTTGATCTTCTGCTACTTCTTCCACCTCATACGCATTATTCGAAAATACTTTTAAAATTTGAAAAGGACCTTCCCAATGGGGACACCATTTGCCTAAAGCTTGTTTCTTTTTATCTATAGGTAAAATAACTTTCCAAACTAAATCATCGACAACGAAAGTTTTACCTTTCACCCTTTTGTTATAGGCTCTAGCTACTTGTTCCTTCTTCCTTATTAACACTTATAAGGCACGCAACCTTTCTTTGTCTACATCTATCAATTCATTCAACATCATTTCCCAATAAAGGTTTGGAGCTATCTCTTCCTGTCTTCGAATGCGGACTGACTGCAGAAAGATTTCGACTGGTAATACTGCATCATGCCCAAAGGTAAGTTGGAATGGTGTAGTATTGGTTGCTTCTTTAGGTGACGTTCGACAAGCCCAAAGTGCTTGATCTAACATTTTATGCCAATTTTTTGGCTTCTTTCCGACATGCTTCTTGATTAAGCCTATTATGACTTTGTTGGCTACTTCGACTTGACCATTTTCTTGAGCATAATATGATGTAGATGTTAGAAATTTGAACCCCGTTTCTTTTACGAGTTCTTGCATCTTTCGACCAGTAAAAACTGACCCTTGGTCCATAGTTATGCTTTCTAGGATTCCAAACCTATATAGTACATGCTTTTGGATAAATTCAATGACTGTTTCTTGGTCTACATTCGCCAAAGGAATAGCTTCTACCCATTTGGTGAAATAATCTATTCCTACCAATATATATCTTTGTCCTTTGGATGAAGTGGGTCGAATCTCTCCTATTAAATCTAATGCCCATCCTCTAAATGGCCATGGCTTAATGATTGAATGTAATTCACTTGCAGGGGCATGTTGAATGCTTGCATGCAGCTGACATTCTTGACAACCCTTGGCGAAGTCTATACAGTCTTTCAACATAGTTGGCCAATACATCCCATATCGAAACAACAACCATTTCATCTTATGTCCTGCTTGATGGGCCCCACAGGTTCCACTGTGAACGCTTGATAATGCCAGATACGCTTCGTTTTCTCCCAAGCATTTTAACAAAATTCCTTCAGGGGATTTTTTGAATAATTCGTTTCCCATCAAGTAATAAGATAAAGCTCTGTATCTAACCTTTCTATCCGTGTTGGTTGAAGGGTTTTTTAGATAGTTAATAATTGGGCTTCTCCAATCTGTATCTGCCAGAGTGCTTATATTTAGTACCTCAAACTCTTCTGGGTTGGCAAACCCTAGCCTAGTAGTTTCTAAGTCAATTGGTGATAACCTCGTAACCAATGCTTTTCCTCTTATCTCAATCAATCCTTCTAATCTTTCCTTTGACACTTTGTACCCTGAGGCTATCTATGCCAAGTCATTTACTTCTTGGTTTTTTATTCTAGGGACATGTTTTATATCCGCATATTCAAATTTCTTGAACAATCCATTAACCAAGACGAAATACATAATCAAGTTTTCTTTTATGCATTTGTATTCTTTCGTTAGTTGCTTTATTACCAATTCAGAGTCCCCTTTTATTTCGACTCTAGTTGCCCCCAATTCCAATAAAGCTTCGAGTCCAGCAAGAAAGGCTTCATACTCAGCCTCATTGTTTGAACAAAGAGGATCTTCAATCCTATACTTAAGCTTTGTTGGAATTCCTTCAGGAGAAATCAAAAGCATTCCAACTCCGCTACCATTCCGGTGTGTTGACCCATCGAAGAATAATCTCCAAGGTTTCAACTCAACATATAGTTGGCTTTCGACCATTGCATGGTCTACTATAAAGTCTGATACTATTTGACCTTTCATTGCCTTTAAAGGCATGAAAGTTAAAGAAAACTCTGTGAGGGCCAAAGCCCATTTGCCAATTCTGCCATGCAAGATTGGCTTTGACAGCATATGTTTTATAACATCACAATGAGACGAAACGAAAACATCTACTGGCTTTATATAATGCTTGAGTTTGGTACAGGAGAAATATAAACACAAACATAGTTTTTCTATTGCAGTATATCTTGTTTCTGCATCATTTAGAACCCTACTAAGATAATAGATGGCTCTTTCGACGCCATTTTCGTCTTCTTGGGCTAACATACTACCTAAAGTAGTGTCAGAGGCTGATATATAGAGTCTCATAGACTTCTTCCCATTTGGAGGTGACAGAATGGGCGGTTGCACCAAGTATTTCTTGATCTTGTCAAAAGCTTCTTGATGTTCCTTGTTCCATTCAAAGTTTCCTAGCTTTAGGCGCAGGAGGGGGGGAAAAGCTTGCGTTCGACCACTGAGATTAGAGATAAATCTTCTCAGGAAATTTACTTTCCCCAATAGTGACTGCAATTCTTTTTTTGTCGAAGGCGCCTTTGTTTCCATGATAGCCTTCGTTTTATTCTGATTGATTTCTATCCCCTTTTTATGGACCACAAATCCCAGAAAGTCTCCTGCCTGCACAAAGAAAGCACACTTAAGAGGGTTCATCTTCAAACCATGTTTTCTCATTCTTTCAAATGATTGACGAAGATGATTCAGATGGCTTTCGTCTGATCCAGACTTCACTACAATGTCATCTATATACACCTGCATAAATGTTTCAATATAATCATGAAATATAGAGTTCATTTCTCTTTGGTACGTTGGCCCGGAATTCTTTAGGCCAAAAGGCATAACAATCCATTCCTAAGTGCCAATTGCCCCAGGGCATATAAAGGCTGTTTTAGGCACATCCTCTTCAGCAATAAAGATCTGATTATAACCTGAATACCCATCTAACATACTAAGGTATTCAAAACCTGCGGCTGAATCAACCATCATTTCCACCACTGGCATCGGGTATTCATCCCTGGGGGTAGCAACATTTAAATCACGAAAGTCTATGCATACCCTCAAAGAACCGTTTTTCTTAATAACATGTACTATATTAGAAATCCATTCAACATACCTTGTGGTCCTGATGAAATTGCAACGCAGGAGTCTTTCGACCTTTGTCTTAGTTTTTGAAAGGATCTCTGGGGCGAATCTTCTTGGAGTCTTCTTGATGGGCTTCTTGCCATCCTTTATAGGCAGTCTTAGTTCGACCAGTTCCCTTTCCAAACCATGAATCTCGTCGTAGTCCCAAGCAAAACAGTCTTTATTTTCTTTAAGGAGCAATATGACCTTTGCCTTCAAACTGGGTTTCAGTTTAGCGTTGATGTAAGTGATTCTCTTCGAACTCCCATCTCCAAGATCAATCTCCTCAAGAGGGTCTTGAGACAACATCTTGGGACTTGACGCTGTCAGATCTTTTTCGAACCTTAAGGGTTCTTCGTCATAGATGGCATCTAATATTTGATTTACCTTCTCATCTTGAACCTGTTCATCAGTTGGTTCTGAGTTGGGGTTTGCTCCAGATTTTGCCACTTTAGTTGCTTTGGTAATGGCTTCGCCAACCATATTTGTTGTTGCAGCTTCAACAGCCGCCTGCCTTTTATTCTCGGCTATATAAGCCGAAAGCCTCTCAAAGAAAGAGGGCTCAGACATGGTCAATGTCTGTGTCCCATCCAGTTGGACGTATTTGATAGCTGCTTTCGACATTCTCCTGTTCATCCAGTTCTCCCATGATTTCTCTATCCCAACGAAATCCGTTTGGAAGCAAAGTTAGATAGTACAATGCATGCTTGTTTGGTAAATAACAATCTCTTGCCACTCCACATGGTCCAATATTTTCTAGATTTTTGTCAAAGTTCGTCCTGTCTACCGTATTTACCTCTGACATGTAGTAACCTTGATCCCCTTCAACGTTTTCCACAATTCCATCCTCTCTCCAGATGGTTAATCTCTGATGCATGGTTGATGGCACTGCCCCCACCCCGTGTATCCATTCTCTTCCTAGCAGCAAATTGTAATTCGCTTTCGCAGGAATTACCATGAACATAGTTGGTCTTGTCACAGACCCAACTGTCAAATTTACTTGAATCACCCCCAGGGTGTGACCTATTTTCCCTTCATAGTTGGATAGCAGCATATTGTGAGGTTTACTGTCTGTATCGAACATCCATATTCTTTTCAACATATAATGAGGCATCAAGTTAACTGTAGCCCCTCCATCCACCAATACCTTGTTAATACCAGTGTCTTCGATTTTGTCCCTTATGTACAAAGGTTTCAGATGATTTCTCATAGCTCCGTCAGGCCTTTCGAAGAAGGCATTTTGTTCTTCGACTGCTCCATTATTGAGGATGTAGTAACATATTGGTTTATGTTTCGCCATCTCCTCTTTATCAGATTCTTCGCAATCTTCCACTTCCGTTTCCTGATAGTACTCATAGGGGATAACAGATACCACATTGCAATTCATGTTCAGAGACGACGCGCCATCAGATTCGAAGTCGTTTGTCAACACATCTTCAGATTTTATGGGATTCTCTTGTGTCACTTCTTTTTTTTCCTGCTGTTCCTCAGTGAACAACCTTCGTCCTACCGGTGGTTTGATGGATGTCGATGTTCCAGATACTTCTTTGGTATTGCTTGACTCACCTACTCCTTTCTGGTTTAGTTCCCTTTCTATTTTCCTTGTTCTCTGGTGTCTACGCCACTAGGATCTTGACATAGAGTTTTTTCCTTTGTAATTGTCCAGCCTGTGAGCCTCCCTTGTTGATGCCTGGAACTGCCTTCTGTAGGCGAAAGTTGTTCTGCCTCCCCTATCGAAACTCCTCCACTTCGATTTCTCATCATTAACATGCATCCATCGGTCAGTTGGTATCTCAACAGGTAATTTAAACGAGACTCTTCTTGCCTTGGGATGTGGGCTATCTGGCCTTTTTGACGTTCCCCTTTTGTCAAACACATACATCTTTGGGTTTGCCTCCCTTGGCACCCAACTACCATGAAAAGGGATCCGTTCAAACATTTAAGCAATCTCTTTGTCATATACTGCACCACATCTTGGGCACATCAGGATTTCTGATTCTGCTTTGTAATAACGGAGTATGAAAGCCAAAAGTGTTTCGCCTGGCCTTGGGTATACTCTCATCAGTTGACTTTCTTGGCACCAATTGCCTTGGGTGTTGATGCGTTGTACCCTCTCATAATTTTCAGCCACTCTTCGACTCAACATAATGGAGCACCTTGGGCACAGTAACGTCTTGTGGGCATTCCTCTCATGGCATCTCCACAAGTATTCACGTAGATTCTCATTTTCCTTTGGGTAGCCAAAAGTCTTCCTTTTTTTTTGCTTCAACATGTAGTTTTCCAATTCCTCCATCTTTGAAGCGGGTTGGCGCAGATTGACCATGTTGACTCCCATGGGTCCTTCATAGATTTCCATCCCTTCGAGTCTAACTCTGAGACCTTCAGTATCCTCCTTGGTATCTTTAAAAGGACCCTCAGTAGTCCCAAACTTGATTTGTCCTGCCTGGGGATCTTCAACATCAGTGTCGAAAGACCCTCCAGTGTTTAGGCCATCAGTAGCCTGCTTTCCTACCTCCACGATCTTCGCTTGTTCAGTGTTGACCACGTCCACCATATTGATGCCCAGAGGTTCATCATAGTTTGTGGCAGCCATATTCAAAGGGTCTGCATCCACTTTCATAGGTCATTTCCCTTTGTCAGCGAATTTCAACCGTCCATCCTTGATAACATTTTGAATTAAATCCCTGAAAAGAAAACAAGCTGATGTTTTATGGCCAAGAAAACCATGGTATTTGCAATAACCTCTTTTCTTTCGTTGTTCTAACGGAGGAATTTTAGCATTAGGAGGCACTATCATTTGGCCATCCTTCACCAGCAAATCAAATATTTAGTCACATTTAGTGACATCAAAGGTGTAAGTTCTTTTGGGGTATTTATCACTCTTTTCCTCTTCGACGGGGTTCTTCCCATTCGAAGGTGTTAACATTTTACAAGAGTAAGGGGGTGCTTCTTTTAATTCATCCAAATCTATTTCTACTTCTTCAACACCATAAGGGTTGTTATGTGGCTCATATTCTTCACTTTATGCTTCGACATAGGCTACCCTTTCTTTTTTATGGTTTTTACTTGCCCTGACCTTCTCAGCTTTCAGTCGTTCGACCTGCCAAACTCTATCTGCCAACTGGCCCATATCTCTCAAGTGTTGAGTATCTAACTTCTTGCTAATGGAATAATCTAATCCACCTGTAGCCATTTCGACTAACTCATGCTCAGGCACCACAGTAAAGCATCTAGATTTCAGAAGACGAAACCTATTCAGGTAGTCATCTATGGGTTCTGTGAATTTCCTCTTTACGCTTTCCAATTCCTTCAAACTTATCTTTGTTTGTCCCACATAAAACTGTTCATGGAACAGTCTTTCTAAGTAAGACCACGTATCTATAGAACTAGGAGGTAAAGTGGTAAACCATGTAAAAGCATTTTTGGTTAGTGAACTATGGAAATATTTTATTCTTAGGTCTTCATTGTTTGCCAAGTTTCCCAACTCTGTAAAATACCTGACAATGTGCTCAATGGTGGATTCATTTGTATCCCCTGAGAAATTAGTGAATTTTGGGATCTTGTGACCCCTTGGCAATTCTGTTTGTAGAATAAATTCTGCTATAGGGGAAGTGTAGTTGGGGCATCGAAACCCTGTGTTTAAACCATTATTAGCCATGATTCTTTCGACTATATTTGTTATATTATTTTCTACCAACAGGTGGTCTTGTCTCACTATATGAACAACTTCATCTGCATCTTGGCCTCTATTGACCATGGCTATTCTCCTGAGTGGTTCCTTAGGGTCTGTCTGTCGAATACCTACTAGTTCAATTCTTGGTTCTTCGACAAAATTCTGTCTAGGTTGTTGAACTTGGTTTATGGTTGGTTCTTCTTGAACCCCTATGATATTCTGCCTGCGTCGAACAGGTGGTTGGGGGTTCCCAAAGAAATCTTCTATTCGCGCCATATGCGCTGACAACTGTTGGTATGATTGGGTGTTTTCTTGATTGGTTCTGTTTATATTTTGGATTAGGGGATAAAAGATAATATTCATTTCCCTCGCCAATATTCCAACCATATCTTGGTTACTAGCGTCCATTTGTTGTCTAAGTGTTGCTTGGGTATTGGTTGTCAAAGCAGGCATCTGGGCTGATAGGCCTTGGTTTTGGGCGCTTCGACCAATTGAACCAACATTTTGAATCGGCGAAAAAGTACTTATGTTGGGTTGCGTATATGTGGAAGTGTCGTTGTGTAAATCGCTCATGAATGATGATGAGGGCCCTCCATATGGCTGTTCTGTCCAAGGCCTAAAATTTTCGAATCCTGGTGGCCTGTGGGGTTTCGAAGGTGGTATTTGGCCTCCTACATATGTCAAAACAGGACCATTTTGAGTATTCGACAGAGATTCTGATGTACCCCCGAAGGGGGGCACGTTGGTCGCACTAGCCACAGAAGCAGTTCCTGTGTAAGGTGGATTCGAATTAGTTGCGACCATTGCTCCTATTGATGTTGGAATGGCCTGGGAACTAGTCGTCGAATTTGTACCGACCGTTCCTGATCCTTGTGGAGGATTTTGTCCTCCTTGATCATTAGTTGTGTTAACCATTCTTCTGGTATGTTTTTTCTTAGGTATTGGTTGAGATTCTCTAGTAACTCTGCCACTCCTAAGGTTCATATAACTCTTTTGCGTATTTTACCAGAAAATAGTGTTTCAAACCCTCTATTATGATTACCACTGGTTTTCTCTTAAAACGTTATGACATAGTCCCACTGGGCGTGCCAATTTGTTCGCAGTGATTTCTGGCGAAACAACCGCTAGTCTTCCAAACAAATTTGATATGTATGGTTACTTGCAGGATCGACTAGATTGATCCTAGGACATTGTCTTAGCGTTAATTATAACACTTTCTTGAGGGCTTATGTAAAATATGACGTGATACTTGTGCATATGTTTGTGTAAAGGCTTGGAATGCAAGACTTCTGAAATTAAATTCAAATGTAAAGGTTTAGACGAAGCGTCTTAATTAAACGAAAAAGGTTTGAATGTAAATATTTGACAATAAAAAGACTTAATACTGGAATTAAGTGACTTGATTATAAAGAAAAAGCCTTTAAAAAGGAATTTGATTTATAAAGCTTTGCAGGAAAGTAAAACAATTCGACAGAACATAAAGAATTTAACAGAACATAAAGAATTTTAAGAATAATTGCAGGAATATATAAAAGAATGGTTTGAAAGAAAATTATGTTGATAAGTGCAATTTCAAAGATAAAATTGGGAGGTCATACGTACATTCTCAATGAAACTCTCTCTCTTTGACTTGGTACTTGAGTATTTTCGTGAGTAACTTTGTACGAATTCTGACCTCTCTTTTCCTTAATACTAAAGAGATATTTATAATGTCCTAACCATAACGGTACTATTCTAAGAAAAGGCCACGTTGCTTCTTGCATGTATTTCGACACTCTAAGGCTTCCACGCGTCCTTTTTATCCAAAGAAACTACTTTCGAATTTCAAATGATCCCGCTCAAGCCTTCAGCAATGATTTTCCCATGTGGCCGTCGAAAATGCGCCCTCTTGATAAAAACTTGTCTTTTCAAACTATCTTCGACGGAGATCTAGTAATATAATTCGACTAAAGCTCTGTTTCAGCCATCTTATGGAAATTTTAAAATGTAAAATTTCCTTTATTAACCTGGTCGAAATTCCCAGCTAACAGTCCCACCTGCTCTTTGCTGACAATTGTTTTTTGTTTTGCAGGGCCAATTTAACAGAGAAGATGACTCTCATGAGTTTGCTTAAAACTTATGCTGAAGCGTTAGGCCAAGAGATAAGATAAATATGACAAAGTGAGAGGTCTTCTTTAGTAATAACTTGAGCAATCCGTCCAAAGAGGATCTTGCATGTATTATGGGAGTCTGTCATGTCCCGAGGACCGGGAATTATTGGGGTTACCCTCAATGATGGGAAGAAGTAAAAAACTACTTTCACATACATTAAAGATCACATCTGGAAAATAATCAATTCTTGGAGAGGACGTTCATTATCTAAAGATGGGAAAGAAGTTATGATTAAATCTGTGTTACATGCAACTCTGGCTTACATCATGAGCATTTATATTCTTCCAGATTCAAAGGTTAATGAGATCGAAAAGTTTTTGGGTGGGGGTGGTAATAATAATAGGTGGATGGTGTGGGAGAAGCTTACTCGTACTAAGAAGGATGGAGGTATGGGGTTCTATGATTTTAGAGCATTTAATATGACGATGGTAGATAAACAGGGGTGGTTCCTTTTGTCTATACCTCATGCTCTAGTTTCCCGTGTTTTCAAAGAAAATTACTTCCCTCAAACCTCTTTCTTTGATGCTAATCTCGGTTATAACCCAAGTTTTGTATGGAAGAGTACTTGGAAAGCTAGAGAGGTTCTAGCGCTAGGTTGTAGGTGGAGTAATGGTGATGAAAGTCGCATCAATACGATGAATGAACCTTGGCTTCGAGGGATTCACAAAGGGTGTCTGAGTGGAACTGAGAAGCAAGGTGCGTATAATATTACAATAAATAATCTCATGCTAGAAAATGATAAAAAATGAGATATGCGAGTTTTACGTGACACATTTGGTTATGCATCGGTGGAGAAAATTGTTCATGTACCTTTGGTAGAGGATTCCATTAAACACAAGTTGGTATGGAATGAGGAACAAAGTGGTTGTTATAGTGTGTGGTCTAGTTATAGTGTGTGGAGGATTGTGAATGATAGAGGTTCAAAAATGGGTAATATGAGTAATTTGAGTAGCCTATGGAATACCAAAACTCCTTTTAAAGTGAAACATTTTTTGTGGAGGATTTGTTAGGATTGTCTTCCTTATCGGTTGAGACTTCCTTAATCATGTAAATTTGATAGTTTTTTATATTTGTACCGAAAAGATAGGAATATCGTCGATAGTGTTGCAGTTATGGTGGAGATTATGTAAAAGAATATGAATGATTTTATCTTGAATAATGAGCGAGAGGAGGCTCCTAAGCTTGGGTGGCTTGCATTCCACAAGTGGAATGATTGGTTTTCGGCCCAACATACACATGATGAAGATGACGACCTTCAACAAGTATTAACATGGGTTCCGTCTTCTCTCGATTGGCTCAAATGTAATGTAGATGCGGGTTTTAACAAGAACTGTGGTACTTAGAATAGAGGTTGATGTATCCAGGATAGCTCGAGTAATTTTCATACTGTAGGTATGACTTGGGATGTCGACAGTCATTCCGTCATTGAAGCGAAAGCCTTAGCTCTCAAGAAAGTCATACAAAGCGCTATTACTATGCAACTTGATCAAGTTATTTTCAAAAGTGATTCCTTTTGTGTGGTACAAACTTTACGGATCAAAATCAGTGGCAATTCTGAGTTCTATGCTATTCCTAGAGTTATTCAACTGTTGTTGCTTAATTTGAGGTTGAGTTTATCAAACGTCAAGCGAATATGATTGTTAACTCGTTAGCACAAGCGGCTAATTCGTGACCTAAGCGTAGTTTTATCCATCTTGTTCCTCCCTGTATTGAACTTTTAATTTATAATGAAAGAAATTAGTTTAGTTCTGTTCAAAAAAAAAGTTTTTTGTTTTTGTTTTGAAGAAATGGGATATTCTAAAGAGTTTGATTTGGAAATATTTGATGCTTGAAATTGTAGACAATGAATGAAGATTGATAAGATCAATAGAGACTAACTTCATAAATTTTTGTTATAAATTACTGACAAAGTTTTGATTAGTGACTTATTATCTTCTTTAACATGCAATGTAATTGGGAATTCAACTAATTCAAAATAAACAATAAATTAATTTATTTTAAAAAATTAAAAATAAAACAAAATCAAATATTATTAATTATTTTAAATAAAATCTATCCTTAATTGTAAATTATCTGTCTTTACATGGTGGACAAAAACGAAGACGATATACTCAAAAAGTGAAAAAGGTATAACACAGTTTATATATTTTTCTAATTTGGGTGTTGATGTTTAGTCAGTTGGATGTCAAATTTACTAACTTTGCAATCTAAACTTTTATATATATATATATATATATATATATATATATATATATATATATATATATATATATATATATATATATATATATATATATATATATATATATATATATATATATATATATATATATATATATATATATATATATATATATATATATATATATATATATATATATATATATATATATATATATATATATATATATAATCATGTTTTATTATTTGTCTCCTTAAATCTCCTATAAATGTTTTTCTACAAATATTAACTAAACATCTTTTACAAAGGTAAATTTGTAAAATTCAATGAATATAGCTAACTTTCTTAATTTCTATATTTTACAAATGTTATATTTAAAAACACACTTGATTAGGAATGACAAAAAATATTTGTACTAGCAGATATCTGCGGATAAAATTTGTCACGGATACGAGATGGATAATTTAATATATATTTATGGATAAAATATTGAAAATTTAAATACCAATTTTAAATAGATACATATATGAGTTTAAGAATATATGTCCATGAATATCTGTATTCGTTAAAAAATTATAAAATTATTTAAATTTTATTAGTTTAAATTATTTATAGAAGGAAATTAAACTTGTGAGAAAGGAAACTAGTGTGACAAAATTTTGTTGTTAAAAATAAATTGTATGGATCTTATGGGATAATAACCTTTTGTGTCTTTAAAATATGTTGAATCATTTTTTCAAATTTTTTTATTCATGGATATCTGCATATATTCTTGCATGTCTTAAAACTCGCAAATTACTGTTTAACAGATATCTGCACGGATATGAGACATATATATATATATATATATATATATATATATATATATATATATATATATATATATATATATATATATATATATATATATATATATATATATATATATATATATATATATATATATATATATATATATATATATATATATATATATATATATATATATATATATATATATATATATATATATATATATATATATATATATATATATATATATATATATATATATATATATATATATATATATATATATATATATATATATATATATATATATATATATATATATATATATATATATATATCACATTTATCAAATAGGACAGATACATATATCATACTATCCATCTTATGGATATCTATTTAGGAACAATTGAAAAAATGGATTTGGGGTATTGATTTAAGGAAAATTGGATATGAGAAAGATGAGTATTTCATGTCCTTCATCGACAATTCTATATAATATAATTAATTTATAATCATCATTAGCAGTGATGTTGTTTCATTTTTTTTTTTTTGAAGAATAAGACAACTTTTCTGTTACCATTAGCAGTGGAAAACGTAAAAGTAAATTGATTACCAATTCAAATAGTATAATATTTAGATTTTATTTTGTTTCAATTAATAAATTTGTGTAATACAATTGTTATAATGTTATTGATTTCTCCTATTCTCTGAAGTTAGGGATGGTAAAATGGATTGGGTCCTTCGAATTTGTCTGTTTGATCCGTCATTTTTGGTGGATTGGGTTGAGATTTTCGGCTCGGTATCTTAAGATGATCTGTCCCGTCTAACTCGCTTAAACAAGCAGCCCGATGCAGGGCGGGACGGGTTTTCTCCGCGGACTTTTTGTTTAAATTTTTACTTTTTTTAAGAATTAAAACAACTTTAATTATAAAAACAACACTTATCTCTTAGTATTTTATTATAAATTATTATACCGACAAATTGAATTATATTTGTAACGTTCTTTCCATAACTTTCTAATACATCTGTTGATTGAAATAAAAGAACAAATATATGACATGTATAATTATTAAGTTTTCAATATATTAGCTCATATGATTTCTTTAGAAAGAGATGCTGATTTTAAGAAAATAAAAGATTTGATTAGTGTATACATGTGACAAATTTAGGATTTAACTATTAAAAAAGCGGTTAATATAAGAGTCTATATAATGTAAACAGTAAATCTATATAATATAAGAGTGTATATCTTATGCACTGTGATGTTTTATGCAATGTTATTGTTATCATTGTCGGTTTTGTGTAAATTCTAAATTGGGTTCTTTTAGTAGTTAGTTTTTAAATATGATTAGGATGATATGTATTATTTATTTATTTTGATTTTTTTATTGTGCTTGAGTTTATTTTGTTTTTTTGTAGTAATTGATCTTTATTTATCAAATTTTTTAAATTGTTTGGTCTTAAGACATCTAAAAGTTCTATTATGTATTGATAAAAAAATTTCTTTATTGACTTCTTCGGTAATAATTAAAAATTTTCTAAATTTTATATTAAATCAAACTGTAAAATAAAAAATTGGCGGATCGGCCCGCCAACTCGTTAGTAAATGGGGCGGACTTGACTTTTGAGCTCGGTTTACTAAGTTGGTCCACTCTGCCCCACTTTTAGACGGATTTAAAT
Source organism: Vicia faba (assembly GCA_948472305.1). NCBI lineage: Eukaryota > Viridiplantae > Streptophyta > Magnoliopsida > Fabales > Fabaceae > Vicia > Vicia faba. The sequence goes on from OX451736.1 coordinate 357,233,095, forward strand.
GAGACAAGACTAAATGGGACGGATCATCCGCTTTGCCACTCCTTTATGAAACTATTATTATTTGAATGAATATAAAATTAATTTGATTTTAAATACTCGGTTACCAACTAATTAACACTAATGTAAGCATTACGAAAAAAACAATTTTTGGCAGCGCATCTACGAAAGCGCTTTTAAGAGAAAGCGCTTTCGTAGCCTTTAAAAAAAATTCGCTTAAAAAAAGCGCTTTTATAGGGTTTCCTACGAAAGCACTTTTCAGAAAGCGCTTTCATAGGTATTTGAAATATCTAACCTACGAAAGCGCTTTTGAAAAACGCTCTTATAGGTGGCCCTATAAAAGCGCTTTTGAAAAGCGCTCTGAAAGGGGGACCTACGAAAGCGCTCTTATATGGGGGACATACGAAAGCGCTTTTTACCTCAGAAACGCTCTCATATATGGGTCTTAGAAAGCACTTTTAGAAGCGCTTTCGTAGGTTGTTTCCCTAAATACGAAATTTGCCCTCACTTGTTCATTTCTTCGTCTTCTTGTTCCTGTTCGTTCGTTTCTTGCTGCCGTTCCTGTTCCTGTTCCTGCCGCCGTTCTCTCATTCCTGCCGCCGTTCCTGTTCTTGTTCGTTCGTTTCTTCTTCCATTATCTGTTCACGAACAACAACCAACACACCATTCAGCGACGACGTACTCCCTCCGTGCTTCTTTCGTCACAACATACAACTAGATCCATCCTGGCTTCCTGCTCCAGCCAACAATCTTCACTGTAACACCAGTCGTTGTAAGCATCACTATCATCTTTCTTTTGAGTTTCTTTTGGTATTTTCATGATATTGTTGGTGCTGATTTTGTTTTAAGGTGTTAATGTTGAATTAGAAATAATGAAATTAGGTTAATAGTTTAATGTAAGCCATGTTATTTTCCTGAATGAGGACTTGTTGCTAACATTGTTGTTATTGGTGTTAAATATGATTGATACTCATATCGGTGTTAGTATTTTCTTTTATGGTTGTGTGAATATGAATGAGATTCTGAATAGTAATTGTGTTAATCTGATTTCAAATTGTTTTTGAAATAATCTCCATCTGTGTATGGAAGTTTGTTTCCTATTAGAATGCGGGCTTTAGGTGATATCTTATGATGTCAGCACCATTCTTAGGAGTATTTTGTGTGCTATTTTTCTTATGAGAAATACTACTTGATTTGAATTAATTTGAGTGAGTTTTTTGTTTCAATACCATAAAGTTTGAGTTTAACTCGAGTGATATTTTGATGTCGATGTCACTTTATCCGTATTGATTTTGAATAATAGAGTTTGGCTAATATCGGTGTTCAAATTATGTTGAAGTGTTGATGTTAGTTATGAAATTGAGAACAATTAGTTAATTTTCTGTTAGAGTGAATAGTTGGGCTGTTAGTAGTTAAATTGGCTTTGGCAATAAGTTAAAACTTTGTTAGTAGTTAAATAGTTGGACTGTTAGTAGCTAGACTCTCCCATCAATGATATCACAGTACCAACAATTTAAACTAGAATGACAAGTTTTTAAATTAAATTCTTAAAGAAAATAATAATAACAATTAACAATTTAATTGATCCATCATGTTTATATTAGTCTAATTAACATCATGATGATAATATATTAACAAGCAAATTATAGAGAAAAAAATTGAAAATTAACTTGTGAATATATTGAGCAGAAAATAAAGGTTGTGAAAGGCTGTAAATGAAGAAGAGAAAAAGAAATAAGAATGAGTAGAATTCCAACTTTAGAAATCAGAAGTTATTCTACCTATGTATGAGATTCACCTACAAAAACCGAATGGCGTCAAATAATATATATGAGAATGAGTTCACAACTCACCTAATGTGTAAAACTATAACCACTACATTTTTTGTGAATTAAACTAAGAATTTCCATTCTTCTTCCTCGCAGCGTTTCCCGGCCTAGTTCGACGTACGACGCTCATTCTCCGCGTTTCTTAGAGTTCGAAACATCTAGAGGTAACTTTCTTCCTCAAATTACTGGTATATATTGTGATGAATTTGTCTTAAATTGTCTTTCGTATGTTGCATTTTCTTGATACGGATTCATTTCGTGTATACTTTGTGGTTTGACAGAAATGCAGTATACTACTGTTTTGTGCACTAATTAGTTGATATGGATAAGACATGGATGTATTCCAATCGATTGTCGAAAGACTACGAGAATGGTGTTTCCGAGTTTGTTAAGTTTTCTGTTGCGCACGCCAAAGACCCCAGTCGTATGACATGTCCCTGTTTGTATTGCTGTTATGGGAACCGGGTTGACGCAGTTCAGTTGGCATCGCATTTAATTCGGTATGGAATTGATAGGAGTTATACATGTTGGAATATGCATGGTGAGAAAAGTAACGGGAATGTTGAATCGGGGTATGCAAGGACCTATGTTTCAAATGATGATTGCACAGATACATACGATTATGATCGAGTCGAAGAAATTGCAGAAGCGCTTGAAGAAGATCTTAATGATTGTCCCAAAATGTTCGAGAGGTTGGTAAGCGATGCAGAGAAACCGTTGTATAATGGTTGTACAAAATTCACAAGATTGTCTGCGGTGTTAAAGTTGTACAACTTAAAAGCCGGCAATGGATGGTCGGATAAAAGTTTCACAGAGTTATTAGCCCTTATGAAAGATATGCTACCAGAGGATAATGTTCTTCCCAATCGAACGTATGAGGCCAAAAAGATGTTGTACTCCATTGGCATGAGCTATGATAAGATACATGCGTGTCCAAAAGATTGTGTTTTGTTTCGAAACGAGTATGCATCGTTAAATGAGTGTCCTAAATGCGGTGCCCCTCGATATAAGAAAAAGTTGTCTCCGACAAAAGTCTTATGGTATTTTCCTATAATCCCGAGATTTAGACGGATGTATCGTAGTGAAACCGATTCAAGACACTTGACTTGGCATTCAGATGAAAGAATTATTGATGGAAAATTTTGACATCCATCAGATTCTCCACAGTGGATGAAAATTGATAATGATTATCCTGAATTTGGAAAAGAAGTAAGAAACCTTCGCTTGGCATTGTCTACTGATGGAATGAACCCACACGGTATTCAAAGTATCTCGCATAGCACATGGCCTGTGATTCTTATGATTTATAACCTACCTCCATGGCTATGTATGAAGCGTAAGTACATGATGCTGTATATGTTAATTTCTGGGCCTAAACAACCAGGAAATGACATAGACGTATACTTGGAACCATTAATCGAAGATTTGAAGATTTTGTGGGAGAACGGTGTGGAGGTTTATGATGGTTATAGGAAAGAAAGTTTCAACTTGAGGGCGATGTTGTTTGGAACAATTAACAATTTTCCAGCATACGGCAATCTATTCGAGTATAGCATTAAAGGTGAAAAAGCGTGTCCTGTTTGTGAAGACGGAACCGATACCATGCGATTGAAACTTTAACAGCGCCACCTACGAGAGCGCTTTTAAAGCCCAAAAAAAGTGCTTTTGTAGGTTATTTCTGGCATAGTGAAGATAATTGGTTGATATATTTTTTACTAATCAATTAAAAATAATATTATATAGTAATAATAAATATTAATAATGTGATAAATAAAAAATATTAAAAAAGTACAAAGATAAATAATTTTCTACTTTGTTTTTTCAATTTCTATTTTAATTTTTAAATTTAATTAATTGTAATAAATGTATTAATGTATTTTATATTTCTATAATTTTAAATTTGTAATAAATTATAATATTTTTTTATTAATTTTAATAATAAAATGAAATACTTTTAATATTAAAGAATTTTATTTTGATTTTATAATTTAGTATTAAAAAATCATTTTATAATAAATTAAAAATAAATACTTGAAAAATTCAAATACTATATTGTAAAAAAAATACTAAGGTAAAAAAAAATACGAACAATTTATAATGGTATGACTTTGTTTTAATGAAAAATAAAATTTTATTTCTTTCATTATAATATAATAAAGGAATAAAATTGTATTAAATGATAATCACGAAGAAAAAAAAAAGGTTGGTAAAGATTTATGTACCTAGAACATGGAAAGTTTTTATATGCATTGCAATAAAATGAAACACATTTTAATTAAAAATATTATCATCTATTTTAAAAAGTTTGACCTAAATTAATGAACAATGTTATAAATTATAGTTGATCTCAACATAGAATATTTAATTATAGAATTAAATATATTTTTAATCTGTAAAATATAACTTTTAATAAATTAAAAGTAAGTATTCAAAGTAAGTTATCGGTGTAAGTATTTATAAAAATATTTTTTAAATTTGAAAAAATATATTGTTGATACAAATATTTTTATTTATGAAAAAAAAAAAAATATATATATATATATATATATATATATATATATATATATATATATATATATATATATATATATATATATATATATATATATATATATATATATATGAGATAAATTTAACTATTGATACAACTATTTTTATAAACGAAAATACTTTACAATTATTTTTATAAACGAGCATAAGTTACAAATATTTTTATAAATGGGAAAATTCAACTATTGATACAATTATTCTTATAAACGGGAATAAGTTACAATTATTTTTATAAACGGGAATAAATTATATTTTTGACGAGTCAAGACTACTTAATTTATTTGTTATTTATAACGATATTGTACGAACTCTGTGAACACACAAATAAATGACTACTTAATTATTTTATTTATTTTTCTACTAAAATATAAAGGGCCGAGACTACTTAATTTGTATATATTTTATATATATATATATATATATATATATATATATATATATATATATATATATATATATATATATATATATATATATATATATATATATATATATATATATATATATATATATATATATATATATATATATATATATATATATATATATATCTTAATCACCACTATATTGTATTTATTAATTATTTATTACAACATGTGCAAACACACATATAGATAACTACTTAATTTCGAAAGCAATTCTTACATTTTAAATTCAAAAATAATTATGTTTTCCTTATTTTAAGTTCAAACAATGAGATTTTTTTTTAACTTATATTTTATTTTTATAAAGTTCAACAATAAATTTACATTCAATAATTTATCATTTTTCACAAATAAATTGTCATTTAAAAAATAGAATCATCGTTAACTTATATATTTATTTATAAAATTCAACAATATCTTTATATACGATGGAGACTAAAACTATTTAAATTTAAAGTAAAGCGATCAAAATTATTTAAATTTAAAATAAGAGGATAAATTTCTTAAATCAGATAAAAAAGGAAATCAAAACTTAATTAAACCTAAAATATATTATTTACATAAAATGCAGCAATAAAAAATATTCAATGGTCAAGATAGCCTCTCCATTTGTGTATATAAATAAATGTTTAAATGAACACATCTCATAAGAAAACAAAGAACACCTATTCTATATAACAAGATGAACACAACAAGGAACTATACTTTTCTCCAGTTCACAATATTCTTAATTGCTTTCTTCATCATTACATCAGGTTTGAAATATATGATTGAATTTCCTCTAAATATCTTGTGATTTATTTAAAATGAACTTGTTTTCATATAATTAAAGAATATTTATTATATTTATAATTTACAAAACTACTAGATAATTGATTTATTTTATAATAATTAATTTACAAAACTGTTATGATATTCTCTTATTGTTTCTGTATGTAGATATGTGCAAGAAAACAGAAGCACAGTCACATATTGTGACCTGGCCATGTGTATCACCAAAACCTTGCAAAGTTAGCAGCACTTTTAGTTGCCCGTGTATTAAAAATCAATGTCAATGTGGAAAACCACCTTTTGATGATAACAATTCTATTGCACCATCCTCAATTGCAAATTGAATAAAGACATATTGTGTGGCAATCATATAGTGTATGAATGAGAATGTAATAAAGGTTGATAAGAAAAATATTAATTTCATCTTATTATATTTTCAAAGTTTATCTTATGAATAATGTTATATTTTCAAAGTTTTATAAATAGATTCGACATATTAGATTTGTAAAGCGTAAGTCTAATCTAGTTATAAATTTTAAGATTTAAATATGTCATACGGTTTATTATAGACTTAATTATAGGTTTGATTATGCCCTTTTTAAAGTTTGATATTACACATTTACATACTTGAAATTTATTTCATTCAAAATATTTAAATTTATAATATAACCTATTTTTTAATATACGAAAGAGTTAATAAATTATTGAAATTAAACTTATTTTAATATTTAGCATATAATTTTAGATAATCAAGATAGATCTAATATCATATTTTATTTTTCGTTTATATAATAAATTTTAGTATAAAAATTAATATAAGTTAATACAATGAATTATTGAAAATGTTAACAAACTTATACATTAGTAAGAAAATACAAAGTCTAATATAATAAAAAGAGTAATACAAAAATATTATTTAAATAACTTTTTTGATGGGGTTGATTATACTCTATATGTTGTTCTAAACTTTATGAATTTTTGAAAATACCACTTTTCCTTTGTTTGGATAGTACAATTTATATGTACCCTAAATTATTCAGCACCTTATTATTTATTTGAAATGATTTTCGGAGTACGATTTTTATTTAGTCGGATAGTAATATCCAGAAAGCATGATACATAGTTCAGATAATACTATTAAGACCATCATATTTATTGCATAACAATTTCATAAGTTATTTCACTAAAGATCATACACATATTTCCTTAAATCAACTTAAAAAGTCTTCCATTTTTATTCAATAATTATGTTTGATAATACAATTCAATTGTATTTTGACATCATGAATCTCATAATCGTCTTAAATTACATATAATGTACATCTGTATCTCTAATCATTGTATAAAAATATGGTTGTTTTTTTGTTCATTGTGAAAGTCATATGGATTGTATCATCTAGAGCCTTCTAATTGTGAATTTTTGATATTTGGAATGATTGATTGAATTCTCTTAATTTTTCATGGTTAACGTATGGTGCAACCAAGTTAATGTGTAACACTTTAAAAACTCGACACTTTATATATAAAAGATAATCAAATATTTTCTTAAAAAAAGTGTTACACATACTCAATGCTACTTTTTCAACCAAAACAATTTAACATCTATCGAAACTCAACTATTAAAACATATTTTAAATTATCTTTTCAAAATAAAGTACTTGATTAAATTTAAATGATGCAAAATATCAATTCAAACATTAACAAAATGACTTGTTCCTAGTGTTACGAATCGAGCAAGCGAAACTAAAATATCAGAAAACAATAAATAAACAAAGAAAAACTTCAATGCTATCGTCCAACTCACAACAACTAATTCTTCTCCTGAGTATTTGTACCACATGGTACAAAACACCACAAACAAAATAAAACATGGGTAATAATATATTAAAATATATTAAAAGTGCAAAAGATAGCAAAGGTAGCATATTCAAAACAATTATCAATGACACTTTATTCACAACAATAAAACAATCACAATGTGTTTATGTATGCAATGTGAACAACATCTCGACTCAATGCATGTGGTACCATTTCGTGAGATTAAAGTTTGTTACTAACATTCATCTACTCAATAAAGTTCCTCTTCAAACCCAAACTCATCATTGATCCACTCTTATGAACCAACGATTCGTCGCTTCTCAACATCGACACATATAATGGATGATATGCAAAAATAACAACAACAAACAATTACAATAAATTTACTCTTCTCAACAACTCACTCTTTCATGGCCACTCACCATGAAACTCAACATTAATTATTTAAAACCACGTAAAATAGTTAACAACTTATCAAACACGTCAAAACAGTAACCAACGACCGCTAAAATAGAAAATACCTCGAAAATAGACAGTTGAACCATCAGTTTCTACATGTCATCTATTATTTGATCAAAAATAGAAAAAAAGGATCAAAACAGTTTAAAAATAAAATAGAGGAGCTGATTTCGTGATTTGACTAAAATAAGGGGACTAAAACTATAATTTAACCTTCATTTTAATTGCTTTACACCAATAATTAGAGATGCAAATGGACATAATAAGGGTATGGTACTATAGTATCCATCCCTATACTTGTAGTTTGAAAACAATCCCCGTACCCGAGCCTATATCCACTTAGTTAATATCTTTAGCACTCGTACCCATGTCTATGGGAATATAAATATTCATCCCCGTACCGGTTACGCTCATTTCTATTAAAAATAGACATGTCAAATATAAAATATTGTAGCCATAATTACTCTAGGGGTCCTTTAAGTTATTTTATTATAACAAGTTAGTCCTTTAAGTTTTTTTGTAACAACTTAGTCCTTAAATTTATTTAACTACTACAAAAAGATTGTGTCATGTCGAACGCAAAATGCATTTTACCTCGGCATCTGAACCGAGGTAAATAAGTTCGTCATGAAAAGTAAAGACTTATCACCTCGGTGTTTAAAATACCAAGGGGTATTTTAATAGCACATGAGTTCGATTCACACTGTCTGCATTTTATCATTTACAATTGTAGCGCCTCAAGTATTTCGAAATATCAATAAAATCGAGGAGTAAACTATTAGTATTTTTTTAATTTAAACTGGTTACATTGTTTACATAGAAAATTAATAAAGTAACTTATTTATAAAATACAATGTTTACCCAGAATATTAAAATGGTTATATTGTTAAAACAGAATATCAAAATAAAAATCAAAGTTGTCCATGAAGATCATATGTTGGATCTTCAAATCTTTGATATCCATGGGAAGATAAATTGCTGGAAACAATATGTTTTCAATTTCTTTTACTTGCATTCGTTTCTAATATAAACAAACAAAAAAGAGATAGATAAATAAATAACTTTATGTTCAAATAAATATTTAAGAACACAAACCTTAAACCCAAATAATTTTCAGCTCTTACAATCCATCTTAGAGAACTCTTCATGACTAGGACTATTACTAATCTTAAAGTGGAAGATAGTTTCAAGCGCTTCATGATGTTGTATAATGAATTTTTGATATTCTGATTGCTCTTATAATGAAAGTTATTTAGGTTTCACGCGGATCACTAATGGAAGTGTCTTGAGGGCTGATAGTGATGAAAATGGACGACAAAAATTTGATTAAGGACGATGAAAAATATACTCAAAATTAACGCTAAAATATCCCCTCAGTTTTTAGAAAATCTGAGGTGGAAGAATATTATTATTTTTAATTTTTAATTTACAAATAATTTTAAACACAATATTACAAAAAATTCAGATTCTTGGAGATAAACAAATCTTCGCTATAGGGAGTTATTGGAAATAAATTATTTACAACAAATCTTTGGTGAAATCCTTAAAGATCTCATAATCTTCGGAAACCTCAGAGATATTATGGTCTTTAGAGATATGTTCTTAAGTGTTTCTAGATCAAAAAATTTCATGGCAATGAACAGTGATAAATATTTCCTCTATCTGTCGTGACTACATATTAGTTAGAATTAGGGTAAAATCTATTTTACAAATGCCAGATTTCATCTCGGTTATTTTTTAAAATTGAGGTGGCATTTGTTAAATATATTTTTTATGATAATTACATTGTTTACACAAAATATTAAAATAAATGGTTTACAACAAATCTTTTCTCTTTTGAATGAATATCTTCGCTGATATCCATCACTCAAAGGTTGAGCTCTCTTCTTTGTGTAAGTTGAAGCAATAATATTAAAATACATTATTATAACAGATACAGTTTCATTATAGTCATTGTTATTCTTGGAGAACAACAAATCTTTGTTGTAATCCAAATTTAGTTGCATGCTATTGTGTGCATGCTTTTTAAGCTCAATGATTTGAATGCATCCATTTTCTAATAAGTTATTTGTTCCAAAATTTGAAAAATATTTTTTCTGGACCTGCAATCTATCATAGGAAGTTTATTCCAAAAATACAACAACATGAACACCATTATGTGAGATAGATTGCAAGGGAAGAAAAAAAATTTGTTCTAAATAGAAGAAGATTGAAGATTTTTGTGTATTGCAATCCATCTCAAAGAATGATGCATGCGAGTTTGGGGCGGCTTCATACACGTAAGGAGTAGAGTCAAATTTAACGAGTGCTTTTATAGTAAAATCTGATTATTTTATCCCTCAATTATATCAAAAATCGAAGAGTTAGATAATTTAGCTTACACTTTTAAACAAATAAACATAAACTGCAATAGCAGAGATTCGAAACGTGTCCTGACTTGCCTTTCCTCTCAGTTATTTTAAAACCCGAGGGAAATTGTGGATTTTTATTTTTATAAATCATAAAAGATGGCGCGCCTTGATATTTTACATCGATTTTTCTTTGACAGAGGTGAAAATTTTATCATAAAAAGTGTTATTTATTGTAGTGTTGGTTGAATTAGGATCTGACTTTAGATTTTTCGGATGTTACTTTATATATTTAGGATGCTAATATATGTATTTATTGCAACTTTATATATTTTGGGTGATTGGTTTAATCTAAGATTGCAAAAAACAAGTAAAAAGGGTCACATTGCACATGTTAGTAACTTAAAAGCTCACGGACCATCTTATTACAATAAAATAACTTAAAGGATCCCTGATATGTTTTTGTCAAAATTATATATCTTAAGTTTATAAGATCATTTAAAAGTTTTCAAAAAAATTTATTGTTGAACTATGAAATAAAAGAGTACTGATATTAAATATGTAATGATTTAACATTGATGTATTTTTTATTTTAAAAATTAATAGACATTTATACGGAAATATGGCGGGATGGATACTACGGTGTCCGTATCTGCATCCATGTCTTCTTATTTAAAGGGTAATTATCCGTGCACGTACTCATTTTTGTGGATTTTTATCCTACCTGTACGAAAATAGGACGGGATGGTACTAAGGTGTCCATACCCGCACTCATATCCGCTAATTTAAACGAATAATTATCTGCGCTCGTACCCATTTTTTTTCGGATTTTTATCCTACCTTTTATGGATATTTTTGTTGATACTCACTTAGAATGTGCCAAATTACCATACCTAATAGTATATTTCAATTAATTTCCAAATTATTTAATAACTATATTAAAATAATTTATTTTTATAATTTGAGATTATAAAATCAAAGTTTTTTTTTATTAAACTGATGTATCATAGATTGATTTGATACTTTAGTATTATTATCAATAATCTTTAGATTATAAAGTCAAACTTTGAATTGAATTGTTTTTTAAAATATATTTTACAATCATTTTTTACTTAGGAAAATTAAATATTAAATATAATTAATCTCTTATATTTATATGGATTGCAATGATAATAAATATAGTATTTAGTCTCACTTACAAAATTAATTTCTATATTTTAAATTCAAATAGTTTTAGTCTCTCTCACGTTCTTTTATAAAAAATCGATGAGATTTTTGTTTTTTAACATATATTTTTACCTATAACTAATAAGATATATGTGCTCCCGCACAGATAAATTTATTTGATATTATATAAAATATATTTAGAAACATGTAAATTTGAAATGAATGATTTAATTATAAATGAATAATAATTTTAAAAATTCAACTATATTAAATAACCATATCTAAAAAAAGGGCATGTGAGTTAGAGGAAAAAAATGAAATTTCAACAAATACAAATATAAAATTTTAGATATATATGCAAAATTTAAAATAATTTACTTATTTATAAAATGAATAATAATCATATAGATTTAATTATATTAAATAATCATACAAAAAAAGAAAAAATAATAATCGTAAGATGGAGAAAAAAATAATATTTAAAAATAATGAATTTATCTCTCAAATTAAAATAATGCTTGATTAAATTCTAAAAATAACTTATAGTTTTAATTGAAATTTTAATTTATTTATATGCACTAATATGAATTGATATATTTAGTTTTGTAATGCAATTGATCATATTAAATAAAAAGAATATTAAAACTTTAAAATAATTAATTATTTTTAAACATATAATAAATCATCATTTAAAAAAATAATTGTAGTTATATATTATAAATATATCACAACGGTGGAATAAATCAACTGTAGTCATAATCTTTTAAAGAAATAATATATATAAGAAAGTTGAGATTCGAACTCATAAAAATTTAATGATATCACCACAGTTGATTTCAAAACCGTTGTTATATACAATCAATTTTTAATCAAAAAACAAAAAATAATATGATATTACCTTAATTTAAAGATGTTACCACAATATATAAAAGAATTGTGGTGATCTTAACATTATTACGTATGCATTTTGTAGCAGTGATAATAGAAAAATATTTCTCTCACTCCATGCGTGGTTTTATATAGTTAAAGATAGACTAAACTTGAAACTGGGCACTTGAATCAGCCTCTAGCTTGGAATAGAAATCACGTTCCTCTGAAAATTTCACTTTTTTCAACTCCACATATTTAGGTGGCAAAGACATAATAGGCTCCGCATCAAGAAGTGAGCCTACAGAAAATGATCACACTTGCATGGTCACAAACAAATTTCAATCTAATGCAAGTGACAGCCATTCAATTTAATGAATTAAGTGTCAGTTCAAATATCCACTATATAATCAAGTTGAATGCATGGTAATTATTTGTTTTCGATACTCAATTATAGTAGATACCATTACAATGTTACAGATAACAGAGTACCACAACACATGTATTAAAGCAAAGCCAGCGTAAGTAGTCTCATGATAATTAAAAATGCAGAAAAATAGGGTCAAACACATGAAGAATCAAGAGCTTCTGCATTGACAAAATTTTTTTTTTTTTTTTAAATAATCATATTTTTCAAATTTTTTTACCAAATAACTACATTTTCAAAAAAAATTTCAAACTAGCTATTTTTTAAACAAAAATAATTCATCACGCAGAGGAGTAGCCACTCTGTGTGGCGCATGTATACAATTTAAAGAGGAGGCGCCACACTGCGTGACTTGTCCTCCTCTGTAAAGTCATGCAGTGTGACGCATGCATGCAATGTTAGAGAGAAGGCGCCATCTAGTGTGGCTTGATAGTGTTATATGGTTTTCTATAAATGCAATCACCCATCCTCTTCATTTTTTCACACCATTTGTCACATAACTCTTAGAAAATGTCTTCCACTCCCTTGCCAAGGTTTTCACTGATCAAAAGAGATGTACTTGTTATTTTTTCAGCGACAAAGTCTCCGGTGAAGATCAAACTCTGGAACACACAGATGTTCGAGCATTTTCAGAAGCACAATTGATTCGCTGGTTGGAAGGAGATATTCCTGAAGGTGAACATATCAGAAAAATAGAATGGCAAATTTCAGTGAGGAATGAAAATGGAGTAAGCCGATCATGGAAAAATGTGAGATGTGATGCTGATGTCATGATGATGATGCTTGGACCAGACAATATTATGTCGATGTTTTTTATCTCTTAGAAATTATGATTTGTTTAGTTGTTTTGTCTGTTTATCATGTTGTTGTGTTGTTGTCCTGAGTTTATGGTGTTGCAATTTTTTAGGTTATTATGTGAAGGTTGTTGTAACCGAATGATAAATTGAACACGAAATAATAATTCGAATTTAAATTGAAATTTCTTGCATACAACAAATTAATTACTCTGGAAAGTTTGCTATAAAAATGTTAGGTTTCAGAGCTAGACCCGTTATTTGGACAATTTTTTCGATTGTGTCCAGGAAGACGACATGTACTGCATAATCTTATCATTTTGTTGGTCGTATCCATTTCAGTTATAATACGAGTGCTATTGGGGTGCCCCTTTTTCTTCCATTTCATTTTTTCATTGTGCCAAACAATGTCCTCTTGATAAGCAGGCCAATAATCCTCCTTTGCCAACACGGAGAAGGTATCGATGTACATACTTAAAATGTTTTTTACTGTGTACATGGGGATATATGTTGTATTGGGTCCAAGCGAACATGCTAACATGCCACAATGATATGAGAGTAAGGAATGCGAAATGCTTGAAACTTTCTACAATCACACCAACCTCTATCTAGCTCGACCCGATAATATCCCCTTGGCCTCCCTTCATTATGATCCATTGTCTCTTGTACACTGAACCAACCTTTAATACGGTTAAACACGATGACACTATGAGTGTTTTCTTTCGCAACCTCCTCGTTAAATGTTTTCATTGTGCATTCAGTGAACAACTGCCCTGATTGTAACATTGCCCTCCATTTTGAACTTCTTGTGTCAAACAATGACCCCATCCTAAAATATGTTACTCTAACCAAAGCAGTAATTGGTAGGTTTCATATGCCTTTGAAGACAGAGTTCAATGATTCCACCAAATTAGTTGTCATGTAGCCCCATCGTTGACCATTATTAAATTCCCGAGTCCACCTCCACTGTAATGTTATCGATCCACCTTAATGCTTCTGAGTTTGTCAACTAGATTTCTTCGCGATAGTGTCTGAATGATGGTTCTGTTAAGGCATACCTTGCATTAACAACTTTATTTTGAAGTGTCTTGTCTTTGATATGGAGCATGCAGTTTTGTGTGATATGTCTAGTGCAATAGACATGTGTAGAAGGGGGATCCTGCCAACGGTTATCAGGGTTATTGTATGCATACACAATCGATGGATGTCTGTCTGAAATCAAATAAAGGTTGGGATAAGGAGCAACGTGTAATCAGAGATTCTTCAGAAAGAAATTCCATGCACCACCTGTCTCACCTTCAACTAGAGCGAAGGCAATCCGAAAAACATTACCGTTGCCATCTTATGCCACTGCCATGAGTAATGTTCCTTTATACTTTCCATATAACCAAGTTCCATAAACCTGTATAATATGTTTGCAAAATACAAAACCCTTGATGCATGGTTCATACACCCAGAACAATCGATGAAATATTCCATTTCCACTGACACACAAGTTTTGTCTGGGGTATATGCTGCGAGTGTCTCCAAAATTATAACAGTTCCCGGAGCATAATATTTGAGCGCCACCAAAAATCTTAGAAGTTCTTTGTAAGATTCCTCTCAATTACCGTACACAAGTTCAACTGCCATAGTCCTCTCGATCCATGCCTTCTTGTAAGAGGGAGTATTTTTTGCAAGCAAAGACATAAACAAAGGGTGGGAGTTAGAATCGAAGGGCCATCTGTACAATTACATTCGAAGGAAATAACAAAATGAAGCTTCGACAGGCCAGAAGGAAGTGTTCGATTGGGCTAGTTGGATATTTTTAGATCAAACAGCTAAGGCAAATAGTGGCTCAATCGAAGAAGCCACAATGATGAGGCCTTGAGCCATCGAAATGAGCAATTCAGAGCCAATCGAAGAGCAAGGCTTGAGGGCATTCGAAGGAGTCAAGATGAGAAATCTGTCCAAGTTCATTCAAAACCCAAAATGGTATAAGATCATCAAAAATGGCAACTCTTTTAAGGCTTTCGATTCTGCCTTTAAAGCCTGATTAATGGCTGATTCTTGCCATGTTTGTTCATCCTCACATCCCCTATAAATACAGAGCTAAAGATACATTACCAGGGACGAAAAACATTACCACATAAACATTTTTACAGAGCCACAATGTTGCCAGCAGAGACGAAAACACTTTTGCCAAACACTCACACCACCAGCCAGGCGAAAAGATTACCCCCAGAAAACCACACCAACTTTGTTTCTCCAAAATTTGAACAAAGTGGTTCCATACTCAAAACTGCAGATCGAAGTATATCGGCCATATGTATAAATTTTGAAATTCAATCTCTTAATTCAAGAATTTTTTAACATTCTAACGTCTTTGTGTATGTTACAGTCCTCACATATGAATACTGACATCAGGATAAAAATCTGCCACTTGTTTGGGCATTTGAAACTGTTCCATTCAGCCTTGGCATATTATTGTTTTATTCAAACATGTTTCTGACTGGGTTTCAAATATATTATTGTTTTGTTGTTTGTACTAACAATTGAAGCAGGTGGTTGGGTGGTGAAGAAGCCTGCAATGGGCTAGAGGACCTAGGTTCAATCCCAGGCTTCAACCTTTCTATTTTTCTCATGTTATATTCATAGATCCGACGCTTCAAGTCTAAATATGTGCACTATGCACTCTACCAGCAGCACCATCAAATCCATACAACATGGATCCAGCGTCTCTAAAATGCAGTCCCCACCGTAGACTCTCCATATTCCTTCTCACCAGATTCTAACGCACCCTGGGCCAGCTTATTTAGGTTTGACCAATTTCAAACATTGCACCCCCTTTATTATTTTTTAGCAGACCCGTTTGCGTTTTCCTCTTCTAATGTTTTAGTTTGTTTTGTTTATTTGTTTCATATTTTACTTTCAAGATTTAATCTTCTTTTAATAAATAAATAAAATCACAAAAAACATTAGGTTAGTATTTTTATTAATTATGCTAATTTTGTAAATAAACTAATTAATTACTTTAACATTTTGTTTAATTTAAAATCAATAGACTTAAGATTCTAATCAATTTTAGTTTTATTTCTAAAAAAATACCAAAAAAATCATTTGTTTAATGCTTAAGGTTTCAAGACACTTTTTGTATTTTTTCTTATCACTTTTCTATTTATTTACCATTTAAATTCTAGAAAGAATGTATAGGTTGCATGGGAAATTTTGTAATCGTTTAGTTTATTTTTCTGTGTTTGTCTATTATGTAACTGCCCACAGGATGTAATAGCGTAGGATTTAATTTCCACACTTTATATTTCCTTTACATATATTAACTGCTTAGATGTATGCTAATATGATTGTATGATAAAATATCAAAATCAAACATTAGCAAAACCTAACATCAAGATAAATAATTGAAACACAATACAATAGCACATGCGTACCTTTAGGGTACTCCCACTTTGGTTTCCTTTGGAAAATAGTCACAACTCTAGAAATGTGAGAGATTTTAGTGTCTACCCTTCGGTTTAAAGATCACAAGTCCCTCGATGACCCTCTCGATGTTGCCTTGATAAAGTGATCTTGAAACACTAGGGTAGTTACTAAAATTTCTTGCCCAGTTGCCTTTGTGACTATAAACGTCCCTTCGAATGTCCCTCTAAACATCCAACGATAGGGCTACCTACTCACTAATAGTAGGATAGCACTGTATAAAGGAAAAGAGGAAAAGAACGGCCCTTTCGAGTAAAAGTAGATAGTTGTTAGATGCGTGCTCAAAAACAATTTTTTTCACATACACAAAATACTTTCAAAAAAATTTCAAATGCTTTATCAATAATCTTGAGGACTGATACAAGAATTATCATAAAGCAAACTGCCTTACTATTGGCATTTCAAAATACTTTTAAAATATACAAAGCACAAGGTATTTGAAAATGAGCTAAGCATCTAAGAGCCCGTAGATAACTACAAATGGAAAGGGTGCTAACACCTTCCCTTTCCATAATCTACCCCCCTTACTCAGAAAACTCTCGAAAGTTCTTTTTTATTCTTTTCACCCTTTCCTTTGTTGGATAAAAGAAAATTCAGTGGCGACTCTTGCTTACCGCGACATTTGCAAACACAAACACAAAACCAGTATAACAATTGGTTCTACCACTGTATCACACATGGTGATGATGACATGTCCATATTTGGCATGACAAATGGCAGTGAAACTTACTATGTTGATCTTAAGAAGGAAACTTGCTCATGTAGGATGTGGGAATTAACTGGCATGCCTTGCATCCATGTAAATTTATGCATTTGGAACATCAAGAAAAATCCTGAGGATTATGTTGTTGGATGTTATAAGTTTGAATGTTAACTTTATTTTATAGTGTGTCAACTGCATTTTATGGTGTGTTAACTATTAACTATTGACTATTATTGGGTGTAACAGGAAATTAACTTTTATAGAGACATACTCACACATTATGTATCCAACTAATGGACGACAATTGTGGCTTGTGGATGACCAGAATAAAGTGGAACCACCAGTTATGAGAAGAGCAATAGGAAGGCAAAATAAAAACAGAGGAACAAAACAAATAACGAACCTAGGAATCCATACATACTGCCAAGGAGGTTTTTCACTATCACTTGTGCAAAATGTGGTGCTATGGGACATAACAAGAGGAGCTGTAAAGGTAAAAGGGTTGTAGATAGGGAAATTCCAAAAGGTGTAAATAAGGATAAGAAGGTGGCTAAGTCTAAGAAAGTTACCCTTGAGAAGCAAGTACAAATTGGTCAAAGTTCACAAGCTACTCAGCCCAATCAAGAGTAGTGTACTTTAGGTCTAAGTATATTTTGACTCAAGCTGTGTCTTGAGTGTTATTTTGGTTGTACTCTATTTTGGTTGTCACATTACAGGTAAAAAACAATTATTGTATTAATCTGGTTGTACTCTATTAATGTATTATGATATTATGGTATGAATACCGGTGTTATTATATTGATTACAATATTCTGTTATAAGGCTGAATATTGGTGTTATTATATTGATTACAATATTATGTTATAAGGCACATTGCTGACAAAATGGAGTCAAGTTACAGATACACAAATTGTGTCAAATAGGAGTCAAATTATAAGACACATTACTGTCAAAAGACCTAACCATTACACCATGACACAACAACAGACCTAACCATTACACCGTTATACAACGACAGACCTAAACATTACACCATTAAACAATAATAGACCTAACCATTAGACTATTACACAAAATAAAACATACTAAAATATATCCTATTTCATCAATTTTGTTCCAACAAATGCAAACAACATGACAAAAAACAATATACAATTAATTTTCAATTGCTTCTTCATGATATTAACTTTCATCTTTAATTCGTCCTCCTTTGCTTTGTAGGTGTTTACCATCTCCTTCTCTTCATTCAAGTTCTTTAATAGTGCATATCATTTTCCCTATGATTCATCTCCTCGTCCAACCAAGCAAAATGTGTGCATTTTTTGTATCCTTGTATCTGTTCAGACCAATAAAGACAAAGATGAATGAATACCCAAACTAATTACAAGAGAAGAATAACAAAATGATTCATACCTTATAGATGTCACATCCATAGAAACGGCGACCTGGGTTCGCATTCGTCAATGCCGTTATCAACGGAGCATCGAGACCACACTTGTCGACATACCACAAACGACTTAAAGATCTGTTGCCATGGATGAAGTCAGACTGATGCGACATATGAGGATGTAAGATTCTTGAGGAAGACGAGAAACAGTGGCTTCGATGGCTTCGATTCAGAGGAAGACGATGAACAAGATTATTCGTTTCTCTTTGATACTTATATTAATTTTAATTCAATTAAAATAATATTGTTTTCAATTAGAATAATGTTACTTTCAATTAATAACATGATTTTAATTAAACTATTGGATTAATTCATAAAATATACAATAATGGTGACATGGATTGAGTGTTATAATGCCACCTCATTAAAATATATGACACATCATCTAAAATGGACGGGGGATCTAGTAGATGCCAAGACATGTTAAATAAAGGGATAAAATTCGCAAATTTTTTAATAGGGGGACTACTTCTTTAGAAACTCCAAACTAAGGGGACCAAAAATGCATTTAAGCCTTTTAAAAATTAATAGATATTTATACGGAAATAGGGAGGGATGGATACTAAGGTGTCCATATCCGCACCCATGTCCGCTTATTTAAAGGATACTTATTTGTGCACGTACTCATTTTTGAGAGTTTTTATCCTACCTATACGAAAATAGGGCAGAGTGGATACTAAGGTGTCCATATCCATACTCATACTCGCTAATTTAAAAGGATAATTATCCGCGTCCGTACCCATTTTTACGGGTTTTTATCCTATCTTTTGTGGGTATTTTTGTGGATACTCAATGAGAATGTGTCAAATTACCATCCGTGATAGTATATTAAAATAATTTATTTTTATGATTTGAGATTATAAAGTCTAAGATTTTTATTAAACTGATGTATCATAGATTGATTTGATATTTTAGTATTATTGTCAATACTCTTTAGATTATAAAGTCAAACTTTGAATTGAATTGTTTTTTTAAATATATTTTACAATCATTTTTTACCTAGGAAAATTAAATATTAAATACAATTAATCTCTTATATTTATATGGATTGCAATGATAATAAAATATAGGATTTTAGTCCCATTTACAAAATTAATTTTTATATTTTAAATTCAAATAGTTTTAGTCTCCTTCACATTCTTTTATAAAAAATCAATGAAATTTTTGTTTTTTAACTTATATTTTCATCTATAACAAGTAAGATATTTGTGTTCCCGTACGGATAAATTTATTTGATATTATATAATATATATTTAGAAACATGTAAATTTGAAATGAATAATTTGATTATAAAAGAATAATAATCATAAAAATTCAACTATATTAATTAACCATATAAAAAAAGGACATGTGAGTTGGAGAAAAAAAATGAAATTTTAACAAATACAAATATAAAATTTTAGATATAAACGCACAATTTGAAATGATTTACTTATTTGTAAAATGAATAATAATCATATATATTTAATTATATTAAATAAACACACATAAAGAAGAAAAAAATAATAATCGTGAGATGGAGAAAAAAATAATGTTTAAAAATAATGAATTTATCTCTCAAATTAAAATAATAATTAATTAAATTAAAATAGATATTGTGTTGACAGTGATTCGTGAAAAAATAATAATAAATAATAGTAAATGATATGATTAAAAATAAATACTAATATTTCATTGAAATTCTAAAAATAACTTACAGTTTTAATTGAAATTTTAATTTATTTATATGCACTAATATGAATTGATAAATTTAGTTTTGTAATACAATGAATATTAAAACTTTTAAATAATTGATCATTTTTAAACCCGTAATAAATCATCATTTAAAAAAATTAATTTAAAAGATATTGATATTTGAAAAAAAAAATGTTGTAAAAATTTTAACCCCTCGTAAATATTTATCTTAAATATAAAAATATAATAATTTAATATATTTTTTAAAATATATAATTATTAAATTATTTTAATAATAGCTAAAAAATACTAAAATAGATATACAAAAAATAAAAAAGTAATACATCATAATTATTAAATTTGTTTGTATCACTTTCAATTATATTAGTGTAAGTATGTCATTATCCATATTGTTATATGATATATCATTAACTAAAAATTTGTATAATGAGTTTGACAAGACCGTTTTTGAAATCTTTATTGTAGTGTCAATGTCAAACGATAAAAAATTTAAAATTGATATGCAATCATAACTCCATACATTATTATTGAAAATTCATTTAATAATAATTGGGAAAGGGATAACATCATGTGGGTCATACCTTTGTTGAGTAGATGTGATTGTAAGTTCGTTATTTCTATCATGGTCTGGAAACCGTTATTGAAGGACAAGACACGTATACTTATCACAACAATTATACTTATCCACCATTGTGATACTTACACATAGGTACTGGATTCGAAACCCATCAACACAAATTATATAAATCATAAACCATCTTTGATCACAATTATAATATATAACCGTTGTGAAAAGTGGTTAGAGTTTATTATATAATATGTAGATTGCTTGTTTTCTCATACACCTCACTAAAGAAATACAAGTTTTCAAATTGATGAAGAAATCCATAATTTGAAAATTAAGCTATTCTTGAAAACAAATTTAGACAAACCATTATTTTTTCTGATTGCATGTGTCTCGTCTTGCATTTCATGCTCTTTTACATATATATTGTGGTTTATTGATCTAACTCCTTCGATACATCGTTATCTTCGATTATAGTTAAATTTCCATTTTCTCCTTCATGACAGTTCAGAACAAAAGAAAATAACAACCACAATCTTCTAATGTTTTTCTTCTCTCTTTATTTCTCTCCACCTCACTCAAAATTGATGCATAATAACATCCAAGAAAACAATTCACACAAAGATGAGAAGCACTTACCGGTGATAATCGAAATGATAGAGGTGGCACGTTTCTGATGAGAGGGAGTGGAAGTCATAGGCGTTGTGATGTTTTAGTGGTGGTGCGGAGCTGATCGATGATGTGTTCAAAACTGAACCAATGGTGGCTTCAAGAATACACTGTAATTTGCATTTCGCTTACTGAATACCGACGAATTCCTTCCTCTTATTTCTCTTTTGATTTCTCTTCTTTGGAATTGTTCTATTGTTATTTTTTGTTGTGGTTCATGAATCAGAGTCAAATTGTTATTGTAATTACTGCTTCACAACTATACATGTCAAGTGCTCGACAAAAATCCTCAAATAATTTCCCAAAAGTCCAAATCATCGTACATGATAACTGAAAATGAGTTAAAATTGTAATGTGAAGTTAAACACATCTTTTACAAATTTACCAAAAATTTGTAATGTCATTAGAAACTTAATCCTTCTTTATATTTTTCTCATACCATATCAATTAAGAAACATTACAACTTCACCAATTATTTTTTCCATTTTATTGCGATTATCACTCTTTAGCATATCAACCATTTTGATACCCTCTCAGCAAATCTACAAAGATTTATCTTTCATCATGACTTAGAGTCGTGGTCAAAATGAGTGAACTCATTATGCGCTCAAGGTTTTTCTTCTGTAATGGAGGAGGTAAACGCAGAGCCTCATGATTCTTTCACGTCTGGAGATAGCATTTTTGCGACAATTTGGTTCATATTGTTGAGGTAATGATTAAATATGCTTATCTTATGGTATCAAATCTTAAATCTGATAATTTTATGGTATCAAATCCTTCGTTGTGAATTTGAGAGAAATTGAATCATAAATTTTTGTTTGATTTTGGTTGAGAACAAAGCATATTACATGCTTGATTAAATGTCTTTAGGCATGTATTCATTATAATTTCCATTTTTTAGGATTGAAAGTGGTATAAATTTGTGATAATGGAAATGAATTCTTGATCTGAAGAAGCTTCATGCTATTGGGAATTATATAATAAATATTTTCCAACAACAATTTTCTCCATCGCACTGATTTTGCCCAATGCATAGGTTCGTTTAATTTTTTTCTGCAATTTTCATTTCAATTTTTTTAATTGTGCATGTATTGAGTTCATTATCTTATCACTCCCGATTTCACATTTTTAATGCCTTTAATTATAATTGATTATTTTTGGTAGAAATAGAAACAAATATTTTTGGTGCGCAAGATACAAACTAATCACTACTAATCATAAAGAGGATAATTATACTTTATTTTCTTTAATGCATAACTTATTTTTGTCAAAAAACAAGGAGGATTTTTTGTTAAAAATAGTTTCCAATCTTTGCTAGGGTTTAGTTTCTTCTTCTCTTATTGAGAAGTTACGATGCTTGACTTTTCCTGGTTATTTAGTCCAACACACTGTTTTACTAGGGCAGCATGGCAACACCGAGTATGGAAAACTTGTCAATTAACGAGGAGGACAAAGTAGATGGTTTCTTTTTTGACGTGGAAGAAGATGGAGATGAAGTCCTAGATCTCATATGGTGTCTTGTTGCTAGATTCATGTGTGATAGTGTTGGCTGAAGATTTTGATGATATTATTAGAAGCGAAGCAAATTGGACATTTCGATTGGAATAAAGCAAGATGTCATGTTTCGAAATGGTAGAAGCAGTGCTTCGAATGGGCATATCAAAGCTTGGAGCTTCGAGTGACAGTTATGAGAATATATTCAAAGAAGTCTCGAAATGTTAACAAGGCTATGTCCAAGAAATGCGTTCGAAGCGAAGAAGTGCCAAAACATTTGAAATTCAAATGCAAGCGGGATGTTCGAAATTTGAAATATATGCGCTGGAGCATTCGAAGACGCGTGGAAGCTAGAAAGAGGCATTGCTCTGCATGTTCTGAACGTGGCAGAATCTTATAGCAAGACCGTTATGGTCGAAGTAGTATAAATAGAAGTCTTAGCATTAGGATTTCGGGTGTCATATCTATTGTACAAAAAACTCAGTAAACATTCAAAATACCACATGGCTAGGGAAACGAATGCACGAGCAATGTACGTATGATAACACCAAGTGTTTATGATTTAATGAAACTCTTTATCATTTCCAGTATTTTCCTTTATCTTCATGTCAATACCATTCAAAAGCTTTTGCACTAACATGTTTTCATTCGAAGTCTTTTTACTGATGCCTTACATTTAAATGCTTTCTTGCCATTTCAAATACTTTACATTTCAGAAACTTTTGCACATTTCATGCCTTTATCTTCAAGCTTTTATCATTCGAACACTTTTTTTTTACTTAAAGTCATTTTACTGTTTTCTTGCATTTAAACGCTTTCTTCATATTTCGAATCTTTTACATTCCAGAGAATCTTTTACATTACATGTTTTTATGCTTCGAAGTCATTTACTTGTCTTTCCTGCAGTTTTATATGTCTTTACAATTGAACTTTATTCATGCAATTTAGTTTCGCGCGCATTTACTTTATCAAGTTATTAGATCTTCAATAGAGTAATCGAAATAAGTTAAACACCTACACAACATTCTAAATACCAACCATGAATACCAGTTCTATAATGAGATTTATCCAAATGACCAATACATCCTAGGATCAATCTAGTCGATCCTGCGAGTTACCAGAGAGATTGACTAACAGTCATTAAGATTATTCGATAGTTTGGAGGACTAGCGGTTGTTTACCAGAAATCACTGTAAACAAATTGGCACACCCGGTGGGACGAGTCATTGGCCATTACCAAATTTAGAACAAAATAAAATTGTTGAGACGTAACCATTGTAAAAATACTCTCTGAGCGATAAGTTTGTTGTTTTATGAACCTTAGAAGTGGTAGGATAACCAATAGCAACCAACCCTTATCCAGAAGAAAACGTTTGAACAAGATGTCTAATTCTGACAATCAACAAGGGGAACAAAATGCCCCACATACAACAGGCACTAATATGTCCGCTTCGATGGGAACATCTAATGTGATCCCTTCGAATGCACAGTCTGTTGCATCCTCTACCAGTAATATAGCCACTAATGGAATAAGTGGCATATCAACTAATAGTTCGATCCTAGGAAATACTGGAACCATTGGCTATCCTGGGGGATTCGTCCCACCATCAGGGACATAAACCCATTTCACCACCCCACTAACTAGACCACCCGGTTTCGATGGTAATAGAACTAGAAATTCCTCTTATGGAATGCCAACATCTTTTATGGCAGGCTTACACAATTCCACATCGAATTCATCACCACAATTAGGGTATGGATCTGGGGCAAATCAGTTTATGACAAATAACCAAGGGTCAGTGGGTTATAGTGCAATGCCTATTTTAACCACAGAAAACCAGTTGGCTTTTAGGCAATTAATGGATGACAGTAACCATAATATGATAGGAGTATTAGCACAAACTATGCAGGAAATCTTTGCCCCAATAGTACAAAATGTAACTGTGACAAACAGAGAAAACGCAGATAATATGAGTCGAATAGCAGATTTTTTCGCTCCCCCAGAGAGGCGTAGGCAGAATCAGGCGGGAGTTCGAGTGAACGTACCTATTATAGAACAAGTTGCTAACGACCCACCCTATAGACCAGCCAGAGAGGAGGTTAATTTGGGGGCAAGGGCACAAAGGCTAGAAGCCCCAATGATCCAAGGCCCACAAAGGGAAATTATGGAACCAGGGGCAAGGGTCGAAAGGCTGGAAGTCCCAGAGTTTTGAGAAGAACAACCTAGAGGGGTTGTCATGGTGGGTCGAAATCAAGATGTTGATGCAGTCGTTCATAGAATTCGAAACGATAACATCTTGGCAGAAAATAATTTAACCACCATGATAGAGAGGATCATGGCCCAGAATGGCCTCAACACAGGAATTAGAAGGCCAAATTATGCCTCCCCTATATTAGATTACATAATGCACACTGATTTACCAAGGGGATATAAAGTCCCTAAGTTTACAAAGTTTGCTGGGGATACCAATGAGTCAACAGTCGAACATATAGCCAGGTATCTAACTGAAGCAGGAGACATAGCCAATAATGAACACCTCAGGATCAAATATTTCCCAAGTTCCCTGACTAAGAACGCTTTCACATGGTTCACCACTTTGCCTCCTGGGTCCATTGATACTTGGGCTCTTTTGGAGAGATTATTCCATGAACAGTTCTACATGGGACAGTAAAAAATAAGTCTGAAGGAATTAGCCAGTGTCAAGAGGAAGTTCACTGAGCCCATAGACGATTATCTGAATAGATTCAGGCTCTTGAAATCTAGATGCTTTCCAGTAGTGCCTGAACATGAGTTAGTCGAAATGGCCGCTGGCGGCCTGGATTACTCTATTCGAAAGAAATTAGACACTCAATACTTAAGGGATATGGCTCAATTAGCCGATAAAGTTCGACAGGTCGAAAGGCTAAAGGCCGAAAAGGCCAGAGTCTTTAAAAATAACAAGAAGGAAAGGATCTCCTATGTTGGAACTGAGGAAGCAGAAGATTATCCTGAATTCGAATTCGAAGAGGTTGAAATCGACCTCGCTGAATTAAAATAGGCACCGCCTTACTCCTGCAAATTATTAGTTCCCACAAAAGGGAAAGAAATTGTTGAAAATGAGAAAAGTGACAAATTCCCAAAGAAGGTTTATACCTTCGATGTCACTAAATGTGACGAGATTTTTGATTTACTTGTCAAAGATGTCTAACTCATTGTGCCATCAAATGTCAAAATACCTCCTTTAGATCAAAGAAAGAAAAGAGGATTTTGCAAATATCATAGTTTCCTAGGCCACAAAACCTCACAGTGTTTTATTTTCAGGGACCTAATTCAGAATGCAATTAAAGATGGCAGACTGAAGTTTGCTGATAAAGCAAAAATGAAAGTGGACGAAGACCCTTTGGACATCGCAGACACCAATTACTCTGAGCCTGCGTGCATTGGGGAAATTAACATGGTGGAAGCTGACCAAAGTGACGCCCCAATAGGAGAGAAAGGTACTGAAAATGAAAGTTGGGTGATAGTCGAAGTCAATAAGGAAGTCACTGAAGACGTCCACAAGTAACCAGAGACTTCGATTGAAGCAGCACCTCTAGCTGTTGCAGAAGAAATCCAGGCTACTGAAGGCCAGGAAAACCAAAACCAAGAATTGACACAGGTTACTGAAGTCCTGAGGCTAGAATTGGAGAAAGTCCAAATCGCGAAGCCAACCTCCCCTCAGAAAGAAATATAGGATACTTTAGGGGAACCCAGTGGAAAGTTTGACTACTTGGTCAAATATTCGGCCCCAGAGAGTTCAAAGGTCCACATTGAAGATATAAAACCCACAGGATGGGGAGATGATGACGCTAAGGGGGAGGATGTTGAGGTAAACATGGTGGATATGGAGAGACCTCGCTCTGAGATGGAGGAGGTAGAGAGATACTTAGAAAAAGAGAAGTATAAAATGGAGGATAATCATGCTGGAGATGCTAGTCTCAAGGATTACCTCATGATGTGCCACAAAGGAGATACAGGAATGATACTATGCCCTAGGTGCAGCATCCTCTGCAATCAGAGAATCGCTGCAAACTTCGAGAGGGTACAAAGGGCGCGAACTGGCAACAACTGGCGCCAAGATAACCAGCTATTCAGGTGTTATCCTAAAGCTGGAGAAAGTTTGCTGGAATTTGTGCTTCGCTGCTACAAAGGGGCAACCAAATGCTTGATATGCCCAAGGTGTTCTGCTGTGTATGATCAAAGCATGGCCAGAGCCTTCGAAACAATCCATTTCGCCCCTTGCTGGAACCACCAAGAAACTGTTCAGATGGGCCCACATTTCGATAGCAAATACAAACAACGAAGGCCTGATAGTCCTCATCCCAAGGGTGCTCGAAGAGTGACGTTCAAAATCCCTGCTGAAGTGCCAACAGACAGATGACTGCAAGTCAGAAACGACAAAGGCAAAGACAAATGGAGAAACACCGAACGAAACGCACGCCATGCTATGACATATATAAGGCAATTCAACATAGAAAAGAGGGAAGAGGTGAGATTAGAGAACTACAAAGGAAGAAACCCCCTGTCAAGATCTCAGTGGCGAAGGCAACAAAGGATTCGAAAGGCTGAGAGGGAAGCTGTGGCAAATAACGGGGAAACTTCAACAAAAAACCAAGGTGAATCTAGCACCAACAAACCCACACCAAAAAATCAAACTGAAGACAAACCCCCAGTTAATAGGAGGATTTTTTCTGAAGTACAACCAAGTGCACCAAAGGAATACACTCCAGGTCCAGAAGAAGACGAAGATATGATAACGGACAACTTCGAATCAGAGGGGGAGTCTTCGTTCAACCTCAATTGCAACGTGGTATCTGTGCTTCCTTGTGAGTTTGGACAGGAAACCGAAATTGACGATTATGAGGAAGAAGATACCATAGATCTGATGAAGCACAGGCCTGTGTGCTACTATGTGATGGATAACGGAGCCGTCGAGGAGCAGAATGCATTCTTCGAGCGTCCAGAACCAGCTATGAAGAACCATCTTAAGCCACTATTTACTCGGGCAAAGGTTGGTGCCCATGGCGTGAATAAGGTTCTAGTGGATGGGGGCGCTGCAGTCAACTTAATACCCCACTTCATGCTAAAAAGGTTAGAAATACGCGAAGGGGACATCAAGCTATACAACATGGTTCTATCCAATTATGAAGGGAAAGTAGGCAAAACACTGGGGGTGGTTCAATTGGACTTGACAATAGGATCAAGCTGTAGCCCACCATGTTCATGGTGATCGATGCCAAGGCCAACTACAACTTGTTGCTGGGAAGGGAGTGGATCCATGGCGTAGGGGCAGTTCCTTCGTCAATGCACCAACGATTAGTTTTATGGAGAGAAGATTGGATCGTGGAAAACATTGAAGCGGACCAGAGTTACTTCATGTCAACAGTCAACTTAGTTGACAAGAGGAATTATGACAAACATCTAGCAAAGATTGCTCCTTGTGTCCCAAATTATGAAATCAACGAAACCAGAAACGCCCACTACTATATGACCCTTCACCATGATGGCCTATACTGGGATAGAAGAATAATCAGTGACGATGAAGGAGTCGAAAGTACTATACAAAGACGGCCAACAGGCTGGGAATTCGACAACCTTACTCATGACTGAGTCCTCCTTTTTCAGAAGGATTTCGGCCTATATGGCTGAGAACGAATCAAAGGCGGCCTTAGAGGCTGAAATGAATAAACTGGCTGTAAAGATGAACGAAATAAGTGGGGATGGCTCGAAAGGCTCACCCTTTAAAGAACTTGAGATAGATCAAAGGCTGGACGCCATCTATGATAAAGAACCCTTAGGCTTCGAAAGGGACCCCATAGACTCAGATGCCAAAATGTTGGCGCAGGATCCACTCGAAGAAGTGAACTTAGGGGATGAAAATACGAAAAGAATAACCTACATAAGTGCAAAACTTAGCCCAGGCCTCAAGCAAGAAGTGATCGAAGTCCTCAAGAAAAACAAAGATTGCTTCGCATGGGATTATGACGAAATGCCTGGTTTAAAGAGGGAGTTAGTCGAACACAGACTTCCAATCAAAGATGGCAAGAAGCCCATCAAGCAAACTCCTAGAAGATTCGCACCAGCGGTTCTCACAAAGATTAAAGCTGAGATCGAAAGGTTGCTGCGTTACAGATTCATCAGAACCATAAGGTATGTCGAATGGTTAGAAAATATAGTACCTGTTATTAAGAAAAATGGTTCTTTGAGAATCTGCATAGATTTTAGGGATTTAAACACTGCAACCCCTAAGGATGATTACTCCATGCCTGTGGCAGAAATGCTAGTAGACTCTGCTGCAGGATTCGAATATTTGAGTATGTTAGATGGATACTCTGGGTATAATCAGATTTTTATTGCTGAAGAAGATGTTGCCAAGACAGCATTTCGTTGCCCAGGAGCCTTAGGCACCTACGAATGGGTGGTGATTCCTTTTGGTTTAAAAAACGCTGGGGCAACTTATCAAAGGGCAATGAATTCGATTTTCCATGATTTCATTGAAACCTTTATGCAGGTGTATATTGATGATATAGTCATCAAATCTATATCTGCAGAAACCCATTTGCATCATTTGAGCCAATCATTCGAACGAATGAGAAAACATGGCTTAAAGATGAATCCCCTCAAATGTGCATTTTTTGTGCAGGCTGGAGATTTCCTTGGCTTTGTGGTTCACAAGAAAGGAATTGAGATCAACCAGAACAAAACCAAAGCCATAATGGAGACAAAAGCACCTACGTCAAAAAGGGAGCTGCAATCTTTGCTAGGGAAGATTAACTTTCTCAGAAGGTTCATTTCGAATCTGAGTGGAAGAACCCAAGCTTTCTCTCTGTTGCTTCGTTTAAAGCAAGGCCAAGCCTTCGAGTGGAACGAAGCCCATCAGGAGGCATTTGACAAGATAAAAAGATACCTCTCTCAACCTCTCATCTTGTCTCCACCTTCATGGGGAAAGCCCATGAGATTGTACATATCTGCCTCTGAAGTTAGTATAGGTAGTATGTTAGCACAAGAAGATAGCAATGGCATCGAAAGAGCCATATACTATTTAAGTAGAGTATTGAATGATGCAGAGACAAGATATAGAAACTTAGAAAAGCTATGTCTCTGTTTGTACTTCTCTTGTATGAAACTCAAGTATTATATAAAGCCTGTTGATGTTTATGTTTCATCTCATTTCGATGTCATTAAACACATGCTTTCGAAACCAATAATGCATAGCAGAGTTGGTAAATGGGCTTTAGCCTTAACAGAATATTCTTTGACTTTCATGCCTTTAAAAGCTGTGAAAGGCCAAGTGATTTCTGATTTCATTCACTACAAGAAAATTGGCAGATTGCGACAGGTATTTTTGTAGATTACGACAGTTAAAACCGTCGCAATTTGCTTTCCACGACGGTTGCTTTACCGTCGCAGAAGTGTGTGTCCCCAACCTATTTCGTGACGGTTACAAAAACTGTCGTTCAAATTTACGACGGGTTGATACCGTCGTGACTATCTTTTGATTTTCTTTTAATTATTGATGGCGACGGTTCGATACTGTCGTGAATATCTTTTGAAATTGATTAAATTGTTTATGGCGACGGTTCGATACCGTCATGACTTTTGTTGATTATTTTTAATTGTTGATTATGACGGTTCGGTACTGTCGCCATGAGTTTTGTTTATGTCTTGATTTTTTTTTATTTTTCTATTATATATATTTTTTATTTAAATTATTATCTATGTAAAAAATTTTAAATATAGTTTTTTTTTGTGTTATTTTTTTCTTTAATGTACCATAGGAAGAGAAAGACTGGTAAGATACGATCATAATGATCTATATCAGATGACGCTCTTAGAAGGAATAATTTTGAAGAATCATATTTTATTTCCAAAATAAATATAATGAGTTGAGTGGCTTTTACACTCTGCTGTACAAACTTTATACCTCAACTATCAATACAACCTTGGTATTGCAAAGCTCAATTTCTTCACCAAAAATATTTTGAATTAAAAAATGACTAACAAGGAACCCAAAAAGACATGCTCACCAACAGCCCTTGTTTCCCTACACAAAATTAATACCAAGCAGCTATGAACAAAGAAATAAGCCTATACATCAAACCACTACAAAGAAAATCATGTGGTTAAGTATACTTGACTCAGAACAACTGAACAGCCATTTTGAGTTTGTTCTGTTTCCATTTTGGCAACGTGTAAAATTCGCTCCTGGCCATTCCCAGTTTCTCTTTGAACACGTCGTTTGACAGGTAAGCCTGCATGCACCAACCTCAAACAAGTCAGAATCAAAATTAAAAAATCATGACTTAATTCTAAGATGTAACCTACAAAGAATGGAGGAAAAACAACAAAAAGACATGTTGTCATTATAGTATACCTCCCGTTTAGTCACGTCAATGTCTGGCATAGGATCGGTAGAGTCTGTGTTAACACTTTCATATGGGTATACTGGAAGACCTTCATTATCTTCAGCTTCACCTTCTTTCACATCTTCCTGTATAGTAAGAGATTCTTCTATGCTGCTCGTAGAATTCTCATTGTCACTATTTGTCTCTGGGTCCGATTTGGAGGTACCTGTACTCCATTCAAATCATAGCAGACCAGACAAAAGAATAAGCATATTTTATAAAAGAACAAATTCTAACAGCAGCATAAAATAAAATCACAATGAGCTCGTCTACTTCGTACCTTTAATCGACCTAGGAAACAAACTTCCTCGTGCTGATGGCCGTTCAAAAGCAGAAGTAATGTTAGATATGGATGAAGATTTAGATGTTGGTGATGATGAATCTGGTGTCTTAGATTTTGGGTACAGTTTTCTAATCATTGGAGGTGGAGTTGAAAGGTTTCTAACATTTGAGCTCTCGAAAGTAGCTGCCAAGGCATTGAAGGCCGGAGATCTTCCTCGCGCACGAGCCCGGTCAAGACTAACAGACATACTGCGGGAGCGTTGTGATTTCTCTGGCAAGCCACCAGACCTTCCCCCATAAGATACAGATGCTCTTCTTTTGGGTTTCTGAAAATGTAACCAAAGAGATCAATGCAAATACAATCAGGAGTGGAGGTCCAATCTTGTCCTTGAAAAAAGACCGTTTGGTCTGTAATAAATTTATAAGTCTGCAAATTACAAGCATTACTTTTCAAAATTACAAACTGAGCACAAAATCAATGAAAGAAATCATGAAACCAAGTAAGTAATTAGAAGCATAATTTTTTACTCCTCACATATCATTAAAGACTAAACTATCATTTAGGAAATAAACTTAATTCACTAACAAGATCTTCTAAAGAAAACATGATACTAATACAAAATCAAAACCTTTTTCTAAATCAACAAAATTAATATAAAAGCCACTAAATCCGAGAACAAGACATTCCAACAAAACTAGATAAAAACACAGAAAATTACATCCATAAACCACAAAAACTAACTGCAGCCTAGAAATTCTCAAGAAGCCAGTTAACCGGAGAATGTATTACCCATCATTGCAAAATTTTCCAACAGACAACATAAAAACACAACAGGGGAGCAGCAAAAAAGTCACAATATAAACTTAACTAGATATTAGGCTTTTAACCATGGATAATTCAAAATTCAGTCACATAAAAGTATAATAAAATTATGATTTATGAACGTGTACTCATACTATATACTTCTAAATGTTCATTAATATTTTTAACCTATATAACATGGTTAGCGAATTTTTTTATTATCTGTAGATAGAAATATTGTTATTGAAGCCTCATTTTGTTTAGAACTTCACTACAAGTTAAACATGCAAAGAAATCAATAATGTACTGTACTGTAAGAAATATCATAGCCATGCACATGTGGTTGGTTTGAAGATAACATCTAATAAAAATTCAGTAATGAAATTTGAAGAGGAAATCCTTGGAGATCTTCACAGTTCAAACTCAGGTAATTTAGCTTTAAAAGAAAAGAATTCACTTCATAAAAACTTTTGTTATCACTCACCAAATTGTGAAGAAGCCAAATGATCAGACTGTGACGGTGAAGTCTAAGACATAGTAGGAATCAGACACGTGCAGGAAAAATGCAACTAAAAGCGAAGGAGAGGGCGAGAGGCAAGGACTGTGAGCATAGGGATCGTGTAATGCAGAGCAAGTGTTGCGAGCTGTAGATCAAGTGCTGCAGAACGAGAGTAGCCAACTAATTGCTGAAATAACAAGCAAAAATTAAATCAATTTTGGCCTGAGAGGCACAATCTGTTACAAAAATGCAGATTAGCTGGCTGGGAATACATGTGACAATCCCGTTCAAAGTCATAGCTTATATAAATATCTGAAGCTAGGGATCTTGTATATATATACCTGTGCATATTCCACAACTGAGAATACAAACTTTGTCAAGTGGTGCTTCAGGATTGATCTTTGCAACACATCCAGCATGAACCACTGTGTACTCACTGAATGTAGAGGTGCCCACGAAATGGTTTATGGGCTCTCCATTGATAGAGAATCTAGACTTGTTATCATTGAGCATGACACCTCTGTCAGTGTTGATCCTAAGAAGATCACACATGTTGCTCTCCTCTGACTTACAATGTGGACATTCACCACACTCCCCTGTGAATACAGCAGGGCTTTATCCCCTGGTTTCAGATGAGTCACACCTTCACCTACGCTCTCCACGATCCTGATAAACATCATTCATTCACATTACATACTAAATTACTGATACACTAAATAATCAAGACATTTTATCAGAAGAGAAGCATATACCCTCCAGCTTCATGACCAAAAATACGAGGAAACAATGGAGTCTGACCCTGAAACAGTGGCAAAAAAGAGAAAACCATGTTAAGCTATTGCGATTCATAACAACATACAGAAACAAAACACACTATTTTCTTAACTGTACGACCAACTTCAGAACCATCAGATTCAGAAGTTGGCCCTAAGCACAAGACTCGCACATTCCTACAAAATACATTCACGTGATGGAGTATCTCATCTCATTTATCTGTTGTGATTATCAACAAAAAATGAATAAATCATTGTTGTTCTCTTGAACATTGTTAAGCCAGAGTTGAGTTGTGCTGGTTTGGAGTGGCAAACAGTTAGAATTGTGAGGTTTCTTTTCATTTGAAAAATTATATATTCTTTAAACGGAATAAGCTTTGTATGTAATACTTATCATAACTCGCCCAGAGTTGAAATTTTCTTATGAAGAGCTTGAAGGAATTATCTTCTGATTTTAAAAAAAAATGCAAAGCAGAGCTATTAAATATCTGCATTTTGTGTATCGATGTCCCTGAGAGAATTCATAGCATTTTGTGTTTTCTATACGCCATTGCAAGCAAGAAGAAAATGCGTCAAAACAACAAACAAAAAGCAGTAAAGAATATATATATATAAGCTTTTTTTAACAAAAAGAAAGAGCATAGCATCAAAGAAAAGAGCAAAGAAAAAATGCAGAAGCTTCAAAACAAACAACAAAAGCGATGGACTTGGAATCAAAGGAAATTTGCAGAGCCATGATAATGTTAACTTTTATCAGCAGCAATAGAAAAGGAAATAGTATTCCCAAGTCACACTCTTAATATCCATAAAGATAGGTACTACTACTACATCCCCATTCTCCATCCCGTGTCACACTCTTAATATCCATAAAGATAGGTACTACTACTACATCCCCCATTCTCCATTATCCATAAAGTTAGGTACTACTACATCTGCAGTGATATATAAGAGGATAAAAATATTATCTTTCCGGATGCACCTTGGCAGTTTCATCTTTCCAATTTGTTTGTAGAAGTTGGTAGCTAAAGATTTAAGACAAAATTGTCTTCTTTTTTTTAAATAAAATAAAAAAGTTTCATAATGTCAATCACTCAAGTTTTTAAAATATCCTACAAATATCTACATAGTAGAATCTGATTTGATGAGTAAAAATCTTACACTTATAAAATTAAATTCAACAAAACTACTAGTGTATGACTGCAACGATAAAGAACAGAAAGCATAAAAACAAAGTCAAATATAAATCTCTGGGGCAGACATCTAAAAGTTATTGCCAAAATTCATTGTGCTGCTAACCATCCTCGGCAGAAGGTTGTGACATTATATCACTTGAAAAGCGAACCTCCAAATTTAATAATGCGCTGGCCCAGAAATACACAACATTGCCTTAGCCATGACATGAGTGGACACTTGGCTCCACTTCAATACTCGTGCACCTCTCCTCCTGTACAACACAAGTGCAAATACAGGGGAAAATGATTATGCCATCTTCAAAGTTTCTACTATCACTACCATTTTATCGCTACCCGTTACGAAGTCACCAACCCAAGTGTCCACTGCTATCAGTAAAAACCATGAATACATCAGGCTTATTTCTACTTGTACTAACAATTAAAGCATTGCCTACACCATTAGATTTCCTATCAGAGGAAAACAAAAGAACAAAACAAAATGCTGCATCAAACCATTGCTTTCTGTAGTGATTGTCCATGTAGAAGTTTCTTAGCATCTCTACGGAAATATCATTGAACACAGTCATACTCCAATATTTCAGGGGACCATTCTGCAACATCCAAGGACAACAAGTTCTTCAGCGGGTGTCTAGTTAAAGTATTAGTTTTTCATGTCTTAGATAGTTGAAAAGAAGTAGGAAAGGTATGAGCGATAGTGAGTGGAGAGTTTAACCTTAGGTTTGGTGGATTTAGCTTTGTAGCATAGATGGTGATTTGTTTTATCTATGACATCCTCCCATTTATGGTTCTGATTTAGAATTTCATCCATTAAAAACTTCAAATCAGCATCAGTGACAGTGTTTGAGGTTCTGCAATTGTAAACCCTAAAAAGCCCCAATTTCAGTAAAGCGTATGAAATTGAACGAAAATAAAATGAATAAAGTAGAGTAGTAGACCTTGGGTTTAAATTACTAGAATCGGAGATCAAAGAGGACGCCAATAGGGATCTTCTCTTACGGTTCAGAAGAAACAATAAAGTAACAACAACAACAAGAAGAAGAAGAATAGCGCAACCACCATAGAAGTTGCTCAAATTTAAAGGGAAGCCATCGAAGCTTCTTAAGGTTCTCATCGAATTGATGTGGTTGAAGTTTGTACAGAGAAAAAGCAAAAGTATGAAGAAATTTGGAGAAAGATACGTGAACAATAAATAAAAAGAGAAATAGACGAAGCGGGGTAAAGGATTTAGGGGGACGACGGGTGTGGTTACCGTCGTGCCCTTTCATAACTTTTGCATGTTTTTTAAAGGTTTAGGGGGGCGACGGTTGTTTTACCGTCGTGATGTCTATTTTAGGACGGTTTCTTAACCGTCGCAACATTCATTTTAGGGCGGTAGGTGTATACCGTCGTGACATGGGTCCCTATATTAGAATTACGACGGTTATTAAGCAACTGTCGCAATTTTTGTGTCGTAAAATCCTAATTTTCTTGTAGTGATTGTGGACCATTCATTGGTTTAGCAGACTGTCATGAGTTACGTTGAAATGCAACCATGGAAATTATACTTTGATGGTTCGACCCACAGGAATGAAAGTGGTGTTGGAGTCCTTATAATTTCTCCTGAAGGAATTCCAACAAAATTCAAGTATAAATTAGATGGTCCTCGTTGCTCGAACAACGAAGCTGAGTATGAAGCGCTCATTGTTGGACTTGAAGCTTTGTTGGAATTGGGGGCAACTAGAGTCGAAATTAAAGGAGACTCAGAATTAGTGGTCAAGCAAATAACAAAGGAGTATAAATGCATAAAGGAAAACCTGATGATATACTTCGTCATAGTTAACAGGCTACTTAGGAAATTTGAATACATGGATATCCAACATATACCAAGAATAGAAAACCAAGAAGCAAATGACTTAGCGCAGTTGGCTTCAGGTTATAAAGTTTCTGCCAGAAACTTTGAGGATTTAGTTGAATTAAGGGGTAGAGTTATGGCTACTAGATTCACACCATCAGATCTAGAGAGTATGAAATTGGGTTATGCTGAGAAACAGGGATTCGAAATATTAGCCATAAACACTCTATCAGATGCAGATTGGCGAAGTCCACTTGTGAGTTATTTAACAAACCCAACTCTGAAGGTTGATAGGAAGATAAAATATAGAGCATTGTCATATGTCCTCATGGGAAACGAATTGTTCAAAAAGACCCAAGAAGGCGTATTACTGAAATGCCTAGGATAAAGTGAGGCATATTTAGCATTGTCAGAAGTCCACAATGGGGCATGTGGGGCACATCAAGCAGGTCATAAAATGAAATGGCTGTTATTTCGATATGGCATGTATTGGCCCAACATGCTCAAAGATTGTATAGACTTTGCTAAAGGTTGTGAAGAATGTCAGAAACATGCAGGGATTCAACATGCCCCTGCAAGTGAGTTGCATTCAATCATTAAACCATGGCCATTTAGAAGATGGGCATTGGATTTAATAGGAGAAATAAATCCTGCTTCGTCTAAAGGACAAAAATATATCTTGGTAGGAATAGATTATTTTACCAAATGGATCGAAGCAATACCATTAATAGTTTCTGATCAAGAGGCTATTATTGAGTTCATACAGAAACAAATTATCTATAGGTTCGGATTTCCAGAGAGCATAACCACAGACCAAGGTTCTGTGTTTACTGGTAGAAAGATGCAAGAATTTGCTCAAGAAATGGGGTTTAGATTACTAACATCAACGCCATATTATGCTCAAGCAAATGGTCAGGTCGAAGCAGCTAATAAAGTGATAATAGGGTTAATCAAGAAACATATTGGTAAAAAGCCAAGGAACTGGCACAAAACTTTGGACCAAGTACTATGGGCTTGTTGAACATATCCTAAAGAAGCTACTAACACCACGCCTTTCCAACTCACATTTGGTCATGATGCAGTTCTGCCAGTAGAAATTCATCTACAATCAGTTCGAATTCAAAGACAAAACGAAATTCCAGCTGCATTATATTGGGAGATGATGATGAATGAGTTAGTTGAGTTGGACGAAGTTAGATTGCATGCATTGGAAATCTTGATGAGACAAAAAGAAAGAGTGGCCAGGACATATAACAAAAGGGTGAAAGGAAAAGCATTCACTATTAATGACTTAGTCTGGAAAGTCATATTGCCCATGGACAAGAAAAATAAAACGTTAGGTAAATGGTCACCTCATTGGGAAGGGCCTTTTCGAATAATAAAGGTATTCTCAAACAATGCATATGAAATCGAAGAGCTGATGGATGATAAACGTATCCTAAAGGTTAATGGGAAATATTTAAATAAATATAAGCCACGCCTGCAGGAAATTCGAATAGTAACAACGTAATCAAAATATCATAAAAATGCCAAAATGGCAATATGGGGTTGCCAAAATGGCGTTGTTCAAATGTTACATACAAAAAGTGATATTTTAACCAAATCAACACTAAGATTTAGAAATAGGAATTATTCTTCAATCTGTTAAAGGTACTTCGAAAAGACTCAAGCCTTTGTTGAGCAAAACGTCTCGCTCCCTCTAAGGTAGCCACTTCTCCTTTGAGTTGTTCTGCAGTTTCCATTTCTGCAAGCCCCTTGTTGAGTAGCTCTTCGAATTGGTTGCCAGCAGTATTGGTTTCGTAGGCTAATTGTTGTTCTTGAGCCTCTTTAACCTTCTGTTGAAGTTCCTGAATTTGCCTTTCCCAGAGAAGGATGGACTCAGCTCGAGCCTCATAATCAGTTTTTGCTTGCTTTAGATGCATGGCTTGATCCTCATCTTCTTGAGAGAGTTTCGAAGCATGCTCATAAGCAGCATCCATTGCAGTTCGTTTTTCTTGAACCTTTCTGGCAGCAAATTCATCTTGGAGAAGGTACCCAGTCACGTTGTCTAGCAAAGATTGAAGATCGAACAAGATAGTGCTAACTGGCAAGGAGCAGGTAGCAAGGTTGACTTTTGTAAGTAACTCATTCATAGTGTAGCAAGCTGTGCTATCTTGTTTGAGCACTTCGAACAAATCCACATCAAGAATTGTTCTCCTAATCCTGTTAAGAAGTACAATTCTATCATCTGTGGGCAACGGATGGCTAGTCGAACTTGTACCAGCCCTAGCAGGTGGAATGTCCCTTTGAGCCAGCTTCGCCTTCATGTACCCAATAGGGTCATTTCGTCTCAGGAGAGCAAGCTCCTCTTCAGTCATTCGGGACAGAGACGGTTGAGGGAGTTCCACACGCAGGGGAGTCACATCCATTTCGACTTCCATGGGTTTATTGGTCGCGTCACTGTCACCTTCATTCGTTTCATGCTCATCGTCTTCTTCATTATCATCCAACTCCACCACTTCGATATCTTCGTTCTCGCTGATATTTGCATCTGACTCAGTCCCAGCAGTCGAACCATCGTTGGCATCTTCCTCCTCAGACCCTTCCTCTGCAGATTCTTCATTTCTTTGATCAGAATCAGCTTTCTCTCCTTCAGCGTGAATGTCCTTTGGATCCTCTTGAAGGGTTTCAAGAGGGGACTTTTGAAGAGAAGTTCTTTGTAAAGTCTCTGCAGATTCATGAAGCGTTGCTTCATTTGTTTCTTTTAGAAGAGGAGAAGTACTCTGATCATCTTGCTGCTCTGAAGCCCCAGCCAGAACCGCCATATTGGAGGAACCTTTGTTCTGCACAAGGTTGCTGGAATCCCCTTGAGGAGAAGAGTTGATCGGAGCAGCAGCTTTTGATGGTAAAGTCGAAGTGGTAAGAGCTGGATTCAAAATATCCTGCAGAGGCAAAAGAATATTAAAAGCATGCACCAAGGTAATGAATAATTATTTTGTCAAAGATTTAAAGTTCAATTTACCTGTGGACTCTCAGAAGAGAGGTTGCTAGCTATGCGTTCCAACATTACGTTGGAGGTCGAAGATGGAATTTTGGATTTAGGTGAGGGATCAGCATCCCTGGAATCGAGTCCAGAGACACTAGTTGGTACAACACTTTTGGAAATTTCCTTCTTCTGCTTCTTCTTCGAAGCAGTTGGTAAATTCCCTCCAGCATTGGGGTCTTCCCCAATAGTGTTTGTTTTTCGTTTCTTTGGAGTGGTTGGCGGGAGTTTGTTAGTCTGAAAAGATTTAAACAATAAGTTAGATGCAAATCATGAAACATTAAGTGTATTCAAAACATCAAGGCTAAGTGATTACCTGTGGAGTTGGAGCACTGGTTATTACTGGTGTTGTTGTTGTTGTTGTGGTTGCAGCAGTTGTTGTTGGTTTGGATAGAGTCACAATATCAATGGTTTCGACAGAGGCCTGAGAGGCGCTTCCTTCTTTCGACTTTGAAGCAACAGTCTTTATCCTGATGGCTGAAAATCGAAACAATTAAGGCAAAAGTTAAAAATGTAGAAAATGAGAAACATTTGGGATTTTCCCAAGCATCCGCACCTGTGCCTTGATCAGATTTAATCGACATGGCAGAAAGGTCATTGTGATCGGTGGATCTGGAACTGACTGTTTAACGCTGGTTCGCGAAATGTCGCAGAAGCAAGAGTCGCCACCGTCTTTTATTTTCTCCAAATGGAAAGGACAAAAGCACAGAAAAATTCCTTAAAGAGATTGCTCTCGGTTCGGGGGGTAGGTTATAGAAAGGGAAGGTGTTAGCACCCTTTCTATCCATGGTTATCCATGGGCTCTTAGATACTTGCTCATTGTGTTTTCAAAAATTGTTTGTTTGCTTTTCAATGTGGGTTTTAAAAAAGGTTTCTTTGAAGAATTTCAGTTCGACTCATGCGTCAGAGTGTTTGAAAAATTTGCTTTGAAAGCTTTTGAAAATGTGTTGGTGTGAAAAGTCTTTTTGAATTTGT
Source organism: Vicia faba (assembly GCA_948472305.1). NCBI lineage: Eukaryota > Viridiplantae > Streptophyta > Magnoliopsida > Fabales > Fabaceae > Vicia > Vicia faba. The sequence goes on from OX451736.1 coordinate 357,274,398, forward strand.
TTTGAGATTAGAGCAAGTATCCTTGAGAACCTACCTACCCTAAGGAATTCGTCTGTGTAGATGTCCTTTAAAGTAGTGCCATCCCACCATTGAGAGGTAGGTAGCACCACCGTTGGAGGTGTTCGGGTCAATTCGAGGTTCGGGACATGGTGATCACCAGAGCAATGGGAAGACACCTTAGAAGCTACCCTCATGCCAGGTTCCCGGATCATGAGGACTTACTAAGACATCCTCTACTCGACGATCACCTTTCGAGGCAAGGCAACAGTGAGGCGTACCCTAGGGGTGGTGTGTGCGATTCGTGTGTCGTTTTCATCGATATTTGTCTTGTCATGTTTATTGGTGTTCTACGCTTGATTTTATTTTGGCCATACATTCTTTCATGCTTTTTTGTTAACAGTTAATATATTTGCGGGAAAGGTAAATCTAAAGCTATTACAAATGGCGCGGGTCCACATCGCCAAAATTAAACCGGACCCGATTTGACGGAAAGTAAATAAAGCGAAGTAATTAAAAGAATTAAAAATGCGAGAAGTAAATGTTACAACGCTTTAGGAGAGATACATAATTAATTAAGCGAAATAGAATAAATGTGCGAAATTAAACAATTAAGTCGAAAGGAGGGCGTTGGACCCTTTTGCAAAATATGAAAGTTACATGAATTAATTAATTAGAATTAATGAGAAATTAAAATTTAAAATTTAAAAAGAGGAATGTTTTTGGTATTTTTAGTATTTTTAAGATTTAAAAGAAAAAAAGAATTAATTGAAATTAACCAACCCTAATTCTAATGGTTTTTAAGTTTTGTTATGAAAATATTAAAATATAACCTAAATTAAACCTAAATTCTTTTATGTACAATTTAATTATGAAAATAAAATAAGTAATATTATTATTAAAAAAAAGAAAAATTGAAAGGAATAAAATTTATTAAACCTAAGTCTATATTTTTTATATTTTTATTGTGAAAAGAAATAAAATTAAACCTAATTTAAATTAATTAATTTACATACAATTATTTATAAGAAAATATGAAAATAAATATTATTTATTATATTTTGTCTTTTTTGAGTTTTTTATGTGTTTTGTATTTTGTAAAAAATTAATTCATTAAAACAAATAAAGAAAATAAAATAGCAATTAAAAATAAAAATAAGAAAAAAAATAGAGAAGGCAAACCAGGGGGGGTTCAGTCCCCAATTGTGAGGTATGCTTTAGAAATCTGGCCCAGTTAAGCATGGCCCTTCTGACTTTTGTATGACGCGTGTGGCAACGTTGACTAGGGCTTAGCGTGTGTTTCCAATCTCAGCCTTTGGTTTGAAGTCCCAGGACGCGTGGACGCTTGGATTAAGAGAGTGCATCATGGTCCTTATCATAAGCGCTGCATGGGAGTTATTAGTGAAAAATAATATTGAAATTTACACAGACCTGGGGTTCGAACCCAGGTCTTGGTCGTTAATAATCCCTTCGCTTGCCAACTGAACTACATCACGCGTATTAACATATTATAACAAATAAATAGTAAAAAGAAAAACCAAGGCATTAGTGGATCCAGCGCGCCAATTTTCAAACAGGCTAATCATGTTTTGCCAACGCATCATCCTCTTCATCGTCCCTGTAACATAAAACGTTAGGCAACGGTTTTAGACGCGTTGCCTTAAGCCAGCTACCAGAAAATAGCGAATAAGCCTATAACGTTCATAAATTAGGCGCGATAAGTGATTCTTCTTCGTCTCTATGCGCTGAATCCAACCATGGTATTGAGGAGGTCTAATTTTACAGCACCTGAAAACCCCTAATTTGCAGGTTCAGAAACCCTAAAAAGTATCAATGGCAAACATCCATATATGGCACGAAAACAAAATTAGACGACATGGTTAGCTTCAGAACACGTTCATTAGTATGAATGCATAAAAAAAAAACAATGAAGATGCTTGGAACATGAAATACGATTATGCATTTTTTGCTGTACAGTTTAAGTTCTATCTACCAACTCTTGAGGTTTTGATGGCTATGCTTGATTGGAACGTGATCAGTGACCTCCAAGAAAGCTATTGAGACAAGAATGGAGGCTTGAATCGACCTCTAGAGTGCTTTTCAGTTTTGAGCTTTTAGAGACTTTTTCCAAGTTTGTCAATGGTTCTTTAGCGCAGCTTTTCGTCCCCCTGCATTAGGTTTTTGTTTCTGATTATGTAGTGAAGGTATTAGGTTAAGAAAATTGAATCAAATCTCTTCCATTCAATGATTTTGCAAATTGATTTTTCACCATTATGTTTCATATCTTTTCCATGTCCTTTTGTGCAAATCATGATCAAATCAAACCAAATCTTTCCTAATTGGCATATGCACGAAATATTGAGTCTAGAATGTGTACAAAAAGATTGGTTAGGGTGAATTAAATATTTTCCATATATTAAAATGATTTAAATGAATTAATATTAATAGAAATTCAAATAAATAAATAAAAAATGAGAAAATACTTCCCTTTGGGCCAAATGGTCGTGCACAAGTTTAGAATGATGAATCATGGAAGAAAAATGGGCCCATTAGCAAATTTAGGTCATTTGAAGTAATGTTGACTTTTCAAAATATCCAAAAATTTCCCAACTTCCACAAGGCATAACTTGCTCAATTTTTAATCTTTTCTCATGTTCTTGGACATTTTGGAAAGGTTTTTGAGTCCTCTAACCAATGCCTTTGGTCCCATGTCATTTTGATTTACCAATCTCAAGTTATGGCCTTTGACTTAAAGTCCCTTTTTTGTTGACTTTTGAAAATGACCTATAATGTTGAAATTGATAACTTTTTGTGAGAGCATTTCTTGGACTTGAAGTATGAAGATGAGTTGTAGGAAATGTCTTTCTCTTCAAAATGAGCTTTGGATGGAATTTTTCTGATAATCCATGTGAAAGTTATGCCCTGGTCAATTTCAGTTGACTTTTTCAGCTGTCCAAATAAGGAAACTTTTGCATCTTGATGATTTTCTGAGCCAAATTTTGAGAATCATGATCAAGCATTGATCAAATTATGTTTGTGGCTTCAAAATGATATGTTGACCAAAAATTTGAACTTTTGACTGCCAAATGACCATTTTGCCCCTACAGTTGACTGTAGTGCAATTAGGGTTTTTGACTGTGCAATTTTGAGCTGAATGCCTTGAAACTTGATATGAGGATGCTTGACCATATTTGTGAGCATATGAGACTTGATTGGGCCTTTGAAAACTTCATTTTCTTGATCAGAGCCCAAACCCTAGTTTTGACTGTATAGGAGACAGTTGGACTGTGCAACCTTTGGAGAATTTTGTGACTTGGCTTAGCAATTTCTTGAAGAATATGGGAGGGCAAATTTTGGGGTGCAACAGTTGCCCCTGTTCAATCTTCTTAGACCTGAGGATGCCAATTGGCTGACGTGCCTTTCGTAATCCGAGGGTAGAAGATGATTGGACACTAGAGTGCCCAGAAATTTGCGCTCACATAGTAGTAGTGCGGCGGAATGGGCTTATAGATGCCATTTAGAGGTCGCTTGGATAGGATGATGGGCTTATAGATGCCATCTGGATGTTGATCGCGTAAGAGATTCCTTAGCGAGGATCTGCATACCTGCAAAAGAAAGAAAAGTACCTGACACGTTGCAGGAGCTGGTTTTCAGATGCTTGGTACAGATGTGTCCTGACTGGTTACATGAGCTGAATCTGGAGCTTCAAAAGATGATGAATGAACCAGGTATGGTTACTGCCTTAGCATGAATGGTAAGAGAACCTTGGGTGACTTTAACTTCAACAATGCTCGTTGAGAAAATCTTGGTGGGAAATACCATCTTCGCAGGATCGGGACGAGAACCATAGGCCATTATAATCTTGAAAAGGAAACACCTCACTCGCCGTCGGAGAGGGAATCATAAGAAAAGGAATTGTCACCTCACTCACCGTCGGAGAGGGGACCATAAGAGACTATCACCTCACACTCATCGTCAGAGAGGGAAACATCTGAAAAAGGAATTACCACCTCACGCACTTGTCGGAGAGGGGACCATAAGAGACTATCATCTCACACTCACCGTCGGAGAGGGAAACATCTGAAAAAGGAATTACCACCTCACGCACTTGTCGGAGAGGGGACCATAAGAGACTATCACCTCACACTCATCGTCGGAGAGGGAAACATCTGAAAAAGGAATTACCACCTCACGCACTTGTCGGAGAGGGGACCATAAGAGACTATCACCTCACACTCACCGTCGGAGAGGGAAACATCTGAAAAAGGACTTACCACCTCACTCGCCGTTGGAGAGGGAACCATAGGAGACTACTGAGTCTTTATCAGAAAAATCTGTTGGGAATCGATTTAGCTGGACTAGAGGAGGTCTTGAAATATCTTCAACTGGAATAAGTGTCAGAACGTTGCCATATCTGGTTCATATCTGGACTATATCTGAAGGAAACCTGGAAGCAGCATCAGAACGTCACCATATCTGGGTCATATCTGAAACTATATCTGGAAGGAAATCTGGAAGCAGTATCAGAATGTCACCGTCTCTGGTTTACATCTGAAACTATATCTGGAAGGCAATCTGGAAGCAGTATCAGAACGTCACCGTATCTGGGTCATATCTGAAACTATATCTAGAAGGAAATCTGGAAGCAGCATCAGAACGTCACCATATCTGGGTCATATCTGAAACTATATCTAGAAGGAAATCTGGAAGCAGTATCAGAACGTCACCATATCTGGGTCATATCTGAAACTATATCTAGAAGGAAATCTGGAAGCAGTATCAGAATCGTCACCATATCTGGGTCATATCTGAAACTATATCTAGAAGGACATCTGGAAGCAGTATCAGAACGTCACCATATCTGGATCATATCTGAAACTATATCTAGAAGGAAATCTGGAAGCAGTATCAGAACGTCGCCATATCTGGGTCATATCTGAAACTATATCTAGAAGGAAATCTGGAAGCAGTATCAGAACGTCACCATATCTGGGTCATATCTGAAACTATATCTAGAAGGAAATCTGGAAGCAGTATCAGAATCGTCACCATATCTGGGTCATATCTGAAACTATATCTAGAAGGACATCTGGAAGCAGTATCAGAACGTCACCATATCTGGATCATATCTGAGACTATATCTAGACAGAATTGCGATAGTTGATAGTAATCATTGTGGTATTGATCTTTTTCCTGAAAAGGGCAAAACATAATTGTATGCAAAATCATGATGCATGAACTGTATGTCTTCAAAATTAATGAGATTCGTGTAGTATGATGCATATGCATGCTATAATGTATGAAGATGTGATGTTTATGAATGTATATTTGTCTAAGAAAATAAATCCTCGACGGGTGCTGGGAAGTCGTATCCTGGGCTGATGTTGAGGAATAGATTTTGCTTCCACTGGGGATGATAACTGCAAGAATACCGGTAGGAGAAGATGACTCCGTTGGGGGATGAACTTGGCAAATGGAAGATTCTGCGGGGAGCAAAGATACTCTAGTGACCATGCTGGGAAGCAATACTCTGTGGGAAGAGGGATACCTTGCTGAGTGTTGATAATAGTTTGATGGGGATCAGAAGGCTTTGTAGACGATGCTTTTTTCCGTGGCTTTTGGCTGAGGATAACCCAGTTATATCCTGTTAAGGAAATAACTCTTTAAATCAAGCCGGACGACGCGTTCGTGCTCTGCGAGGATAAGCTTCCAAAATCAACTGGGGATAAGCTTACTACTTGGGGAGATGATTCCAACTTTCCTGGGGAACTAGATTAGACTCTCCTGGGGAAGTATCGAACTGTATTGGTTATGTTCTTCAACGGAACCTACCTTGATACCCTGGAGGACAGAGCAATCAGATTGCTTAGACCACCCATTATTGCCCCTGTTTCCGATGTGGGAGCGGAAGATACCTGTGAGGCGCTGATAGCTGTTGATAGACAAACCTTCTTCTGGTAGGCAGGTGGCAAGATGACAGGACATAGTCGTATGCTTTGATCCCTAACTTTTTCCTGGACCGCCCTTTCGGGTTTTCAGTCCACCGGGATACCCATTTTTGCCCAAGCCGCCTTTTCAGGTTTTCGACTTGCCGGGTGTACAGATTTTTTCATTTCATCCCTCATTTTGCCCGAACCCTTTTGGTTCGCTGGGAAGCCCTTATTTTTGCCTAGGTGTGTCAACCTAGCGGGTCTTTGATTATGCGTAGTATTTTTTCGACTATGTCCATGTTCAAGGAATGTAGGGAGTTGCCCTTGTTGGAAGTATTTTGCCACGCCACCAGAAGGTGTTTGATCAGACAAGATTCGTTGCTGGAATGCTCCAAGTGACTCAGGCGGAGATTCGCCCCAGGCTATTTGACCTTTGAGAGATTCTCCGAATCTTGATTGGATTGCCCCAGATAATAGGCCATGATCAGATCTGCCCCTTGATTGGAGATACTCTTGTTCATTAGGCATTCCTCGTGCGAATTTCCCTGCTGCTCAAACAAAAAGTCATATGCGAACAAAGTTATGTTAAAAATGCAAAGCTTATGTCTGTCTTGAAGATTTTGAAAATGCATTCTTCTTTTTCATAAAACAAATGAATGTTTGTAAAACGTGACGTCAACTCCGTATTTACCGTAGGCCTTAAGGAGTCAGGATACCTTTCGTAACAGTATGCTTTCGAACTAACCCATGCTTCAGCTAGGACTTTTGAGGGTTATAACGTGGCCTGGTTCATGGTTCAAGAAACAAAGGATAAAGGCTCAAATTATTTGTACCCACCCGCTCTTCGTGATGTTCTCCAAACCTAAACTCAGTTGATCATACGTTAGACCTTGTTTGAGTCTTTGCTCTGATTCTCCGGTGATGATTCGGATGTTGATAACTTATTTTGAATAGGCAGTCATTCCTTTTTTGTTGAGGGTTTGTAAGACCTCTTTCTTGTCTGACTTTTGTTATCCCTTTCTTCTTTTTTTTTTGCCTGAACTGTTTCCTTTTTGGAATTACAGTCAGCGGGATGCCCCAGTTTAATACGTCCCTTTTACAGGTTTTGACTTCATGGGCTATTCATTGATGATTTTTTTTTTGATAATGACTGCCTGTCCTTATGATTGTTCTGAACCATCACTGTCTTTTGTTTTTGGAAAGACTCATTTGGTGCCATTCATTGTGCACTTGGATCAACTGAGAGACTACCCTGCCCCAGGTTATGATAAAGGGTTTTAATTTTCGAAAAGAAAAACTCCTACTTCTTTGGCTCAGAGGGGTTGACGAGGGATTATCATCCTTATAACTCCAGTGTTTAGGAATTGAAACAATGCATGTACCTCATCAGCGGGGTCTGTTCAAAAGCATACTTGTAAAGATAGCGGTATCGTTTTCGTTATCCTCCCTCAAGAGGCTCAGAATTATTAACCAAGAATTGATCATCAGAAAAAATATGAAAAGAATTTTGAATATAATGAAAACAATTGTATTAATTCCCAAAACAGACATATGCGATGCATTAATGGAATAAAAGAGTTTGCTATGACATTAATTGTTTATATAAGCAAAGAAAAACACAACTCAGAAATTCAAATAAACAAAAGGTCTTCAACGATTGGGTAACGGAGCAGTGATTATGTTCGGAGTCTCAGGCGCTTCAAACTGAATCTCCCCGGCGTCGATCATGTCTTGAATTTTGTTCTTGAGAGGCCAGCAGTTGTCCGTAGTATGCCCCGGGCTATCAGAATGATATGCGCACCTATCGTTGGGATGATAGTTAGGAGCCGAAGTGTTCGGATTCCGAAGGGGAGCCCTTAAGGTGATCAGCCCTGCCTTCAACATTTGTTGTAGTGCTTGATCCAGCGACATGTTGAGTTTGGTATACTGTCGTTTCTCCTTGCGCTGCTTCCCCTGTCCTTGTTGAGCAGGTCCGGGATTGGAGATCTGGATTGCCCCTACCTCATGACGGCTCTTTTTACCGTGCACAACATTGGATTCTTTCTTTCCATGATGAGGCTTTTTATCAGAAGGTGCAGCCTCTTGAATTTTCCCAGACCGGATACCAGCTTCTATTCGCTATCCAGTCAAGATAAGATCTGTGAATCCAGCAGACGAATTCCCAATTAGGTGGTTGTAGAACGGACCAGACAGGGTCCCTAAGAACATATCAACAAGTTCCCGATCAGTCAGAGGTGGTTGTACCCTTCCAGCAAGATCCCTCCATTTCTGCGCATATTCTTTAAAACCTTCACTTGATCCTAACGACATACCCTGGAGTTGGGTACGCGTAGGAGCAAGGTCGGCATTATATTGATACTGCTTGTAGAAAGCAGTAGCCAACTCCTCCCAGTTACGAACCTTGGTCCCATCTAGCTGATAGAACCATTCGAGATGAGTCCCTGAAAGACTCTCCTGAAAGAAGTGGATCCACAAATTCTTGTCCACCGTATATGGTTGAATCTTCCGAACATAGGATCTGAGATGTAACTTGGGACAAGACGCCCCATCATACTTGGTAAAGGATGGTGCTTTGAACTTCCGAGGAATAATCACACCAGTTGACCAACCCAGATCTCCAAAATCCAGCCCAGGTACCTGTTGGATCTCCATAGCATTCAGCCTATCCTCCAACTGTTTATACTTGTCTTCGGCAGGAGGGTATTGTTCTTCGTTGAAGTCTGTCTCGTTGTCGGAGACCACTGGACTGGGAACCCTTTCCCCATGATGACTACCTTCCCTCACAGATGGAGTTGTCCTCTCAGTTTCAATCTGCGGTGCATTCCCAGATCTGCGTCTAGGGCTGAACAAAACAGTCCTCCTCTTCTTCTTTTCTTTCTTCAAGAGCAAAGCCTTCAGATCTTGTTGCCCCTGGGTCAAGTTCATGATCAACCCTTGGAACTGGGCGTTCTGAGCCTGGAGGGCCTTGATGGACTGCTCAGCTGATGATTCAGGATTCATGACGATCGGCTGAAATAAACAGCGAAGAAGGGTAAGCAACCTGTCAAAGGGACACCTGCAATGCAATGAGATGTATGACATGTATGCGATGATTTCAAGGACCTCGCGGGGTAGACAAGAAAAATTTGTTAGCATTTGGATTCGGTAGCTTGATTGAAAGAACTTCGTATTGTTGAGAGTCTTTCGTCAAGGGTAAAGGCTCACCATATCCAGTGGGTCATAGCCCCTGACACCCTTGGCTAGAGGAAAATAAATCCCCTTTGCCCCTTGCTGGGTAATTGGTTTATCATGACCTGCATCACAAGCCCTTGAGATCCTTGAAATGGGTTAGGATGTATGCAATGGTATGATGTCATGCTATGCATGGGGTGATGTAGGTAAACCATGTTATGAGTCCCAATTAAGGACTATAAACAAACCCTGCAAGAAATTCAGTATACTTTGTTATGAGTCCCAATTAAGGACTATAAACAAAACCTGCAAGATATCTAGTAAACCCTGTTATGAGTCCCAGTTAAGGACTATAAACAAAACCTGCAAGAAATTTGGTAAACCTTGTTATGAGTCCTGGTTAAGGACTATAAACAAAACCTGCAAGTAGTTCATAAGCATGCAAGTAGGCAAGTACAAAGGCACACAAGTCACACAAGAGAAACCCTTAGGGTTTAAGCCAGCATGGGGTCTGGGTAGTACCCTCTTGAAGTTGGTGGGTTCAATCTGTCCTAATCAAAGTAACCGGGTTCTAAGGGTCCCAATATCACGGGATTGCTTTCATTGTTCATCGTTTCGATTTAGCCACTGAACTGGCGACCGAAATATTCCAGGAAAGCAACCCTCAATTGAGCGTAGTATCGAGTATCAACCAACCTCGGACTGCACCAAAGTCAGTTATCTCACTACCCTAAAGAGGCCAAGATAGTTCAATTAAGGTTCCTACGGTCTGTTGATGCTTCATGACACCACGCGGAGGCCCCGTACTCTCCTTGACTGAACTCAAGGGTTACCGGTACACACCAAAGTGCCACATCAACGTAGCAGACTGTTTCAACCATGTCGGTATACCCCGCACAGTTCCCTCACAGCCTTGTTGCTACTTTTCTAAGAAGGTATCCCCCAGATCCGGGTTAGGATCTATAGAACTCCCAAGCAACCCACAATTTAAAGCACACAAAGCAATACAATTGAAAACATAGTTATGACCTAGCCCTAAGGTACACCTCACTTTGAGTAGTTTCCCCAACAGAGTCGCCAGTTCTGTGATCGGTGGATCTGGAACTGACTGTTTAACGCTGGTTCGCGAAATGTCGCGGAAGCAAGAGTCGCCACCGTCTTTTATTTTCTCCAAATGGAAAGGACAAAAGCACAGAAAAATTCCTTAAAGAGATTGCTCTCGGTTCGGGGGGTAGGTTATAGAAAGGGAAGGTGTTAGCACCCTTTCTATCCATGGTTATCCATGGGCTCTTAGATACTTGCTCATTGTGTTTTCAAAAATTGTTTGTTTGCTTTTCAATGTGGGTTTTAAAAAAGGTTTCTTTGAAGAATTTCAGTTCGACTCATGCGTCAGAGTGTTTGAAAAATTTGCTTTGAAAGCTTTTGAAAATGTGTTGGTGTGAAAAGTCTTTTTGAATTTGTTTTGAGATTAGAGCAAGTATCCTTGAGAACCTACCTACCCTAAGGAATTCGTCTGTGTAGATGTCCTTTAAAGTAGTGCCATCCCACCATTGAGAGGTAGGTAGCACCACCGTTGGAGGTGTTCGGGTCAATTCGAGGTTCGGGACATGGTGATCACCAGAGCAATGGGAAGACACCTTAGAAGCTACCCTCATGCCAGGTTCCCGGATCATGAGGACTTACTAAGACATCCTCTACTCGACGATCACCTTTCGAGGCAAGGCAACAGTGAGGCGTACCCTAGGGGTGGTGTGTGCGATTCGTGTGTCGTTTTCATCGATATTTGTCTTGTCATGTTTATTGGTGTTCTACGCTTGATTTTATTTTGGCCATACATTCTTTCATGCTTTTTTGTTAACAGTTAATATATTTGCGGGAAAGGTAAATCTAAAGCTATTACAAATGGCGCGGGTCCACATCGCCAAAATTAAACCGGACCCGATTTGACGGAAAGTAAATAAAGCGAAGTAATTAAAAGAATTAAAAATGCGAGAAGTAAATGTTACAACGCTTTAGGAGAGATACATAATTAATTAAGCGAAATAGAATAAATGTGCGAAATTAAACAATTAAGTCGAAAGGAGGGCGTTGGACCCTTTTGCAAAATATGAAAGTTACATGAATTAATTAATTAGAATTAATGAGAAATTAAAATTTAAAATTTAAAAAGAGGAATGTTTTTGGTATTTTTAGTATTTTTAAGATTTAAAAGAAAAAAAGAATTAATTGAAATTAACCAACCCTAATTCTAATGGTTTTTAAGTTTTGTTATGAAAATATTAAAATATAACCTAAATTAAACCTAAATTCTTTTATGTACAATTTAATTATGAAAATAAAATAAGTAATATTATTATTAAAAAAAAGAAAAATTGAAAGGAATAAAATTTATTAAACCTAAGTCTATATTTTTTATATTATTATTGTGAAAAGAAATAAAATTAAACCTAATTTAAATTAATTAATTTACATACAATTATTTATAAGAAAATATGAAAATAAATATTATTTATTATATTTTGTCTTTTTTGAGTTTTTTATGTGTTTTGTATTTTGTAAAAAATTAATTCATTAAAACAAATAAAGAAAATAAAATAGCAATTAAAAATAAAAATAAGAAAAAAAATAGAGAAGGCAAACCAGGGGGGGTTCAGTCCCCAATTGTGAGGTATGCTTTAGAAATCTGGCCCAGTTAAGCATGGCCCTTCTGACTTTTGTATGACGCGTGTGGCAACGTTGACTAGGGCTTAGCGTGTGTTTCCAATCTCAGCCTTTGGTTTGAAGTCCCAGGACGCGTGGACGCTTGGATTAAGAGAGTGCATCATGGTCCTTATCATAAGCGCTGCATGGGAGTTATTAGTGAAAAATAATATTGAAATTTACACAGACCTGGGGTTCGAACCCAGGTCTTGGTCGTTAATAATCCCTTCGCTTGCCAACTGAACTACATCACGCGTATTAACATATTATAACAAATAAATAGTAAAAAGAAAAACCAAGGCATTAGTGGATCCAGCGCGCCAATTTTCAAACAGGCTAATCATGTTTTGCCAACGCATCATCCTCTTCATCGTCCCTGTAACATAAAACGTTAGGCAACGGTTTTAGACGCGTTGCCTTAAGCCAGCTACCAGAAAATAGCGAATAAGCCTATAACGTTCATAAATTAGGCGCGATAAGTGATTCTTCTTCGTCTCTATGCGCTGAATCCAACCATGGTATTGAGGAGGTCTAATTTTACAGCACCTGAAAACCCCTAATTTGCAGGTTCAGAAACCCTAAAAAGTATCAATGGCAAACATCCATATATGGCACGAAAACAAAATTAGACGACATGGTTAGCTTCAGAACACGTTCATTAGTATGAATGCATAAAAAAAAAACAATGAAGATGCTTGGAACATGAAATACGATTATGCATTTTTTGCTGTACAGTTTAAGTTCTATCTACCAACTCTTGAGGTTTTGATGGCTATGCTTGATTGGAACGTGATCAGTGACCTCCAAGAAAGCTATTGAGACAAGAATGGAGGCTTGAATCGACCTCTAGAGTGCTTTTCAGTTTTGAGCTTTTAGAGACTTTTTCCAAGTTTGTCAATGGTTCTTTAGCGCAGCTTTTCGTCCCCCTGCATTAGGTTTTTGTTTCTGATTATGTAGTGAAGGCATTAGGTTAAGAAAATTGAATCAAATCTCTTCCATTCAATGATTTTGCAAATTGATTTTTCACCATTATGTTTCATATCTTTTCCATGTCCTTTTGTGCAAATCATGATCAAATCAAACCAAATCTTTCCTAATTGGCATATGCACGAAATATTGAGTCTAGAATGTGTACAAAAAGATTGGTTAGGGTGAATTAAATATTTTCCATATATTAAAATGATTTAAATGAATTAATATTAATAGAAATTCAAATAAATAAATAAAAAATGAGAAAATACTTCCCTTTGGGCCAAATGGTCGTGCACATGTTTAGAATGATGAATCATGGAAGAAAAATGGGCCCATTAGCAAATTTAGGTCATTTGAAGTAATGTTGACTTTTCAAAATATCCAAAAATTTCCCAACTTCCACAAGGCATAACTTGCTCAATTTTTAATCTTTTCTCATGTTCTTGGACATTTTGGAAAGGTTTTTGAGTCCTCTAACCAATGCCTTTGGTCCCATGTCATTTTGATTTACCAATCTCAAGTTATGGCCTTTGACTTAAAGTCCCTTTTTGTTGACTTTTGAAAATGACCTATAATGTTGAAATTGATAACTTTTTGTGAGAGCATTTCTTGGACTTGAAGTATGAAGATGAGTTGTAGGAAATGTCTTTATCTTAAAAATGAGCTTTGGATGGAATTTTTCTGATAATCCATGTGAAAGTTATGCCCTGGTCAATTTCAGTTGACTTTTTCAACTGTCCAAATAAGGAAACTTTTGCATCTTGATGATTTTCTGAGCCAAATTTTGAGAATCATGATCAAGCATTGATCAAATGATGTTTGTGGCTTCAAAATGATATGTTGACCAAAAATTTGAACTTTTGACTGCCAAATGACCATTTTGCCCCTACAGTTGACTGTAGTGCAATTAGGGTTTTTGACTGTGCAATTTTGAGCTGAATGCCTTGAAACTTGATATGAGGATGCTTGACCATCTTTGTGAGTATATGAGACTTGATTGGGCCTTTGAAAACTTCATTTTCTTGATCAGAGCCCAAACCCTAGTTTTGATTGTATAGGAGACAGTTGGACTGTGCAACCTTTGGAGAATTTTGTGACTTGGCTTGGCAATTTCCTGAAGAATATGGGAGGGCAAATTTTGGGGTGCAACAGTCATAGCGAAGATGTCCTGGGAAATCGTGGAGCCAATGTCGAGCCCATAACACAGTCTCAGATGGATTTGGTTTCTTTTGAAGATATTTGAACATTTCTTTGCAAGTGAACCACCAAGGGTATGGAGGAAACCAAGCCAGAGCCAGTTCTGAGGTAGGTAATCTAGGAAATTTAGGTGGATGCATTTCGAATGCCAACCTATACCTATCCTCAGGTGACAACCCTGAAGGAAGTTTTAACTTAGAAACTTTTTCTTTGAATTTTTCCTTCAAGGTCTCAGCCGCTTGATGCACAGTGGATTCCAAGTGTGTGGGGTCATAAGTAGTTTCGAAATAATTTTGAAAAGCCTTAATCTCTTTGGCATGAGTGAACATACCTTTCTTGGATTGTACCTGCACATCGAATGCATCAGTTAGTTTCTGCTGAATAGTAAGAGTATCGAACATATAAGTCTGATAGAACTTTGTCCACCATTCCAGAAACCCCTTTGCTGTAAGGTGTGTAGGTTCGAAAGTTATTAGTTCAAAGTGGGCGAAGCCTTGGTATTGTTCCTGCTGTAGTTTGGCTTCTCTTGCCTTGAAGGTTCGCCCAGAGGTGATGGAATTTTCTGTTTGGAATAGGGGTTCAGGAATTAGTTGGCACAAGCCAAATTGTCTCGAAACGAAGTTGGGTTGATAAGCAAAAAGGAAGATTTGATTCTTAGCAGGAGTAATTCGTGAAGAGATTAGTCTGGGTAGCAAAAAGGCTCTCCATACATCTTGAATTTCTTTGCTTTTGACTGCTTCTGAGAGAGCCATGGTGAACCATGAGGGTCCATGAGTCCTTGAAGCAAAAGGCGCCATGGTCTCTTCGAATTTATGCCTCTTGGAGAAAATCATGATATATTTTGAGAAGAGAACTTTGAAGTCATCCTTATCATTGTTTGGGGTAAGTCTTCGCAGCCTAGTGCCTTCGATGATTCTATCCGCTATTTCTGGGTCTTGTTCAGCAATAGTGTTGGCAGTTGATAGTGAAGGTTCGAACATGGCATTAAGCCATAACTGGAGTAACCAGAAAGGGCCAGCTAGCAGGATGTTTTTGGAGGTGTGAGATTTTAAACTCGAAACAGCTGACCTTAGACTTTCGTAAAGATCAACTAATAGCAGTTCGCTTAAACACACCCTCCGATTCTCATGCAAATCTCTAGCTAGAGGAATAAACCTACTGGCTACCTGTAGGGATCTGCTGCAAAAGACATACCTTGACAACCATAAGGTAAGGAAAGCAATGTGTTCCACATCCGACACACTGTCACCTTCAGTGTGATAGTGGCCGATAAACTTTGAAAAGCTGGCTAGCTTGACTTCGAAGTTAATAATACTCGAATGCTCTTCATTGTCAGGAATATAGGTTTCTCCTATTGGTGATAACCCAGTAATGGCTGCTATGTCAAAAAAGGTGGGTGTAATCATTCCACCAGGGAGATGGAAAGTATTGTAAGTACTATCCCAGAAATATAAGGACGCGAATAATAATGGGTGGCTATAGGTAAAGCCTGGTTTCGATAGTTTAATCAAGTTGTAAATACCTAATTCTTCCCATTGCTGGGATTTCTTAGCTTCTACTTTAGTAAACCAATTGTGATAAGTTGTGTCGGAGGTGGGGCAAGATCGAAATGGTTTGAAGTTACTCTTTACATAATCTAGCACAAAAGGGTCCTTAGGGGGAATGATTGGATTTTCCACGGCGGTCGAATCAGAAGACTCTACTATCTTAGAGGTATCCATTTTATTAAACAGAGGTTTAAAATTATAACAAACAGGGAAAAATTTTCTGGTGTCTTTTAAGATTTCAAAGACTGTAAGAGGGCCCATTAAAGCTAACCTCTTGCCAACGGCGTTAGTAGGAATGAGTACCTGGGATACATAGAGCATTTCCTTCTCTTTTGAGATCATATGAGGAATAAGAACCGATTGACCTTGGTAGGTTCCAACCTTGCTTTCCATTATGGTTCCTGTGTTCTTTCCTTTCTTTTTGGAAGCCTTTTTCAGTTGAGATGAAGTTGAAGAAGACATTGTTGGAAGAATGTTGGAAGTTTAGGGTTTCGGTGAAAAAAGAGGAAGAAAAGATTCAGAATGTGGGAAGAAAAGAAAAGACTAAGTTGATGGGTTTTTATAGTGTGGAAGTTTAAACATCCATTGAGTAAGGTTGTGATACGTGGTAGTCGTGGGTTGGTGTGAGAAGGAGGTGGCGTAAAGTTAATATTGGTAATAGGCGTGATTAAATGATAATCATTGTTTTGTAACTGCACCATATTGTGAAATGGTTCAAGGCGGTTAAGGAATCTGAAAAGCGTCATGATTGACGTGACTGGAGTCATATGCAATAAATGTTACGATGATTCGAAGGTCACATCAAAATCTTGTGTATATGTTTAAAATAAGTATTTCTCAAAGGAATCGAAATACATATTTTAAAGGGGCATTTTGTTGGCTGAAGATTTTGATGATATTATTAGAAGCGAAGCAAATTGGACATTTCGATTGGAATAAAGCAAGATGTCATGTTTCGAAATGGTAGAAGCAGTGCTTCGAATGGGCATATCAAAGCTTGGAGCTTCGAGTGACAGTTATGAGAATATATTCAAAGAAGTCTCGAAATGTTAACAAGGCTATGTCCAAGAAATGCGTTCGAAGCGAAGAAGTGCCAAAACATTTGAAATTCAAATGCAAGCAGGATGTTCGAAATTTGAAATATATGCGCTGGAGCATTCGAAGACGCGTGGAAGCTAGAAAGAGGCATTGCTTTGCATGTTCTGAACGTGGCAGAATCTTATAGCAAGACCGTTATGGTCGAAGTAGTATAAATAGAAGTCTTAGCATTAGGATTTCGGGTGTCATATCTATTGTACAAAAAACTCAGTAAACATTCAAAATACCACATGGCTAGGGAAACGAATGCACGAGCAATGTACGTATGATAACACCAAGTGTTTATGATTTAATGAAACTCTTTATCATTTCCAGTATTTTCCTTTATCTTCATGTCAATACCATTCAAAAGCTTTTGCACTAACATGTTTTCATTCGAAGTCTTTTTACTGATGCCTTACATTTAAATGCTTTCTTGCCATTTCAAATACTTTACATTTCAGAAACTTTTGCACATTTCATGCCTTTATCTTCAAGCTTTTATCATTCGAACACTTTTTTTTTTACTTAAAGTCATTTTACTGTTTTCTTGCATTTAAACGCTTTCTTCATATTTCGAATCTTTTACATTCCAGAGAATCTTTTACATTACATGTTTTTATGCTTCGAAGTCATTTACTTGTCTTTCCTGCAGTTTTATATGTCTTTACAATTGAACTTTATTCATGCAATTTAGTTTTGCGCGCATTTACTTTATCAAGTTATTAGATCTTCAATAGAGTAATCGAAATAAGTTAAACACCTACACAATATTCTAAATACCAACCATGAATACCAGTTCTATAATGAGATTTATCCAAATGACCAATACATCCTAGGATCAATCTAGTCGATCCTGCGAGTTACCAGAGAGATTGAATAATAGTCATTAAGATTATTCGATAGTTTGGAGGACTAGCGGTTGTTTACCAGAAATCACTGTAAACAGATAGATCTATCCATGTGTAATCGATGAAGAAAAGAGTTACGGGTATTTGGATACCGGTGAAAGGGGGTCAACATCAAAGAAGCAGAAGACATTTTGTTTCTTTTTCACGTCTCTCACAAACTTGACATGAATGCAGCGCTATAAGATGGTCCTTGGACATTCGATCCTTAGCTCTTGATAACTGAGAAAGTGGGGATTGGTATGTAGATTGAGAATATACCCCTGTTTGCAAATCCATAACCTACCAGTGAGATTAATGATTGAGAAAGTAGGGAAACCCATCACAAATTTCATCGGATATTTTATCGAGTATGACAAAAATAATAATACCAGTTTCTGGTATGAGTATATGAGACTAAGAGTGAAGATCGATGTACGAAAACCATTGAAGAAGAAAACGAGAGTCAAGTATAAGGGTGGTGAATGGTGTGTGGTTAATTTCAAGTATGAGAAGTTGAGTTTATTTTGTTTCGTATGCGAAAAGCAAAGGAATTATGAAAATACGTGTGAGATCTGTTTTGCTATGGCGGAGGATAATGGTATAAGAGAATGGTCCAGTGGATTGAGGGCTGATAACAAACATTATGGCGACAACTCCTCCTCGAGGTGGCTTAAAATTGATGTAGGTGGCAGCATGAAAAAGAGTTATGGAGGTAGAGAACCAGAGAGTGTGGTCGTGATACTTATTCAATTTGGTGAATATGTTCTGCAGATGGACGATGATACACAAACATATCCGTTTCAATAGTCAGAGGCAGTAATTATTGCCAATAATGGTGATAATAATGGAGTTGTCTCTAATATTAGTGGGGAATTATCAATCATAAGGGGAAACATTCTATAGACGGAGAGCCAATCTGCACTGGACACGATAAGACACATGTTAATTTGTTTCAAAGATTCCCGACAAAATTTGTCCAACAATCAATATTTTCATTTTCTCAAACATTCCCAATGTAACTCCACTTAGGGTATCAATTCAGAACCAATACTAAAACCTGTCCCACTTAAGCACATCTCCCGCTTGCTTCAATTTAAGTAACACAACTGCTAACCAATCAAAATGAACATGCGGTGCATCAGTCTTTGCATATAACATCCAGTCAGATACCAAATGCTTCGCATGATGATATCAGTCTGATACCAGTAACTTTTAATGCATCAAAAACCACCCATGTTTTCCAGCCTAATACGCAACACAACTAGATCAGGAGTACCAACACCATGCATAATTCTACTATCCTTGTTGTGAATTCAATGCCAATAACAAAGTATAGAATAAGGGAGGAATAACGAACAAGGAAGAAGAAGAACACAAGAATTGGTTATAACTGCTATTCTTTACTTTCTCTTAGAAAACAAGATTACAAGTTTACAAGAATAACAAATAACCCTCTCACCCTAAATTAGGATTTGCTGTATGTTGCAATGATGAGAGACTAGTATGCTATTTATAATAAAACCTAACATACTAACTAATGGGATTTTTCCACAAGGCCCATTATACAAGCTAACTTAATAAACAAGCTAACTTAACAAATTAGGGTTTAAACACTAAAACCTAATTTAACAAGCATGTTCGACAAATACATGCTTAGACCCTTCTTCGACTACAGCATGTACTTCGATCATACTAGAGTTTGATCCAAAATCCCACAAATCTCCACCTTGGACCTAACTCTACAGCATCAAGAGACACTAACTAGCTTTCTTCATGCAGCTTTATCAACTGCATACAGTGGAAAAACTTGCAACTTGGCAATGTTTTGGTGATCATATCAGCGGCATTGTGATCTGTCGAGACCTTCAGCACTTGGACTTCTCCACGCTCGATTACCCCTCTGACGAAATGCAGTCTCACATCTATGTGCTTGGTTCGCTCATGATAGGCTGAGTTCTTCGACAGGTGTATTGCACTTTGACTATCACATTTAACAGTGATACCTTGACCTTGAAGTTTCAGTTCCTTTGCAAAACCTTCAAGCCACAATGCTTCTTTCACAGCTTCAGTTAGGGCAATATATTCTGCTTCAGTAGTTGATAAGGCAACAACCTTCTGAAGAGTTGCTTTCCAACTAATTGCTGTACCAAACATAGTGAAAACATATCCAGAAATAGATTTTCTGGAATCCATACAGCCTGCATAATCAGAGTCAACATAGCCTTCGACAGCTGCTTTACTATCTTCACCCAAGGCTCCACCATAAATTAAGACTCTGTTCAGAGACCCATTTATGTACCTTAGAATCCACTTTAACGCTTGCCAGTGAGCCTTTCCAGGATTCGCCATGTACCTGCTTACAAGACTTACTGCATATGCTATGTCGGGTCTAGTACAGACCATAGCATATGTTGTACCCCAAAATTTGCTCTCCCATATTCTCCAAGAAATTGCCAAGCCAAGTCACAAAATTCCCCAAGGGTTGTGTAGTGCAACTGTCTCCTATACAGTCAAAACTAGGGTTTGGGTTCTGATCAAGAAAATGAAGTTTTCAAAGGCCCAATCAAGTCTCATATGCCTACAAACATGGTCAAGTATCTTCATACCAAGTTTCAAGGCATTCAGCTCAAAATTGCACAGTCAAAACCCTAGATTGCACTACAGTCAACTGTAGGGGAAAAATGGTCATTTGGCAGTCAAAAGTTCAAATTTTTGGTCAACATATCATTTTGAAGCCACAAACATCATTTGATCAATGCTTGATCATGATTCTCAAAGTTTGGCTCAGAAATCATCAAAGATGCAAAAGTTACTATATTTGGACAGCTGAAAAAGTCAACTGAAATTGACCAGGGCATAACTTTCACATGGATTATCAGAAAAATTCCATCCAAAGCTCATTTTGAAGAGAAAGACATTTCCTACAACTCATCTTCATACTTCAAGTCCAAGAAATGCTCTCACAAAAAGTTATCAATTTCAACATTATAGGTCATTTTCAAAAGTCAACAAAAAGGGACTTTAAGTCAAAGGCCATAACTTGAGATTGGTAAATCAAAATGACATGGGAGCAAAGGCATTGGTTAGAGGACTCAAAGACCTTTCCAAAATGTCCAAGAACATGTGAAAAGCTTAAAAATTGAGCAAGTTATGCCTTGTGGAAGTTGGGAAATTTTTGGGAATTTTGAAAAGTCAACTTTACTTCAAATGACCTAAAATAGCTAATGGGCCCATTTTTCTTCCATGATTCATCATTCTAAGCATATGCACGACCACTTGGCCCAAAGGGAAGTATTTTCTCATTTTTTATTTATTTATTTGAATTTCTATTAATATTAGTTCATTTAAATTATATAAATATGTGGAAAATATAAAACTTGACCTAAAAAATCTTTTTGTACACATTCTAGACTCAATATTTCGTGCACATGCTAATTAGGCAAGTTTTGGTTTGATTTGAGCTAATTGACACCAAATACACATGAAAAAAGATTCAAAAAAGATCTTATAAAATCAAATATTGAAACCATTGAATTCAAAAGATTTTGTGCAATTTTCTTAACCTAATATGCTCACTACATAACCAGGGATCAAACCCTAATCCTGGAA
This sequence comes from Vicia faba, assembly GCA_948472305.1. Lineage (NCBI taxonomy): Eukaryota > Viridiplantae > Streptophyta > Magnoliopsida > Fabales > Fabaceae > Vicia > Vicia faba. The sequence continues at coordinate 357,295,488 of OX451736.1, forward strand.
CACATTGAAGCTGCGCAAAGGCTAAGAACCAACTCAGAATTTTCACTTAAAAAAGGCAAAACTGAAATCAACCTTGGAGGTCGATTCAAACCCTACAATTCATTCCATTGGCTTCCTCAAGTCTCCTTGATCATATTTCAATCAAAAACAACAACCAAAGCTCCAAGAATCGGTAATATGAAGGCAGACTGTATCGAATAAAAGTCACAATCGTGCATACCAATTCATGCATTTTTTATAAGTTTTGATATGTGTTTTGCATTCCTGATGAAGTTTACAAGCTAACCATCACCTTTAATTGCATTTTTCTGTGCTATACGAGATTATACCATGATTGAATGTTAGGGTTTCCTGAGCTTCAAATTAGGGATTCTTAGTAGAGGAAAAATTGGACATCCCCAGTACCACCATTGCAATCAACGCATCTGGACGAAGAGATTGATATAGTCGCGCTCAATTTATGAGCACCCAGCAGCTAATCGTTATTTTCTTGTAGGTTGTCTACAGCAACGCTTAAAAACCGTTGCCTCATATTTGTGTTTTCAGGAAAATTGAAGAAGATGACCTCGTGTCCAATGGCCAGTGGTTCTTTTGAATTACGCGCGTTTTTTGAGGCACTAACTCTCGCTTGTTTTATTATGTTCATGGTTTATTAAATATACAAAACAATTCAATGGTTCAGCTGGCAGGTGTTGATAACGTTCACATCCAAGACCTGGGTTCGAGCCCCAGGTCTACGTTATTTCAATAATATTTTGCAAAACGCGCTCATATGCAGTTTTCAGGTGGGAGCATACCATACACCCCCCAGATCAGAGCGTCCACGTGCCCAACGTCCACAATCACAAGGCTGAGGATGGATGAACACGCTACTCTCCAGTCAACGCACAGCATGCTAGCAAAAAGTCAAAGGAGGCTTCAGAATTGGGCCAGACTATTCCAAGTCACACCTCCAATTTGGGACTACACCCCCACCCTGGTTTGCAAGTGTTTTTTTTATTTTTCTCATATCTTTTTTTTAATTGTTATTTTTATTTGTTTTATTGTTTTAATTCATTATTTTTACAATACATAAAAAATACAGAAAAATCAGAAAAAGATAAAAATATAATAAATTATTTTATTTTAATATTCTCATAAATAAATTAATATGTAATTATTTAGTTTAATTAGGTTACAATTTTAATTTCTTTTAATAACCAAAAATACAAAAATATAGAATTTAGGTTTAATTGTTAATTTTATTCCTTTTAATTTCCTTTTTTACAATAATAATATTTATTTATTTATTTTCATAAATTAAAAAATGCATATAAATTAACTTAGGTTTAAATTAGTTAAAATTTCAATATTTTCATAATAAATTTAAAAAACACTAGAATTAGGGTTTACATTTCAAATTTCATTCTAATAAATTCTTCTTCTTTTAAATCTTAAAAAGCATAAAATACTAAAAAACATTTTCTTTTCAACTTTAATTTCAACCCTTCATTAACTTTAAATTTTTTGCAAAAGGGTCCAACGCCCATGTTCGTAATTTATTTAATTTCGCGCATTTATTTTATGTCGTCTATTATAATTATGTAATTCTACCAAAGCGTTGTAACGATTTTATTTCTCGCACTTTTATTTTATTGCTTTGCTTTATTTTCCGTCAAATCGGGTCCGGTTTAATTTTGGCGATGTGGACCCGCGCCATTTGTAATAGCTGTAGATTTACTTTTTTCCGCAAATATTAACTGTTAAATAAGCATGCAAGAATGAATGGCCTTAAATAAAATCAAGCGTAGATCACAATGAACATGACAAGACAAATATCAAATGAAAACGACACACGAATCGCACACACCACCCCTAGGGTACGCCTCACTGTTGCCTTGCCTTCGAAAGGTGATCGTCGAGTAGAGGATGTCTTAGTAAGTCCTCATGATCCGGGAACCTGGCATGAGGGTAGCTTCTAAGGTGTCTTCCCATTGCTCTGGTGATCACCATGTCCCGAACTTCGAATTGACCCGAACACCTCCAACGGTGGTGCTACCTACCTCTCAATGGTGGGATGGCACTACTTTAAAGGACATCTACACAGACGAATTCCTTAGGGTAGGTAGACGACTCTAGATACTTGCTCTAATTTCAAACAAATCAAAATCTTTTCACACCAACACTTTTCAAAAGCTTTCAAAGCAAATTTTTCAAACACTCTGACGTACGAGTCGAACTGAAATTTTTCAAAGAAACCTTTTTTAAACCCACATTGAAAAGCAAACAAACATTTTTGAAAACACAAGTGAGCAAGTATCTAAGAGCCCATGGATAACCATGGATAGAAAGGGTGCTAACACCTTCCCTTTCTATAACCTACCTCCCGAACCGAGAGCAATCTCTATAAGGAATTTTTCTATGCTTTTGTCCTTTCCATTTGGAGAAAATAAAAGACGGTGGCGACTCTTGCTTCCGCGACATTTCGCGAACCAGCGTTAAACAGTCAGTTCCAGATCCACCGATCACAGAACTGGCGACTCTGCTGGGGACAAACTTAAAGTGAGGTGTACCTTAGGGATAGTTCATAACTGTGTTTTCAATTGTTTTCTTTGCTTGCTTTATTATTATGGGACTTGCTTGGGAGTTCTATAGATCCTAAACCCGGATCTGGGGGATACCTTTCTTAGAAAGTAGCAACAAGGCTGTGAGGGAACTGTGCGGGGTATACCGACACGGTTGAAATAGTCTGCTACGTTGATGTGGCACTTTGGTGTGTACCGGTAACCCTTGAGTTCAGTCAAGGAGAGTACGGGGCCTCCGCGTGGTGTCGTGAAGCATCAACAGACCTTAGGAACCTTAATTGAACTATCTTGGCCTCTTTAGGGTAGTGAGATAACTGACTTTGGTGCAGTCCGAGGTTGGTTGATACTCGATACTACACTCAATTGAGGGTTGCTTTCCTGGAATATTTCGGTCGCCAGTTCAGTGGCTAAATCGAAACGATGAACAATGAAAGCAATCCCGTGATATTGGGACCCTTAGAACCCGGGTGCTTCTAATAGGACAGGTTGAGCCCACCAACTTCAAGAGGGTAATACCCAGACCCCATGCTGGCTTAAACTCTAAGGGTTTCTTTTGTGTGACTTGTGTGCCTTTGTATTTGCCTACTTGCATGCTTGTTAGCTGACACATGAACTACTTGCAGGTCTTGTTTATAGTCCTTAATTGGGACTCATAACAGGGTACTAAGTTTCTTGCAGGTCTTGTTTATAGTCCTTAATTGGGACTCATAACAGGGTACTAAATTTCTTGCAGGGTTGTTTATAGTCCTTAATTGGGACTCATAACAGGGTACTAAATTTCTTGCAGGGTTGTTTATAGTCCTTAAGTGGGACTCATAACAGGGTTTACCTACATGACCCCATGCATAGCATGACATCATACCATTGCATACATCCTAATCCATTTCAAGGATCTCAAGGGCTTGTGATGCAGGTCATGATGAACCGACTGTCCAGCAAGGGGCAAAGAGGATTTATTTTCCTCTAACCAAGGTTGTCAGGGGCTATGACCCACTGGATATGGTGAGCCTTTGACCCTTGAAGAAGGATTTTCTACAACAGGAAGTTCTTTCAATCAAGCTATCGGATCCAAATGCTAACAAATTTTTGTCTACCCCGCGAGGTCCTTGAAAACATTACATGCATGTCATACATCTCATTGCATTGCAGGTATCCCTTTGACAGGTTGCTTACCCTTCCTCGCTGTTTATTTCGGCCGATCGCCATGAATCCTGAATCATCAGCCGAGCAGTCTATCAAGGCCCTCCAGGCTCAGAACGCCCAGTTCCAAGGGTTGATCATGAACTTGACCCAGGGGCAACAAGATCTGAAGGCTCTGCTCTTGAAGAAAGAAAAGAAGAAGAGGAGGACTGTTTTGTTCAGCCCTAGACGCAGATCTGGGAATGAACCGCAGATTGAAACCGAGAGGACAACTCCATCTGTGAGGGAAGGTAGTCATCAGGGGGAAAGGGTTCCCAGTCCAGTGGTCTCCGACAACGAGACAGATTTCAACGACGAACAATACCCTTCTGCCGAAGACAAGTACAAACAGTTGGAGGATAGGCTCAGTGCTATGGAAATACAAAAGGTGCCTGGCCTGGACTTCGAGGATCTAGGTCTGTCTTCTGGGGTAGTGATCCCGCGCAAATTCAAGGTACCTGCCTTTGCTAAATACGACGGGGCATCCTGTCCTAAGTTGCATCTCAGGGCTTATACAAGGAGGATCCAGCCCTATACAGCTGACAAAAACTTATGGATCCACTTCTTCCAAGAGAGTCTTTCAGGGACTCATCTCGAATGGTTCTATCAGCTGGATGGGACCAAGGTTCGTAACTGGGAGGAGTTGGCTACTGCTTTTTATAAGCAGTACCAATATAATGCCGACCTTGCCCTTACGCGTACCCAACTCCAGGGTATGTCGTTAGGATCAAGCGAAGGTTTTAAAGAATATGCGCAGAAATGGAGGGATCTTGCTGGAAGGGTACAACCACCTCTGACTGATCGGGAACTTGTTGACATGTTCTTGGGGACCCTGTCTGGTCCATTCTACAACCACCTAATTGGGAATTCGTCTGCTGGATTCACAGACCTTATCTTGACTGGAGAGCGAATAGAAGCTGGCATCCGGTCTGGGAAAATTCAAGAGGCTGCACCTTCTGATAAAAAGCCTCATCATGGAAAGAAAGAATCCAATGCCGTGCACGGTAAAAAGAGCCGTCATGAGGCAGGGGCAATCCAGATCTCCAATCCTGGACCTGCTCAACAAGGACAGGGGCAGCAGCGCAAGGAGAAACGGCAGTACACTAAACTCAACATGTCGTTGGATCAAGCACTGCAACAAATGTTGAAAGCAGGACTGATCACCTTAAGGGCTCCTCTTCGGAATCCGAACACTTCTGCTCCCAACTATCATCCCAACGATAGGTGCGCATATCATTCTGATAGCCCGGGGCATACTACGGACAACTGCTGGCCTCTCAAGAACAAAATTCAAGACATGATCGACGCCGGGGAGATTCAGTTTGAAGTGCCTGAGACTCCGAACATAATCACTGCTCCGTTACCCAATCGTTGAAGCCTTTGTTTATTTGAATTTTTGAGCTGTATTTTTTCTTTGCTTATACAAACAATTACTGTCATAGCAAACTCTTTTATTCTATTAATGCATCGCATATGTCTGTTTTGGAAATTAATACAATTGTTTTCATTATATTCAAAGTTCTTTTCATATTTTTCTGATGTCAACTCTTGGTTAATAATTCTGAGCCTCTTGAGGGAGGATGACGAAAACGATACCGCAATCTTTACATTATTCTTTTGAACAAACCCCGCTGATGAGGTACAGGCATTGTTTCAACTCCTAAACACTGGAGTTATAAGGATGATAATCCCTCGTCAAACCCTCTGAGCCAAAGAAGTAGGAGTTTTTATTTTCGAAATTTAAAACCCTTAATCACAACCTGGGGCAGGGTAGTCTCTCAGTTGATCCAAGTGCATAACGAATGGCACCGAAGAGATCTTTACAAAACGAACAAAGACAGTGATGGTTCAGAACAATCAAAAGGACAGGCAGTCATTATCAAAAAATTTTCATAAATGAAAAGCCCAAAAAGTCTAAACCTACAAAGGGGACTTATGAAACTGGGGCATCCCGCTGACTGTAATTCCAAAAAAGGAAACAGTTCAGGCAAAAAAAGAAAGGGATAACAAAATAAAGAAAGAGGTCTTACAAACCCTCAACAAAAAAAAAAAAGGGAAATGACTGCCTAGTAAATTGTCAACATCCGAATCATCACCGGAAAATCAGAGCAAAGATTCAAACAAGGTCTAACGTATGATCAACTGAGTTTAGGTTTGGAGAATATCACGAAGAGCGGGTGGGTACAAATAATTTGAGCCTTTATCCTTTGTTTCTTAAACCGTGAACCAGGCCACGTTATAACCCTCAAAAGTCCTAGCTGAAGCATGGGTTAGTTCGAAAGCATACTGTTACGAAAGGTATCCTGACTCCTGAAGGCCTACGGTAAATACGGAGTTGACATCACGTTTTACAAACATTCACTTGTTTTATGAAAAAGAATGCATCTTCAAAATCTTCAAGACAGACATACGCTTTGCATTTTTAACATAACTTTGTTTGCATATGACTTTTTGTTTGAACAGCCTAGCAATTCGCATGACGAAAGTCTAATGAACAAGAGTATCTCCAATCAAGGGGCATGGCATGACTATTGTCCATCATCTGGGGCAGTTAGGTCAAGATCCAGAGAATCTCTCAAAAGGCCAAAAAGCCTGGGGCAAATCTCCGCCTGAGTCACTTGGGGCAGTTCAATAACAAATCTTGCATGACCAGACATCTTCTGGTAATATGGCAACATAAACAGCCAGGGGCACCTCCTTGCATTCGAAGAGCGTGGACATAGTCAAAAATACTACGCAAAATCAAAGACCCGCTAGGTCGACGCACCTAGGCAAAAATAAGGGCTTCCCGGCGAACCAAAAGGGTTCGGGCAAAATAAAGGGATGAAATGAAAAAACTGTACACCCGGCAAGTCGAAAACCTGAAAAGACGGCTTGGGCAAAAATGGGTATCCCGGTGAACTGAAAACCCGAAAGGGCGGTCCAGGCAAAAGTTAGGGATTAAAGCGTACGACTATGTCCTGTCATCCTGTCACTGGCCTATCAGAAGAAGAGTTTGTCCATCAACGACTATCAGCACCTCATAGGTCTTCCTCCCCCATAGAAACAGGAGCAATGAAGAGTGGTCTAAGCAGTCTGACTGTTCTACCCTCCAAGGTATCAGGGTAGGTTCCGTTGAAGAACTTAACCAATACAGTTCAAAACTTCCCCAGGAGAGTCCAATCTGATTCCCCAGGAAAGTTGGAATTCATATCCCCAAGCAGTAAGCTTATCCCCCAGTAGATTCTGGAAGCTTATCCCCTCACAAAACACGAACGCGTCGCCCGGCTTTATTCAAAGATTTATTTCCTTAACAGGATATAACTGGGTTATCCTCAGCCAAAAACCCCGGAAAGAGCGTCCTCGACATAATCTTCTTATCCCCAGCGAAGTCTATCAGCACTTCCAATACAGCAGAGATATCCTCAGCAAGTCATTCTCAGCAATTCAGCAAAAAGCATCTCCCCACAGAGTATTTCTTCCCAGTATGGTCGCTAGAATATCCTTTTCTCCCTGCAGAATCTTCCCTTTGCCAAGTTTATTCCGCAACGGAGTCATCTTCTCCTACCAGTATACTTGCAACTATCATCCCCAGCGGAAGCAAAAGCTATTCTTCAACATCAGCCCAGGAGTGACTTCCCGGCACCCGTCAAGGATTTATTTTCTTAGACAAAAATACATTCATAAAACGTCGCATACATCATTATAGCATGCATAGGCATCATACTACACGAATATCATTGATTTTGAAGACATATAGTTCATGCATCATGATTTTACATACAATTATGTTTTGCCTTTTCAGGAAAAAGATCAATACAAAAATGACTACTATCAAACTATCGCAATTCTGTCTAGATATAGTTTCGGATATGATCCAGAGATGGTGACGTTCTGATACTGCTTCCAGATTTCCTTCTAGATATAGTTTCGGAGATGACCCAGAGATGGTGACGTTCTGATACTGCTTCCAGATTTCCTGCTAGATATAGTTTCAGATGTAAACCAGATATGGTGACGTTCTGATACTGCTTCCAGATTTCCTTCCAGATATAGTTTCAGATATAAACCAGATATGGTGACGTTCTGATACTGCTTCCAGATTGCCTTCCAGATATAGTCCAGATATGAACCAGATATGGCGACGTTCTGACACTTATTCCAGTTGAAGATATTTCAAAGCCTTCTCTAATCCAGCTAAATCGACTCCCAACAGATTTTTCTGGTAAGGACTCAGTAGAAGTTATCCTAGACAATAATTCCTTCTCCTATGGTCCCCTCTCCGACAAGTGCGTGAGGTGGTAATTCCTTTTCAGAGGTTTCCCTCTCCGACGGTGAGTGTGAGGTGATAGTCTTATGGTCCCCTCTCCGACGGTGAGTGTGAGGTGGTAATCCCTTTTCAGATGTTTCCCTCTCCGACGGTGAGTGTGAGGTGATAGTCTCCCATGGTTCCCTCTCCAACGGTGAGTGAGGTGGTAAGTCCTTTTCAGATGTTTCCCTCTCCGACATGAGTGTGAGGTGATAATCTCTTATGGTCCCCTCTCCGGCAAGTGCGTGAGGTGGTAATTCCTTCTTCAGATGTTTCCCTCTCCGACGATGAGTGTGAGGTGATAGTCTCCCATGTTTCCCTCTCCGACATAAGTGTGAGGTGATAATCTCTTATGGTCCCCTCTCCGGCAAGTGCGTGAGGTGGTAATTCCTTCTTCAGATGTTTCCCTCTCCGACGATGAGTGTGAGGTGATAGTCTCCCATGGTTCCCTCTCCGACGGTGTGTGAGGTAGTAAGTCCTTTTCAGATGATTCCCTCTCCGACGATGAGTGTGAGGTGATAGTCTCTTGTGTTTCCCTCTCCGACGACGAGTGAGGTGACAATTCCTTTTCCTATGATTCCCTCTCCGACGGCGAGTGAGGTGATTCCCTTTCAGATTATAATAGCCTATGGTTTTCTTCCCGATACTGCAAAGATGGTAATTCCCGCCAAGATTTTTCTCAACGAGCGTTGTTGAAGTTAAAATCACCCAAGGTTCTCTTACCATTCATGCTAAGGCAGTAACCGTACCTGGTTCTTTCATCGCTGTTTGAAGCTCCAGACTCAGCTCCTGTAACCAGTCAGGACATATCTATGCCAAGCATCTAAAATCAGCTCCTGCAACGTGTCAGGTACCCATTTTTCTTTTGCAGGTATGCAGGTTCTCGCTAAGGAATCTCCCACGCAATCAACATCCAGATGGCATCTATAAGCCCATCACCCTATCCAGCAACCTCTAAATGGCATCTATAAGCCCATTCCCCCATCACACTGCTACTATGTGAGCGCAAATTTCTGGGCACTCTTGTGTCCAATCATCTTCCACCCTCGGATTACGAAAGGCACGGCAGCCAATCTACATCCTCAGGTCTAAGAAGATTGAACAGGGGCAACTGTTGTACCCCAAAATTTGCTCTCCCATATTCTCCAAGAAATTGCCAAGCCAAGTCACAAAATTCCCCAAGGGTTGTGTAGTGCAACTGTCTCCTATACAGTCAAAACTAGGGTTTGGGTTCTGATCAAGAAAATGAAGTTTTCAAAGGCCCAATCAAGTCTCATATGCCTACAAACATGGTCAAGTATCTTCATACCAAGTTTCAAGGCATTCAGCTCAAAATTGCACAGTCAAAACCCTAGATTGCACTACAGTCAACTGTAGGGGAAAAATGGTCATTTGGCAGTCAAAAGTTCAAATTTTTGGTCAACATATCATTTTGAAGCCACAAACATCATTTGATCAATGCTTGATCATGATTCTCAAAGTTTGGCTCAGAAATCATCAAAGATGCAAAAGTTACTATATTTGGACAGCTGAAAAAGTCAACTGAAATTGACCAGGGCATAACTTTCACATGGATTATCAGAAAAATTCCATCCAAAGCTCATTTTGAAGAGAAAGACATTTCCTACAACTCATCTTCATACTTCAAGTCCAAGAAATGCTCTCACAAAAAGTTATCAATTTCAACATTATAGGTCATTTTCAAAAGTCAACAAAAAGGGACTTTAAGTCAAAGGCCATAACTTGAGATTGGTAAATCAAAATGACATGGGAGCAAAGGCATTGGTTATAGGACTCAAAGACCTTTCCAAAATGTCCAAGAACATGTGAAAAGCTTAAAAATTGAGCAAGTTATGCCTTGTGGAAGTTGGGAAATTTTTGGGAATTTTGAAAAGTCAACTTTACTTCAAATGACCTAAAATAGCTAATGGGCCCATTTTTCTTCCATGATTCATCATTCTAAGCATATGCACGACCACTTGGCCCAAAGGGAAGTATTTTCTCATTTTTTATTTATTTATTTGAATTTCTATTAATATTAGTTCATTTAAATTATATAAATATGTGGAAAATATAAAACTTGACCTAAAAAATCTTTTTGTACACATTCTAGACTCAATATTTCGTGCACATGCTAATTAGGCAAGTTTTGGTTTGATTTGAGCTAATTGACACCAAATACACATGAAAAAAGATTCAAAAAAGATCTTATAAAATCAAATATTGAAACCATTGAATTCAAAAGATTTTGTGCAATTTTCTTAACCTAATATGCTCACTACATAACCAGGGATCAAACCCTAATGCTGGAACACATTGAAGCTGCGCAAAGGCTAAGAACCAACTCAGAATTTTCACTTAAAAAAGGCAAAACTGAAATCAACCTTGGAGGTCGATTCAAACCCTACAATTCATTCCATTGGCTTCCTCAAGTCTCCTTGATCATATTTCAATCAAAAACAACAACCAAAGCTCCAAGAATCGGTAATATGAAGGCAGACTGTATCGAATAAAAGTCACAATCGTGCATACCAATTCATGCATTTTTTATAAGTTTTGATATGTGTTTTGCATTCCTGATGAAGTTTACAAGCTAACCATCACCTTTAATTGCATTTTTCTGTGCTATACGAGATTATACCATGATTGAATGTTAGGGTTTCCTGAGCTTCAAATTAGGGATTCTTAGTAGAGGAAAAATTGGACATCCCCAGTACCACCATTGCAATCAACGCATCTGGACGAAGAGATTGATATAGTCGCGCTCAATTTATGAGCACCCAGCAGCTAATCGTTATTTTCTTGTAGGTTGTCTACAGCAACGCTTAAAAACCGTTGCCTCATATTTGTGTTTTCAGGAAAATTGAAGAAGATGACCTCGTGTCCAATGGCCAGTGGTTCTTTTGAATTACGCGCGTTTTTTGAGGCACTAACTCTCGCTTGTTTTATTATGTTCATGGTTTATTAAATATACAAAACAATTCAATGGTTCAGCTGGCAGGTGTTGATAACGTTCACATCCAAGACCTGGGTTCGAGCCCCAGGTCTACGTTATTTCAATAATATTTTGCAAAACGCGCTCATATGCAGTTTTCAGGTGGGAGCATACCATACACCCCCCAGATCAGAGCGTCCACGTGCCCAACGTCCACAATCACAAGGCTGAGGATGGATGAACACGCTACTCTCCAGTCAACGCACAGCATGCTAGCAAAAAGTCAAAGGAGGCTTCAGAATTGGGCCAGACTATTCCAAGTCACACCTCCAATTTGGGACTACACCCCCACCCTGGTTTGCAAGTGTTTTTTTTATTTTTCTCATATCTTTTTTTTAATTGTTATTTTTATTTGTTTTATTGTTTTAATTCATTATTTTTACAATACATAAAAAATACAGAAAAATCAGAAAAAGATAAAAATATAATAAATTATTTTATTTTAATATTCTCATAAATAAATTAATATGTAATTATTTAGTTTAATTAGGTTACAATTTTAATTTCTTTTAATAACCAAAAATACAAAAATATAGAATTTAGGTTTAATTGTTAATTTTATTCCTTTTAATTTCCTTTTTTACAATAATAATATTTATTTATTTATTTTCATAAATTAAAAAATGCATATAAATTAACTTAGGTTTAAATTAGTTAAAATTTCAATATTTTCATAATAAATCTAAAAAACACTAGAATTAGGGTTTACATTTCAAATTTCATTCTAATAAATTCTTCTTCTTTTAAATCTTAAAAAGCATAAAATACTAAAAAACATTTTCTTTTCAACTTTAATTTCAACCCTTCATTAACTTTAAATTTTTTGCAAAAGGGTCCAACGCCCATGTTCGTAATTTATTTAATTTCGCGCATTTATTTTATGTCGTCTATTATAATTATGTAATTCTACCAAAGCGTTGTAACGATTTTATTTCTCGCACTTTTATTTTATTGCTTTGCTTTATTTTCCGTCAAATCGGGTCCGGTTTAATTTTGGCGATGTGGACCCGCGCCATTTGTAATAGCTGTAGATTTACTTTTTTCCGCAAATATTAACTGTTAAATAAGCATGCAAGAATGAATGGCCTTAAATAAAATCAAGCGTAGATCACAATGAACATGACAAGACAAATATCAAATGAAAACGACACACGAATCGCACACACCACCCCTAGGGTACGCCTCACTGTTGCCTTGCCTTCGAAAGGTGATCGTCGAGTAGAGGATGTCTTAGTAAGTCCTCATGATCCGGGAACCTGGCATGAGGGTAGCTTCTAAGGTGTCTTCCCATTGCTCTGGTGATCACCATGTCCCGAACTTCGAATTGACCCGAACACCTCCAACGGTGGTGCTACCTACCTCTCAATGGTGGGATGGCACTACTTTAAAGGACATCTACACAGACGAATTCCTTAGGGTAGGTAGACGACTCTAGATACTTGCTCTAATTTCAAACAAATCAAAATCTTTTCACACCAACACTTTTCAAAAGCTTTCAAAGCAAATTTTTCAAACACTCTGACGTACGAGTCGAACTGAAATTTTTCAAAGAAACCTTTTTTAAACCCACATTGAAAAGCAAACAAACATTTTTGAAAACACAAGTGAGCAAGTATCTAAGAGCCCATGGATAACCATGGATAGAAAGGGTGCTAACACCTTCCCTTTCTATAACCTACCTCCCGAACCGAGAGCAATCTCTATAAGGAATTTTTCTATGCTTTTGTCCTTTCCATTTGGAGAAAATAAAAGACGGTGGCGACTCTTGCTTCCGCGACATTTCGCGAACCAGCGTTAAACAGTCAGTTCCAGATCCACCGATCACAGAACTGGCGACTCTGCTGGGGACAAACTTAAAGTGAGGTGTACCTTAGGGATAGTTCATAACTGTGTTTTCAATTGTTTTCTTTGCTTGCTTTATTATTATGGGACTTGCTTGGGAGTTCTATAGATCCTAAACCCGGATCTGGGGGATACCTTTCTTAGAAAGTAGCAACAAGGCTGTGAGGGAACTGTGCGGGGTATACCGACACGGTTGAAATAGTCTGCTACGTTGATGTGGCACTTTGGTGTGTACCGGTAACCCTTGAGTTCAGTCAAGGAGAGTACGGGGCCTCCGCGTGGTGTCGTGAAGCATCAACAGACCTTAGGAACCTTAATTGAACTATCTTGGCCTCTTTAGGGTAGTGAGATAACTGACTTTGGTGCAGTCCGAGGTTGGTTGATACTCGATACTACACTCAATTGAGGGTTGCTTTCCTGGAATATTTCGGTCGCCAGTTCAGTGGCTAAATCGAAACGATGAACAATGAAAGCAATCCCGTGATATTGGGACCCTTAGAACCCGGGTGCTTCTAATAGGACAGGTTGAGCCCACCAACTTCAAGAGGGTAATACCCAGACCCCATGCTGGCTTAAACTCTAAGGGTTTCTTTTGTGTGACTTGTGTGCCTTTGTATTTGCCTACTTGCATGCTTGTTAGCTGACACATGAACTACTTGCAGGTCTTGTTTATAGTCCTTAATTGGGACTCATAACAGGGTACTAAGTTTCTTGCAGGTCTTGTTTATAGTCCTTAATTGGGACTCATAACAGGGTACTAAATTTCTTGCAGGGTTGTTTATAGTCCTTAATTGGGACTCATAACAGGGTACTAAATTTCTTGCAGGGTTGTTTATAGTCCTTAAGTGGGACTCATAACAGGGTTTACCTACATGACCCCATGCATAGCATGACATCATACCATTGCATACATCCTAATCCATTTCAAGGATCTCAAGGGCTTGTGATGCAGGTCATGATGAACCGACTGTCCAGCAAGGGGCAAAGAGGATTTATTTTCCTCTAACCAAGGTTGTCAGGGGCTATGACCCACTGGATATGGTGAGCCTTTGACCCTTGAAGAAGGATTTTCTACAACAGGAAGTTCTTTCAATCAAGCTATCGGATCCAAATGCTAACAAATTTTTGTCTACCCCGCGAGGTCCTTGAAAACATTACATGCATGTCATACATCTCATTGCATTGCAGGTATCCCTTTGACAGGTTGCTTACCCTTCCTCGCTGTTTATTTCGGCCGATCGCCATGAATCCTGAATCATCAGCCGAGCAGTCTATCAAGGCCCTCCAGGCTCAGAACGCCCAGTTCCAAGGGTTGATCATGAACTTGACCCAGGGGCAACAAGATCTGAAGGCTCTGCTCTTGAAGAAAGAAAAGAAGAAGAGGAGGACTGTTTTGTTCAGCCCTAGACGCAGATCTGGGAATGAACCGCAGATTGAAACCGAGAGGACAACTCCATCTGTGAGGGAAGGTAGTCATCAGGGGGAAAGGGTTCCCAGTCCAGTGGTCTCCGACAACGAGACAGATTTCAACGACGAACAATACCCTTCTGCCGAAGACAAGTACAAACAGTTGGAGGATAGGCTCAGTGCTATGGAAATACAAAAGGTGCCTGGCCTGGACTTCGAGGATCTAGGTCTGTCTTCTGGGGTAGTGATCCCGCGCAAATTCAAGGTACCTGCCTTTGCTAAATACGACGGGGCATCCTGTCCTAAGTTGCATCTCAGGGCTTATACAAGGAGGATCCAGCCCTATACAGCTGACAAAAACTTATGGATCCACTTCTTCCAAGAGAGTCTTTCAGGGACTCATCTCGAATGGTTCTATCAGCTGGATGGGACCAAGGTTCGTAACTGGGAGGAGTTGGCTACTGCTTTTTATAAGCAGTACCAATATAATGCCGACCTTGCCCTTACGCGTACCCAACTCCAGGGTATGTCGTTAGGATCAAGCGAAGGTTTTAAAGAATATGCGCAGAAATGGAGGGATCTTGCTGGAAGGGTACAACCACCTCCGACTGATCGGGAACTTGTCGACATGTTCTTGGGGACCCTGTCTGGTCCATTCTACAACCACCTAATTGGGAATTCGTCTGCTGGATTCACAGACCTTATCTTGACTGGAGAGCGAATAGAAGCTGGCATCCGGTCTGGGAAAATTCAAGAGGCTGCACCTTCTGATAAAAAGCCTCATCATGGAAAGAAAGAATCCAATGCCGTGCACGGTAAAAAGAGCCGTCATGAGGCAGGGGCAATCCAGATCTCCAATCCTGGACCTGCTCAACAAGGACAGGGGCAGCAGCGCAAGGAGAAACGGCAGTACACTAAACTCAACATGTCGTTGGATCAAGCACTGCAACAAATGTTGAAAGCAGGACTGATCACCTTAAGGGCTCCTCTTCGGAATCCGAACACTTCTGCTCCCAACTATCATCCCAACGATAGGTGCGCATATCATTCTGATAGCCCGGGGCATACTACGGACAACTGCTGGCCTCTCAAGAACAAAATTCAAGACATGATCGACGCCGGGGAGATTCAGTTTGAAGTGCCTGAGACTCCGAACATAATCACTGCTCCGTTACCCAATCGTTGAAGCCTTTGTTTATTTGAATTTTTGAGCTGTATTTTTTCTTTGCTTATACAAACAATTACTGTCATAGCAAACTCTTTTATTCTATTAATGCATCGCATATGTCTGTTTTGGAAATTAATACAATTGTTTTCATTATATTCAAAGTTCTTTTCATATTTTTCTGATGTCAACTCTTGGTTAATAATTCTGAGCCTCTTGAGGGAGGATGACGAAAACGATACCGCAATCTTTACATTATTCTTTTGAACAAACCCCGCTGATGAGGTACAGGCATTGTTTCAACTCCTAAACACTGGAGTTATAAGGATGATAATCCCTCGTCAAACCCTCTGAGCCAAAGAAGTAGGAGTTTTTATTTTCGAAATTTAAAACCCTTAATCACAACCTGGGGCAGGGTAGTCTCTCAGTTGATCCAAGTGCATAACGAATGGCACCGAAGAGATCTTTACAAAACGAACAAAGACAGTGATGGTTCAGAACAATCAAAAGGACAGGCAGTCATTATCAAAAAATTTTCATAAATGAAAAGCCCAAAAAGTCTAAACCTACAAAGGGGACTTATGAAACTGGGGCATCCCGCTGACTGTAATTCCAAAAAAGGAAACAGTTCAGGCAAAAAAAGAAAGGGATAACAAAATAAAGAAAGAGGTCTTACAAACCCTCAACAAAAAAAAAAAGGGAAATGACTGCCTAGTAAATTGTCAACATCCGAATCATCACCGGAAAATCAGAGCAAAGATTCAAACAAGGTCTAACGTATGATCAACTGAGTTTAGGTTTGGAGAATATCACGAAGAGCGGGTGGGTACAAATAATTTGAGCCTTTATCCTTTGTTTCTTAAACCGTGAACCAGGCCACGTTATAACCCTCAAAAGTCCTAGCTGAAGCATGGGTTAGTTCGAAAGCATACTGTTACGAAAGGTATCCTGACTCCTGAAGGCCTACGGTAAATACGGAGTTGACATCACGTTTTACAAACATTCACTTGTTTTATGAAAAAGAATGCATCTTCAAAATCTTCAAGACAGACATACGCTTTGCATTTTTAACATAACTTTGTTTGCATATGACTTTTTGTTTGAACAGCCTAGCAATTCGCATGACGAAAGTCTAATGAACAAGAGTATCTCCAATCAAGGGGCATGGCATGACTATTGTCCATCATCTGGGGCAGTTAGGTCAAGATCCAGAGAATCTCTCAAAAGGCCAAAAAGCCTGGGGCAAATCTCCGCCTGAGTCACTTGGGGCAGTTCAATAACAAATCTTGCATGACCAGACATCTTCTGGTAATATGGCAACATAAACAGCCAGGGGCACCTCCTTGCATTCGAAGAGCGTGGACATAGTCAAAAATACTACGCAAAATCAAAGACCCGCTAGGTCGACGCACCTAGGCAAAAATAAGGGCTTCCCGGCGAACCAAAAGGGTTCGGGCAAAATAAAGGGATGAAATGAAAAAACTGTACACCCGGCAAGTCGAAAACCTGAAAAGACGGCTTGGGCAAAAATGGGTATCCCGGTGAACTGAAAACCCGAAAGGGCGGTCCAGGCAAAAGTTAGGGATTAAAGCGTACGACTATGTCCTGTCATCCTGTCACTGGCCTATCAGAAGAAGAGTTTGTCCATCAACGACTATCAGCACCTCATAGGTCTTCCTCCCCCATAGAAACATGAGCAATGAAGAGTGGTCTAAGCAGTCTGACTGTTCTACCCTCCAAGGTATCAGGGTAGGTTCCGTTGAAGAACTTAACCAATACAGTTCAAAAATTCCCCAGGAGAGTCCAATCTGATTCCCCAGGAAAGTTGGAATTCATATCCCCAAGCAGTAAGCTTATCCCCCAGTAGATTCTGGAAGCTTATCCCCTCACAAAACACGAACGCGTCGCCCGGCTTTATTCAAAGATTTATTTCCTTAACAGGATATAACTGGGTTATCCTCAGCCAAAAACCCCGGAAAGAGCGTCCTCGACAGAATCTTCTTATCCCCAGCGAAGTCTATCAGCACTTCCAATACAGCAGAGATATCCTCAGCAAGTCATTCTCAGCAATTCAGCAAAAAGCATCTCCCCACAGAGTATTTCTTCCCAGTATGGTCGCTAGAATATCCTTTTCTCCCCGCAGAATCTTCCCTTTGCCAAGTTTATTCCGCAACGGAGTCATCTTCTCCTACCAGTATACTTGCAACTATCATCCCCAGCGGAAGCAAAAGCTATTCTTCAACATCAGCCCAGGAGTGACTTCCCGGCACCCGTCAAGGATTTATTTTCTTAGACAAAAATACATTCATAAAACGTCGCATACATCATTATAGCATGCATAGGCATCATACTACACGAATATCATTGATTTTGAAGACATATAGTTCATGCATCATGATTTTACATACAATTATGTTTTGCCTTTTCAGGAAAAAGATCAATACAAAAATGACTACTATCAAACTATCGCAATTCTGTCTAGATATAGTTTCGGATATGATCCAGAGATGGTGACGTTCTGATACTGCTTCCAGATTTCCTTCTAGATATAGTTTCGGAGATGACCCAGAGATGGTGACGTTCTGATACTGCTTCCAGATTTCCTGCTAGATATAGTTTCAGATGTAAACCAGATATGGTGACGTTCTGATACTGCTTCCAGATTTCCTTCCAGATATAGTTTCAGATATAAACCAGATATGGTGACGTTCTGATACTGCTTCCAGATTGCCTTCCAGATATAGTCCAGATATGAACCAGATATGGCGACGTTCTGACACTTATTCCAGTTGAAGATATTTCAAAGCCTTCTCTAATCCAGCTAAATCGACTCCCAACAGATTTTTCTGGTAAGGACTCAGTAGAAGTTATCCTAGACAATAATTCCTTCTCCTATGGTCCCCTCTCCGACAAGTGCGTGAGGTGGTAATTCCTTTTCAGAGGTTTCCCTCTCCGACGGTGAGTGTGAGGTGATAGTCTTATGGTCCCCTCTCCGACGGTGAGTGTGAGGTGGTAATCCCTTTTCAGATGTTTCCCTCTCCGACGGTGAGTGTGAGGTGATAGTCTCCCATGGTTCCCTCTCCAACGGTGAGTGAGGTGGTAAGTCCTTTTCAGATGTTTCCCTCTCCGACATGAGTGTGAGGTGATAATCTCTTATGGTCCCCTCTCCGGCAAGTGCGTGAGGTGGTAATTCCTTCTTCAGATGTTTCCCTCTCCGACGATGAGTGTGAGGTGATAGTCTCCCATGTTTCCCTTTCCGACATAAGTGTGAGGTGATAATCTCTTATGGTCCCCTCTCCGGCAAGTGCGTGAGGTGGTAATTCCTTCTTCAGATGTTTCCCTCTCCGACGATGAGTGTGAGGTGATAGTCTCCCATGGTTCCCTCTCCGACGGTGTGTGAGGTAGTAAGTCCTTTTCAGATGATTCCCTCTCCGACGATGAGTGTGAGGTGATAGTCTCTTGTGTTTCCCTCTCCGACGACGAGTGAGGTGACAATTCCTTTTCCTATGATTCCCTCTCCGACGGCGAGTGAGGTGATTCCCTTTCAGATTATAATAGCCTATGGTTTTCTTCCCGATACTGCAAAGATGGTAATTCCCGCCAAGATTTTTCTCAACGAGCGTTGTTGAAGTTAAAATCACCCAAGGTTCTCTTACCATTCATGCTAAGGCAGTAACCGTACCTGGTTCTTTCATCGCTGTTTGAAGCTCCAGACTCAGCTCCTGTAACCAGTCAGGACATATCTATGCCAAGCATCTAAAATCAGCTCCTGCAACGTGTCAGGTACCCATTTTTCTTTTGCAGGTATGCAGGTTCTCGCTAAGGAATCTCCCACGCAATCAACATCCAGATGGCATCTATAAGCCCATCACCCTATCCAGCAACCTCTAAATGGCATCTATAAGCCCATTCCCCCATCACACTGCTACTATGTGAGCGCAAATTTCTGGGCACTCTTGTGTCCAATCATCTTCCACCCTCGGATTACGAAAGGCACGGCAGCCAATCTACATCCTCAGGTCTAAGAAGATTGAACAGGGGCAACTGTTGTACCCCAAAATTTGCTCTCCCATATTCTCCAAGAAATTGCCAAGCCAAGTCACAAAATTCCCCAAGGGTTGTGTAGTGCAACTGTCTCCTATACAGTCAAAACTAGGGTTTGGGTTCTGATCAAGAAAATGAAGTTTTCAAAGGCCCAATCAAGTCTCATATGCCTACAAACATGGTCAAGTATCTTCATACCAAGTTTCAAGGCATTCAGCTCAAAATTGCACAGTCAAAACCCTAGATTGCACTACAGTCAACTGTAGGGGAAAAATGGTCATTTGGCAGTCAAAAGTTCAAATTTTTGGTCAACATATCATTTTGAAGCCACAAACATCATTTGATCAATGCTTGATCATGATTCTCAAAGTTTGGCTCAGAAATCATCAAAGATGCAAAAGTTACTATATTTGGACAGCTGAAAAAGTCAACTGAAATTGACCAGGGCATAACTTTCACATGGATTATCAGAAAAATTCCATCCAAAGCTCATTTTGAAGAGAAAGACATTTCCTACAACTCATCTTCATACTTCAAGTCCAAGAAATGCTCTCACAAAAAGTTATCAATTTCAACATTATAGGTCATTTTCAAAAGTCAACAAAAAGGGACTTTAAGTCAAAGGCCATAACTTGAGATTGGTAAATCAAAATGACATGGGAGCAAAGGCATTGGTTATAGGACTCAAAGACCTTTCCAAAATGTCCAAGAACATGTGAAAAGCTTAAAAATTGAGCAAGTTATGCCTTGTGGAAGTTGGGAAATTTTTGGGAATTTTGAAAAGTCAACTTTACTTCAAATGACCTAAAATAGCTAATGGGCCCATTTTTCTTCCATGATTCATCATTCTAAGCATATGCACGACCACTTGGCCCAAAGGGAAGTATTTTCTCATTTTTTATTTATTTATTTGAATTTCTATTAATATTAGTTCATTTAAATTATATAAATATGTGGAAAATATAAAACTTGACCTAAAAAATCTTTTTGTACACATTCTAGACTCAATATTTCGTGCACATGCTAATTAGGCAAGTTTTGGTTTGATTTGAGCTAATTGACACCAAATACACATGAAAAAAGATTCAAAAAAGATCTTATAAAATCAAATATTGAAACCATTGAATTCAAAAGATTTTGTGCAATTTTCTTAACCTAATATGCTCACTACATAACCAGGGATCAAACCCTAATGCTGGAACACATTGAAGCTGCGCAAAGGCTAAGAACCAACTCAGAATTTTCACTTAAAAAAGGCAAAACTGAAATCAACCTTGGAGGTCGATTCAAACCCTACAATTCATTCCATTGGCTTCCTCAAGTCTCCTTGATCATATTTCAATCAAAAACAACAACCAAAGCTCCAAGAATCGGTAATATGAAGGCAGCCTGTATCGAATAAAAGTCACAATTGTGCATACCAATTCATGCATTTTTTATAAGTTTTGATATGTGTTTTGCATTCCTGATGAAGTTTACAAGCTAACCATCACCTTTAATTGCATTTTTCTGTGCTATACGAGATTATACCATGATTGAATGTTAGGGTTTCCTGAGCTTCAAATTAGGGATTCTTAGTAGAGGAAAAATTGGACATCCCCAGTACCACCATTGCAATCAACGCATCTGGACGAAGAGATTGATATAGTCGCGCTCAATTTATGAGCACCCAGCAGCTAATCGTTATTTTCTTGTAGGTTGTCTACAGCAACGCTTAAAAACCGTTGCCTCATATTTGTGTTTTCAGGAAAATTGAAGAAGATGACCTCGTGTCCAATGGCCAGTGGTTCTTTTGAATTACGCGCGTTTTTTGAGGCACTAACTCTCGCTTGTTTTATTATGTTCATGGTTTATTAAATATACAAAACAATTCAATGGTTCAGCTGGCAGGTGTTGATAACGTTCACATCCAAGACCTGGGTTCGAGCCCCAGGTCTACGTTATTTCAATAATATTTTGCAAAACGCGCTCATATGCAGTTTTCAGGTGGGAGCATACCATACACCCCCCAGATCAGAGCGTCCACGTGCCCAACGTCCACAATCACAAGGCTGAGGATGGATGAACACGCTACTCTCCAGTCAACGCACAGCATGCTAGCAAAAAGTCAAAGGAGGCTTCAGAATTGGGCCAGACTATTCCAAGTCACACCTCCAATTTGGGACTACACCCCCACCCTGGTTTGCAAGTGTTTTTTTTATTTTTCTCATATCTTTTTTTTAATTGTTATTTTTATTTGTTTTATTGTTTTAATTCATTATTTTTACAATACATAAAAAATACAGAAAAATCAGAAAAAGATAAAAATATAATAAATTATTTTAATTCAATATTCTCATAAATAAATTAATATGTAATTATTTAGTTTAATTAGGTTACAATTTTAATTTCTTTTAATAACCAAAAATACAAAAATATAGAATTTAGGTTTAATTGTTAATTTTATTCCTTTTAATTTCCTTTTTTACAATAATAATATTTATTTATTTATTTTCATAAATTAAAAAATGCATATAAATTAACTTAGGTTTAAATTAGTTAAAATTTCAATATTTTCATAATAAATCTAAAAAACACTAGAATTAGGGTTTACATTTCAAATTTCATTCTAATAAATTCTTCTTCTTTTAAATCTTAAAAAGCATAAAATACTAAAAAAACATTTTCTTTTCAACTTTAATTTCAACCCTTCATTAACTTTAAATTTTTTGCAAAAGGGTCCAACGCCCATGTTCGTAATTTATTTAATTTCGCGCATTTATTTTATGTCGTCTATTATAATTATGTAATTCTACCAAAGCGTTGTAACGATTTTATTTCTCGCACTTTTATTTTATTGCTTTGCTTTATTTTCCGTCAAATCGGGTCCGGTTTAATTTTGGCGATGTGGACCCGCGCCATTTGTAATAGCTGTAGATTTACTTTTTTCCGCAAATATTAACTGTTAAATAAGCATGCAAGAATGAATGGCCTTAAATAAAATCAAGCGTAGATCACAATGAACATGACAAGACAAATATCAAATGAAAACGACACACGAATCACACACACCACCCCTAGGGTACGCCTCACTGTTGCCTTGCCTTCGAAAGGTGATCGTCGAGTAGAGGATGTCTTAGTAAGTCCTCATGATCCGGGAACCTGGCATGAGGGTAGCTTCTAAGGTGTCTTCCCATTGCTCTGGTGATCACCATGTCCCGAACTTCGAATTGACCCGAACACCTCCAACGGTGGTGCTACCTACCTCTCAATGGTGGGATGGCACTACTTTAAAGGACATCTACACAGACGAATTCCTTAGGGTAGGTAGACGACTCTAGATACTTGCTCTAATTTCAAACAAATCAAAATCTTTTCACACCAACACTTTTCAAAAGCTTTCAAAGCAAATTTTTCAAACACTCTGACGTACGAGTCGAACTGAAATTTTTCAAAGAAACCTTTTTTAAACCCACATTGAAAAGCAAACAAACATTTTTGAAAACACAAGTGAGCAAGTATCTAAGAGCCCATGGATAACCATGGATAGAAAGGGTGCTAACACCTTCCCTTTCTATAACCTACCTCCCGAACCGAGAGCAATCTCTATAAGGAATTTTTCTGTGCTTTTGTCCTTTCCATTTGGAGAAAATAAAAGACGGTGGCGACTCTTGCTTCCGCGACATTTTGCGAACCAGCGTTAAACAGTCAGTTCCAGATCCACCGATCACAGCATACATCAAAGAACCAACTATATTAGCATATGGGATGCTGTTCATATATGTTCTTTCAACATCAGTACTGGGACATTGATCAATGCTCAGCTTGAATTGAGGGTTTGTTGGAGTCACAACAGGCTTTGAATTCGACATACCAAACTTATCAAGAATCTTTCGTAGGTATGCCTCTTGAGATAAGCATAATTTCGACTGCTTTCTATCTCTTCGAATGTCAATTCCAAGAATCCTAGATGCAGCTCCCAGATCCTTCATGTCAAACTCCTTATTGAGTTCAGCCTTCACCCTCATTACATCTTCGACATTGTTGCTTGCTATCAGAATATCATCAACATAAAGCAACAAAATTACAAATGAATTTTCAGGTCGAAATCTGGAGTAAACACAATGGTCGAACTGACTTCTAATGAAACCTATGTGTTCCATGAACTTGTCGAATCTCTTATTCCACTGTCGAGGAGATTGTTTAAGTCCATATAAAGATCTCTTTAGTTTGCACACATAATCTTCTTTCCCCTTTTCGACATACCCTTCAGGTTGCCTCATCAGGATTGTTTCATCTAAGTCACCATACAAGAACGCAGTCTTCACATCCATTTGTTCCAGTTCAAGGTCGAACTGAGCCACCATGGCAAGCAACATTCGGATGGATCTGTGCTTCACAACAGGGGAAAATACATCATTGAAGTCGACACCTTCTTTCTGAGTGAAACCCCTTGCGACTAATCTTGCCTTGTACCTCTTCGACATTACTCCTTCAATTCCTTCCTTAACTTTGAAAATCCACTTACAGCTTACTAACCTTGCCCCAACAGGTTTCTTGATTAGTTCCCAGGTGTGATTATCATGAAGAGATTTCATCTCATCATGCATGGCCTTTAGCCATTCAATCTTCATTCGACTCCTTATAACTTCCTTATAATCTCTAGGTTCTTCGTCTAGAACTTCACTTGCAGAGATTAAGGCATAAGCTACAAGATCTGCATATCCAAGTCTCTGAGGTGGTTTTATGACTCTTCTTTGCCTATCTCTCGACAATAGGTAGTCATCAACAGTTTCCTCAACATCATCAGAATCTTCTGTTTCTTCTTCGACTTCATCTGGGATACGCATTTCAGCATCAACATGCTCCACCTCAACAGGAATCTCTACCTGTTCCAGCTCTTCGTCAACATCATCAGTTTTCTTGAAAGCCATTTCAGTTTCATTGAAAACTACATCTCGACTGGTGATACACCTCCTGTGACCTGGCTCTAGGCACCATAGCCTATAAGCTTTCATTCCTTCAGGGTATCCCATAAACATGCATTTCAGAGCTCTAGGTTCGACCTTGTCTTGCCTAATGTGAGCATAGGCTACACAACCAAATACTCTTAGTTTGTCGAGATCGGGTGGATGTCCCGACCAAACTTCTTCAGGTGTCTTCATATCTAACGCTGTCGAAGGACATCTGTTTATCAGATATGCTGCAGTCGAAACAGCCTCAGCCCAAAACACCTTCTTTAATCCCGCACTAGTCAACATGCATCTAACTCTCTCCAAAATAGTTCGATTAAACCTTTCAGCCAAACCATTTTGTTGTGGAGTACCTGCGGTAGTTCTGTGCCTTGCAATACCCGAGGCAACACAAAAACTGTCGAACGCCTCATTGCAAAACTCAAGGCCATTGTCGGTTCTCAACCTCTTTACCTTTCTGCCAGTTTGATTTTCGACAAGAGTCTTCCAACTTTTGAAATTCTCAAAAGTTTCATCCTTAGTCTTCTGGATGAATACCCATAACTTTCTGGAATAGTCATCTACTATGGATAGAAAATACTTTGCTCCTGAATGTGATGGACACCTTGCAGGCCCCCAAAGATCAGCATGGATGTAATCAAGGGATCCATGTGTTCTTTGTTTGCCTTTGTTGAACTTCATTCTACAGGACTTTCCAAGTACACAGGGTTCACAAAACTTCAGTTTTTCGACTTTATCTCCACCAAGCAGATTTTGTTTCCCTAATTCAACCAGACCCCTTTCACTGACATGGCCCAATCTCATGTGCCAAATTTCTGTCTTCGACAAAGATTTCGTGGATGCAACATTTGTCGAGCCACTTACAACTTCAGCCTCAAGGGTATACAAGCCTTGTTTCTTCACGCCTCTCAAGACTTCCTTCGACCCTTTCATGACTCTCAGGATACTTTTCTCTCCTTGAAACACATATCCTTTCTTGTCGAATTCACCAAGAGAAATCAAATTTCTCTTCAAATCAAGTACATACCTGACTTCAGTCAACAATCTTATTGACTCATCATGGAGTTTGAATCTCACAGATCCAACGCCTGCAATCTTGCAAGCTTTGTTGTTTCCCAGCAATACAGATCCACCATCTTGATCACATAATTCCTCGAACAAGTCTTTGTTTGGAGTCATGTGCCAAGTGCATCCAGAATCCATAATCCACTCCTTCGACGAGTTGTTGCTTGAAACCACAAGAACATCAGATGATTCGAAATCATCTTGGACAATAGCTGCATTTCCATTATCCTTACCTCCATGATCTTTCAGGCGTTCATGGCACACCTTTCTTGTGTGACCTACTTTCTTACAGTGATAGCATCTAATACCAGATGCGTCACCACTATAAGACTTCGACTGATTTTTACCTTTCCTCTTGTCGAATTTTCCTTTAACAACCAAACCTTCACCAACCGTCGAAGGTTTATGCTCCTTACGTTCGTTCAAGTCCTTAGAGTACAAAGCTGATTGAACTTCTTCAAAGGTCAGGGACTCTCTTCCATACAAGAGGGTTTCTTTGAAGTGAGCATGTGATCTGGGCAAAGCGCACAACAATAACAGCGCTTGGTCTTCATCATCAATCTTTACATCAATATTTTCAAGATCAAGAATCAGTTTGTTGAACATATCCAACTGCTCAGCCAACACTTTGTCTTCAATCATCTTGAATGAATACAAAGCTTGCTTCAGGTAGAGTCGATTTACCAGAGATTTGGTCATATACAAACTTTCAAGTTTCACCCATAACCCTGATGCCGTCGTCTCCTTTGATACCTGTCGAAGAACCTTATCACCAAGGCTCAACAAAATTGCGCTGTGTGCTTTCTCGATCATGGCCGTCTTCTCTCTTTCTGTTAACGCAGCGTCCATCGCCGTCGCTCCCTTCAACGCTTCCAAACAACCCTGCTGAACCAGTAGGGCTTTCATCTTTAAGCGCCATAGACCGAAATCATTCATTATGGTGAACTTTTCAATCTCATACTTTGTTGAAGGCATCTTCTCCACGCTCACCGCACCAATTTGTTGTGAATTCAATGCCAATAACAAAGTATAGAATAAGGGAGGAATAACGAACAAGGAAGAAGAAGAACACAAGAATTGGTTATAACTGCTATTCTTTACTTTCTCTTAGAAAACAAGATTACAAGTTTACAAGAATAACAAATAACCCTCTCACCCTAAATTAGGATTTGCTGTATGTTGCAATGATGAGAGACTAGTATGCTATTTATAATAAAACCTAACATACTAACTAATGGGCTTTTTCCACAAGGCCCATTATACAAGCTAACTTAATAAACAAGCTAACTTAACAAATTAGGGTTTAAACACTAAAACCTAATTTAACAAGCATGTTCGACAAATACATGCTTAGACCCTTCTTCGACTACAGCATGTACTTCGATCATACTAGAGTTTGATCCAAAATCCCACAATCCTGAACCTGAAATCCTATAAATTCAAAAACAAAAGTGTGCGGCAAAAAGTTTCATAGATAAACCATGTCCAGAAGCATCCAATACGAAATATAATAAGTAACAATATCAATGCAGCACCTCTAGTGACTTTCAGTAGTTGAATTAATGTTACAACTAGCAGGGAGCATACGGAGAAGGGAGAACAACTCGATAAAAAAAGGAGGAGCAGGAATGATAATTACAAATACGATGAGTTAGTGGTGTCACAACATCATTTTTTATTGGCAGGTCCTGGAAGCCGGGAGTGTCGGGACTTATGAAAATACTAAGATGGAATTTTCGATAATTCCTAACCCGAAGAAGTTGGCTCAACAATATCAACCAGAAATCATATTTCTTTCTGAAACATTAGCTAAAGCGAGAAATTGGAAGCCATTCATGTTATATTAAAATTTGATGCATGCTTAATTGTTGATGTTGAGGGAAGACGTGGCGATCTAGCTTTTATGAGGAAACAAAATATAAATTGAAGTATATTGAATTTCTCCAGAAACTTTATCACTGTCCTTGTGAAAGACGATGAAAAAGGGGATTGGAGACTCACTTGTTATTATGGCTATCCCGAGAAAAGTAGAAGGAAATAAGCTTGGGAGTTATTGGGTGAAATACATGGTTTATCGAGTATGTTGTGGTGTGCCATTGGGGATTTCAATTACCTATTATCACAATAAGATAAGACATGATTGCATTCTCATCCTAATTGGGGTTCTTCCGAATTCTGACAGATGGTTAGTGATTGTAATCTGGGTCATAATTTTTAATGGAATGAATTAAATTGACTATCAAAATTAAATTTAAAGGACTAAAAAGTAACGTTTATTAACTAAGAGATCAAAATAAAATTATAAGTTAAGTTAGATGACTAAATATATAATTAAACTTTAATTTTATCAGTGGTAGATGATAAGTATCATCAATATCAACAACAACCGGTTCAATATCTTGATAAGAAACGAACAAGCATGACTAAAAGAAAAATGATGTGTTTATTTTGGAGGGAAAAGATAAGAGAAAGTAAATTAAAAGATAGATAAAATAAATTACAAAAATATTAAAGAATGGAAGTTGGAGTATCAGATTCCCTCATTCCTATATTAAATCTAAAATTACAAGACATCACAAAGTTAAAGGGAAATATTATGGTCCGTTTGTTTTGATTTTTTTTAAACATGATTTTAATTATATAAGATAATTTTATATAAAAAATTTACAAGTATAAAAAACTTCAAATAACAATTTAGTTTAAATAATTATTTTTAAAATATTATTTTAAATATTTTATTATTTTATTAAAATTATTTTTTTACATTAAAATTTAAAAAATGACTTAATTTTGAAGTTATATAAAAATTTTTTTGAGATATAATCTTTAAGAAAATTGCGATTTCGATTGTGTTTTAATATTCAATAACATATATTTAT
The DNA here is from genome assembly GCA_948472305.1 of Vicia faba. NCBI lineage: Eukaryota > Viridiplantae > Streptophyta > Magnoliopsida > Fabales > Fabaceae > Vicia > Vicia faba. The sequence goes on from OX451736.1 coordinate 357,323,868, forward strand.
GTTATAGAAAATCAATATTAGCCTTTCAAATTAAAAAAGTTAAATATAAAAAACTTATATCATTTTAAAAAACAATTTTATAAATTCATTTTTAAAAATGAAAAGAAAAAATCAATTTTTTTAAAGATAAAATAAATAAGCCCTAAATTCGTATAAAATCGATTTAAAAAAAATACAGATGCGAAATCAAAAGAGATAATTAATATTTTAATAGCTTACTTGAGTAAAATGCTATCATTAATTTGTTCTAATTGTTGTATTTCCATCTCTATTGTGATAAAATTGTATTAGAGTGTTTATCATTTATCAAACACTAGTACTCTGTGGTCACAACTGCTACTTTTAGATACAAACACTTAGCACCTTGTAATCCAATTAGTTAGGTCTAGAATCAGTAGTTTTAATACTCAAACCCACATCTATCAAGACAAAAATATCTACAACGATTCCTCGTGATAAAACTAGCCATTCTTGTGTAGATTTTTCATTTGAGATAAAGAAGACAACAGTCAAAATTCAAAAATATTGAAATATTTTCCAAAATTATAAAAATAAAATAAATTTCCAAATTCAAGATACATGGTCGAAAAAGGATTTAAGTACCACCAATTTATTATGTTAATACACATACGAGAAATACAAAGAAATATTGTTGTCAGAAATTAAACTCTACATTAATATTTTACACTCATTTAATTCAATTAATATTCATCATTTGAACTACTTAACCTAAATAAAAACTATATATCAAAATAAGGAAAATGTTATTTCATTCTAATTTTTAACAATATTTTTATTTTTTCATATTAAAATAGTTTAAGGCTCGAGGATAACATCTAACGATATTACTGAAAAAATTTGAATTATTTTATCAAATAATCAAATTTTCATTATACTTAGAGATTATTTAGGAAAAAAAATTCAAAAAGCGTCATGTAGAAAAGTATTATTTATAAAAAGAAATTACATTTATCCGATCAAGGAAACTAGTGAGAAATCGAATCCAAAATCCTTTAAAAAAATTTCCTTATATTTTCTTTCCTTTTTTTTCTCTTTCTATTCTTACTTTCTATTTTTCTTTTATAAGATTGTTACTTTCTATTTTACATTTTTTTATAGTCGTGCTACTGCTACCAAGTAATATTTAGATTTTTAACATATATTGGAAGATGAGATATTATTCTTATTTTTACTTTTCAAAGGCAAAAGTATATTAGAGATTTGGCCCCAAAAAGAAAAGTAGATAGAATCTGAATCAGCATGCATCTTCCTTCGTTGATGAGCCAAACTGGACCGGCCATTGAAGAATTCAAAGAATGAAGGTGCGGATGCCAAACGGCTCCTATGTATTATGTATAATAATAGTAATACCCTGAAAAGTTGGTCATAACTAACGGACAGATGGTTGATATACCGCTTGAAGGTCATTAGTTTACATGGGTGAAAAGTAGAGGTACTAAGCATGTGATTGAGGAACTTTTAGGTCGAGCTTTAGTTACTCTAGATTGGTTAAACCTGTTTCCGAATGCCAAGCTGTTGAATCTCATTGTGACACATTCAGATCATAGTCCACTGCTGCTAGATTGTGAACCTGCTCCGTAGGTGAACTGCCAGTTCACCTTCTGATTTGAGAATAAGTGGCTTGTAGAGGATGGAATCACAGAACCTATGCAAGACAGTTGGAAATATAGGGAAACTGTCGATGTAGAGACTCGTATTGCTTCTTGTGCTGATAATTTGACTAATTGGAATAGACAATGCGGAAGGAAGGAGAAAGCAAATTTTGCGAGGTGTAGGGGCTGCCATAATCATTTCGAAACAACTATGTTTTTCTAAATGCAAAACCAATATAATAAGTTACTTATTCAAGAAGATACGTATTAGCGTCAACGGGCTAAGATGCATTGGCTTAAAAATGGTGATCTCAATACCAAGTTCGTTCACCAAGGAGGACGGTAGTGAAGTTATCGATCAACAAGGCCTAGGAGGTGTAACGAAATCTTATTTTGAATGTCTCTTTACGGCTATGTTGGCTAGTTATGATCCTGTTCTGCGCCACGTCCAAGTTGCGGTATCCGAAGTAGATAATAACAGGTTACTGTTAGAGTTTACAAAGGAGGAATTTCACTCGGAATTAAAGGAGATGCACTCAGATAAATCTTCCTGTCCAGATGGCTTTAACCCGACTTCAATCAAAAAATTTGGGATATTTAAGGTGATGATATTTTTTTCGCCAACAGAATTATGGTTCGAACGAGGTTTCTTCCCAGCTTCTATAATTAATACTAATATTTGCCTGATACCTAAATGTTCGCAGCCTAACAAAATGAAATATTTTCTCCCTATTTCGTTATGTAATGTGGTATATAAAGTGGTTTTAAAAGTTCTAGCTAATCGTGTGAAGTTTGTTTCAGAGAAATGTGTGTCGCAAGAACAATCAACGTTTGTGGATAGTCGATATATTTTAAATAATTATTGCTTCATAACTATACATGTAATTACTAGGGCAACATGGAAACACCGAGTATGGAAAACTTGTCAATTAACAAGGAGGGCAAAGTTGAGGATTTCTGTTTTGACGTGGAAGAAAATGGAGATGAAGTCCTAGATCTCATATGGTGTCTTGTTGGTAGATTCAAGTGTGATAGATCTATCCATGTGCAATCGATGAAGAAGATAGTTACAGATATTTAGATACCGGTGAAGGGGGTGAACATCAAAGAAGAAGAAGACAGTTTGTTTCTTTTTCACTTCTCTCACAAACTTGACATGGATTCTACTAATACGCAACACAACTAGATCAGGAGTACCAACACCATGCATAATTCTACTATCCTAAACCTAAAATCCTATAAATTCAAAATCAAAAGTGTGCAGCAAAAAGTTTCATAGATAAACCATGTCCAGAAGCATCCAATACGAAATATAATAAGTTACAATATCAATGCAGCACCTCCATAGACTTTCAGTAGTTCAATTAATGTTACAACTTGCAGGGAGAATACAGAGAAGGGAGAACAACTCGAGAAAAAATGGAGGAGAATGAATGATAATGACAAAGACGATGAGGTAGTGGTGTCACAACATGTCGGGATTGAGCAGCCTGCGTATAGTTCCTAGCCTAAAGAAGTTGGCTCAGCAATATGAGCCAGAAATCATATTTCTTTCTGAAACATTGGCAAAAGCGAGGGAATTAGAAGCCATTCGTGTTATACTAAAATTTGAGGTATGCTTAATTGTTGATGTTGAGGGAAGAAGTGGCGATTTAGCTTTTATGAGGAAACAAAATATCAATTGAAGTATATTGAATTTCTCCAGAAACTTTATCAGTTTCCTTTTGAAAGACGATGAAAAAGGGATTGGAGACTTGTTATTATGGCTATCCCGAGAAAAGTAGAAGGAAATAAGCTTGGGAGTTATTGCGTGAAATACATGGTTTATCGAGTATTTTGTGGTGTGCCATTGGGGATTTCAATTACCTATTATCATAACAAGATAAGACAGGATTGCATTTTCATCCTAATTGGCTTTGTGCCGATCTTTGACAGGTGGCTAGTGATTGTAATCTGGTTGATATACGGCTTGAAGGTCATCAGTTTACGTGGGTGAAAAGTATAGGTACTGAGCATGTGATTGAGGAACGTTTAGGTCTAGCTTTAGTTACTCCGATTGGTTAAACCTGTTTCCGAATGCCAAGCTGTTGAATCTCATTGTGACACATTCAGATTATAGTCTACTGTTGCTAGATTGTGAACCTGCTCTATAGGTGAACCGCCAGTTTAATTTCTGATTTGAGAATAAGTGACTTGTAGAGGATGGAATCACAGAATTTGTGCAAGACGGTTGGGAATACAGGGAAACTGTCGATGTAGAGACTCACATTGCTTCTTGTGCTGATAATTTGACTAGTTGGAATAGACAGCGCAGAAGGAATGAGAAAGCGAATTTTGTGAGGTGTAGGGGTTTCCATAATCATTTCAAAACTACTATGTTTTTCTAAGCGCAAAACCAATATAACAAGTTGCTTATTCGAGAAGATACGTATTGGCGTCAACGGGCTAAGATGCATTGGCTTAAAAATGGCGATCTCAATACCAAGTTCGCCCACCAAGGAGGACGGTACTGAAGTCATCGATCAGAAAGGCCTGGGAGGTGTAGCGAAAGCTTATTTCAAAAGTCTCTTGACGGCTACAACGACTAGTTATGAGCATGTTCCGTGTCATGTCCAAGTTGCGGTATCCTAAATAGATAATAACAATTTACTGTTAGAGTTTATAATGGAGGAATTTCACTCGGAATTAAAGGAGATGCACCCAGATAAATCGTAGTCCAGATGGCTTTAAGCTGACGTTCTATCAAAAAATTTGGGATATTTGTGGTGATGATATTTTTTTCGGCAGCCAAATTGTGGTTGGAAGGAGGTTTCTTCCCAGCTTCTGTAATCGATACTAATATTTTCCTGATACCTAAATGTTCGCAGCCTAACAAAATGAAATATTTTCTTCCTATTTCGTTATGTATTGTGGTATATAAAGTGGTTTCAAAAGTTATAGCAAATCGTATGAAGTTTGTTTTGGAGAAATGTGTGTCGGAGGTACAATCAACATTTGTGGAAGGTCGATCTATTTTAAATAATGCTATGATAGCAAGTGAGATCATTCACGCTCTTAAAAGAAGGACGAAAGGCAAGAAAGCACATTTGACCCTTAAGATTGATATAAGAAAAGCTTATGACACAGTGAATTAAGGTTTTCTGAAAGGGGTGCTTAAGAAGATGGGATTTACGGATAGGTGGATTCGTTGGTTGATGATGTGCGTTACCTCGGTACACTATAATGTCCTAGTGAATTTAGAAAGTGTTGGACATATTGAAATAGGAAGAGGATCGGGACAAGGAGACCCACTGTCTCCTTATCTTTTTATCCTTATTTCAAAAGGTATATCGGCCCTTATTACGGGATCAATGGCTAGAGGTGACATACATGGAGTTCAAATATGCAGAGGGGATCCTAGTGTGTCTCACCTGCTCTTTGTTGACAATTGTTTTTTATTTTGTAGAGCCAATTTAACAGAGGAGATGACTCTCATGAGTTTGCTTAAAACTTATGTTGAAGAGTTAGGCCAATAGATAAGATAAATATGACAAAGTGAGAGGTCTTCTTTAGTAATAACTTGAGCAATCCGGCCAAAGAGGATCTTGTATGTATTATGGGAGTCTGTCATGTCCCAGGGACCGGGAATTATTTGGGGTTACCCTCCATGATTGGAAGAAGTAAAAAAACTACTTTCTCATACATTAAAGATCACATCTGGAAAAGAATCAATTCTTGGAGAGGACATTCGTTATCTAAAGCTGGGAAAGAAGTTATGATTAAATCTGTGTTACATGCAACTCTGGCTTACATCATGAGCATTTATATTCCTTCAGATTCAATGGTTAATGAGATCGAAAATTTTTTGGGTGGGGGTGGTAATAATAATAGAGGTATAAGGTGGATGGTGTGGGAGAAGCTTACTCGTACTCAGAAGGATGGAGGTATGGGGTTCTGTGATTTTAGAGCATTTAATATGACGATGATAGATAAACAGGGGTGGTTCCTTTTGTCTATACCTCATGCTCTAGTTTCCCGTGTTTTCAAAGCAAATTACTTCCCTCGAACCTCTTTCTTTGATGCTAATCTCGATTATAACCCAAGTTTTGTATGGAAGAGTACTTGGAAAGCTAGAGAGGTTCTAACGCTAGGTTGTAGGTGGAGTAATGGTGATGAAAGTCGCATAAATGTGATGAATGAACCTTGGCTTCGAGGGATTCACAAAGGGTGTCTGAGTGGAACTGAGAAGCAAGGTGCGTATAATATTACAATAAATAATCTCATGCTAGAAAATGATAAACAATAAGATATGAGAGTTTTACGTGACACATTTGATTATGCATCAGTGGAGAAAATTGTTCATGTGCCTTTGGTAGATGATTCCATTAAAGACAAGTTGGTATGGAATGAGGAGAAAAATGGTTGTTATAGTGTGTGGTCTGGTTATAGGGTGTGGAGGATTGTGAAGGATAGAGGTTCAAAAATGGGTAATATGAGTAATTGGAGTAGCCTATGGAATACCAAAGCTCCTTTTAAAGTGAAACATTTTTTGTGGAGGATTTGTTAGGATTGTCTTCCTTATCGGTTGAGACTTCCTTAATGATGTAAATTTGATAGTTTTTTATATTTGTACCAGAAAAGATAGGAATACCGTCGGTAGAGTTGCAGTTATGGTGGAGATTATGTAAAAGAATATGCATGATTTTATCTTGAATAATGAGCGACATATGAGGATGTAAGATTCTTGAGGAAGACGAGAAACAGTGGCTTCGATGGCTTCGATTCAGAGGAAGACGATGAACAAGATTATTCGTTTCTCTTTGATACTTATATTAATTTTAATTCAATTAAAATAATATTGTTTTCAATTAGAATAATGTTACTTTCAATTAATAACATGATTTTAATTAAACTATTGGATTTATTCATAAAATATACAATAATGGTGACATGGATTGAGTGTTATAATGCCACCTCATTAAAATATATGACACATCATCTAAAATGGACGGGGGATCTAGTAGATGCCAAGACATGTTAAATAAAGGGATAAAATTCGCAAATTTTTTAATAGGGGGACTACTTCTTTAGAAACTCCAAACTAAGGGGACCAAAAATGCATTTAAGCCTTTTAAAAATTAATAGATATTTATACGGAAATAGGGAGGGATGGATACTAAGGTGTCCATATCCGCACCCATGTCCGCTTATTTAAAGGATACTTATTTGTGCGCGTACTCATTTTTGAGAGTTTTTATCCTACCTATACGGAAATAGGGCAGAGTGGATACTAAGGTGTCCATATCCATACTCATACTCGCTAATTTAAAAGGATAATTATCCGCGTCCGTACTCATTTTTACGGGTTTTTATCCTATCTTTTGTGGGTATTTTTGTGGATACTCAATGAGAATGTGTCAAATTACCATCCGTGATAGTATATTAAAATAATTTATTTTTATGATTTGAGATTATAAAGTCTAAGATTTTTATTAAATTGATGTATCATAGATTGATTTGATATTTTAGTATTATTGTCAATACTCTTTAGATTATAAAGTCAAACTTTGAATTGAATTGTTTTTTTAAATATATTTTACAATCATTTTTTACCTAGGAAAATTAAATATTAAATACAATTAATCTCTTATATTTATATGGATTGCAATGATAATAAAATATAGGATTTTAGTCCCATTTACAAAATTAATTTCTATATTTTAAATTCAAATAGTTTTAGTCTCCTTCACATTCTTTTATAAAAAATCAATGAAATTTTTGTTTTTTAACTTATATTTTCATCTATAACTAGTAAGATATTTGTGTTCCCGCACGGATAAATTTATTTGATATTATATAATATATATTTAGAAACATGTAAATTTGAAATGAATAATTTGATTATAAAAGAATAATAATCATAAAAATTCAACTATATTAATTAACCATATAAAAAAAGGACATGTGAGTTGGAGAAAAAAATATGAAATTTTAACAAATACAAATATAAAATTTTAGATATAAACGCACAATTTGAAATGATTTACTTATTTGCAAAATGAATAATAATCATATATATTTAATTATATTAAATAATCACACATAAAGAAGAAAAAAATAATAATCGTGAGATGGAGAAAAAAATAATGTTTAAAAATAATGAATTATCTCTCAAATTAAAATAATAATTAATTAAATTAAAATAGATATTGTGTTGATAGTGATCCGTGAAAAAATAATAATAAATAATAGTTAATGATATGATTAAAAATAAATACTAATATTTCATTGAAATTCTAAATAACTTACAGTTTTAATTGAAATTTTAATTTATTTATATGCACTAATATGAATTGATAAATTTAGTTTTGTAATACAATGAATATTAAAACTTTTAAATAATTGATCATTTTTAAACACGTAATAAATCATCATTTAAAAAAATTAATTTAAAAGATGTTGATATTTGGAAAAAAATATGTAGATGGTTTCTTTTTTGACGTGGAAGAAGATGGAGATGAAGTCCTAGATCTCATATGGTGTCTTGTTGCTAGATTCATGTGTGATAGATCTATCCATGTGCAATCGATGAAGAAAAGAGTTACGGGTATTTGGATACCGGTGAAGGGGGTCAACATCAAAGAAGCAGAAGACATTTTGTTTCTTTTTCACTTCTCTCACAAACTTGACATGAATGCAGCGCTATAAGATGGTCCTTGGACATTCGATCCTTAGCTCTTGATAACTGAGAAAGTGGGGATTGGTATGTAGATTGAGAATATACCCCTATTTGCAAATCCATAACCTACCAGTGAGATTAATGATTGAGAAAGTAGGCAAACCCATCGCAAATTTCATCGGATATTTTACCGAGTATGACAAAAATAATAATACCAGTTTCTGGTATGAGTATATGAGACTAAGAGTGAAGATCGATGTACGACAACCATTGAAGAAGAAAACGAGAGTCAAGTATAAGGGTGGCGAATGGTGTGTGGTTAATTTCAAGTATGAGAAGTTGAGTTTATTTTGTTTCGTATGCGAAAAGTAAAGGAATTATGAAAATAACTGTGAGATCCGTTTTGCTATGGCGGAGGATAATGGTATAAGAGAATGGTCCAATGGATTGAGGGCTAATAACAAACATTATGGCGATAACTCCTCCTCGAGGTGGCTTAAAATTGATGTGGGTGGCAGCATGAAAAAGAATTATGGAGGTAGAGAACCAAAGAGTATGGTCGTGACACTTATGCAATTCGGTGAATATGTTCCGCAGATGGACGATGATACACAAACAGATTTGTTTCAACAGTCAGAGGAAGTAATTATTGCCAATAATGGTGATAATAACGGAGTTGTCTCTAATATTAGTGGGGAATTATCAATCATAATGGGAAACATTCTATAGACGGAGAGCCAATCTGCACTGGACACAATAAGACACATGTTAATTTGTTTAAAAGATTCCCGACAAATTTTGTCCAAGAATCAATGTTTTCCTTTTCTCAACAGTCCCAATGTAACTCCACTTAGGGTATCAGTTCAGAACCAATACTGACACCTATCCCACTTAAGCAACATGTCCCATCTGCTTCAATTCAAGTAACACAGCTACTAGCCAATCAGAATGAACATGCAGTGCATGAGCATTTGCATATAGCATCCAATCAGATACCAAATGCTTCGCATGATGATATCAGTCTGATACCAGTAACTTTTAGTGCATAAAAAACAACCCATGTGTTCCAGCCTAATACGCAACACAACTAGATCAGGAGTACCAACACCATGCATAATTCTACTATCCTGAACCTGAAATCCTATAAATTCAAAAACAAAAGTATGCAGCAAAAAGTTTCATAGATAAACCATGTCCAGAAGCATCCAATACGAAATATAATAAGTAACAATATCAATGCAGCACCTCTAGTGACTTTCAGTAGTTCAATTAATGTTACAACTAGCAGGGAGCATACGGAGAAGGGAGAACAACTCGATAAAAAAAAGGAGGAGCAGGAATGATAATTACAAAGACGATGAGTTAGTGGTGTCACAACATCATTTTTTATTGGCAGGTCCTGGAAGTCGGGAGTGTCGGGACTTATGAAAATACTAAGATGGAATTATCGATAATTCCTAACCCGAAGAAGTTGGCTCAACAATATCAACCAGAAATCATATTTCTTTCTGAAACATTAGCTAAAGCGAGAAATTGGAAGCCATTCATGTTATATTAAAATTTTATGCATGCTTAATTGTTGATGTTGAGGGAAGAAGTGGCGATCTAGCTTTTATGAGGAAACAAAATATCAATTGAAGTATATTGAATTTCTCCAGAAAATTTATCATTGTCCTTGTGAAAGACCATGAAAAAGGAGATTGGAGACTCACTTGTTATTATGGCTATCCCGAGAAAAGTAGAAGGAAACAAGCTTGGGAGTTATTGCGTGAAATACATGTTTTATCGAGTATTTTGTGGTGTGCCATTGGGGATTTCAATTAACTATTATCACAACAAGATAAGACATGATTGCATTCTCATCCTAATTGGGGTTCTGCCAAATTTTGACAGATGGTTAGTGATTGTAATCTGGTTGATATACCGCTTGAAGGTCATCAGTTTACATGGGTGAAAAGTAGAGGTACTGAGCATGTGATTGAGGAACGTTTAGGTCGAGCTTTAGTTACTCCAGATTGGTTAAACCTGTTTCCAAATGCCAAGCTCTTGAATCTCATTGTGACGCATTCAGATTATAGTCCACTGCTGCTAGATTGTGAACCTGCTCTATAGGTGAACCGTTGGTTTACTTTCTGATTTGAGGATAAGTGACTTGTAGAGGATGGAATCACAGAATCTGTGCAAGACGGTTGGAAATACAGGGAAACTATCGATGTAGAGACTCGTATTGCTTCTTGTGCTGATAATTTGACTAATTGGAATAGACAGCGCGGAAGGAAAGTGGAAGCAGATTTTGTGAGGTGTAGGGGTTTCCATAATCATTTCAAAATTGCTATGTTTTTCTAAGCGCAAAACCAATATAACAAGTTGCTTATTCGAGAAGATATGTATTGGCTTCAACGAGCTAAGATGCATTGGCTTAAAAATGGCGATCTCAATGCCAAGTTCACCCACCAAGGAGGACGGTACGGAAGTTATCGATCAACAAGGCCTAGGAGGTGTAACGAAAACTTATTTCAAAGGTCTCTTGACGGCTACAGCGACTAGTTATGAGCATGTTCCGTGCCATGTCCAAGTTACGATATCTGAAGTAGATAATAATAGGTTACTATTAGAGTTTACAATGGAGGAATTTCACTCGGAATTAAAGGAGATGCACCTAGATAAATCTGAGTCTGGATGGCTTCAACCCGACGTTCTATCAAAAAATTTGGGATATTTGTGGTGATGATATTTTTTTCGGCAGCCAAATTATGGTTGGAACGAGGTTTCTTCCCAGCTTCTGTAATCTATACTAATATTTTCCTGATATCTAAATGTTCGCAGCCTAACAAAATGAAAGATTTTCTCCCTATTTCGTTATGTATTGTGGTATATAAAGTGGTTTCAAAAGTTCTAGCTAATCGTATGAAGTTTGTTTTGGAGAAATGTGTGTTGGAGGAACAATCAACATTTGTGGAGGGTCGATCTATTTTAAATAATGCTATGATAGCAAGTGAGGTTATTCACGCTCTTAAAAGAAGGAAGAAAGGCAAGAAAGCGCATTTGACCCTTAAGATTGATATAAGAAAAGCTTATGACATAGTGAATTAAGGCTTTATAAAAGGGATGCTTAAGAAGATGAGATTTACGGATAGGTGGATTCGTTGGTTGATGATGTGCGTTACCTCGGTACACTATAATGTCCTAGTGAATTTGGAAAGTGTTGGACATATTGAAATAAGAAGAGTATTGGGACAAGGAGACCCACTGTCTCCTTATCTTTTTATCCTTATTTCAGAAGGTATATCGGCCCTTATTACAGGATAAATGGCTAGAGGTGACATACATGGAGTTCAGATATGCAGGGGGGATCTCAGTGTGTCTCACCTGCTCTTTGCTGACAATTGTTTTTTGTTTTGCAGGGCTAATTTAACAGAGGAGATAACTCTTATGAGTTTGCTTAAAACTTATGTTGAAGCATTAGGCCAAGAGATAAGATAATTGTGACAAAGTGAGAGGTCTTCTTTAGTAATAACTTGAGAAATCCGGCCAAAGAGGATCTTGCATGTATTATTGGAGTCTGTCATGTCCCGGAGCCGGGAATTACTTGGGGTTACCCTCCATGATTGGAGAAGTAAAAAAACTACTTTCTCATACATTAAATATCAAATCTGGAAGAGAATAAATTCTTGGAGAGGACGTTCGTTATCTAAAGCTGGGAAAGAAGTTATGATTAAATCTTTGTTACATGCAACTCTGGCTTACATCATGAGTGTAACGCGGTGGGACAACTGACTTGGTTGTTTTGCGTTTGATCGCAAATGTTGCGGTTAGCAAGAGTCACCACCGACTTTTCTTTTATCCAAAAGGAAAGGCTGAAAAGAACATGAAAGACCTTTGAGATTATTTCTTGAGTTCAGGGGAAGATTATGAAAAGGGAAGGTATTACCATCCTTTTCATCCATAGTTATCTATGGGCTCTTAGTTACTTTCTAGATCACTTGCTTTTGTTTGAACATGTTCTTTGTATGTTTTTTTGAAAGTATTTTGAAAGGCGTCATCGTTTAGGAAAACTTTGTAATGATTCTCGTTCGTAAGAATGTATACAAAGTGTTAATCTTTTGAAAATATTTTCAAGTTTAAAAGATGTTTTTAAAAGTGTTGGTGTTTGTTTTGAGAATAGCAAGGATGTTTTGGTTTGAAATTGAGAAAGCAACTAGGAACATTCTACCTACTCAAAAGTCTTTCATGTTTATTTCTTCTTTCCTTTGACATTGTTATCTTACCATTGATTTGGTAAGTAACCCTATCTTTGGATGTAAAAGGGATGGGCATGGGTCATCGTATAGCCATGATTAGCAATATTGTAAGATATCTTAGCATTTTCTTTAAGGGACTAAGATCATTTTTGAAAGGCAACTTTGATAGCGTCATCGAGGGACTATGATCTTGTATTTTGTTTGTTTTTGCTAAGATACCCCACATGCATAATATGACCATTTTATAGGGAAACCAAGTGGATTTACCCTAAGCGTGTAAGTGTGAAGTGTATTGGTTTACATGCTTGATTTATCTTGATTAGGGTTTGCTATTTGTTGGTTTTAATCTTTCCATACAAGTCCTAACTACTAGCAATAATATTGAAAGCGGTAAATTGCAGAATTTAAATGTCCTATGTTATTACAACGCTTTAGGGGATGAGGGTACATGTTTATGAATGGGGAATGAAAGCAATAAACCCTATTTACTATTACAACAATTGACAACAAATGCATAGTCACAAAATAATGTAAAAGAGTAAATAAATGGGCAAATGGGAAAAGGGTTAAGTATAAACCCTAACAAAATTCTAAATATTTTAAGAAAGAAAATGTTTTTGTTTTTTTTTTGTTTGAGAAAAGATATTGAAATTTTTAAGGTAAAGAAATTAGAAATTATTTGTATTTACAAATTTAATTAAAGTGAAAATAAAGTGTGATTGATTAATTTATGAAAATAAATTAGATACTAAAATATTCTAAATGTTTTAAGAAAAATAATTTTGGAGTTTTGTTTTAGGAAAATATTTTTTATACTGTAAAAATAATAATAAATAAAAAACCTAGTTCTAATTAATTTTACAAACTAATTAGTAAAATAAACCTAAGTGTGATTAAATAAAATTAATTTAATTTATGAAAATAAATAAATAAATTTAAAACCTAAGTCAAGAATCATTTATGATTTTATTTTTATTTTTTGATGTTTAAATAAAAATGATTAAATAAAAATAATTAAATGAAAATATCCTAGGAAGGTATGCAAAGAGTAAACAGGGGGTGAGATAAGCAAAACAAAGCTAAGCCCAAAGACTCTGCTGGCCTAGGCGCCTGATTCAACAAAAAAATGAAAAATGAAAAAAAATGTGAAATTTGCAAAAGGTCTCGATGGGGCTCGAACCCAGGAGCTTCTAATACGCACGCGCTTCTTGTACCACTGGGGTGGCATGTTTCATCCATTCATATAATAAAAGCATAAATATATATATATATATATATTAGAAACTGCTTCTTGAAGACAACTTCATCTTCAAACTCGCGCCAAGCCAGACCACCTGCATCTTGTTCATTTCTCATCCATTTGCAAAAGTGTAAACATGAATCTTGTGGCAAATTTCCTCACGATTTTAGAAATGTAAAGCATTAAAACTATATATCAAAGACAAACATGAATTTTAATGGCCCTAATCTGAACCCTAACTTTTCCAAAAATTTCAATCTTAAAATTCTCTAAGCTCAAGCAACATAAATGAAAACTATGGACATGGTTAGCTTTAGGGCAATGATATCTACATTTTTTATTCACAAATTAAACATTAATGATGCCTATATGAAGAGTTCATAAGTAAGAAAAATCACCTTACAAGAGGGTATGGTGTTTTGAGTTTGAGAAGCTTTTGATGAGTTCCAGTGATTGGGTTAGCTTCCTTAAGTTCTCAGGAAGCTAATGTGATGCTTGGCTTGAGCTGAAAGTGAATGACAAGTTCTGGAGAAGTCAACTTGCAGAGCTCTGTTTTTGGTTATGGAGGTTGATGAAAATGGAGTTACAATTATGAAACAGGGTCATGGATGAGTTGTATTTGAGGTTTAGAAGCTTTAGGAACCAAAAGACTTGAAAATGCACGAGGGAAATGTGAGTTTCATGTTTTTGGTTAGAATGTGTAACAATGGTGATTGGTGATACATTTCTAAGTTCTAGGGAGTTTGAGGGCCTTTGTATGCGTGTGTTTTGATGCAAATGACTTGTACATAAGTAAGGAAATGGATGTGAGGCTTGAGACGGTCAGAATCACACAAGTACAAGTTATGGCTATTTTGCTTGATTTTGAAGAAAAGTGAAAATATGGTTTCAAGGTAAAGTACAAGCATGGGTTGACTTGTTAGAGGCTTGAGACAAATTTCTTTTGGGTTATAGGTCGTGTATGATCAGAAGAGAACAAGTGCAAAGCTCAAGAATAGATTTTGTGCATAAAGCTACTTTTCTAAAATGGCAATGTGCACTTTCTTCCTAAAATGGAAATAAGCATGGACAATGCATTGAATGATTGAGTTGAAGCCTTTAACAGTTGTGCAAAACATTAATTATGGAGTTCCAAACAAGTTTGAGGCCTGCAAAGCAAAGATTGTGCAGCCTAGCATGGATTTGCATTCTTGTTCATCATGAAATTCTGCCTTGTAAAACAACTTGAAACTCTAACTTCTGACCTTCGATTCTCCTTGCTTACAAATGATCTCAAGAAGTTCTTGGACATTTTAGAAAGCTTGTAATGTTCTCTACAACCCCCTCTTTGAATCACTTTTGAAAAATATAAATGGAACCATGTGAAACTTGGGTCAGAAGTTAGGTAAAAATCCTGACCAAAATGCTCAAAATTTTACTAAGTCTTTTAGTTTCATAACCATGATTTCATGGATTAATAACTTGAGATTCAAGCATTTTTAGGAGGAGTTGTGTAAAGAAATGTTTTAGATCTCATTGATATCTACAACTTTCATGTTGAAAGTTTCCTTTGAATCATCTTGCATCATGGTGAAAAAATAGCTCAAAGTTGTGAAAAAACATGAAGTTTTCAACACTTAGAAAAATTTCTAAGTTTGGAAACTTTGACTTTTCAAAATGAAATCTTGACTTTTTGATTTCTTGATGAACAAGCTTCATATTTTGACATGTTTTGATGAATTATGATCTTTGACACTTGATTTTGACCAAAAAGTCAAAGTTTGACTTTTTAGTGTACAATTGACTTTTGATCAGTTGACTGAAAATCAACTATCAATCAATTGATCTTGAGGGATGTTTTGAGTCATGCCAATAGGTAAAAATGATGCAATTGAACTCTTGACATCATGTCTCAAACCAATTAACAATTTGCTAGGTCAAAAATCAGAAATTGCCCTTTCTCAATTAAAACCCTAATTTTGACCATTTTGCCCTTTTGATGATCTGATCAAATTTCTTGAGAAATTATGGTCCAAACTTGATCAAATGACATATATCAGTTCACAATGTTGATATGGATAAAAAATTATGAATTTTGTCTGTAAATTGACCATAATTGACTTTTTCCCCAATACAACTGATATTTAGGTCAACTGCTCAATTGACAGAGCAAAAATGTGATCCATGACTTGAAACTTGACATGAGCAATCTCGGGGGTCCATAATGATCTATGAAAGTCATATGAGGCATTAAAAGTTCAATTATCCTTGTGCAATCTCAAGAGTTTTTTTTTTAAATAACCACTTTTTTCAAACAAATTTTCCAAATAACCACATTTTCAAAAATTTTAAAAAAATGACCACTTTTCAAACAAAAAAATTTTGCCACACAGAGGAGTAGCCACTCTGTATGGTGCATCCACTCAATTTAAAGACGACGCGTCACACTGTATGGCTTGTCCTCCTCTGTTAAGCCATGCAGTGTGGCGCATGCATGTGTTTTTGAGAGGAGGCGCCACCCTCCTTGGCTTGACAGTGTAATTGGAATTTTCTATAAATACAACCATGTATCCTCTTTATTTTTCGACACCATTTGTTACTTAACTCTTAGAAAATGTCTTCAACTCCCTTTCCAAAGTTTCCACTGATCAAAAGAGATGCGCATGTTATTTTTTCAGCGACAAAGCCTCCGGTGAAGATCAAACTCTAGAACACACAGACGTTCGAGCATTTTCAGAGGCACTTGATTCACTGGTTGGAAGGAGACATTCCTGAAGGTGAACAAATTAGAAAAATAGAAAGGCACATCACAGTGAGGAACGAAAATGGAGTAAGCCGATCATGGAAAAAGGTGAGATGCGACGCTGATGTCATGATGATGATGCTTGGACTAGAGGATATTGTGTTAATGGTCTTTATCTCTTAGATATTATGATTTGTTTAGTTGTTTTGTCTGTTTATCATGTTGTCATATTGTTGTCCTAAGTATTTGGTGTTGTAATTTTTTGTGTCATGATGTGAAAGTTATTGTAATCGAATTATAAATTGAACACGAAATGATAAATCAAATTTAAATTGAAATATATTGCGTACAACAAATTAAACACTCCGGATAGTTTGTTATAAAAAAGTTATGTTGCAGAGCTAAGCCCAATATTCGGACAATTTTTTCGATTATGTCCGGGAAGACGACATATACCACATAATCTTATCATTTTGTTGGCCGTATCTATTTCAGTTCTAATACGACTGCTTTCCGGGCGCCCCTTTTTCTTCTGTCGCATTTGTTCATTGTGCCAAACAATGTCCCCTTCATAAGCAGGCCAATAATCCTCCTTTTCCAACACGGAGAACGTATTGATGAACACATTTAAAACGCTCTTTACTGTGTAAACGAGGGATATATGTTGTATTGGGTCATGTGAAACGGAGCGTCGTACGCATGACTTTCAGGTATAGGTTTATACTCTTGATCCGCATCATCATCATTGACCATAAAATCAATCATTGCCTCATCATCTTCTTCTTCTTGGTCAATAACATCGACTTCAAGATGGTTGTCCTCGTCAGATTCATCCTCTTCTTCAAAGTCTTGAGAAGGATCTACCACCTGAGATTGATCTGGTTGTTGTAATAAAACATACAACTCAATCTCATCAAACCCAGATTGTTCATGAGTTCGAAACATGTTTCGAACATCATCATCGTCATGCACCTTAAGTTGATAAAATTTGACTTGGTTGTTGTCAAATAGAAATGGGGACTTGTAAAGAATTTGGTAAACTGGACCACACTGCAATTTGGATTCTACTCTATCTTTGAAGCGTGCAAAACTTGATTTCTTGTTTATCCGAAAGCGGATAAAATCGGTATTACAAAAATTATAACGTAAGTTATCTCAGTTGAACGTCTCACCGTTAATATGGGCAACAATAATATAATTTTTTGAATGATCCATGTTGTTCAGGTATTTTTTTTGTGAGTTATGGATGTATACTAGTAATGCAACCTACACAGACGATTAAATATACTGATATTCTGCATGCATGCGCTACCCTAGATGGCTAATCCTCTTATTTTCTCATGCATGTGCCACCCTAGGTGTCTTATCCTCCTCTTTATGAATGCATGCTCCACCTAGGGTGGCTTATGATCCTCTTTTTCCATGCATGCGCCACCTAGGGTGGCTTGTCATTGAACAACAAAACTTGCATGCATGCCATCTGATCCCTGCCAGGCTGCAGGTTTGCATGCATGCAAAAAGCAAGAAACCATGTTGAATGGCGCCTATGTACAATAAAGAGAGCATGCGCCACCTAGTGTGGCGCCTATGTGCAATAAGGAAGAGAATGTGCCACCTAGTGTGGCGCCTATGTGTATAAGTTGCATGCAAAGTGTTATTCAATATTTTCCTATAAATATATGTAACATTCACCCTATATTTTCATCACAATCATAACTCATACACTATTTCTTTCTTGAAGTATCAACAACAACACAAGAGTAATCAAGAAAAAATGTCTCTCTTGACCATGGGTGATCAACATAGAGGAACTCCGAACAACATTGAAACCTTTGTAAGTGTATTTTCCTCAATACCTATTTTTTGCCGACAATTTTTTGTTCCTTAATTCTTATGATTGTTATACCTAAATCTTGTATTTCTTATACGTAATTCATGTTTTCAATAGGATGTTAAAAGATTTTGTTGTCGTGTCCATGAGTATGTCCCTTACGACGCTCAAATTGAACCGTACTTACGACATGCCAGTTTTGGTCCGTTACTCAACATAGTCAATTACCATGTTGACTATAAAATTATTCTCACATTAGTGGAGAGATGGAGATCCGAAACTCACACCTTTCATCTTCCATGTGGTGAATGTACAGTCACACTAGAGGGCATGTACATGTTATTCGGTCTACCGATCAATGGTAAGGCTGTCAATGGCCGAGTCAACCAAGACAACGCCATATGCGAGGAACTTTTGGAAGCCTCTTTTTTTGAACAAGGATCAAGAGGTCAAGGTATTAATCTCCGTCTTCTTAGAGAATATCATAGTAGTCTCGTAATAACCGAAAACTCTATCGAGCAAGAAAAAATTGTGAAAGCTCGGTGTTACATAATGATATTATTTGGCCATTTTTTATTTCCTGAAACAACGGGTAATACTGTTAATATCATGTATTTACCCTTGTTAAGACAATTTGATAAAATAAACACATATAGTTGGGGTTCAGCTGTTTTGGCCCATCTGTATAGTTCCTTGTGTAAAAATGCATCGAACGATAGCTGTTCTTTCTATGCTTATGCCTTTTTTCTCCAGACATGGTGCTGGTCGAGAATGCCGACACTCGCCCCCTGCAACACAAGGCCATTCGTCTTCCCCTTTGCTACAAAGTAAGATTACAAAAACATAAATTTTACATATTATATACTGAGACATGTAATGTATTAATTTATTACCCATTTTTTCTATGTAGGTGGTCTGTTCCTGGGATGAATTACAACAAATCCCCTAGAAACACAATAGTAGTTTACCGAAATCTTATTGATCATGTTGGACCCGAAGAGATATTAAACTTACACATTTTATACAATGCATTCAATATTTTAATTAAGTTTAAAATTTTATATAACTTTTTTTACTCTAAAATTTGTATGGAGGCCGTATAAGGATCTCGACCATGAGATTAACCCTCCTGATGCTGAAGTTTGGACTATAAAAACAACACTCATTAGGTTCACTACTGTGGAGATACACTGCAGTGATCGTGTGAAGCTATAGTTCGACATGCAACAGGGTATCCCCGACCACCCAACATGTTTGGGCCAATGGCATCTACTCAGACTTGACGACCAGTGGGGATTTAACAATTTGAGAGACTTCGCTAAAAATCAATGTCGTCAATGGAGGCATAGACGTGAATTGGTCCTAAGGGAGCCGATCTTGCAAGATGACTTAAAACCGACACTCCAATATTTGAGATGGTACACATCGGTTTCAACAAATTTGTTTCTGTCTCAAGAGACTTATTTGATTGACCCACGCCAAAGAGCTGCAACATACGCCCCACAACAACCCCAATAACCAACCCCTCAACAATACCAAACCCAACAACCAACCCCTCAACAATACCAAACCCAATCACAATGTCAACCCACTCAAACCCAACAACCATACACCACCTCATTCAACCAAACTCATCATCAATTCATGCCACACATACAAACACAATACCAAGAGCATGACCCGACCCACCACCAACAATATGCACCATCCTCATCCTACCATAACACCCAAGACACATATGATACATCTCGTTCCTACCATACCACTCAACCTACATACAGTCAAACATCATACCATCGAAGTACCAAACCATCATACGAATTTCATACACCACGAGAACCGTTGCTTCGTTTTCATCATGATTCAACAGCTCGATACTATCAACCACCCCACCACCCACACATATCCCAACCAACAAGACCAAACTTCAATAATATGGGCAACGATCTCTTTGGAAGCACATCACAGTGGGGAGAAATGATTGATGAGATGTATGATCTTGATATACCAAGACCATCACATCAAGCACCTCATAATCAAGCAAGTCAAAGCAGACCACAAACACCTAAGGAAAATCAACAGAGAGGAGTGAGACAAGGGGCGAGGCAAAGGCGCGATCGTTTATGTCATACGGGGACCCGCTTAGGTTGAGGGGACGTATAAAAAAAAGTATCCATGCGTTGTGTAATATTAAATATTAATATAAAATATGTTTAGTTTTTTTTATTTTATTTAAAAGAAATTGCAATTACAGTGTCAAGCAATGGAGGGTGGGGCCTCCTCTCAAAAATACATGGATGCGCCATATTTCATGGCTTTACAGAGGAGGACAAACCATGCAGTATGGCGCCTCCTCTTTAAATTGAGTGCATGCGCCACACAGAGTGGCTACTCCTCTGTGTGGAGAAATTTTTTTGTTTGAAAAGTGGGCATTTTGGTAAATTTTTTGAAAATGTGGTTATTTAGGAATTTTTTTTGAAAAAAGTGGTTATATAAAAGAAATTCGCAATCTAAAACCCTAATTTCAGTCATCAGTGCTTAAAGAGGTGTCTTGAGCTGATCAACCCTTGTGCAATCTTGAACCAAAGGAGATCTTGTGGGAAAATATTTGATAAATGAGAGGGCAAATTTTGGGGTACAACAGCTGCCCCTGTTCAATCTTCTTAAACCTGAAGAGTTAGATTGGCGGATCCGTCATTCGTGACCTGAAGGTGGAAGATGATTGGACACTAAAGTGCCCCGAAATTTGCACTCGAAGATGAATTGTAAATGGGCTTATAGATGCCATTTGGATGAATGATGAAGATTTTCCGGAGATGGGCTTGTAGATGCCATCCAAAGGTGATTGTTGACAGAAAATGGACTAAGTCTGAACTTGATTTAAACTGGAAAAGAATTAGAAGAAATCTTTGGAGTTACTTATCTGAACTCAAAGATGTCTTGTATGTTTCTTGACTGGGAAGAGTCGGAATAAATCTTGGAGCGATTTATCTGAACCAGAAATGTTCATTTGGAAAGTATTAGGATACACCGTTGAGAGATTTAAAACTGAACCAAAAGAGATCTTGAATATTCTTTAACTGGAGAGAATCAGAGTAGATCTTTGAGTGATTTATCTTAACCAGAGAAAGCGTTTGTGGGAAAGAATCAAAATAAACCATTGAGAGATTTAAACTGAACCGACAGGGATCTGGAGAAGAATCAGAACAAGTTATTGAGAGATTTATCTGAACCAGAGAAAGCGTCTGCGGGAAAGAATCAGAATAAATCGTTGAGAGATTTATCTGAACCCGAAGTGTTCCTTTGGAAAGTATCAGGATAAACCGTTGAGGGGTTTAAACTGAACCAAAAGAGATCTTGAATATTCTTTAACTGGAAAGAAATAGAGTAAATCTTCAAGCGATTTATATGAACCATAGAAAGCGTCTGCGGGAAAGAATCAGAATAAACCGTTGAGAGATTTAAACTGAACCGGCAGGGATCTGGAGAAGAATCTGAACAAATCATTGAGAGATTTATCTGAAACAGAGAAGACGTACGCGGGAAAGAATCAGAATAAACCTTTGAAAGGTTTAAACTGAACCGGCAGGGATCTAGAGAAGAATCAGAACAAATCATTGAGAGATTTATCTGAACCAGAAATGTTCATTTGGAAAGTATCAAGATAAACTGTTGAGAGATTTAAACTGAACCAAAAGAGGTCTTGAACATTCTTTAACTGGAGAGAATCAGAGTAAATCTTTGAGCGATTTATCTGAACCAGAGAAAGCATTTGCTATGTAGATGGTTGACCAATCCTTTCTTGGGAATTGATCTGTATTTGACTTGCTGAAAATTTGACAATAATTTTATGTTGATTGATCTTTCCTGAAAAGATGAAAGGTTAGTTGCATTCAATGTCATGATGTATGAAATGCATGGTGTAATGATGTTCTTAAAATAAATGAGATTGTGTCATATGTATCTGTGTTGCCAATGCTATGACGTATGGATGTAATGTATGGACACATTAATTGTTATGTCGCAAGATTGTTGGAGTCGGGGAAAATAAATCCCCGAGTACTGCTGGGAATGAGGAGTGTAAGTCTTCATGTTTTGAAGTGTTGATGAGTTTCCAATTATTAGAGAAATAAACTCTGTTGTGTAAAGGAAACTCTGCGCATTGCTTGTGGACCTTGTGAAATCCTGTTGGGGAATCCTGAGAAATTGGGTGACTTTCATTGAGGAATCTTTGGAGTTGTAACAGGAAGTTTTGTTCCTCCGGGGATGTGAGAGAGCTTGATATCATTAGGATGCATACTAGAGATAAGATGGCAATCCTACAGCGGGATGTCCTGATTTCCGTTCTTGTTGGAAAAGGTACATGCGTGGGATTTTATGGAATAGTCTAAAGATATTATCCTATTTCTTAAAGCCATTAGTGATTGTCTTTCTATTTTCTATTCCTCTTTTTTTGTTCATTTGTAAACAATAGTTATGTTCAAATGCATATGTTCAAAAATAATCATTGGACGTTTTTGCAAACAAAACACGGAAAAATAAAAACAGATACTTTTGCACTTTCAAAGGAATATCTTTATATTAACTTGAATAAGTATTTTTGTACAATGAGACGAAAATTATAGCAATAGAATATCGTCGTAGAAAATGAAAATTGATACAAAGGAAAGATAGCTATGTGAAATAATCCCACGGGGTTCCTATTCTGCTATAGACTTCATGTCTCTGAGCATTTCATCCACTTGCTGCCTTGTCCAAAGCTGATTGGATTAATCAGAATCGTTGAGTTTGTCAGTCAATGCTAAAGGTTGTCTGTAAGGTGATCCAACGGGACATAGTCATACGCTTTAATTCCCTAACTTTTGCCTGGACCGCCCTTTCGGGTTTTCAGTCCATCGGGATACCCCTTTTTGCCCAAGCCGCCCTTTCGGGTTTTCAGCTTGCCGGGTGTACAAATGTTTTTGTATTTTATCCCTAATTTTTGCCCGAACCTTTTTGGTTCACCGAGATGCCCTAATTTTTCCTAGGCCAGTTGACCTAACATGTATCTTATGCGTAGTATCTTTTGACTATGTCCGCGTTCATAGGGTGCGGAAGATCGTCGCCATCCATAGTGGTTATGATCATTGCTCCACCAAAAAATATGCTTTTATTACAAATGGTCCCTCGTATGTCGGAGTCCATTTGCCCCTGGGATCACCTTGTGGCAATATGATATGCTTGATTATCAAATCACCAACCTGATATACCTGATGTCTGACCTTTTTGTTAAAAGCTTTGATCATACATTTTTGGTACATCTGGCCATGATAGCAAGCCGTAAGCCTCCTATCATCAATCAAGTTCAACTGGTCAAGCCGAGTTTGAATCCATTCATCTTCATTCAGCCCTGCATCCTTTATGATTCTCAGAGAAGGTATTTGTACTTCAATTGGCAAAACAACTTCCATGCCGTATACCAAGGAGAAAGGAGTTGCCCCCGTTAATATGCGCACCGTGGTACGGTAAACATGGAGAGAAAATGGTAACATTTCACGCCCTCTTTGTAGGTTACTATCATTTTTTTGTATGATCTTCTTGATGTTCTTATTTGCGGCTTCGACAACACCATTCATCTTTGGCCGGTAAGGGGAAGAATTATGGTGATGGATCTTGAATTGCACGCACAATGTAGTGATCATAGTATTGTTGGGATTCGTACCATTGTCTGTGATAATTCTCTCCGGGATACCATACCTACAGATGAGATTCTGTTTGATGAATCGGGCTACAACATTCTTGGTAACGGAAGTGAAAAAAGCTGCCTCAAACCACTTCGTGAAATAGTTAATGGCCACCAAGATGAAGCGGTGCCCATTATAAGTTGTAGGTTTGACTTCTCCAATCATATCGATGCCTCACATCGCGAATGGTCAAGGAGCAGTCAGGACGTTTAGAGGCGCTGGAGGTATATGCACTTTTTTAGTGTAGATCTGACACTTGTGATAGGTTCGTGAATGCTGATAGCAATCTGCTTCTATGGTAGACCAGTAATACCCTGCCCGTAGGATATTTTTATCCATCATGTTCCCACTAGAATGGGTGCCAAAAGTGCCTTCATGTAGATCAGCCATGATCTTTTCTGCTTCAGCCTTGTCTACGCAACAAAGTAAAACAGAGTCGTGGTTGCGCTTGTAGAGAATGCCATTACTAAGGAAGAACTTAGCAGAGAATCTCCTTAAGAACTTCTTATCATTGACTGAAGCTCCCTCCGGATGTTCTTGGGCCTCGAGATACCTCTTAACTTCATGGAACCAAGGCTTGTCCACTACTTCTTCAGTATTGATCTCGTGACAGTAAGCTAGTTCATCCATCCGCTCAATGGTGATATGGGGAGCCTCGTTACCCCACTTGAGTTTAAACATGGATGACATAGTGGCTAACGCGTCCGCTAGTTTATTTTCCTCTCGTGGAAAATTCTCAAAGGTAATTTCCTCGAAATGGGGGATTAATGTCAACACATGTTCTTTGTAGGGGATGAGGTTAGGGTGATTCGTGTCCCATTCTCCTTTGATCTGACTGATGACTAAGGCTGAATCTCCAAATACACTTAAGGACTTGATTCCCAAATCTATGGCAGCTTTGAGACCAAAAATACACGCTTCATATTCTGCCATATTATTAGTACAGTTGAAACAAAGTCTTGCAGTGAAGGGAGTATGACATCCTTTAGGGGATATGATTACAACACCTATGCCATTTCCGAGTGCATTGGAGGCTCCGTCAAGAACCAAGGTCCATCGGGATCCTTGTTCAGGTCTGTCATATGGTCTGAGTTCTTCACAATTGTTTACCATCATGATGTCTTCATCTAGGAACTCAAATTTCATGGACTGATAGTCATCCACAGCTTGATGAGAAGTGATCGGATAGCACACTGCCCTTTATTGCTTTTTCGGTAGTGTACTGAATGTCGTATTCAGTCAGAATCATTTGCCATCTTGCTCTTCTCCCAGAGAGGGCAGGCTTCTCGAATATGTATTTAATTGGATCCATCTTGGATATCAATAAGGTAGTATGGGTCAACATATACTGTCTCATCCGGCGAGCAGCCCATGCCAGAGCCCAACAAGTTTTCTCGAGCAGTGAAAATCTTGTTTCACAGTTAGTAAACTTTTTGCTCAGGTAGTAAATAGCATCCTCTTTTCGGCCAGACTCGTCATGCCTCCCCAACACACACCCCATTGAATTTTCCAAGACAGTTAGATATATGATTAAAGGTCTTCCCTCGACTGGAGGCATCAAAACAGAAGGCTCTTGAAGGTACTCCTTGATCTTGTCGAAGGTAGCTTGGCATTCATCATTCCATTTGACTACTTGATCTTTCTTCAGTAATTTGAAGATTGGTTCACAAGTAGCAGTTAGGTGAGAAATGAATCTGGCGATGTAGTTAAGCCGTCTTAAGAATCCTCTGACTTCCTTCTTAGTGCGAGGATCAGGAATTTCTTGTATTGCTTTCACCTTTGCAGGGTCCACTTCGATACCTTTACCACTGACGATGAAGCCTAGGAGTTTACCGGACCTCACTCCAAATGTGCATTTATTCAGGTTCAACCTCAACTTGTATTTCTTTAGCCTTTCAAAAAATTTCTGCAAATGGTCAAGATGTTCCTCTTCAGTTTGAGATCTGGCTATCATGTCATCCACATAGACCTCTATTTCGTGATGGATCATGTCGTGAAATAGAACTACCATGGCGCGCTGATAAGTTGCCTCAACATTCTTCAACCCGAATGGCATAACCTTGTAACAGAATATGCCCCACTATGTGACGAAGGTCGTTTTCTCCATGTCCTCAGGTGCCATTTTGATTTGATTATAGCCTGAGAAACCATCCATAAAGGAAAATACTTTATGTTGTGCGGCATTGTCAACCAGAATATCGATATGGGGAAGCGGGAAGTCATCCTTAGGGCTTTCCCTATTCAAATCTCAATAATCCACACACATGCGTACTTTGCCGTCCTTTTTAGGCACTGGAACAAAATTGGCGACCCATTGTGGATATGAGGTGACGGTTAAGAATTCGGTGTTGAATCGTTTCATAACTTCAGTCTTGATCTTCTCTGACATGTCTGGCCGCATGCGACAGACTTTCTGTTTTACCGAAGGGCAGTCTTCTTTTGTCGGTAGACGATGGACTATGATATCAGCGTCGAGTCCTGAAATGCCTTCGTATGACCAGGCAAAGACCTAAACATAGTCATGTAGTAACTGAATTAAGAGCTTCTTGACACTAGATTCCCGATTGGCTCCTACGTTGACTTATTTCTTGTCCTCTTCGGTACCTAAGTTAACTGTGTCAACCTGTTCTTCATGGGGCTGTATGGTCCTTTCTTCCTGTTGTAGTAACCTGGCTAGTTCCCCTGGCACTTCACAATCTTCCTCACCTTCGTCTTCATCTCAGTAGATTATATTTTCAAAGTCACAATAGGCCATAGCAGAATCTTTACCCATGGGATCTTATGTGGATGTAGATCTGCATTTTGATATGTTAGTGTGTGTAAGAGCATAGCTATTTTTTGAAAGGAATAAAAATGTAGAAAAAGAAAGACAAAGAGCACAAAGTTTTCATGCAAAAACTTCCATGATTCATTGATGACATATGAAAATGAAGTAACAACCCTTACAAATGGACCGTTGTGCCTCGGGTAAGACACAAAGTTTTAAAAGTCTCAATTGTTTAATTATTACAAGTCTGACAAAAATTTAAAGACAATTACTGCTGGATAAAAGTAATTGGAACAAAATCTTTGGCTTCCCAATTGGTGAGTCCTCCGTTGATGGTTGGGAAAATAAATTCTTCCAGATCTTAGCTGTCATCACTATCCTCCATTGTGTTGACTCCATGGTTACTGATCCACAAAGGTGGTCCCCTAGTACGAGCACGACGAACAACTTTCTAGCCTCCTGAAGTGAAACCCAAACCAAATTTGTCAGATTTGTAAGGGATATCCGACAGTTGGCCCCAAATAGTACACCCGCCTTCTTCGACCACTGCCTTGGCATCTTTCAGAGAAGACATCTTTAGCGGAGGTCTGGTAATCTTCGGGACTTGGGAAACAGTCTTGGTTGCTGCCACTGTTTGTGGGACTTCCTCGAAATGCTGACATGGAATTTCGATGAATTCACCATCCATTTCCACTTATCTGAAGGAGTTCACGTGACTGACCATATATTCCTCTTCTCCATGAATAGTGATGATTTTCCCTTTGGTTGGGTATTTCAGCATCTGATGTAATGTAGAGGTGACGGCACCAGCGTCGTGAATCCAAGGTCGGCCTAATAAACAGGAATAGGAAGGGCGAATGCCCATTACATAGAAAGTTGAATCAAAGGTTTGAGTTCCAACTTTAATAGGGATGTACACCTCCCAATGCACCATTCTCTTCGAACCGTCGAAGGCCCTTACCACTATGTTGTTGGGTTTTAAGGTTAGACCTTCACAATCTAGTCTATCCAAAGCCATCTTAGGCAGCACATTCAAAGATGAACCAGTATCAACCAGGACATGGGCCAAATTTGTGCCCCTGCATTCAACAGAGACATACAATGCCTCATTGTGTTTCCTCCCTCTAGGTGTAAGATCAACATTAGAAAAGCCCAAACCATTATCAGCTGTCAAACTGGCCACACAGTCTTGGAATTGGTCAACAGAGGTTTCCTGTGGAACATGGGTAGTTTTAAGAAATTTGACCAAGGCCTTCGCATGGGCCTCGGAGCACAACAATAAAGCTAGAATAGAAATCTTTGACGGAGTCTGCCCTAACTGTTCGACTACGTTGTAGTCACTTCTCTTTATAATTTTCAAAATTTCTTCCATCTCCTTCTTGGAGGCTTCTGGGATAGATACTGATTGCACCTTCGTCCGGACAGACACAACCAAAATTCCTTTGCCCAGAGTCTCGGTCGACTCAGCGGTAGGGGTGTCAGTAGGGGTAACCATATGAACTGTAGTAGTAGTGTCAACAGGAAAAAAAGCAGGGATGATCATAAGATCGGTAACAGTTTTTGGAGGAGCAATCTCAAGGGAGAATACTCTTCCACTTCGGGTTATTTTGCTAGTTCCCGCAATGTTGTCGATGTCGGGGTCAGCCTTCTCAAAAATCGAGTCTTCATCAGCCAACCAATCCTGCTTGACACCTTGATAGTAGACGTCTCCCCCATAGTTCCAGGGGACAGTTTTATCTGAGGAGTACGGGATCGACCCTGGCATAGTAATTATTAGTGGAGTCACCTTAGGAACAAATGTAATCTTAACGGGTGTTTTGGTGGAGACCCTGGAAGGATTGGCAGAAATGGTTACTATTGAAACATCCTTTTAAGAAATGGTTGGAACGAGAGTCTTCTCAAAGAAAATCTCTTTGTCATCCATTAGGCACTGGACACCTTCTTTCAATAAATGACAACCAGTTGGTAGGGATAAACAGAGGTGACAGCATTCGCCACAGCCCGAAAATAAATCTGCCTTCAACAGGTTCCTCTTGACGGTCAGGAGAGGATTAACAAGTTCATTAACAACAGTAACAAACATATCATCTTCAACAACGTTAACATCACGGCCATGCTTAGGCATAGGAGCGGTGATAACATTTGGGATCTCAGGAGCATCAAATTCAAATTTTTTCCTCGAGAAAGTCTTGCACCTTGTTTTTCAAAGCCCAACAGTTGTTGGTATTATGGCCTGGGCTTTCTGATTGGTAAGCACAACGAGCATTAGGGTGGTAATGAGGAGATGCGGTGTTGGGATTCTTCGGGGCTTCCTTCAAACTTACCAGATTAGATCTCAACAAATGTGGCAAGACTTGAGACAGCGTCATATTTATCCGGGTAAATTGTCTTACTGGTATTTCCGTTCTAGACTGGTTATCCCTTTGTTGAGTAGGTGCAGGCTTAGGGAACATGACGGCCCCTATCATTGGACGGTGTTCAATTCTGTCTTGATTCCTTTGAGGGTACACAAAAACAACCTCTTTCTTCCCAATAAATGGTTTTCTCACGGCACTGCAGGATGCGTCTTTTTGGATATTCCCACTCTTAATCCCAACTTCCACTCTTTCCCCAGTCAAGATTAATTTAGGGAAGCCTGCTGAGGAGCTTCCAATTAGATGATTAAAGAAAGGACCGGACAGGGTACCCAGAAACATGTCCACTAGCTCTCTGTCAGATAGGGGAGGCTGGACTCTTCCTGCTAAGTCCCTCCATTTCTGAGCGTAGTCTTTGAAACCTTCACTTGAACCCATAGCCATACTCTGGAGTTGAGTAAGGGTGGGAGCAAGGTCTGTGTTGTACTGATACTGTTTATAAAAAGCAGCGGCCAGGTATTTCTAATTATGGACATTGGCCATCTCCAGTTGATAGAACCAATCTAGCTGAGTTCCGAATAGACTATCCTGAAAGAAGTGGACCCACAAATCTCTGTCGGCAGTGTGAGGCTGTATCTTTCTCACATAAGATCGGAGGTTCATCTTGGGACACGAAACCCCGTCGTACTTATCAAACACTGGTTCCTGGAACTTTGGTGGAATAACAATCCCAAACACCAAACCTAGCTCATTAAAGTCCAGCCCGGGCACTTTCTGAATCTCCATTGCACTTAGACGTTCTTCCAGATGTTTGTATTTGTCGTCAGCCGAAGGATACTGCTCTTCAGAGTTATCATCGTCTTCTTCCTCTTCAGATTCTGGATGGGAAATCACTTCCTTATTTTTCCCTTCTTGATTATCCTTTTCACCTGATGATGTTGCGAAGTCAAGGGTCCATTTGGCTGGCCCCGGGGACCTCCTTCCCAGATTCAAAACACCGGTTGATTTCTTTGATTTCTTCTTCTTTTCTTCGATCAATAAAGTTTTCAAATCCTCTTGTCCTTTTGCCAAAGTCAATAACATTTGTTGAAACTGAGCATTATGCGCCTGAAGATCTTTTACCGTCTGTTCCATGTCCATCTTACTGAAATAAACAGTAGAAAGATGAGGAAACCTATTGTAAGAAGTCTGCTTATGTTATGATGAATGAAGATGCATATGCAATGATTTCAAGGAAATTAAAGATTTAAATTTTCTTTAGACAAAAAAAAGGAACACACATTATATTAATAAATCAAAGTTTGAGTACATCATGCCTTTTTGGGCTTACAAAGAAATACAAAAACTCTAATATAAAAAAGTTGAACGCATCCTTTTTGGTGCGATGTAGGCGTTCAGACTCCGCTCCTCATGAAGATGCTTAGTGTGTTCCAGAACTTTCTTCTCGCTGGCGTAGAATTGGGCCTCGAAAGTGTCTCGCTCCCCCTTAAGCTGTATCCAATCCCTTTGCAAGTCTTCGAGATAGGTGGGCATGTCAGGATGCAGGATAGTGTATGGGACATCTCCTTCCACAACATGCTCATTGATGACCGGGAGAATAAAGAGGTAAGGCATCATAACACTTTGAGCACGAGCTCGTACCCATTTGAGATAAGGCTCAAGAGGGATGGAATTCTTATGCCCCAACGTCTTGCTATCTACCTTGTTCAACATCCTCCAAGCTCGGATAAACCTCTGGTGGTAACCTTGATCGTCATTCTCGTAGTCAAATACCAACCCTTGAATAAGCATCTCATGTGGGCCATCCCTTTGGGCTTAACCAAATTGCCGTAAGGCTAAGCAGGGGTTGTAAGTGATACCTCCGATAATTCCAAGTAAGGGGACATTAGGGAATTCTCCACAATGGTCAATGATAGTAACATTCTCCACTGATCGAGAACACCAACGAATGTCTGAATGTATGACCGCCATCAACCTATGTGACCACCTTAAACCTTGCTCAATCTTCAATACAGATTAGGGAAGATGCGAAATAAATCATCTTGCCAAGAGAGGAGTACAACACATGAGGATACCTATTTTCCTCATAGTGTGAGTGTGAAAAGAATGTAGGATGTCTCCTAACAAAGTAGGCACTGGGTTACGAGACATAAAGATTTTTATTGTGTTTACATCTATGAGTTTGTCAGAATTTGGGAACAAAACCATCCCATAGATGAGGAGAGCCACAATTTCCTCAAAAGCATACAAGTCCAAGGAGTTCCAACAGTTTTGAGCTTTCTCAAACAAGAACTTGGCTAAGAAACCTTTGACACCACTCCTTGTTTCCCAATTAGTTGTGACATCAGCCGGTTGCAATTGTAAGGCTTGAGCAATCTCTTCTGGTTTTGGATCTTTTTTCGTATCATGTCCTCTTCAGTGTTGGAGGTAACCAAGTTTAGGAGGCGACCATGTCTTTTGGTAAATGGAGAATTTTGGGGAACCCTTGATGCTAACTCTTTAAGTTGAGGAGGGATCCTTACAAGATTGACTTGAATGGTTTTCCTGCGAATAGAATCCATGTCCTACAAAACAGAATAAAGATAAATCCCAAAAATCCTTGAAATGGTTAGTAAGTATGAGTATGATGTTATGATGTTTATGATGTTATGTACAAGTAGATATATACAAACAAAACAAACAAGTCCTTAGTTTTAGGCTTGCACGGAGTCTCATAGGTAAGTACTCTCTTAAAGTTTAGTTGGCTCAAGCCTGTCCTAGCAATAGTAACCAGGTTCTAAAGGAGCTCAATATCACTGATTTGTTTTCTCGGGCATTGTTTCAGCGCAAGCCTCTTTAATGGTGACCTAAATATCCCAAAAAACCAAACCTCAATGAGTGTAGTATCGAGTATCTACCATCTTCGGACTGCACCAAAGTCGGTCATCTCACTACGTCCTAATGGCCAAGTTGGTAAAGTAAAGGTTCTAAAAGTTAGTTAGTGCTTCATGACATCACTCAACAACCCCGTATTCTCCTTGACTACTCAAGGGCTATCGGTATCCATAAATATGTCACACTAACATAGCTATTGCTTAGACCATGTCGTTATACCCCGCATAGTTTCCACAACGTATTTCTACTTACCTATAAGGTATCCCAAATCTGGGTAGAGGATTCAAGCCCAAACAAAGAACCAAAATGTAAAGCATACAAGTCAAACAATGAAAGCAAGTAAATGTGATCTAGCCCTAAGGTAACCCCACTTTTAAAATTTTCCCCAACAGAGTCGCAGTTCTGTAACACGGTGGGAGAACTGACTTGGTTGTTTTGTGTTTGATCGCAAATGTTTCGGTTAGCAAGAGTCGTCACCGACTTTTCTTTAATCCAAAAGGAAAGACTGAAAATAACAGGAAAGACTTTTGAGATTATTTCTTGAGTTTGGGGGTAGATTATGAAAAGGGAAGATATTAGAATCCTTTTCATCTATAGTTATCTATGGGCTCTTAGTTACTTTCTATATCACTTGATTTTGTTTGAACATGTGCTTTGTGTGTTTTTTTGAAATTATTTTGAAAGGCGCCATCGTTTAGGCAAACTTTGTAATGATTCTCGTTCGTAAGAATGTATACAAAGTGTTGATATTTTGAAAATGTTTTCAAGTTTGAAAGTTGTTTTTGAAAGTGTTGGTGTTTGTTTTGAGAATAGCAAGGATGTTTTGGTTTGAAATTGAGTAATCAACTAGGAACATTCTACCTACTCAAAAGTCTTTCATGTTTATTTCTTATTTCCTTTGACATTGTTATCTTACCATTGATTTGGTAAGTAACCCTATCTTTGGATGTAAAAGGGACGGGAAAGGGTCATCGTATAGCCATGATTTGCAATATTGAAAGATATCTTAGTATTTTCTTTAAGGGACTAATATCATTTTTGAAAGGCAACTTTGATAGCGTCATCGAGGGACTATGATCTTGTATTTTTGTGTTTTTGCTAAGATACCCCACATGCATAATATGACCATTTTATAAGGCAACCAAGTGGATTTACCCTAAGGGTGTAAGTGTACAAGTGTATTGGTTTACATGATTAATTTATCTTGATTATGGTTTGCTATTTGTTGGTTTTAATCTTTCCATACAAGCCCTAATTACTAGCAATAATATTAAAAGTGGTAAATTGCGCAATTTAAATGTCCTACGCTATTACAATGCTTTAGGGGATGGGGGTACATGTTTATGAATGGGGAATGAAAGCAATGAACCCTATTTACTATTACAACAATTGACAACAAATGCATAGTCACAAAATAATGTAAAAGAGTAAATAAATGGGCAAAGATGGGAAAAGGGCTAAGTATAAACCCTAACAAAATTCTAAATATTTTAAGAAAGAAATTGAAAATTTTAAGGTAAAGAAATTATAAGTTATTTGTATTTACAAATTTAATTAAAGTGAAAATAAAGTGTGATTGATTAATTTATGAAAATAAATTAGATACTAAAATATTCTAAATATTTTAAGAAAAGTAATTTTGGAGTTTTGTTTTAGGAAAAAAAATTTTATAGTGTAAAAATAATAATAATAAAAAACCTAATTCTAATTAATTTTACAAACTAATTAATAAAATAAACCTAAGTGTGATTAAATAAAATTAATTTAATTTATAAAAATTAATTAATTAATTTAAAACCTAATTCAAGAATCTTTTATGATTTTTTTTGATTTTTTGATGTTTAAATAAAAATGATTAAATAAAAATAATTAAATGAAAATATCCTAGGCAAGTATGCAAAGAGTAAACAGGGGGTGAGATAAGCAAAACAAAGCTAAGCCCAAAGACTCTGCTGGCCCAGGCGCCTGATTCAACAAAAAAAATGAAAAATGAAAAAAAATGTGAAATTTGCAAAAGGTCTCGATGGGGCTCGAACCCAAGAGCTTCTAATACGCGCGCGCTTCTTGTACCACTGGGGTGGCCGGTTTCATTCGTTCATATAATAAAAGCATAAATATATATTAGAAACTGCTTCTTGAAGACAACTTCATCTTCAACCTCGCGCCTAGCCAGACCACCTGCATCTTGTTCACTTCTCATCCATTTGCAAAAGTGTAAACATGAATCTTATGGAAAATTTCCTTACGATTTCAGAAATGTAAAGCATTAAAACTATAGATCAAAGACAAACATGAATTTTAATGGCCCTAATCTGAACCCTAACTTTTCCAGAAATTTCAATCTTAAAATTCTCTAAGCTTAAGCAACATAAATGAAAACTATTTACATGGTTAGCTTTAGGGCAATGATATCTACATATTTTATTCGCAAATTAAACATTAATGATGCCTATATAAAGAGTTCAAAAGTCAGAAAACTCACTTTGCAAGAGGGTATCATGTTTTGAGTTTGAACAACTTTTGATGAGTTCCAGTGATTGGGTTAGTTTCCTCAAGTTCCCAGGAAGCTAATGTGATGCTTGGCTTGAGTTGAAAGTGGTTGAGGAGTTCTGGAGAAGTCAACTTGGAGAGCTCTGTTTTTGGTTATGGAGGTTGATGAAAAAGGAGTTACAATTATGAAACAGGGTCAGGGATAAGTTGTATTTGATGTTTAGAAGCTTTAGGAACCAAAAGGCTTGAAAACGCACGAGGGAAATGTGAGTTTTAAGTTTTTGGTCAGAATGTGTAACAATGGTGATTGGTGATACAATTTTGAGTTTTAGGGAGTTTGAGGGCTTGTGTATGCGTGTGTTTTGATGCAAATGACTTGTACATAAGTAAGGAAAAGGATGTGAGGCTTGAGAGGGTCAGAATCACACAAGTACAAGTTATGGCTATGTTGCTTGATTTTGAAGAAAAGTGAAAATATGGTTTCAAGGTAAAGTACAAGCATGGGATGACTTTTTAGAGACTTGAGACAAATTTCTTTTAGGTTATAGGTCGTGTATGATCAGAAGAGAATAAGTTCAAAGCTCAAGAACAGATTTTGTGCATAAAGCTACTTTTCCAAAATGGCAATGTGCACTTTCTTCCTAAAATGGAAAGAAGCATGGGCAATGCATTGAATGCTTGAGTTAAAGCCTCTAACAGTTGTGCAAAAAATTAATTATGGAGTTCCAAACAAGTTTGAGGCCTGAAAAGCAAAGATTGTGCAGCCTAGCATGGATTTGCATTCTTGTTCATCATGAAATTCTGCCTTGTAAAACAACTTGAAACCCTAACTTCTGACCTTCGATTCTCCTTGCTCAAATATGATCTCAAGGAGTTCTTTGACATTTTAGAAAGCTTGTAATGTTCTATACAACCCATCTTTCAATCAAGTTTGAAAAATTCAAATGGAACCATGTGAAACTTGGGTTAGAAGTTAGGTCAAAATCCTGACCAAAATGCTCAAAATTTCACTAAGTGTTTTAGTTTCATGAGCATGATTTCATGGATTAATAACTTGAGATCCAAGAAATTTTAGGAGGATTTGTGTAAAGAAATGTTTTATATCTCATTTAGATCTACAACTTTCATGTTGAAAGTTTCCTTTGAATCATCTTGCATCATGGTGAAAAAATGGCTCATATTTGTGAAAAAACATTAAGTTTTCAACACTTAGAACAATTTCTAAGTTTGGAATTCAAAATGAAATCTTGACTTTTTGATTTCTTGATGAACAAGCTTCATATTTTGACATGTTTTGATGAATTGTGATCTTTGACACTTGATTTTGACCAAAAAGTCAAAGTTTGACTTTTCAATGTACAATTGACTTTTGATCAGTTGACTGAAAATCAACTATCAATCAATTGATCTTGAGGGATGTTTTGAGTCATGCCATTAGGTCAAAATGATGCAATTGAAATCTTGAGATCATGTCTCAAACCAATTAACCATTTTCTAGGCCAAAAATCAGAAATTTCCCTTTCTCAATCAAAACCCTAATTTTGACCATTTTGCCCTTTTGATGATCTGATCAAATTTCTTGAGGAATTATGGTTCAAAATTGATCAAATTACATATAGGAGTTCACAATATTGATATGGATAAAAAATTCTAAAGTTTGACTGTAAATTGACCACAATTGACTTTTTCCTCAATACAACTGATTTTTAGGTCAACTTATCAATTGACTGAGCAAAAATGTGATTCATGACTTGGAACTTGACATGAGAAATATTGGGGGTCCATAATGATCTATGAAAGTCATATGAGGCATTAAAAGTTCAATTATCCTTGTACAATCTTAAACCCTAATTTCAGTCATCAGTGCTTAAGGAGGTGTCTTGAGCTGATCAACCCCTGTGCAATCTTGAACCAAAGGAGATCTTGTGAGAAAATATTTGATAAATGAGAGGGAAAATTTAGGGGTACAACAATTAGCATTTATATTCTTCCAGATTCAATGATTAATGAGATCGAAAAGTTTTTGGGTTGGGGTGGTAATAATAATAGAGGTATAAGGTGGATGGTGTGGGAGAAGCTTACTTGTACTAAGAAGGATGAAGGTATGTGGTTCTGTGATTTTAGAGCATTTAATATGACGATGGTAGATAAAAAGGGGTGGTTCCTTTTGTCTATACCTCATGCTCTAGTTTCCTGTGTTTTCAAAGCAAATTACTTCCTTCGAACCTCTTTCTTTGACGCTAATCTCGATTATAACCCAAGTTTTGTATGGAAGAGTACTTGGAAAGCTAGAGAGGTTCTAACGCTAGGTTGTAGGTGGAGTAATGGTGATGGAAGTCGCATCAATGCGATGAATGAACCTTGGCTTCGAGGGATTCACAAGGGGTGTCTGAGTGGAATTGAGAAGCAAGGTGCGTATAATATTACAATAAATAATCTCATGCTAGAAAATGATAAACAATGAGATATGCGAGTTTTACGTGACACATTTGATTATGCATCGGTGGAGAAAATTGTTCATTTTCCTTGGTAAAGGATGACATTAAACACAAGTTGGTATGGAATGAGGAGCAAAGTGGTTGTTATAGTGTGTGGTCGGGTTATAGGGTGTGGAGGATTGTGAAGGATAGAGGTTCAAAAATGGGTAATATGAGTAATTGGAGTAGCCTATGGAATACCAAAGCTCCTTTTAAAGTGAAACATTTTTTGTGGAGGATTTGTTAGGATTGTCTTCCTTATCGGGTGAGACTTCCTTAATGATGTAAATTTGATAGTTTTTTATATTTGTACCAGAAAAGATAGGAATACCGTCGGTAAAGTTGCAGTTATGGTGGAGATTATGTGAAAGAATATGAATGATTTTATCTTGAATAATGAGCGAGAGGAGACTCCTAAGCTTGGGTGTGGCATGATTAGTTTTCGGCCCAACATACACATGATGAAGATGATGACCTTCAACAAGTACTAACATGGGTTTCGCCTTCTCTCGATTGGCTCAAATGTAATGTAGATGCAGGTTTTAACAAGAATTGTGGTACTTAGAATAGAAGTTGATGTATCCAGGATAACTCGAGTAATTTTCATACTGTAAGTATGACTTGGGATGTCGACAGTCTTTCTGTCATTGAAGCGGAAGCCTTAGCTCTCAAGAAAGTCATACAAAGCGCTATTACTATGCAACTTGATCAAGTTATTTTCAAAAGTGATTCCTTTCGTGTGGTACAAACTTTACGGATCAAAATCAGTGGCAATTCTGAGTTTTATGCTATTATTAGAGTTATTCAACTGTTGTTACTTAATTTGAAGTTGAGTTTATTAAACGTCTAGCGAATATGGTTGTCAACTCGTTAGCACATGCGGCCAATTCGTGACTTAAGCGTAGTTTTATCCATCTTGTTCCTCCTTGTATTGAACTTTTAATTTATAATGAAAGAAATTAGTTTTGTTCTGTTCAAAATAAAAACTTTTTTGTTGTTGTTTTGAAGAAATGGGATTCTAAGGAGTTTGATTTGGAAATATTTGATGCTTGAAATCGTAGACAAAGAATGAAGGTTGATAAGATCAATATAGACTAACTTCATAAATTTTTGTTATAAATTATTGATCAAAGTTTTGATTACTGACTTCTTATCTTCTTTAACATGCAATGTAATCATTAATTGATTTGGGAATTCAGCTAATTCAAAATAAACAATAAATTAATTTATTTTTAAAAAATTAAAAATAAAACAAAATCAAATATTATTAATTATCTTAAATAAAATCTACCCTTAATTGTAAATTTATCTGTCTTTACAGTGGACAAAAACGAAGACGATATACTCAAAAAGTGAAAAAGGTATAACACAATTTCTATATTTTTCTAATTTGGGTGTTGATGTTTAGTTACTTGGATGTCAAATTTACTAACTTTGCAATCTAAATTTGTATAAAAAAAAATATAATCATGTTATATTATTTGTCTCCTTAAATCTACTATAAATGTTTTTCTACAAATATTAACTAAATATCTTTTACAATTGGTAAATTTGTAAAATTTAATGAATATAACTAACTTTCTTAATTTCTATATTTTACAAATCTTATATTTAAAAACACACTTGATTAGGAATGACAAAAAATATTTGAACCCGAAGATATTTGCGGATAAAATCCATCACGGATACGAGGCGGATAATTTAATATATAATTATGGATAGAATATTGAATATTTAAATACCCATTTAAATGGATACAAATATGAGTTTAAGAATGTGTATGGATATCTCTATTCGTTAATAAATTATAAAATTATTTAAATTTTACTAGTTTAAATTATTTAAAAAAGGAAATTAAACTTGTGAGAAAGGAAACTAATGTGATAAAATTTTTATGTTAAAAATAAATTGTATGGATCTTATGGGATAATAACCTTTTGTATCTTTAAAATAGGTTGAAAAAATTTTTCAATTTTTTTTATTCATGGATATTTGTATATATTCTCGTATGTCTTAAAACTCGTAAATTATTGTGTAATAGATATCTGCACAGATATGAGACATATATAGATATCATATTTATCAAATAGGACGAATACATATATCATACTATCCATCTTATGTATATCTATTTACGAACAATTAAAAAAATGGATTTGGGGAATTGATTCGAGGAAAACTGAAGTATGAGAAAGATGAGTATTTCATGTCATCGACAATTCTATATAATATAATTAATTTATAATCATCATTAGCAGTGATGTTGTTGCATTTTTTTTTGAAGAATAAGACAACTTTTCTGTTACCATTAGCAGTGGAAAACGTAAAAGTAAATTGATTACCAATTCAAATAGTAAAATATTTGGATTTTATTTTGTTTCAACTAATAAATTTGTGTAATACAATTGTTATAGTGTTATTGATTTCTCCCACTCTCTGAGTTCGGGGTGGCAAAATGGATTGGGTCCGCCAAATTTGCCCGTTTGACCCGTCATTTTTAGTGGATTGG
This sequence comes from Vicia faba, assembly GCA_948472305.1. Lineage (NCBI taxonomy): Eukaryota > Viridiplantae > Streptophyta > Magnoliopsida > Fabales > Fabaceae > Vicia > Vicia faba. The sequence goes on from OX451736.1 coordinate 357,363,367, forward strand.
GCTGAGATTTTCGACTCGGTACCTTAAGTTGACCCGTCCCATCTAACCCGCTTAAAAAAGCGGGCTGATGCGGGGCAGGACAGGTTTTCTCCGCGGCCTTTTTGTTAAAACTTTTACTCTTATTTTTTAAGAATTAAAACAACTTTAACTATAAAAATAACACTTATCGCTTAGGATTGTATTATAAATTATTATACAGATAAATTGAATTATATTTGTAACGTTTTGTCTATAACTTTCTAATACATTTGTTGATTGAAATAAAAGAACAAATGTAGGACATGCATAATTATTAAGTTTTCAATATATTAGCTCATATGTTTTCTTTAGAAATAGATGCTGATTTTAAGAAAATAAAGGATTTGATTAGTGTATACATGTGACAAATTTAAGATTTAACTATTAAAGAAGCGGTCAATAATTTATCATGTTTCACAAATAAATTATCATTTAAAAAATAGAATCATCGTTAACTTATATATTTATTTATAAAATTCTACAATATCTTTATATACGATGGAGACCAAAATTATTTAAATTTAAAATAAAGTGATCAAAATTAATTAAATTTAAAATAAGAGGATAAATTTCTTAAATCAGATAAAAAAGGAAATCAAAACTTAATTAAACCTAAAATATATTATTTACATAAAATGCAGCAATAAAAAATATTCAATGGTCAAGATAGGCTCTATATTTGTGTATATAAATAAATGTTTAAATGAACACATGTCATAAAAAAACAAAGAACACCTATTCTATATAACAAGATGAACACAACAAGGAACTATACTTTTCTCCAGTTCACAATATTCTTAATTGCTTTCTTCATCATTACATCAGGTTTGAAATATATGATTGAATTTCCTCTAAATATCTTGTGATTTATTTAAAACTAGTAACAAACTCGTGCTATCGCACGGGTCTCGTCTGGATTCATATTACATTTATAGATTATTAAATTATTAAGTATGTTACCATGTTTTCAGTTGAGTATATGTCTCATGTAAACAATGTTGGCATTTAACTCCATATTTGTAGCAAGCGTCGGTCCTATCAACAAATCACGTCTGCATGAACAAATAGGAAAAATTATATACTTCTTGAAATACATGGAAAATATACATACTATATATTTTAATTCAAAATAGATTTTTAATTTGAATCGTAAAGTATAAGATATAAAGTTTACCAACTATCAAAGTGCTTGAAAGACTTTCTTGTACACAAGATTAGTAGTAGTAGAACACGGTACATTCTTCTTGTAAAATTAATTATATTAATATGTAGACTTTTTCTCGTTTATAAGTGTCTTTAACCCGTGTGACAATTTATAAAAACATTTTAACTTATTCATGTTAAAAACAATTACATCAATATTTAAATTTTGTTCGTTTATAAAAATATTTGTAAGTTATTTAAGTTTATAAAAATAATTGTAAAAATAAATATTTACCATATCATCTTAAATTTATTTATTCAACAGTGATAAATATGTGTCTCTTAATTAATTACATTTATAAATAAATATCGTGTATTAGTGATATATATTAAATTTATTATCTTAATGTCTAACTAATTAAAATGAATTTATTATTGTCAATCAAAAATTATAATATTAAATAATAATATAATATTATTATTATATACGTGAAAAAGAATAAATTAAATCTAAGAATATCGGAAAATTTATTATAATATTAAATAATAATTTAACATTTATTATTACAATGAATCATATATAACATTTCAAAATTATGTATTTATTTCTTATGTTTTATTATATTCGATTTGTAATAAATATTTTTCAGTTTATTGCGAATTTTCAATAATTAAATATTAATGATATTATATAAAATTAATTTCATGAAATAAATTTATTTAATAAAGTGTTATATAAATATTTAATACATTATAGTATACCATTAATTTATATAAAATGATATTAACTTATTTCTGTTTATAAAATTATTGTAACTTTTTTCCGGTTTATAAGCATGTTGAATTTGTGTGTCCATTATTAAAATATATGTAATTTACTATTATTGATATAAATAATTTTATAAATAGTTTAATTTATTATATTTATAAAATTATTTGTAATTTATTCAGCTTTATAAAATTAATTATAAATTATTTAATTTATTAAAATGATTATATCAATAATTTTTTATTTTATCATAAATTTTTATGATTATCATTTATCATTAAATTTTCATGATTACCATTTAATATTTTTTTATCATGATTACAATTATAAAGTTAATTTGAAAAGATTATGATATATTTTAGTTATTTCATAAACTTAAAAAAATTATCAAATCTCAATTGATTTTGTTTTGTTTTATTAACCTTTTTATAGAAATTGAAATAATTTATTTTAGGTCAAATAAGGATCTAAATAATTACAAAATAATATTTATTCTTACATTTATAGAATGATAAATTAAATATTTAAGATAAACATTAGAGTTCTTATTTACTTTATCTTTTATATATTTATAATATACTTTTTTTGTTAATTTTATTAACAATATATTTATAGTTAACAATACATCCTTTAAACTACGTTATTTTTTTCAAGAATATAAATGTAACCTTTCAAAAAATATACACAAATACATTTAGAAGTCGGTAGAAAATTTTATTGGTTAAATTATAATTCCATTCAAAATTTATTGATCATAAATTTTTGAAATCAAATCATGCATAAAAATAAAATGTATTAATGTGACCATTCAAAATATTTTCTATATATAATAAAAATAAATAATATTAATACCTCCATTCAAAAGATATATTTGTAAAGTTTTGATTTAATTTTTTTCATATCTTTATATATTCTAATGTATATAATATTCCTACAATATGAAATAGTATCAAACCTATAATATTAAAAGAGAGTTCAAATTTTATTGATCATAATATTTTATGGAATCAAATCATATATAAAAATTAAATATATTTATGTCACCATTCAAAATAATTTAATAAATGATAATAATGTCTCCATTAAGTATCGAATTAAATGGTACTCCAATATTTGATTAAAAAATTATAATATTTGTTTTTAATATTGTATAAAAATATATTAATTAGTCGTACTTTTAAAAAATAAATCGTAAATATTTTATTAAAAATTGTAATATTTATTTCTAAAATTATAGCAATTAAAAATAAAAAAATATCAATACAAAATAAAAATGTTATTCAATAGAAATAATAAATTGAAAGAGGAAGCAAAAGAAATAAGCTTCTATCTATTTGGAGAATCAATCGTAAATATATATGTGTGAGCTTTGTATTCACCAAGACTAAACAAATAAAAAAAGTCAAAACTCAACCTCATATTTTAATTAAAAAAATTAAAAAAATTGAGAAATAAAATCTGAATAAAAAAAAACATACCTAACAGCAAAAAAAAATAAACAATATCATGGTTGTGTTGTTCGTCACATGCAAGCTCAAAAATCCCCTTCTGCAACTCTCAAACCTAAAGATAAAGATATCCCATTTTAGGTGTCAAGTTAAGCTTTTTTTTTTTTTTGAAAAGGATAAATAGTAAGACAACTCTGAAAACGAAAAGAATACAACATAAAATATGATATTCCAAACTACATTTCAGTTTCAACTTTCAATCACTCACCTTCGGAAATTCTTTTATAGATCTATAACGGGTGTTGTTGGTTATTGATGTTGTTGAGATTCAGAGGTCTTGGTTGCGACCACCATTCTTACGCTTGAACGTCTGAAACAAATAAATTAACAGGTTAGGATGAGAATATTAGATGGTTGAGATTACAACGAAACGAAATTGGCAGCAACAAAGAGAGAAGAATGAAAAGAGATGGAGCGGCGCAGGAAGAAGATGAAATTAGGTAAGAAGATGAAATTAGGTTTTCTGATTTGTGTTTTAATAGAGTTGGGTGAATGAGTTATTTGTTGCATCTTGGGAAAAACGATTTCTTTGGTTGTATAGATTTACCGTTTCAAGAACTCAACATTTATGATGGTCGTTCATCTTGTGCTGCCAAAAAAACATTGGAATTCAAATATAAATAAATTAACCGTGAATGAAACATTGGAATTGGAATTCAAATATAAATAAAATTCAAATATAAATAAAATAAATTAATAAATCAAATAAATAAAAAATAGTGTAAAATTATGATAGATTGACATGCCAGCAAAATTAAATGCCAAATGAATATGGTAACAGCATAGTGTTGATTAGTCTATTATACCCTTGGAATAAGAAAAGTTATAACATCTAATCAAAAGGTTAGACTTGGAATTTCCAGGTACTTTACTTTTAATAGATTGATAATACATTTATAAAATTATTTGTAATTTATTCACCTTTATAAAATTAATTATAAATTATTTAATTTATTAAAATGATTGTATCAATAATTTTTTATTTTATCATAAATTTTTATGATTATCATTTATCATTAAATTTTCATGATTACCATTTAATATTTTTTTATCATGATTACAATTATAAAGTTAATTTGAAAAGATTATGATATATTTTAGTTATTTCATAAACTTAAAAAAATTATCAAATCTCAATTGATTTTGTTTTGTTTTATTAACCTTTTTATAGAAATTGAAATAATTTATTTTAGGTCAAATAAGGATCTAAATAATTACAAAATAATATTTATTCTTACATTTATAGAATGATAAATTAAATATTTAAGATAAACATTAGAGTTCTTATTTACTTTATCTTTTATATATTTATAATATACTTTTTTTGTTAATTTTATTAACAATATATTTATAGTTAACAATACATCCTTTAAACTACGTTATTTTTTTCAAGAATATAAATGTAACCTTTCAAAAAATATACACAAATACATTTAGAAGTCGGTAGAAAATTTTATTGGTTAAATTATAATTCCATTCAAAATTTATTGATCTTAAATTTTTGAAATCAAATCATGCATAAAAATAAAATGTATTAATGTGACCATTCAAAATATTTTCTATATATAATAAAAATAAATAATATTAATACCTCAATTCAAAAGATATATTTGTAAAGTTTTGATTTAATTTTTTTCATATCTTTATATATTCTAATGTATATAATATTCTTACAATATGAAACAGTATCAAACCTATAATATTAAAAGAGAGTTCAAATTTTATTGATCATAATATTTTATGGAATCAAATCATATATAAAAATTAAATATATTTATGTCACCATTCAAAATAATTTAATAAATGATAATAATGTCTCCATTAAGTATCGAATTAAATGGTACTCCAATATTTGATTAAAAAATTATAATATTTATTTTTAATATTGTATAAAAATATATTAATTAGTCGTACTTTAAAAAAATAAATCGTAAATATTTTATTAAAAATTGTAATATTTGTTTCTAAAATTATAGCAATTAAAAATAAAAAAATATCAATACAAAATAAAAATTTTATTCAATAGAAATAATAAATTGAAAGAGGAAGCAAAAGAAATAAGCTTCTATCTATTTGGAGAATCAATCGTAAATATATATGTGTGAGCTTTGTATTCACCAAGACTAAACAAATAAAAAAAGCCAAAACTCAACCTCATATTTTAATTAAAAAAAATTAAAAAAATTGAGAAATAAAATCTGAATAAAAAAAAATACCTAACAACAAAAAAAATAAACAATATCATGGTTGTGTTGTTCGTCACATGCAAGCTCAAAAATCCCCTTCTGCAACTCTCAAACCTAAAGATAAAGATATCCCATTTTAGGTGTCAAGTTAAGTTTTTTTTTTTTTGGAAAAGGAGAAATAGTAAGACAACCCTGAAAACGAAAAGAATACAACATAAAATATGATATTCCAAACTACATTTCAGTTTCAACTTTCAATCACTCACCTTCGTCACTTACATATGTATGAATCAAATTAACGTTAAAAATTGCATTTGAAGGAAATTCTTTTATAGATCTATAACGGGTGTTGTTGGTTATTGATGTTGTTGAGATTCAGAGGTCTTGGTTGCGACCACCATTCTTACGCTTGAACGTCTGAAACAAATAAATTAGATGGTTAGGATGAGAATATTAGATGGTTGAGATTACAACGAAACGAAATTGGCAGCAACAAAGAGAGAAGAATGAAAAGAGATGGAGCGGCGCAGGAAGAAGATGAAATTAGGTAAGAAGATGAAATTAGGTTTTCTGATTTGTGTTTTAATAGAGTTGGGTGAATGAGTTATTTGTTGCATCTTGAGAAAAACGATTTCTTTGGTTGTATAGATTTACCGTTTCAAGAACTCAACATTTATGATGGTCGTTCATCTTGTGCTGCCAAAAAAAACATTGGAATTCAAATATAAATAAATTAACCGTGAATGAAACATTGGAATTGAAATTCAAATATAAATAAAATTCAAATATAAATAAAATAAATTAATAAATCAAATAAATAAAAAATAGTGTAAAATTATGATAGATTGACATGTCAGCAAAATTAAATGCCAAATGAATATGGTAACAGCATAGTGTTGATTAGTCTATTATACCCTTGGAATAAGAAAAGTTATAACATCTAATCAAAAGGTTAGACTTGGAATTTCCAGGTACTTTACTTTTAATAGATTAATAATACATTTATAAAATTATTTGTAATTTATTCACCTTTATAAAATTAATTATAAATTATTTAATTTATTAAAATGATTGTATCAATAATTTTTTATTTTATCATAAATTTTTATGATTATCATTTATCATTAAATTTTCATGATTACCATTTAATATTTTTTTATCATGATTACAATTATAAAGTTAATTTGAAAAGATTATGATATATTTTAGTTATTTCATAAACTTAAAAAAATTATCAAATCTCAATTGATTTTGTTTTGTTTTATTAACCTTTTTATAGAAATTGAAATAATTTATTTTAGGTCAAATAAGGATCTAAATAATTACAAAATAATATTTATTCTTACATTTATAGAATGATAAATTAAATATTTAAGATAAACATTAGAGTTCTTATTTACTTTATCTTTTATATATTTATAATATACTTTTTTTGTTAATTTTATTAACAATATATTTATAGTTAACAATACATCCTTTAAACTACGTTATTTTTTTCAAGAATATAAATGTAACCTTTCAAAAAATATACACAAATACATTTAGAAATCGGTAGAAAATTTTATTGGTTAAATTATAATTCCATTCAAAATTTATTGATCATAAATTTTTGAAATCAAATCATGTATAAAAATAAAATGTATTAATGTGACCATTCAAAATATTTTCTATATATAATAAAAATAAATAATATTAATACCTCAATTCAAAAGATATATTTGTAAAGTTTTAATTTAATTTTTTTCATATCTTTATATATTCTAATGTATATAATATTCCTACAATATGAAACAGTATCAAACCTATAATATTAAAAGAGAGTTCAAATTTTATTGATCATAATATTTTATGGAATCAAATCATATATAAAAATTAAATATATTTATGTCACCATTCAAAATAATTTAATAAATGATAATAATGTCTCCATTAAGTATCGAATTAAATGGTACTCCAATATTTGATTAAAAAATTGTAATATTTATTTTTAATATTGTATAAAAATATATTAATTAGTCGTACTTTAAAAAAATAAATCGTAAATATTTTATTAAAAATTGTAATATTTGTTTCTAAAATTATAGCAATTAAAAATAAAAAAATATCAATACAAAATAAAAATGTTATTCAATAGAAATAATAAATTGAAAGAGGAAGCAAAAGAAATAAGCTTCTATCTATTTGGAGAATCAATGGAAGCTTCTATCTATTTGGAGAATCAATGGAAACGACTATTGTCGTATTTGTCAAAGAAAAACAAAATACGTTATCAAAATTTAATAAATCGGTTGGGTATTCGGGATTCACAAATTAGGTAATTTAAAGAATCATTTTCAATTATTCGATTTATTAGATACTGAATTTTGATGAACTTTTTTTTTTTGAACGATTCATGGAAGAATGAATCGAGGAAAAACCTATGAATATCCCAGCTACAAGAAAAGACCTCATGATAGTAAATATGGGGCCTCAACACCCATCGATGCATGGTGTTCTTCGACTTATTGTTACTCTGGATGGTGAAGATGTTATTGATTGTGAACCAATATTGGGTTATTTACACAGAGGTATGGAAAAAATAGCAGAAAACCGAACAATTATACAATATCTGCCTTATGTAACACGTTGGGATTATTTAGCGACTATGTTCACAGAAGCAATAACTGTAAACGGGCCGGAACAATTGGGAAATATTCAAGTACCTAAAAGAGTCAGCTATATACGAGTAATTATGTTGGAGTTAAGTCGTATAGCTTCTCATCTACTATGGTTGGGACCTTTTATGGCAGATAAATATATATGTGTGAGCTTTGTATTCACCAAGACTAAACAAATAAAAAAAGCCAAAACTCAACCTCATATTTTAATTTAAAAAATTAAAAAAATTGAGAAATAAAATCTGAATAAAAAAAAACATACATAACAACAAAAAAAAATAAACAATATCACGGTTGTGTTGTTCGTCACATGCAAGCTCAAAAATCCCCTTCTGCAACTCTCAAACCTAAAGATAAAGATATCCCATTTTAGGTGTCAAGTTAAGCTTTTTTTTGTTTTGGAAAAGGAGAAATAGTAAGACAACCCTGAAAACGAAAAGAATACAACATAAAATATGATATTCCAAACTACATTTCAATTTCAACTTTCAATCACTCACCTTCGTCACTTACATATGTATAATCAAATTAACGTTAAAAATTGCATTTGAAGGAAATTCTTTTATAGATCTATAACGGGTGTTGTTGGTTATTGATGTTGTTGAGATTCAGAGGTCTTGGTTGCGACCACCATTCTTACGCTTGAACGTCTGAAACAAATAAATTAACAGGTTAGGATGAGAATATTAGATGGTTGAGATTACAACGAAACGAAATTGGCAGCAACAAAGAGAGAAGAATGAAAAGAGATGGAGCGGCGCAGGAAGAAGATGAAATTAGGTAAGAAGATGAAATTAGGTTTTCTGATTTGTGTTTTAATAGAGTTGGGTGAATGAGTTATTTGTTGCATATTGGGAAAAACGATTTCTTTGGTTGTATAGATTTACCGTTTCAAGAACTCAACATTTATGATGGTTGTTCATCTTGTGCTGCAAAAAAAAACATTGGAATTCAAATATAAATAAATTAACCGTGAATGAAACATTGGAATTGGAATTCAAATATAAATAAAATTCAAATATAAATAAAATAAATTAATAAATAAAATAAATAAAAAATAGTGTAAAATTATGATAGATTGACATGTCAGCAAAATTAAATGCCAAATGAATATGGTAACAACATAGTGTTGATTAGTCTATTATACCCTTGGAATAAGAAAAGTTATAACATCTAATCAAAAGGTTAGACTTGGAATTTCCAGGTACTTTACTTTTAATAGATTGATAATACATTTATAAAATTATTTGTAATTTATTCACCTTTATAAAATTAATTATAAATTATTTAATTTATTAAAATGATTGTATCAATAATTTTTTATTTTATCATAAATTTTTATGATTATCATTTATCATTAAATTTTCATGATTACCATTTAATATTTTTTTATCATGATTACAATTATAAAGTTAATTTGAAAAGATTATGATATATTTTAGTTATTTCATAAACTTAAAAAAATTATCAAATCTCAATTGATTTTGTTTTGTTTTATTAACCTTTTTATAGAAATTGAAATAATTTATTTTAGATCAAATAAGGATCTAAATAATTACAAAATAATATTTATTCTTACATTTATAGAATGATAAATTAAATATTTAAGATAAACATTAGAGTTCTTATTTACTTTATCTTTTATATATTTATAATAGATGAACTTGTTTTCAATAATTAAAGAATATTTATTGTATTTATAATTTACAAAACTACTAAATAATTGATTTATTTTATATTAATTATTTACAAAACTGTTATGATATTCTCTTATTGTTTCTGTATGTAGATATGTGCAAGAAAACAGAAGCACTGTCACCTATTGTGACCTGGCCATGTGTATCACCAAAACCTTGCAAAGTTAGCAGCACTTTTAGTTGCCCGTGTATTAAAAATCAATGTCAATGTGGAAAACCACCTTTTGATGATAACAATTCTATTGCACCATCCTCAATTGCAAATTGAATAAACACATATTGTGTGGCAATCATATAGTGTATGATTGAGAATGTAATAAAGGTTGATAAGAAAAATGTTAATTTCATCTTATTTTATTTTCAAAGTTTATCTTATGAATAATGTTATAAAAGCTTCTTTGACCTTTAATTTCTTTTGTTCTTCTTGACTTGATAAAAAGAATAGTGTTTTGTAAATAGATTCGACATATTAGATTTGTAAAGCGTAAGTCTAATCTAGTTATAAATTTTAAGATTTAAATATGTCATACGGTTTATTATAGACTTAATTATAGGTTTGATTGTGCCCTTTTTAAAGTTTGATATTACACATTTACATACTTGAAATTTATTTCATTTAAAATAATTAAATTTATAATATAACCTATTTTGTAATTATACGAACGAGTTAAAAAATTATTAAAATTAAACTTATTTTAATATTTAGCATATAATTTTAGATAATCAAGATAGATCTAATATCATATTTTAGTTTTCGTTTATATAGTAAATTTTAGTATAAAAATTAATATAAGTTAATACAATGAATTATTGAAAATGTTAACAAACTTATACAAAGTCTAATATAATAAAAAGAGTAATACAAAAATATTATTTAAATGTCTTTTTTGATGGGGTTGATTATACTCTATATGTTGTTCTAAACTTTATGAATTTTTGAAAATATCACTTTTCCTTTGTTTGGATAGTACAATTTATATGTACCCTGAGTTATTCAGCAACTTATTATTTATTTGAAATGATTTTCGGAGTACGAATTTTATTTAGTTGGATAGTAATATCCAGAAAGCATGATACATAGTTCAGATAATACTATTCAGACCATCATATTTATTGTATAACAATTTCATAAGTTCTTTCACTAAAGATCATACACATATTTCCTTAAATCAACTTAAAAAGTCTTCCATTTTTATTCAATAATTATGTTTGATAACACAATTCAATTATATTTTGACATCATGAATCTCATAATCGTCTTAAATTACATATAATGTATATCTGTATCTCTAATCATTATATAAAAATATGGTTGTTTTTGTTCATTGTGAAAGTCATATGGATTGTATCATCTAGAGTTTTCTAAATTTTGAATTCTCTTAATTTTTCATGGTTAATGTATGGTGCAACCAAGTTAATGTGTAACACTCTAAAAACTCGACTCTTTATATATAAAGGATAATCAAATATTTTCTAAAAAGAAGTATTACACATACTCAACATACGTTACTCTTTCAACCAAAATAATTTAACATGCATCGGAACTCAACTATTAAAATATACTTTAAATTATCTCTTCAAAATAAAGTATTTGATTAAATTTAAATGATGCAAAACATCAACTCAAACATTAACAAAACAACTTGTTCCTAGTGTTACGAATCGAGCAAGCGAAACTAAAATATCGGAAAACAATAAATAAACGAAGAAAAGCCTCAATGCTATCGTCCAACTCACAACAACTAATTCTTCTCGTGAGTATTTGTACCACGGCGTACAAAACACCACAAACAAAACAAAACATGGATGATAATATATTAAAATATATTAAAAGTTCAAAATATAGCAAATGTAGCATATTTAAAACAATTATCAATGACACACTTTATTCACAATAATAAAATAATCACAATGTGCTTATGTATGCAATGTAAACAATATCTCGACTCAATGCATGTGGTACCATTTCATGAGATCAGAGTTTGTTACTAACATTCATCTACTCAATAAAGTTCCTCTTCAAACCCAAAATCATCATTGATCCACTCTTATGAACCAACGACTCGTCGCTTCTCAACATCGAACATATAATGGATGATATGCAAAAATAACAACAACAAACAGTTGCAATAAATTTACCACCTGCTCCATTTCAAACCCTTCACAACACCAAAAGGCATCTATTGTAGTTCACACCTAAACTACACTTCTCAACAACTCACCCTTTCATGACCACTCACCATGAAACTCAACATTAATTATTTAAAACCACGTAAAATAGTTAACAACTTATCAAACACGTCAAAACAGTAACCAACGGCCGCTGAAATAGGAAATAGCTCGAAAATAGACAGTTGAACCATCAGTTTCTACATGTCATCTATTTGGATAAAAAAGAAAAAGAAAAAAAAGGATCAAAACAGTTTAAAAATAAAATAGAGGAACTGATTTCGTGATTTGACTAAAATAAGGGGTCTAAAACTATAATTTAACTTTCATTTTAATTGCTTTACACCAATAATTAGAGATGCAAATGGGCATAATAAGGGTATGGTACTATAGTATCCATCCCTATACTTGTAGTTGGAAAACAATCCCCGTACCCGATCCTATATCCACTTAGTTAATATCTTTAGCACTCATACTCATGTCTACGGGAATATAAATATTCATCCTCGTACCGGTTACGCTCATTTCTATTAAAAATAAACATGTCAAATATAAAATATTGTAGGCATAATTACTCTAGGGGTCCTTTAAGTTATTTTATTACAACAAGTTAGTCCTTTAAGTTTTTTTGTAACAACTTAGTCCTTGAATTTTTTTAACTACTACAAAAAGATTGTGTCATGTCGGACGCAAAATGTATTTTACCTCGGCATTTGAAGCGAGGTAAATAAGTTCATCATGAAAAGTAAAGACTTATCACCTCGGTATTTTAATATCGCATGAGTTCGATTCACACTGTCTGCATTTTATCATTTGCAATTGTAGCGCCTCAAGTATTTTAGAATATCAATAAAATCGAGGAATAAACTATTAGTATTTTTTTTATTTAAACCGGTTACATTGTTTACATAGAAAATTAATAAAGTAACTCGTTTACAAAATACAATGTTTACCCAGAATATTAAAATGATTATATTGTTAATACATAATATTAAAATAAAAATCAAAGTTGTCTGTGAAGATCATATGTTGGATCTTCAAATCTTTGATATCCATGAGAAGATCAATTGCCGGAAATAATATGTTTTCAATTTATTTTACTTGCATTCGTTTCTGATATAAACAAAAAAAAAGGATAGATAAATAAATAACTTTATGTTCAAATGAATATTTAAGAACACAAACCTTAAACCCAAATAATTTTCAGCTCTTACAATCCATCTTAGAGAACTCTTCACGACCAGGACTATTACTAATCTTAAAATGGAGGATACTTTCAAGCGCTTCATGATGTTGTATTATGAATTTTTGATATTCTGATTGCTCTTATAATGAAAGTTATTTAGGTTTCAAGCGAATCACTAATGGAAGTGTCTTGAGGGCTGATAGTGATGAAAATGGACGACAAGAATTTGATTAAGGACGATGACAAATATACTCAAAATTAACGCTAAAATATCCCCTCAGTTTTTAGAAAATATGAGGTGGAAGAATATTATTATTTTTAATTTTTAATTTACATAATTTATAAATAATTTTAAACACAATATTACAAAAAGTCCAGATTCTTGGAGATAAACAAATCTTTGATATAGGGAGTTATTGGAAATAAATTATTTACAACAGATCTTTGGTGAAATCCTTAGAGATCTCATAGTCTTCGGAAACCTCAGAGATTTCATGGTCTTTAGAGATATGTTCTTAAGCGTTTCTAGATCAAAAAATTTCATAGTAATGAACAGTGATAAATATTTCCTCTATATGTCGCGGCTATATATTAGTTAGACATAGGGTAAAATCTATTATACAAATGTCAGATTTCACCTCGGTTATTTTTTAAAACTGAGGTGGAATTTGTTATATATATTTTTTATGATAATTACATTGTTTACACAAAATATTAAAATAAATAGTTTATAACAAATCTTTTCTCTTTTGAATGAATATCTTTGCTGATATCCATCATCCAAAGGTTGAGCTCTCTTCTTTGTGTAAGTTGAAACAATAATATTAAAATACATTATTACAATAGATGCAGTGTCATTATAGTCATTGTTATTCTTGGAGAACAAAAAATCTTTGTTGTAATCCCGATTTAGTTGTATACTATTGTGTGCATGCTTTTTAAGCTCAATGATTTGAATGCATCCATCTTCTAATAAGTTATTTGTTCCAAAAATTGAAAAATATTTTTTCTACACCTGCAATCCATCATAGGAAGTTTATTCCAAAAATACAACAACATCAACACGATTATGTGAGATAGATTGCAAGGGCAGAAAAAAGGTTTTGTTCTAAATAGAAGAAGATTGAAGATTTTTCTGTATTGCAATCCATCTCAAAGAATGATGCATGCGAGTTTGGGGAGGCTTCATACAAGTAAGGAGTAGAGTCAAATTTAACGAGTACTTTTATAGTAAAATCTGATTATTTTATCCCTCGGTTATATCGAAAATCGAAGGGTTAGATAATTTAGTTTACACTTATAAACAACTAAACATAAACTGCAATAGCAGAGATTCGAAGCGTGTCCTGACTTGCCTTTCCTCTTAGTTATTTTAAAACTCGAGAGGAATTGTGGGTTTTTATTTTTATAAATAATCAAAGATGGCGCGCCTTGATATTTTACCTCGATTTTTCTTTGGCAGAGGTGAAAATCTCATCATGAAAAGCGTTATTTATTGTATTGTTGGTTGAATTAAGATTTGACTTTTGATTTTTCGGATGCTACTTTATATATTTAGGATGCTAATATATGTATTTTGTTGCAACTTTATATATTTTGGGTGATTGATTTAATCTAAGATTGAAAAAAACAAGTAAAAAGGGTCATAGTGCACATGTTAATTAACTTAAAAGACTCACGGACCATCTTATTACAATAAAATAACTTAAATGACCCCTGATATATTTTTGCCAATATTATATATCTTAAGTTTATAAGATCATTTAAAAGTTTTCAAAATAATTTATTGTTGAACTATGAAATAAAAGAGTACTGATATTAAATATGTAATGATTTAACATTGATGTATTTTTTATTTTAAAAATTAATAGACATTTATACGAAAATATGGCGGGATGGATACTAAGGTGTCCGTATCTGCATCCATGTCTGCTTATTTAAAGGGTAATTATACGTGCCTGTACTCATTTTTTTTGGTTTTTATCCTACATGTACGAAAATAGGACGGGGTGGTACTAAAATATCCATACCTGCACTCATATCCGCTAATTTAAATGGATAATTATCCGTGCTCGTACCCATTTTTTCGGATTTTTATCCTACCTTTTATGGATATTTTTGTTGAGACTCACTTAGAATGTGCCAAATTACCATACCTAATAGTATATTTCAATAAATTTCCAAATTATTTAATAATTATATTAAAATAATTTATTTTTATAATTTGAGATTATAAAATCAAAGTTTTTTTATTAAACTGATGTATCATAGATTGATTTGATACTTTAGTATTATTATCAATAATCTTTAGATTATAAAGTCAAACTTTGAATTGAATTGTTTTTTAAAATATATTTTACAATCATTTTTTACTTAGGAAAATTAAATATTAAATACAATTAATCTCTTATATTTATATGGATTGCAATGATAATAAATATAGTATTTAGTCTCATTTAAAAAATTAATTTATATATTTTAAATTCAAATAGTTTTAGTCTCTCTCACATTCTTTTATAAAAAATCGATGAGATTTTTGTTTTTTAACATATATTTTTATCTAAAACTAATAAGATATATGTGCTCCTGATAAATTTATTTGATATTATATAAAATATATTTAGAAACATGTAAATTTGAAATGAATTATTTAATTATAAATAAATAATAATCATAAAAATTCAACTATATTAAATAATCATATATAAAAAAAGGACATGTGAGTTAGAGGAAAAAATGAAATTTCAACAATTACAAATATAAAATTTTAGATATAAATGCAAAATTTAAAATGATTTACTTATTTGTAAAATGAATAATAATCATATAGATTTAATTATATTAAATAATCATACAAAAAAAAAAAGGAAAAAATAATAATCGTAAGATGGAGAAAAAAATAATATTTAAAAATAATGAATTTATCTCTTAAATTAAGATAATGGTTGATTAAATTCTAAAAATAACTTACAGTTGTAATTGAAATTTTAATTTATTTATATGGACAATATGAATTGATATATTTAGTTTTGTAATGCAATTGATCATATTAAATAAAAAGAATATTAAAACTTTTAAATAATTAATTATTTTTAAACACATAATAAATCATCATTTAAAAAGAATAACTGTAGTTATTTTTTATAAATATATCACAACGGTGAAACAAATCAACTGTAGTCATAATTTTTTAAAGGAATAATATATATAAAGAAGTTAAGGTTCAAACTCATAAAAACTTGATGATATCACCACGGTTGATTTCAAAAGTATTGTTATATACAATTAATTTTTAATTAAAAAATAAAAATAATATGATATTGTCTTAGTTCAAAGAAGTTACCATAATAGATAAAAGAACTGTGCTGATCTTAACATTCACGTTCCTCCTTTGAAAATTCCACTTTTTTCAACTCCACATATTTAGGTGGCAAAGATATAATATAGGCTCCGCATCAAGAAGTGAGCCTACAGAAAATGGTCACAAACAAATTTCAAGTGTCAGTTCAAATATCCACTATATAATCAAGTTGAATGCATGGTAATTAATTGTTTTCGGTAGTTATAGTAGATACCATTACAATGTTACAGATAACAGAGTACCACAACACACGTGTTAATGCAAAGCCAACGTAAGTACTCTCATGATAATTAAAAATGCAGAAAAATAGGGTCAAACACACGAAGAATCAAGAGCTTTTGCATTAAATTTTTTTTATTTTTTTTAAGTAATCATATTTTTCAATTTTTTTTTCAAATAACCACATTTTCAAAAAAATTATGAAATTAATCATTTTTCAAACAAAAATAATTCGTCACACAGATGAGTAGCCACTCTGTTTGGCGCATGCATACAATTTAAAGAGGAGCGCCACACTGCATGGCTTGTCCTCCTCTGTAAAGCCATGCAGTGTGGCGCATGCATGCAATGTTAGAGAGGAGGCGTCATCTAGTGTGGCTCGATAGTGTTATATGGTTTTCTATAAATGCAACCACCCATCCTCTTTATTTTTTCACACCATTTATCACATAACTCTTAGAAAATATCTTCCACTCCCTTGCCAAGGTTTTCATTGATCAAAAGAGATGTACTTGTTATTTTTTCAGCGACAAAGCCTCCGGTGAAGATCAAACTCTGGAACACGCAGACGTTCGAGCATTTTCGGAGGTACTTGATTCAGTGGTTGGAAGGAGACATTCCTGAAGGTGAACAGATTGGAAAAATAGAAAGACAAATTACAGTGAGGAATGAAAATGGAGTAAGCCGATCATGAAAAAATGTGAGATGTGATGCTGATGTCATGGTGATGATGCTTGGACCAGACAATATTATGTTGATGTTTTTTATCTCTTAGATATTATGATTTGTTTAGTTGTTTTGTCTGTTTATCATGTTGTTGTGTTGTTGTCCTGAATTTATGGTGTTGTAATTTTTTGGGTCATTATGTGAAGGTTGTTGTACCCGAATGATAAATTGAACACGAAATGATAACCCGAATTTAAATTGAAATTTCTGGCGTACAACAAATTAATTACTCCAGAAAGTTTGCTATAAAAAAGTTAGGTCGCAGAGCTAGACCTAATATTCATACAATTTTTTCGATTTTGTCCAGGAAGACGACATGTACTGCATAATCTTATCATTTTGTTGGTCGTATCCATATCATTTCTAATACGAGTGCTATTGGGGCGCCCCTTTTTCTTCCACAGCATTTGTTCATTGTGCCAAACAATATCCCCTTGATAAGCAGGCCAATAATCCTCCTTTGCCAACACGGAGAAGGTATTGATGAACACACTTAAAATGCTCTTTACTGTGTAAACGGGGGATATATGTTGTATTGGGTCCAAGCGAACATGCGAACATGCCACAATGACATGAGAGTAAGGCATGTGAAATGCTTGAAACTTTCCGCAATCACACCAACCTCTATCTAGCTCGACCCGATAATATCCCCTTGGCCTCCCCTCATTATCATCCATTGTCTCTTGTACACTTAACAACCTTTAATACGGTTAAACACAATGACACTATGAGTATTTGCTTTCGCAACCTCCTAGTTAAATGTTTTCATTGTGCATTCACTGAACAACTGCGCTGATTGTAACACGGCCCTCCATTTTGAACTTCTTGTGTCAAACAATGACCCCATCCTAAAATACGTTGCTCTAATCAAAGCAGTAATTGGCAGGTTTCAAATGTCTTTGAAGACAGAGTTCAATGATTCCTCCAAATTTGTTGTCATGTGGCCCCATCGTTGACCATTTTCAAATTCCCGAGTCCACTTCTCCACTTGAATGTTACCGATCCACCTTAATGATTTTGAGTTTGTCAACCAGATTTCTTCGCGATAGTGTCGGCATGATGGTTCTGTTAAGGCATACCTTGCATTAACAACTTTCTTTTAAAGTGTCTTGTCTTTGATATGGAGCATGAAGTTTTGTGTGATATGTCTAGTGCAATAAACATGTGTTGAAGGGGGATCCTTCCAATCATTATCAGGGTTATTGTATGCACTCACAATTGATGGATGTCAGTCTGAAATCAAATAAAGGTTGGGTTGAGGAGCAACGTGTAATAGGAGATTCTTCAGAAATAAATTCCATGCACCACCTATCTCACCTTCAACTAGAGCGAAGGCAATCGGAAAAACATCACTGTTGCCATCTTGTGCCACTGCTATGAGTAATGTTCCTTTATACTTTCCATATAACCAAGTTCCATCAATCTGTATAATATGTTTGCAAAATGCAAAACCCTTGATACATGGTTCATATGCCCAAAACAATCGGTGAAATATTCCATTTCCACTGACACGAGTTTTGTATGGGGTATATGCTGGGAGTGTCTCCAAAATTATAACAGTTCCCAGAGTATAATATTTGAGCGCCACCAAAAATCTTGGAAGTTCTTTAGACGATTCCTCATAATTACTGTACATAAGTTCAACTGCCATAGTCCTATCGATCCATGCCTTCCTGTAAGAGGGAGTATTTTTTACAAGCAAAGACATAAACAAAGGGTGGGAGTTAGAATCGAAGGGCCACCTACACAATTACATTGGAAGGAAATAACAAAATGAAGCTTCGACAGGCTAGAAGGAAGTGTTCGATTGGGATAGTTGGATATTTTTAGATCAACCAGCTAAGGCAAATAGTGGCTCAATCGAAGAAGCCACAATGATGAGGCCTTGAGCCATCGAAATGCGTAATTCAGAGCCAATCTAAGATCAAGGCTTGAGGACATTCGAAGGTGTCAAGATGAGAAACCTGTCAAAGTTCATTCAAAACCCAAAATGGTAGAAGATCATCAAAAATGACAACTCTTTTAAGGCTTTCGATTCTACCTTCAAAGCCTGATTAATGGCTGATTCTTTCCATGTTTGTTCATCCTCACATCCCCCCTATAAATACAGAGCTAAAGACACATTGCCAGGGACAAAAAACATTGCCACATAAACATTTTTGCAGAGACACAAAATTGTTGCCAGCAGAGACGAAAATACTTTTGCCAGACAAAAAAACATTTTTTCCAGACACTCACACCACCATCCAGACGAAAAGATTATCCCCAGAAAACCACACCAACTTTGTTTCTCCAAAATTTCAACAAAGTGGTTCCATACTCAAAATTGCAGATCAAAGTATATCGGCCATATGTATAAATTTTGAAATTCAATCTCTTATTTCAAGCATTTTTTTATCGTTCTAATGTGTTTGTGTGTGTTACAGTCCTCACATACGAATACTGACAACAAGATAAAAATCTACCACTTGTTTGGGCATTTAAAACTGTTCCACTCAGCCATGGCATATTATTGTTTTATTCAAACATGTTTCTGACTGGGTTTCAAATATATTATTGTTTTGTTGTTTGTACTAACAATTGAAGCAGATGGTTGGGTGGTGAAGAAGCGCCCGATGGACTAGAGGACCTGGGTTCGATCCCAGGCTTCAGCCTTTCTATTTTTCTCATGTTATATTGATAGATCTGGCGCTTCAAGTCTAAATATGTGCACTATGCACTCTACGATCAGCACCATCAGATCCATACAACATGGATCTAGTGCCTGCAGCATGCAGTCTCCATCGTAGACTCTCCAGATGCCTTCTCACCAGATTCTAACGCAGCCTGGGCCAGCTTATTTAGGTCTGACCAATTTCAAACATTGCACCCCCTTTATTATTTTTTAGCAGACTCGTTTGCATTTTCGTCTTCTACTGTTTTAGTTTGTTTTGTTTATTTGTTTCATATTTTACTTTCAAGATTTAATCTTCTTTTAATAAATAAATAAAATCACAAAAAACATTAGGTTAGTATTTTTATTAATTAAGCTAAGTTTTTAAATAAACTAATTAATTACTTTAACATTTTATTTAATTTAAAATCAATAGACTTAAGATTCTAATCAATTTTAGTTTTGTTTCTCAAAAAAATACCAAAAAAATCATTTGTTTAATGCTAAACGTATCAAGACATTTTTTTCATTTTTTCTTATTATTTTTCTATTTATTTACCATTTAAATTCTAGAAAGAATGTATAGGTTACATGGGAAATTTTGTAATCGTTTAGTTTATTTTTCTGTATTTGTCTATTATGTAACTGCCCAGAGGATGTAATAGCATAGGATTTAATTTCTGCACTTTATATTTCCTGTACATATATTAACTGTTTCGATGTATGCTAATAGGATTGTATGGCAAGAGATCAAAATCAAACATTAGCAAAACCTAACATCAAGATAAATAATTGAAACACAATACAATTGCACATGTGCACATTTAGGGTACTCCCACTTTGGTTGCCTTTGTAAAATAGTCACAACTCTCGAAACGTGAGAGATTTTAGTGGCTACCCTTCGATTTAAAGATCACAAGTCCCTCGATGACCCTCTCGACGTTTCCTTGATAAAGTGATCTTAAAACTCTAGGGTAGTTACTAAAATTTCTTGCCCAGTTTCCTTTGTAACTATAAACATCACTTCGAATGTCCCTCTAAACATCCAACGATAGGGCTACCTACTCAATAATAGTAGGATAGCACTGTCTAAAGGAAAAGGAGAAAAGAACAACTCTTTCGAGTAAAAGTAGATAGCTGTTAGATGCGTGCTCAAAAACAATTTTTTTCACATACATAAAACACTTTCAAAAAAAATTTCAAATGTTTTATTAACACTCTTGAGGACTGATACAAGAGTTATCATAAATCAAACTGCCTTACTATTGGAATTTCAAGATACTTTCAAAACACACAAAGCATAAGGTATTTTAAAATGAGCTAAGCATCTAAGAGACCGTAGATAACTATAGATGGAAAGGGTGCTAACACCTTCCCTTTCCATAATCTACCCCCTTACTCAGAAAACTCTCGAAAGGTCTTTTTCTATTCTTTTCACCCTTTCCTTTGTTGGATAAAAGAAAAGTCGGTGGCGGCTCTTGCTTACCGCGACATTTGCAAACACAAACGCAAAACCAGTATAACAGTCGGTTCTACCACCGTACCACACATGGTGATGATGACATGTCCATATTTGGCGTGACAAATGGCAATGAAACTTACTATGTTGATCTTAAGAAGGAAACTTTCTCATGTAGGGTGTGAGAATTGACTGGCATGCCTTGCATCCATGTAAATGTATGCATTTGGAACATCAAGAAAAATCCTGAGGATTATGTTGTTGGATGTTATAGGTTTGACTGTTAACTGCATTTTATAGTGTGTCAACTCATTTTATGGTGCATTAACTATTAACTGTTGATTGTTATTGTGTGTAACAGGAAATTAACTTTTATAGAGACATACTTACACATTGTGTATCCAACTAATGGACCACAATTGTGGCCTGTGGATGACCAGAATAAAGTGGAACCACCAGTTATGAGAAGAGAAATAGGAAGGCCAAAAATAAAAATAGAGGAACAAAACAAATGACAAACCTAGGAATCCACACATACTGCTAAGGAGGTTTTCCACTGTCACTTGTGAAAAATGTAGTGTTATGGGATATAACAAGAGGAGCTGTAAAGGTAAAAGGGTTGTAGATAGGTAAATTCCAAAAGGTGTAAATAAGGATAAGAAGGTGGCTAAGTCTAAGAAAGTTACCCTTGAGAAGCAAGTATAAATTGGTCAAAGTTCACAAGCTACTAAGCCCACTCAAGAGTAGTGTACTTTAGGTCTAAGTATATTTTGACTCAAGTTGTATCTTGAGTGTTATTCTGGTTGTACTAGGTATATGAAAACAACTGTATGAAAACAAGTCTTATTTTGGTTGTACTCTATTTTTGTTGTCACATTACAGGTCAAAAACAATTATTATATTAATCTAGTTGTACTCTATTAATGTGTTATGATATTATCGTATTAATACTGGTGTTATTATATTTATTACAATATTCTGTTATAAGGCTGGATATTGGTGTTATTATATTGATTACAATATTATGTTATAAGGCACATTGCTGACAAAATGGAGCCAAGGTACAGATACACATATTGTGTCAAATAGGAGTCAAATTATAAGACACATTACTGTCAAAAGACCTAACTATTAAATCATGACACAACAACAGACCTAACCATTACACTGTTATACAACGACATACCTGACCATTACACCATTACACAATAATATACCTAACCATTAGAATATTACACAAAATAAAACCTACTAAAATATATCCTATTTCATCAATATTGTTCCAACAAATGCAAACAACATGACAAAAAATAATATCCAATTAATTTTCAATTGCTTCTTCATGATATTAACCTTCATCTTTAATTTGTCCTCCTTTTATTTGTAGGTGTTAACAGTCTCCTTCTCTTCATTCAAGTTCTTTAATAGTGCTGATATTAACTCATTTTCCCTATGATTCATCTCCTCGTCCAACCAAGCAAAATGTGTGCATTTTTTGTATCCTTTTATCTGTTCAGACCAACAAAGACAAATATGAATGAATACCCAAACTAATTACAAGGGAAGAATAACAAAATGATTCCTACCTTACATGTCACATCCATAGAAACGGCGACCTGGATTCGCATCCGTCTATGCCGTCATCAACGGAGCATCGAGACCATACTTGTCGACATACTGCAAATGACAAAGATATGCTGCCATGGATGAAGTCAGACTGTTGTGACATATGAGGATGTAAGATTCTTGAGGAAGACGGGGAACAATGGCTTTGATGGCTTCGATTCAGAGGAATGTGTGATCGGTGGATCTGGAACTGACTGTTTAACGCTGGTTCGCGAAATGTCGCGGAAGCAAGAGTCGCCACCGTCTTTTATTTTCTCCAAATGGAAAGGACAAAAGCACAGAAAAATTCCTTAAAGAGATTGCTCTCGGTTCGGGAGGTAGATTATAGAAAGGGAAGGTATTAGCACCCTTTCTATCCATGGTTATCCATGGGCTCTTAGATACTTGCTCATTTGTGTTTTCAAAAATGGTTTGTTTGCTTTTCAATTGTGGGTTTTAAAAAGTTTCTTTGAATATTCCAGTTCGACTCTTGTATCGGTCCTCAAGAGTGTTTGAAAAATTGCTTTCGAAAGCTTTTTGAAAAGGTGTCGGTGTGAAAAGTATTTTGAATTTGTTTTGAAATTAGAGCAAGTATCTACGAGAACCTACCTACCCTAAGGAATTCGTCTGTGTAAATATCCTTTAAAGTAGTGCCATCACACCATTGAGAGGTAGGTAGCACCACCATTGGAGGTGTTCGGGTCAATTCGATGTTCGGGACGTGGTGATCACCAGAGCAATGGGAAGATACCTTAGAAGCTACCCTCATGCCAGGTTCCCGGATCATGAGGACTTACTAAGACATCCTCTACTCGACGATCACCTTTCGAGGCAAGGCAACAGTGAGGCGTACCCTAGGGGTGGTGTGTGATTGTGTGTCGTTTTCAGATATTTTTGTCCTTTGTCATGTTATGAGTGAGCTACGCGTTTGTTTTTAATTTTTATCCATACATTCTTTCATGCCATTATTTAACAGTTTAAAGTGTGAGAAGTAAAATTCTAAGCTATTACAAAAGGCGCGGGTCCACATCGCCAAAATTTCTTGAACCCGATTTGACAGAAAAAATAAAGAAAGTAAAAGCAAATAAAAGTGTGAGAAATTAATTTACAAGGCCTTGGGAGAGATACATAAATATTATACGAAAGAAGAAATAAATGTGTGAATTGAAATTTAAATCGAAACGAGGGCGTTGGACCCTTTTTAACTAAATTAAATTAAATGATGAAATTAATTAATTAAAAAGAAAAGAAGTTGTTTTTTTGGTATTTTTTGGTATTTATGTTTAATGGAAAAAAAAGAATTAATTGAAATTAAATGCTAACCCTAATTCTATTTGTTTTTAATTTATTATGAAAAGATCAAATTTTATCCTAAAATTAACCCTAATTATTTTATATACAATTTAATTATGAAAATAAATATTTAATATTTTAATTATTATGAAAGAAAAATAAATAAAAATTATCATAAACCCTAATTCTATATTCTTTATATTTTTAGTGAAAAATGTTAAAATTAAAACCTAAATTTAAAACTAACCAATTAAAGTTATTTATTTACAAAATACTATTAAATAAAATATTTGATTATTTTTTCTCTTTTCTGATTTTTTATGTGTTTTTTATATATTATGAAAAATATTAAATTAATTAAAAACAATAATTAAAAAGAAAAATAGAAATAATACAAAAGAAGAAAAAATAAAATGGCAAACCTAGGGGGGTATCTGTCCCCAAAGTGGAGGTTAGTCTTTTAGAAATCAGGCCCAATTAAATTGCTGGCCTCTTTGACTTTTCAGGACGCGTGTACACGCGTTGACTAGGGTGCATCATGTTCCTCAACTCTACGCCCTTGGATTGATGATATTGATCGTATGGACGGCTTGATGGAGGAGCGTATGGTGTGTCCTTTAGGCTGAAACTGCATATAATTATTAATTGAAAAATAAAGTGAAAGGGGGTGAGGACCTGGGGCTCGAACCCAGGTCCTGAACATTACCACTCAAACGCTCCACCAACTGCGCCATCTTGCTTATCTGTAAATAAAATAACTAATGAACATAATAAAACAAATATGCGTTAGTGCTTGGTTTTCGCGCGAACTTTCAAACCAGCCAATCATCGCCTGCCACGAGATCATCTTCTCCATTGTTTATTTTTTCCTGAAACATAAACATAATAAGCCACGGTTTTTTAAGCGTTCTTTTAGGCATGCTTTTGAAAAAATAGCGAATAGCCCAAGAACGCTCATAAATTGAGCGCGAGGGTGGGTTCCTTTTCGTCTGAGTATGCCTGATTCAATAGTGATATTCATGTGTCCTAATTTTTCCATATCACAAAACGCCCAAATTAAAGCTTGCAAAACCCTAATATTCATTCATGGCAAATCTTCATACGATGCACAAAAACAAAATTAAACCATTGAGTTAGCATTAGAATCACACGATGAACATGAATCAAGCATTAAAAATTACAAAAGATGCATGAATTGAGATGCACGACTATGGATTTTTTTGTGTACAGGTCATGTTCGTTTTACCAATTCTTGAAGTTATGATGGATGATTTTGATTAGAAACCCTTCCTTGAAGCTTCAGGAAGGTGATGGGATAAAAATCTCGCCTTGAATCGCCCTCCAAAAGTGTTTTCAGAATTGAGATTTTTAAGAAAAAGTGTGAGTTTTATCTTCAGGTTCTTGCGCAGCTTCTTGGTTTTTTGCATTAGGGTTGTGTTCCTTGTATATGTAGTAATGATTTAGGTCAAAAATCTGATCAAAAGAATCCAAGATTTGATTGTTCAATATTTGATTTTCAAGCATTAGTTTTTCCAATCTTTTGCATGCAATTTGATACCAAATCATGCCAAAACTTTCCACAAATGATTATGCACGAATCTTGAGTGTCCAATGAGAGTATTTTCTGCACAAAAAGATTTTATTTCATTAGTTTTGTATTTTTCATGTATTTTATTTAATTAAATGAATTATTAATAATAAAAAATTCAAATAAATAAATAAAAAATGGAGAAAAACTTCCCTTTGGGCCAAATGGTCGTGTGTATGCTTTGGATGATGAATTGTGGAAGAAAAATAGGCCCATTAGCAATTTTAGGTCATTTGAATCAATGTTGACTTTTCAAAATATCCAAAATTTCCCAACTTCCACAAGGCATAACTTGCTCAATTTTTAAGCTTTGCTCATGTTCTTGGACATTTTGGAAAGGTCTTTGAGTCCTCTAACCAATATCTTTGGTCCCATGTCATTTTGATTTACTAATATCAAGTTATGGCCTTTTATTTAAAGTCCCTTTTTGTTGACTTTTGAAAATGACCTATAATGTTGAAATTGATAACTTTTTGTGAGAGAATTTCTTGGACTTTAAGTATGAAGAGGAGTTGTAGGAAATGTCATTCTCTTCAAAATGAGCTTTGGATGGAATTTTTCTGATAATCCATGTGAAAGTTATGCCCTGGTCAATTTACAGTTGACTTTTTCAACTGTCCAAATAAGGAAACTTTTGCATCTTGATGATTTTTGAGCCAAGCTTTGAGAATCATGATCAAGCATTGATCAAATGATGTTTTTGGCTTCAAAATGAGATGTTGACCAAAAATTTGAACTTTTGACTGTCAAATGACCATTTTGCCCCTACAGTTGACTGTAGTGCAATTAGGGTTTTGACTGTGCAATTTTGTGCTGAAAGTCTTGAAACTTGGTATGAGGATGCTTGACCATGTTTATTGGCATGTGGGACTTGATTGGACCCTTGGAAACTTCATTTTCTTGATCAGAGCCAAAACCCTAATTTTGATTGTTCAGGAGGCTCTTACACTGTGCAACCCTTGGGGAATTTTGAGGCTTGTCTTGGCAATTTCTTGAAGAATATGGGAGGGCAAATTTTGGGGTACAACAGTTGCCCCTGTTCAATCTTCTTAGACCTGAGGGTGCAGATTGGCTGACGTGCCTTTCGTAATCCGAAGGTGGAAGATGATTGAACACTAGAGTGCCCAGAAATTTGCGCTCACATAGTAGCAGTGATAGTGGAAATGGGCTTATAGATTCCATTTAGAGATTGATGAATAGGATGATGGGCTTATAGATTCCATCTGGATGTTGATCGCGTAAGAGATTCCTTAGCGAGAACTTGCGTACCTGCAAAAGAAAAAACGATACCTGACATGTTGCAGGAACTGGTCTCCGGATGCTTTGTATAGATATATCCTGACTGGTTACAGGAGCTGGATCTGGAGCTTCAAACGGCGATGAATGAACCAGGAATAGTTACTACCTCAACAGGAACGGTGAGAGAACCTTGGATGACCTTGACCTCAACAGCAAACGTTGAGAAAATCTTGGTGGGAATTACCATCTCCGCAGGATCGGGGAGAGAACCATAGGCAATTATAATCTCAAAAGCGGACGTTTGAGAAAAACCTGGGTTGGAATTATCATCTCCGCACCGTTGGGGAGAGAACCATAGGAAATTATAATCTCAAAAGCGGACGTTTGAGAAAAACCTGGGATGGAATTATCATCTCCGCACCGCTGGGGAGAGAACCATAGGAAATTATAATCTCAAAAGCGGACGTTTGAGAAAAACCTGGGATGGAATTATCATCTCTGCACCGCTGGGGAGAGAACCATAGGAAATTATAATCTCAAAAGCGGACGTTTGAGAAAAACCTGGGATGGAATTATCATCTCCGCACCGCTGGGGAGAGAACCATAGGAAATTATAATCTCAAAAGCGGACGTTTGAGAAAAACCTGGGATGGAATTATCATCTCCGCACCGCTGGGGAGAGAACCATAGGAAATTATAATCTCAAAAGCGGACGTTTGAGAAAAACCTTTGATAACCTCTACTGAGTCTTCATCAGAAAAATCTGTTTGGGGTCGATTTAGCTGGACTAGAGAAAGCCTTGGACTGGATAAGAAATCTTTGGAGTCGATTTAACTGAACCGGTCTAGGTCTTGAAATATGATTGAGAATTTAACTGCATCCTTCTTGAAAGGTAAAGGTCAGTCCTATGCAATGCATGATATGGATCAAGCAATGATGTTCTCAACATAAATGAGATTTGCAAGATATGATGCGTATATGCATGCTATAATGATGTATGTGATGTTTAGGAATGTATGTTTTCGTCTAGGAAAGTAAATCCTTGACGGGTGCCGGGAAGTCATATCCTGGGCTGATGTTGAAGAATAAGCTTTTACTTCCGCTGGGGATGATAGCTTCAAGAATACCGGTGGGAGAAGATAACTCCATTGGGGAATAAACTTGGCGAATGGAATAACTCTGTGGGGAGGAAAGTACTCTAACGACTTTGCTGGGAAGCAATACCTGTGGGGAGAGAGATACTTTGTTGAGTTGTTGATGATAACTTGCTGAGGATATCTTTGTTGTATTGGAAGTGCTGATAGACTTCGCTGGGGATGAGAAGACTTCGTCGAGGACGCTCTTTCCATGGCTTTTGGCTGAGGATAACCCAGTTATATCCTAGCGAGGAAATAACTCTTTAAATAAAACCGGGAGACGCGTTCGTGCTCTGCGAGGGATAAGCTTCCAGAATCTACTGGGGATAAGCTTACTGCTTGGGGAGATAAATTCCAACTTTCCTGGGGAACTGGATTGGACTCTCTTGGGGAAGATTTGAACTTGTATCAGGGAAATGACTCCATTGAATGTCTGGTATATCGCCGGGGAATAATCTTTAGGTCAAGACTGCCGGGGATGCTTGTTAAGAATATGTATGCTGCCGGGGAATGTTGACATCTACGGGAGTATACCCAACTTCCTTAAGACTGATAACTTTGTTTGGGGAGAGTGCATTGATTTGCTGACTCACTCTCTGGGGAATTAAGGTGTCTGGTTATGTTCTTTAGCTGAACCTACCTTGGTACCTTGGAGGACAGAACAATTAGATTGCGCAGACAACTCTTTATTGCCCCTGTTTCTAATGTTACCTGTAATTAGTTCTTTGTTTCGTATGCAAATATTCATGAGTTAGCAAATTATTGTCAATGCATATATCACAAATTGAACCTTGGACGTTCTTCACAAAACAAAACAGAAAAAGAAAAACAATTAGCACTTTTAACTGAAAATATATTTGTATTGATTTTGAATGGCCTGTAAAATAGGCGTTTTGTGTACAAGAGGCTGACGTCCTAGTAAGAGAACGCTGCCGAGCAAAAGAGTTTATAAAAATTTTGTACAAAAAGAAAATAAAACAGCTGCGTGAAATGAATGATCCCACTGGGTTTCAACTCTGCTATTGCCGTTATATCTCCGAGCGTCTCATCACTTGATGACCTAAACGAAGAATGAAGCTGACTGATCGATGCCGTCTGAACTTGATGTAGATACCGGATTCTGGATGCAAGGTGATCCAATGAGACATAGTATTACGCTTTTATCCCTAATTTTTTCCTGGACCGCCCTTTCGGGTTTTCAGTCCACCGGGATACCCATTTTTGCCCAAGCCGCCTTTTCAGGTTTTCGACTTGCCGGGTGTACAAATTTTTTTCATTTCATCCCTTCATTTTGCCCGAACCCTTTTGGTTCGCCGGGAAGCCCTAATTTTTGCCTAGGCATGTCAGCCTAGCGGGTCTTTTTTTTCATGTGTAGTATCTTTTTACTATGTCTGCATTGGCGGGGTGAGGAAGGTCGTCACCATCCATGTTGGTCAATATCATTGCTCCTCCTGAGAACACATGCTTAACCACAAATGGCCCTTCGTATGTAGGAGTCCATTTGCCCCTTGGATCACTCTGAGGAAGGATGATTCGCTTGATTACCAGATCCCCAACTTGATATTCCTGTGGTCTGAACTTTTTGTTAAATGCCGTGATCATCCGTTTCTGATACGTCTGACCATGACAGATAGCAGCAAGTCTCTTTTCATCAATGAGGTTGAGCTGATCAAGTCGTGTCTGGATCCAATCATCTTCGTTCAGATTTGCATCCTTCATTATCCGGAGAGATGGTATTTGCACTTCAATCGGTAAGACTGCCTCCATACCATAAACCAGAGAGAAAGGAGTTGCCCCGGTTGACGTTCTAGCTGAGGTACGGTACCCATGTAGAGCGAACGGTAACATCTCGTGCCAATCTTTATAAGTCACTGTCATCTTCTGCACGATTTTCTTGATGTTCTTATTTGCTGCTTCTACAGCCCCATTCATCTTCGGTCTGTAAGGAGAAGAATTGTGGTGCTGTATCTTGAACTGCTCGCAGAGCTCAGCGATCATCTTGTTATTCAGATTGGTACCGTTATCTGTAATAATTCTCTCTGAGACGCCGTACCGACAAATCAGATTATGCCGAATGAACCGTGCCACAACAGTCTTGGTTACTGTAGCATAGGATGCTGCTTCAACCCACTTCGTAAAATAATCAATCGCCACTAGGATGAAGCGATGCCCATTAGATGCCGTAGGTTTAATCTCACCAATCATGTCTATGCCCCACATTGCAAACGGCCAAGGCGCAGTCAGAACATTCAGGGGGACTGGAGGAACATGCACCTTGTCTGCATAAATTTGGCACTTATGGCATGTCCTGGAATATTGGTAGCAGTCAGCTTCCATTGTGGACCAATAATACCCTGCCCGAAGGATCTTCTTTTCCATTGTATGCCCACTGGAATGTGTACCAAAGGTCCCTTCATGTAGCTCTTCCATGATCCTTTCTGCTTCAGTTTTATCCACACAACGCAGTAAGGTTGAATCATAGTTTCGCTTGTACAAGATGCCGTTGCTAAGGAAGAACTTTGCCGTGAACCTTCTCAGGAACTTCTTATCGTTGACAGATGCACCTTCAGGGTATTCCTGAGCTTCCAGATATCTTTTTACTTCATGGTACCAAGGCTTCTCAGTTACCAATTCAGTCTCGAGATCGCAACAGTATGCCGGTTCGTCCAGTTTCTAGATGATGATCCGGGGAGCCTCATTATCCCATTTGACCTTAAACATAGAAGACATTGTAGCTAACGCGTCCGCCAGCTGATTCTCTTATCTTGGAAAGTGTTCAAAGGTTATCTCTGTGAAGTGGGGGATCAAGGTCAACACACATTCTCTGTAAGGAATCAGGTTCGGATGTTTCGTATCCCACTCTCCTTTGATCTGATTGATCACGAGAGCGGAATCTCCGAAGACACTCAGAAACTTGATCCTTAGATCGATCGCAGATTGAAGACCCATGATGCACGCCTCATACTCTGCCATGTTGTTGGTACAGTTGAAACATAACCGGGCAGTGAGTGGAGTATGAGTACCTTGTGGAGATATGATTATGGCGCCGATACCGTTTCCCAAAGCATTGGAGGCTCCGTCAAAGTGCATAGACCATCGGGATCCTTCCTCAGGTCCTTCATCCGGTCCAGGTTGAAGGGGTGAAAAACACAAGAAGGGGGGGTTGAATTGTAAAACTGGAATCTTAAAGCAAATGACAAGATATTTTTATCCTGGTTCGTTTAATCTCAAACTACTCCAGTCCACCCGTCAAGGTGATTTCGCCTCTCTCCAACGAGGTCTTAATTCACTATATTCAACTGAATACAAATCTGCTTTAGCAACTGCTAAAACCTTCTTGATTCAAACCACAATCCGGTTTGTCAAGGCAACACTTTCTTACAAAGGTATAAGCAAATGTGTGTGAATGTTTTCTACAAAAACTATATCACAACTGTGATGTTTACACAAATGAAGCTTAGAATACTAGGTTGCTAAACGCTAATGGAGTATCAGAGTTTGTTGGTTTAGCAAAACTTGTAGAGTGAAGATTATTGTTCAGCTTTGTGCGTGTAGAGAGTTTGGAAGCATTAGCCGTGATAATCTTCAAAGCTTGGTTTATATAGCACTTGAGAAGATGAACGTTGAAGCAAATATTCTTGATTCAATGCTAATAACAAGCTTTCCTTTTTGAGCAGATCTTGTCTAGAATGATGCCGTTGGTATTGATTAGCTTTCAATGCACAGTACCGTTGCTTCTTCAATGCACGTTCTGGCTTGGCTCATTCTGATTCTGCTTCGCTGCTGATGAACTAATTTGATTCTGTATCAGAGTGTTTTACGCGCAGTTCTGTTCATCAAGCTTCAGCATGTGCAAGCGTTGATCATCTGATCTTGACGTTCTGATTCAGCAACTTCTGATGCTGGTGTATGAAATCATATTCTGATGCTGAAAACGTGATCTTGCTTATTTTAATCAGCATATCTGCAAGTCAGAGCATAGTAATTTTAGGCAGCATATAATTCACTCATAAAATATTTAACTACTATATCTTTTCACTTTGTTATCATCAAAACTTAAATATAGGGTACTAGATTCAAACATTGTTCTAACAATCTCCCCCTTTTTGATGATGACAAAAACTAGATATTTTAAATGAAAAATAACGTGAAAAGTTATCAGAGCTATGTATCAGAATAAGAAGTACGGAGAAGTCAGAGTTAAGAGATACTCCCCCTGAGTTTGTTACTTCCCTTTGATATGCGTGTTCTTCAGAGTCAGATCCTTTTCTATCTTAGAGCATCAGATTATAAGTCTTTGACTTATCAGAAAGCAGAGCTTCAGAGCTTTTCCTGTCAGAGCTTTGCTTCGTATCAGAGTGTTAGGTCGACCAGAGCTTCATATATCAGAACTTCATATTTGATCAGAGCAACATGAGCTTCTACATTTTGATCGGAGCTTCTAGTTCTTAGTCTTCATAGTGTTCAGAGCTTCCTTGTGCCTGTAGACTTAACAACAAAACAGAAAAACATTTCACGTAATAGAGTTAGAATGTTTGAGAATTTCTGTCTAGTTAGCCGTTATTGATTTTAAATATCATTCTTGTTCTCCCCCTTTTTGTCAGCAATCAAAAAGTGTTAGTGATGTGCTAAAACAGTTTAGATCAGAAAAACAAGTTATATTAAAAATAGTTCAGAACAAAGAACATTACACAAGCATAGTTAGAACATAGTCAAAAGTACATCAGAAAATGAAGAAAATATAGAGAATGTCATGCATGAAAAAAGATTAAGAATGAAGAGTAATGTGCTTAAATAGAATTTTCAAAAAAAATTATTTTGAAAAATAAAACGTTTTTAAGAGAGAGAAAAAGAATAATGATTGCCATTAACAAGCGTGATTACTTTTGCATTTAATGCTTGCTGATTTTGGGGGATTTGAGAAAGATACTTAAAAACGGTTACCAGACATGTGTCTCAATGCACCCAATCAGCGTTTTCCTTTCTCAGAAGCGTGCACGCGTTCTGCTTCAGGGATTTGCTGATGATTGGATGACACTTGTTTGATGTAGTGATCAGCACGTCTGTCTTTGAGATTAGACTCTCAGATCTTTAGACTTGCCTCTGATACAATCTGCATGTTCTAACTTTCTGAAAGAAGATTGATCAGAAGTTCACAGTAATATAATTACATTCTGAAGATAAATACATGGAATTAAAACATTTTCATTCTGGGCATACTTTCATGCTGAGATGTTTCAGAATGAAATTAAACCTATCTTCTGAAAGGGGTTTTGTAAAGATATCAGCCCATTGATGGTCTGTATCTATAAATTTCAAGTTTAAAATGCCTTTCTGAATATAGTCCCTAATGAAATGATGTTTTATTTCTATATGCTTAGCTCTAGAATGTAAAATAGGATTCTTACTTAAGCAAATAGCAGAAGTATTATCACAAAGAATAGGAATGTTACTCTCAAAAATCTGGAAGTCTTCAAGCTGACTTTTCATCCAGAGCATCTGTGTGCTACATCCAGCTGCTGCTATGTACTCAGCTTCTGCTGTTGACAGAGCAATAGTTGATTGCCTTTTGCTGGACCACGAGATCAGATTTTCTCCCAGAAACTGGCAGCTTCCAGAAGTACTTTTTCGTTCCACTCTGTCTCCAGCAAAGTCAGCGTCGCAGTAGCCTACTAAACTGTAATCACTAGATTTTCTATAAAACAAACCCAGATTAGTAGTACCTTTCAGATACTTGAAAATTCGCTTAACAGCTGTTAAGTGAGATTCTCTAGGATCTGATTGGAATCTAGCACAAATACATACGCTGAATAAAATATCAGGTCTTGAAGCAGTCAGATAAAGGAGAGAACCAATCATACCTCTGTAGACTTTCTGTTCTACGCTTTTGCTTACCTCTTCTCTTTCCAGAATGCACGTGGGATGCATTGGAATCTTTGATGGCTTACATTCTGAGAGGTCAAATTTCTTCAGAAGATCTCTGATGTATTTGCTCTGATGAATGTAAGTTCCCTCTGGAGTTTGATTGATCTGAATTCCTAGAAAGAACTTCAGTTCCCCCATGAGGCTCATCTCAAATTCTGCCTGCATACACTTAGCAAATTTTCTTCCAAGAGAAGGATTAGTAGAACCAAAGATTATATCATCAACATAAATTTGACAGACTAAAATGTCACTCTTAACTGTTTTACAGAATAGAGTGGTGTCCACTTTCCCTCTGGTGAACTCATTTTCAAGCAGAAAGTTACTTAGCCTTTCATACCAAGCTCTGGGAGCTTGTTTCAGACCATACAGTGACTTTTTCAGTTTGAAAACATGTTCTGGATGTTTTGTATTTTCAAAACCTGGGGGTTGGTGAACATACACTTCTTCTTCTATATAACCATTTAAGAATGCACTTTTGACATCCATCTGATACAGAGTGATGCCTCTATTAACAGCAAATGAGATTAAAAGTCTGATAGATTCTAACCTGGCGACTGGGGCAAAGGTTTCTGTATAGTCTATCCCCTCTTGCTGACTATAACCTTGTGCAACCAGTCGTGCCTTGTTTCTGACGACTTCACCTTGTTCATTAAGCTTGTTTCTGAACACCCATCTTGTTCCAATGACGTTGAATCCTTTTGGTCTTGGAACGAGATCCCATACATCGTTTCTGGTGAATTGATTAAGCTCTTCTTGCATTGCCAGAATCCAGTCATTGTCCAGAAGTGCTTCATCAATAGAAGAAGGTTCAATCAGAGACACAAGTCCCATCAGAGTTTCTTCAGAGTTTCTGAAGCTTGCTCTTGTTCTGATTGGATCTTCCTTTCTTCCTAGAATAGTTTCTTCTGGGTGATCCAAACTGCTTCTGGGTAATCTCTTCTGAGGTTGATCAGCAGCAGTTGTAGGATTTCTAGCATTGCTTCTTTCAGACGTTGAAGGATTGTCTGTGTTGAGAGCTTCTGATGACTTGTCTTCAGAACCTGCAAATTCAATTTCTATACCTGCAAGATTTTCATTCTGCTTTGACTTTTCAGAGTCAAGCTTGTCATCAAAACGAACACTGATTGATTCTTCCACAATCTGTGTTTCTGTATTGTATACTCTGTACCCTCTTGAGCGTTCAGAGTATCCTAACATAATACACTTCTGTGCCTTAGAATCAAACTTGTTCAAATAATTCTTAGTATTTAACATATAGCAAGTACATCCAAATGGATGAAAATACGAAATGTTGGGCTTTCTGTTCTTCCACAATTCATATGGAGTCTTTTCCAGAATAGGTCTTATTGAGATTCTATTCTGAATGTAGCACGCTGTGTTTATTGCCTCTGCCCAGAAAATCTTAGCAACGTTTGTCTCGTTGATCATGGTTCTGGCCATTTCTTGCAATGTTCTGTTCTTTCGTTCTACAACTCCATTTTGTTGGGGAGTTCTAGGACAAGAGAAATCATGCAGAATGCCTTTGTCATTAAAGAATGACTCAAAATCTTTATTTTCAAATTCTCCACCATGATCACTTCTGACTTTAACGATTCTAAGATCTTTTTCATTCTGAACTTGGTTACAGAAGGTAACAAACACAGAGTGTGACTCGTCCTTGTGTCTTAAGAACTTTACCCATGTCCATCTGCTATAGTCATCTACGATTACTAACCCATACTTCTTGCCACTGACAGAAGCAGTCTTAACTGGTCCAAATAAGTCAATGTGCAGAAGTTCTAATGGTTTAGAGGTAGAAACAACATTTTTGGATTTAAAAGAAGGTTTTGCAAATTTGCCTTTCTGACATGCTTCACACAGAGCATCTGAATTGAA
Source organism: Vicia faba (assembly GCA_948472305.1). NCBI lineage: Eukaryota > Viridiplantae > Streptophyta > Magnoliopsida > Fabales > Fabaceae > Vicia > Vicia faba. The sequence goes on from OX451736.1 coordinate 357,399,779, forward strand.
CTTCAAATTTGGAAGTCCTCTGACCAGATTGAGTTTGTTAATCTGAGATATTCTTCTCATACTAACATGTCCCAATCTTCTGTGCCAGATCCACTGCTCGTTGTTAACAGACAGAAGACATTTTACGTTCTGACTCTTAAGTTCAGAAAGTTTGATTTTGTAAATGTTGTTTTTCCTCTTACCATTAAATAGGATAGTCCCATCTTTCTGACTAACAGCTTTACATGATTTTTGATTAAAGATTATATCATAACCGTTATCACTTAATTGACTTATGGATAACAGGTTATGCATCAATCCATCAACAAGCAGAACATTATTAATAGAGGGAAGATTTCCGTTACCTACAGTTCCAGAGCCAATTATCTTTCCCCTCTGATTGCCTCCAAAGCCAACGTGGCCTCCAGGCTTAAGTTCCAGGCTTTGGAACATATGCCTTCTTCCCGTCATGTGACGTGAGCAGCCAGAGTCCAGGTACCATGACTGGTGTTTCTGATTTGCTGCTAAAGATATCTGCAACATGTATTATTTTATCCTTAGGTACCCAGATCTTCTTGGGTCCTGATTTGTTAGTTTTACCAAAACTCTGATTGAATTTTGGTTTCACAAAGTGATTACTACTAGTATATTTGATGTCATGTGTGTGACCATACACAAAGTGTGAATTTAGAGGAGTGTGTTTAATGGTTAAATCCATGACATTTTTAGGTGTAGGAACCTTACCTAGGTATCCTATTCCTTTCCTGCCGTTTCTGCTAACTCCATAGATCATTGAAGCCATTCTGCTTCTATCTATGCTTTTAGCAAGGAACTTCTGGAAACTATGATCATACTCCTTGATGATCTCATCAGCGTTGCTGGGAGTTTCAGCAATTGGTTCCTTCTGAGAGTTTTGTAAAGAGTTTTCTAATTTTAAAATTTTATCTCTCAGCTCAGAGTTTTCCAATTTGAGACTCTCAGACTTATTAGAGTCAGATTCAAGAGTCCTTTTCAGGTCTCTGAATTTAGCTCTAATCTGCTGATAACGTTCCAGAATTTCATTTAGGCTTTCAGCAAGTTCAGCCTTTGTAAAATTAACAGCGAAGTTAGGGAATACCTCTTCTGTGTCTGATTCTGAGTCTGAGTCAGAAGCTTCACTGTCATCTGGAATGTTAGCCATAAGCGCTATGTTCGCCCTTTCATCATCTGATTCTGAGTCAGCTTCAGACGAGTCAGAGTCATCCCATGTGGCCATGAGACTTTTCTTCTTCTCTCTTCCAAACTTCTTTTTGGGCTTTTCCCTCTGAAGCTTTGGACAGTCACTCTTGTAGTGTCCTTGCTCATTGCACTCGTAGCAGATGATGTCTTTTGTATTTGGCTTCTTGCTACCTGAGGAGCCTTCAGATCTTCTGTATCCAGAGGAAGAATCTGTCCTTCTGTATCTGGAAGAAGACTCGTTCTGATCAGATCTTCTGGGATTCCTGAACTTCCTTTGTCTTTGCTTCCACAGTTGATTTACTCTTCTGGAGAGAAGAGAAAGCTCGTCATCTTCTGATGAGGATCCATCAGATGTTTCTTCAACTGCCTGCAAAACTTTAGATTCAGATTTTCTGTTAGATTTTAAAGCTATAGGCTTACCTTGCTTCTGAGGCTCGTCAGCTTCCAGCTCTATCTCATGACTTCTGAGGGAGCTTATAAGTTCCTCCAGAGTGATTTTGTTGAGATCTTTCGCCAGCTTCAGAGCAGTAACCATAGGCCTCCACTGCTTGGGTAAACTTCTGATTATCTTCTTGACATGGTCAGCAGTAGAGTATCCCTTGTCCAGAACTTTGAGACCAGCTACCAGAATCTGAAATCTGGAGAACATAGTTTCAATGGATTCAGATTCTTCCATTTTAAACGCCTCATACTTCTGAATGAGCGCCAGAGCCTTTGTTTCCTTGACTTGAATGTTGCCCTCATGCGTCATTCTGAGAGAATCAAAGATGTTCTTAGCTGTGTCTCTGTTAGAGATCTTCTCATACTCAGTATAGGAGATAGCACTGAGAAGGATGGTTCTGGCCTTATGGTGATTCTTGAAATCACGCTTTTGTTGATCAGTCATTGATTTTCTATCAATCTTCTGACCAGTTGCATTAACAGGGTGCGTGTATCCATCTGTCACCATATCCCACAGATCAGCATCATGTGCTAGAAAGAAGCTTTCAATTCTGTCTTTCCAGTAGTCAAAGTTTTCTCCATCAAAGACTGGAGGTTTGCCGCTGAATCTGTCTCTATCCTCATTGTTGTCATTGCTGAAATGAGAGTTGTTTCCTGCCATAGTGTTTTTCTGACGCTGGATCTTTTACTGACACGGTTAAGTGTTTTAGCTCAGAACCAGGCGCTCTGATGCCAATTGAAGGGGTGAAAAACACAAGAAGGGGGGGTTGAATTGTAAAACTGGAATCTTAAAGCAAATGACAAGATATTTTTATCCTGGTTCGTTTGATCTCAAACTACTCCAGTCCACCCGTCAAGGTGATTTCGCCTCTCTCCAACGAGGTCTTAATTCACTATATTCAACTGAATACAAATCTGCTTTAGCAACTGCTAAAACCTTCTTGATTCAAACCACAATCCGGTTTGTCAAGGCAACACTTTCTTACAAAGGTATAAGCAAATGTGTGTGAATGTTTTCTACAAAAACTATATCACAACTGTGATGTTTACACAAATGAAGCTTAGAATACTAGGTTGCTAAACGCTAATGGAGTATCAGAGTTTGTTGGTTTAGCAAAACTTGTAGAGTGAAGATTATTGTTCAGCTTTGTGCGTGTAGAGAGTTTGGAAGCATTAGCCGTGATAATCTTCAAAGCTTGGTTTATATAGCACTTGAGAAGATGAACGTTGAAGCAAATATTCTTGATTCAATGCTAATAACAAGCTTTCCTTTTTGAGCAGATCTTGTCTAGAATGATGCCGTTGGTATTGATTAGCTTTCAATGCACAGTACCGTTGCTTCTTCAATGCACGTTCTGGCTTGGCTCATTCTGATTCTGCTTCGCTGCTGATGAACTAATTTGATTCTGTATCAGAGTGTTTTACGCGCAGTTCTGTTCATCAAGCTTCAGCATGTGCAAGCGTTGATCATCTGATCTTGACGTTCTGATTCAGCAACTTCTGATGCTGGTGTATGAAATCATATTCTGATGCTGAAAACGTGATCTTGCTTATTTTAATCAGCATATCTGCAAGTCAGAGCATAGTAATTTTAGGCAGCATATAATTCACTCATAAAATATTTAACTACTATATCTTTTCACTTTGTTATCATCAAAACTTAAATATAGGGTACTAGATTCAAACATTGTTCTAACACAGGTACTTCACAATCAGTCACTATCATGATGCTTTCGTCCGGAAACTCGAAGTTCATTGACTGATAGTCGTCTACGGCCTGATGTGCCAAGTGGTCTGCCAACACACTTCCCTTGATGGCTTTCTGGGTCGTGTACTGAATGTCGTATTCCGTCAAGATCATTTGCCATCTTGCAATTCTCCCGGACAGAGCAGGCTTTTCAAATATGTACTTTATAGGATCCATCTTTGAGATCAACAAGGTAGTATGAGTCAGCATATACTGTCTCAGCCGGCGAGCAGCCCATACCAAAGCGCAGCAAGTTTTCTCAAGCAGTGAGTATCGGGTCTCACAGTCGGTAAACTTTTTGCTAAGGTAATAAATGGCATGCTCTTTTCGGCCAGACTCGTCATGCTGCCCCAGCACACACCCCATTGAGTTGTCGAGTACTGTCAGATATAGTATCAGAGGTCTCCTTTCAACCGGTGGCATAAGGATAGGTGGTTCTTGGAGATACTCTTTGATTCTGTCAAAAGCAGCCTGACATTCATCGTTCCAACGTACTACCTGATCTTTCTTCAGCAGCTTGAAGATTGGTTCACAGGTAGCAGTCAGGTGTGAGATGAAGCGAGCAATGTAATTCAGGTGTCCTAAAAAGCCTCTGACTTCCTTCTCTGTCTTAGGGACTGGCATCTCTTGAATAGCTTTAACCTTGGCAGGGTCCACTTGAATGCCCCTATCACTTACAACGAAGCCTAGCAACTTTCCAGATCTAACCCCGAAGGTGCACTTGTTCGGATTCAGTCTCAGCTTGTACAGTTTCAGACGGTCAAACAACTTCTGCAGATGATCTAGGTGCTCTTCCTCAGTCTGGGACCTTGCGATCATGTCATCAACATACACTTCTATCTCATGATGGATCATGTCATGAAATAGAGCAACCATGGCACGTTGGTAGGTTGCCCCAGCGTTCTTTAATCCAAAAGGCATGACCTTGTAACAGAAGGTGCCCCACTGAGTAACAAATGTAGTCTTTTCCATGTCTTCAGGTGCCATCTTGATCTGATTGTAACCTAAAAAACCATCCATGAAAGAGAATACCTTGTGCTGAGCTGTATTATCAACAAGGACATCAATGTGAGGTAAAGGGAAGTCATCCTTGGGGCTGGCCCTGTTCAGATCCCTGTAGTCGACACACATTCTGACCTTACCGTCTTTCTTCGGTACCGGCACCACATTAGCAACCCACTGAGGGTAAGAAGTCACTGCAAGAAACCCGGCATCAAACTGCTTCATAACCTCGGCTTTAATCTTCTCAGACATCTCTGGACGCATCCGACGGACCTTTTGCTTGACCGGAGGGCAATCTTCCTTAGTTGGCAAGTGATGGACCACAATATCGGTATCCAACCCGGGCATGTCTTCGTAGGACCAGGCAAAGATCTCCATATAATCATGTAGCATCTTAGTCAACCGTTGCTTCACACTGAGCTCTAGGTTGGCACCAATCTTTACCTCTTTCCTGTCTTCCTCAGTACCCAAGTTTATTGTCTCCATTGGCTCTTCGTGGGGTTGAATTTCCCTCTCTTCCTGAAGTAACAGTCTTGCAAGCTCGCCAGGCACTTCGCAATCATCTTCACCTTCGTCTTCGGCTAAGTTGATCGGATTTTCGAAGTCATAACTGGCAGTAGCAGAGTCGTTATCAGTGAGATCCAGAGTGGATTGAAACCTGTATGAGTGAGTGTGTGTGTAAATACAACTGTTTTGAAATATATGTAAAGGAAAGAAAGACAGAAAAGGAGCATAAGATTTGCAATGCGAGAAAACGTCCAAGATTTTTATTTATGATATATGAAATGACAATTTATGTGCCCTCACAAATAAAACCACGGTGCCTCGGGTAAGACACCGGGCCATAGAGTTTATTATTGTTTATTACAGATACCAAAAACATAGGAATTCATTACTTAGTAACAAGAGAAACAGATAGATTGTCCTTTGCACTCCAATTGCTAAGTCCACTGTCGGTTGCCGGGTAGATCCAGCTATTAAACTCAGCCTCATCCACTTCATCTTCGTCCCCAATAGCATTCACTCCATGAGCCGACAGGGGAGCTGTCACTACATTAGGCTTCTCAGATGCCTCAAACTGTACCTCCTTGGCGTCAATAAGGTCCTGCAGCTTGCTCCTTAATGTCCAACAATCATCAGTGGAATGCCCCGGGCTATCAGAATGGTACACACAGCGGGCATTCGGGTTGTACTTAGGAGATGTAGTATTGGGGAACTTCGGAGCCTCTCTGACGGTCACTAAGTTGGTTGAGAGCAACTGTGGTAAGATCTGCGACAAGGTCATGCTCAGACGGGTGAACTCTCTCCGGGGTCTTTCAGCCCTTTGAGGATTGGTTGGCCGAGGAGCGGCAGCAGACTTGGCAATCATTACCGCGCTGACAGATTGGCGGCGCTCCGATCTCTCTGATCTCTTGGAACCATATACATCACTAGCCTCCTTCTTGAAGGGTTTCTTCTCAGAACTAGACGATGCACCCTTCGGAATCTTACCAGACTTTAACCCAGCCTCAATTCTTTCTCCAGTCAGAATCAGATCAGTGAACCCTGCAGACGAATTCCCGATAAGATGGTTGAAAAATGGCCCAGATAGGGTCCCTAAGAACATGTCTACCAACTCCCGATCAGTCAACGGTGGCTGCACCCTGCCAGCCAAGTCTCTCCACTTCTGAGCGTACTCCTTAAAACCTTCACTTGAACCTAACGACATACCCTGGAGTTGGGTACGTGTAGGGGCAAGGTCGGCATTATATTGATACTGCTTGTAGAAAGCAGTAGCCAACTCCTCCCAGTTACGAACCTTGGTCCCATCCAGCTGATAGAACCATTCGAGATGAGTCCCTGAAAGACTCTCCTGGAAGAAGTGGATCCACAAATTCTTATCCGCTGAGTACGGTTGAATTTTCCGAACATAGGACCTGAGGTGTAGCTTGGGACAAGACGCCCCGTCATACTTAGAGAAAGAGGGTGCTTTGAACTTCCGAGGAATAATCACACCAGTAGACAAACCCAGATCTCCGAAATCCAGCCCAGGTACCTGTTGTATCTCCATAGCATTCAACCTATCTTCCAGCTGCTTGTAACGGTCTTCTGCCGGAGGATATTGTTCTTCATCAAAATCAGTCTCGTTGTCAGAGACTACCGGACTAGGACCCTTTTCTGTCTGAGGAGTACTCTTGCCAACAGAAGAACCAGCCTCTTCATTCTGCAAAGTGTTGCCAAACCTTCGGCCCGAGTTGAACAGAACAGTCCTTCTCTTCTTCTTCTTCTCCTTCTTCAGGAGTAGAGCCTTCAGCTCTTCTTGGCCCTGAGCCAAACCCTTGATTAATTCCTGAAACTGCGCATTCTGCGCCTGAAGAGCTTTGATGGATGTCTCAGTTGATGACGAGTCGGGATTCATGATGCTGAAATAAACAGCGAAGAACTGTAAGCAACCTGAAAAGAGGGAAAACCTGCTATGCACATGATGAATGATATGTGTTTATGCAATGCATTCAAGGGTTCGAAAGTTCAAATTTGTTGTAGACAAAAAGGAACACACGTTATCATTAAGGAAATAACTGTTTTAGTACATCAAAGCCTCATGGGCAAAATAATACAAAAGCAAATCAATCCCAGAATATACTACGCATCCTCTTTGGAGCTATGTAAGTGTTGAGATTCCTCTCCTCATGCAACAGGCGGGTGAGCTCCAAGACCTTCTTTTCACTGGCATGTAGACTGGTCTCAAGAGAATTCCGTTCTTCCCTAAGCTGGATCCAGCTCTTCTGCATCTCTTCCCAGGATGTGGGCATATCAGGGTGCTGAATAGTGTAGGACACTTCTCCTTCCAAGACTGGCTCTTTGATCACAGGGAGCATATGGGGATAAGGCATCACTAACTTCTGGGAGCGGGCGCGTATCCATTTGAGATAAGGTTCCAATGGGATGGAGTTCCTGTGCCCCAGTGTCTTGCTGTCTATCCTACTTGGCATCCTCCAAGCTCTGATAAATCTCTGGCGAAGTCCTTGAGTATCGTTGTCGAAGTCAAAAACTATGTCAGAAATTAACATGTCATGAGGACCATCCCTCCGAGCATAACCAAACTGTCTCCAAGCCAGGCATGGGTTGTAAGTAATACCTCCTCTGATTCCAAGTAAAGGAACATTAGGGTACTCTCCGCAACGATCAATGATAGTGACATCTTCTCTGGACCTAGGGCACCATTGTATATATGCATGTGTAAGAGTCATCAACCGTTGTGACCATCTCAAACCCCGCTCATTTTTCAAGACTGATTGTGGAAGGTGCGAAATAAACCACCTTCCCAGGAGAGGAGTGCAACACATAAGGACACCTCTTTTTCTCATGGTTCGAGTGTAACATGAGTGAAGGATGTCCCCTAGCAACGTAGGTATAGGATTCCTGGACATAAAGATCTGGACAGCACTGATACCTATAAGCTGATCTGGGTTAGGGAACAACACCAAACCATAGACAAGGAGGGCCACAACCTCTTCAAAAGCTTGCAAGTCAAGGGAGTTCCAACATTCATGGGCCTTTTCAAACAGAAACCTAGCTAAGAACCCTTTGATACCACTTCTAACTTCCCAATGTCCCTTGAGGTCAGATGGCTGTAGGTGCAAGGCTTTAGCAATCTCTTCAAGCTTAGGTTCCTTTTCTGTACCGTTGAAGGGTAGCTGATCAAGGATATGGATCTTCAGGAGCCGGGAGAACTCCTCCAATGTAGGTACCAACTGATAGTCCAAGAAGGTGAAACAGTGATGCAGAGGGTCGAAGAACTGGAACAGGACCTTTATCATATCTTCCTCAATGTTGGTATTGACCAAGCTGATGAGACTTCCATGTATTTCACTGAATGAAGAGTTCTCGGGAATCCTGGATATAAGCTCCTTAAGCTGAGGAGGGATCCTTACAAGACTGACTTGAATTGTCTTTCTACGAACAGTTTCCATGTCCTACAAAACAAAGAACAAAGATGAAGATCCGAACCCCTGAAATGGTTAGTCAATGCATATGATGCTGGATGATGTCATGATGCTATGATTAAACACACCACAGATATTTACAAAGACAAACATGTAAGGCACACAAGGCACACAAGACAAGCCCTTAGGGTTTAAGGCCAGCATGGGGTCTGGGTAGTACCCTCTTGAAGTTGGTGGGTTCAACCTGTCCTATCAAAGTAACCGGGTTCTAAGGGTCCCAATATCACCAGATTGCTTTCATTGTTCATCGTTTCGATTTAGCCACTGAACTGGCGATCGAAATATTCCAGGAAAGCAACCCTCAATTGAGTGTAGTATCGAGTATCAACCAACCTCGGACTGCACCAAAGTCAGTTATCTCACTACCCTAAAGAGGCCAAGATAGTTCAATTAAGGTTCCTAAGGTCTGTTGATGCTTCACGACACCATGCGGAGGCCCCGTACTCTCCTTGACTGAACTCAAGGGTTACCGGTACACACCAAAGTGCCACATCAACGTAGCAGACTGTTTCAACCATGTCGGTATACCCCGCACAGTTCCTTCACAGCCTTGTTGCTACTTTCTAAGAAGGTATCCCCAGATCCGGGTTAGGATCTATAGAACTCCCAAGACAGTCCCACAATTTAAAGCAAACAAGGAAAGCAATTGAAAACACAGTTATGAACTAACCCTAAGGTACACCTCACTTTAAGTTAAGTCCCCAGCAGAGTCGCCAGTTCTGTGATCGGTGGATCTGGAACTGACTGTTTAACGCTGGTTCGCGAAATGTCGCGGAAGCAAGAGTCGCCACCGTCTTTTATTTTCTCCAAATGGAAAGGACAAAAGTACAGAAAAATTCCTTAAAGAGATTGCTCTCGGTTCGGGAGGTAGATTATAGAAAGGGAAGGTATTAGCACCCTTTCTATCCATCGTTATCCATGGGCTCTTAGATACTTGCTCATTTGTGTTTTCAAAAATGGTTTGTTTGCTTTTCAATTGTGGGTTTTAAAAAGTTTCTTTGAATATTCCAGTTCGACTCTTGTATCGGTCCTCAAGAGTGTTTGAAAAATTGCTTTCGAAAGCTTTATGAAAAGGTGTCGGTGTGAAAAGTATTTTGAATTTGTTTTGAAATTAGAGCAAGTATCTACGAGAACCTACCTACCCTAAGGAATTCGTCTGTGTAAATATCCTTTAAAGTAGTGCCATCCCACCATTGAGAGGTAGGTAGCACCACCATTGGAGGTGTTCGGGTCAATTCGATGTTCGGGACGTGGTGATCACCAGAGCAATGGGAAGACACCTTAGAAGCTACCCTCATGCCAGGTTCCCGGATCATGAGGACTTACTAAGACATCCTCTACTCGACGATCACCTTTCGAGGCAAGGCAACAGTGAGGCGTACCCTAGGGGTGGTGTGTGATTGTGTGTCGTTTTCAGATATTTTTGTCCTTTGTCATGTTATGAGTGAGCTACGCGTTTGTTTTTATTTTTATCCATACATTCTTTCATGCCATTATTTAACAGTTTAAAGTGCGAGAAGTAAAATTCTAAGCTATTACAAAAGGCGCGGGTCCACATCGCCAAAATTTCTTGAACCCGATTTGACAGAAAAAATAAAGAAAGTAAAAGCAAATAAAAGTGCGAGAAATTAATTTACAAGGCCTTGGGAGAGATACATAAATATTATACGAAAGAAGAAATAAATGTGCGAATTGAAATTTAAATCGAAACGAGGGCGTTGGACCCTTTTTAACTAAATTAAATTAAATGATGAAATTAATTAATTAAAAAGAAAAGAAGTTGTTTTTTTGGTATTTATGTTTAATGGAAAAAAAGAATTAATTGAAATTAAATGCTAACCCTAATTCTATTTGTTTTTAATTTATTATGAAAAGATCAAATTTTATCCTAAAATTAACCCTAATTATTTTATATACAATTTAATTATGAAAATAAATATTTAATATTTTAATTATTATGAAAGAAAAATAAATAAAAATTATCATAAACCCTAATTCTATATTCTTTATATTTTTAGTGAAAATGTTAAAATTAAAACCTAAATTTAAAACTAACCAATTAAAGTTATTTATTTACAAAATACTATTAAATAAAATATTTGATTATTTTTTCTCTTTTCTGATTTTTTATGTGTTTTTTATATATTATGAAAAATATTAAATTAATTAAAAACAATAATTAAAAAGAAAAATAGAAATAATACAAAAGAAGAAAAAATAAAATGGCAAACCTAGGGGGGTATCTGTCCCCAAAGTGGAGGTTAGTCTTTTAGAAATCTGGCCCAATTAAATTGCTGGCCTCTTTGACTTTTCAGGACGCGTGTACACGCGTTGACTAGGGTGCATCATGTTCCTCAACTCTACGCCCTTGGATTGATGATATTGATCGTATGGACGGCTTGATGGAGGAGCGTATGGTGTGTCCTTTAGGCTGAAACTGCATATAATTATTAATTGAAAAATAAAGTGAAAGGGGGTGAGGACTTGGGGCTCGAACCCAGGTCCTGAACATTACCACTCAAACGCTCCACCAACTGTGCCATCTTGCTTATCTGTAAATAAAATAACTAATGAACATAATAAAACAAATATGCGTTAGTGCTTGGTTTTCGCGCGAACTTTCAAACCAGCCAATCATCGCCTGCCACGAGATCATCTTCTCCATTGTTTATTTTTTCCTGAAACATAAACATAATAAGCCACAGTTTTTTAAGCGTTCTTTTAGGCATGCTTTTGAAAAATAGCGAATAGCCCAAGAACGCTCATAAATTGAGCGCGAGGGTGGGTTCCTTTTCGTCTGAGTATGCCTGATTCAATGGTGATATTCATGTGTCCTAATTTTTCCATATCACAAAACGCCCAAATTAAAGCTTGCAAAACCCTAATATTCATTCATGGCAAATCTTCATACGATGCACAAAAACAAAATTAAACCATTGAGTTAGCATTAGAATCACACGATGAACATGAATCAAGCATTAAAAATTACAAAAGATGCATGAATTGAGATGCACGACTATGGATTTTTTTTGTGTACAGGTCCTGTTCGTTTTACCAATTCTTGAAGTTATGATGGATGATTTTGATTAGAAACCCTTCCTTGAAGCTTCAGGAAGGTGATGGGATAAAAATCTCGCCTTGAATCGCCCTCCAAAAGTGTTTTCAGAATTGAGATTTTTAAGAAAAAGTGTGAGTTTTATCTTCAGGTTCTTGCGCATCTTCTTGGTTTTTTGCATTAGGGTTGTGTTCCTTGTATATGTAGTAATGATTTAGGTCAAAAATCTGATCAAAAGAATCCAAGATTTGATTGTTCAATATTTGATTTTCAAGCATTAGTTTTTCCAATCTTTTGCATGCAATTTGATACCAAATCATGCCAAAACTTTCCACAAATGATTATGCACGAATCTTGAGTGTCCAATGAGAGTATTTTCTGCACAAAAAGATTTTATTTCATTAGTTTTGTATTTTTCATGTATTTTATTTAATTAAATGAATTATTAATAATAAAAAATTCAAATAAATAAATAAAAAATGGAGAAAAACTTCCCTTTGGGCCAAATGGTCGTGTGTATGCTTTGGATGATGAATTGTGGAAGAAAAATAGGCCCATTAGCAATTTTAGGTCATTTGAATCAATGTTGACTTTTCAAAATATCCAAAAATTTCCCAACTTCCACAAGGCATAACTTGCTCAATTTTTAAGCTTTGCTCATGTTCTTGGACATTTTGGAAAGGTCTTTGAGTCCTATAACCAATGTCTTTGGTCCCATGTCATTTTGATTTACCAATATCAAGTTATGGCCTTTGATTTAAAGTCCCTTTTTGTTGACTTTTGAAAATGACCTATAATGTTGAAATTGATAACTTTTTGTGAGAGCATTTCTTGGACTTGAAGTATGAACAGGAGTTGTAGGAAATGTCATTCTCTTCAAAATGAGCTTTGGATGGAATTTTTCTGATAATCCATGTGAAAGTTATGCCCTGGTCAATTTACAGTTGACTTTTTCAACTGTCCAAATAAGGAAACTTTTGCATCTTGATGATTTTTGAGCCAAGCTTTGAGAATCATGATCAAGCATTGATCAAATGATGTTTGTGGCTTCAAAATGAGATGTTGACCAAAAATTTGAACTTTTGACTGTCAAATGACCATTTTGCCCCTACAGTTGACTGTAGTGCAATTAGGGTTTTGACTGTGCAATTTTATGCTGAAAGTCTTGAAACTTGGTATGAGGATGCTTGACCATGTTTATTGGCATGTGGGACTTGCTTGGACCCTTGGAAACTTCATTTTCTTGATCAGAGCCAAAACCCTAATTTTGACTGTTCAGGAGGCTCTTACACTGTGCAACCCTTGGGGAATTTTGAGGCTTGTCTTGGCAATTTCTTGAAGAATATGGGAGGGCAAATTTTGGGGTACAACAGAATGCGATGAACAATATTATTCGTTTCTCTTTGATAATTATATTAATTTTAATTCAATTAAAATAATATTGTTTTCAATTAGAACAATGTTACTTTCAATTAATAACATGATTTTAATTAAACTATTGGATTAATTCATAAAATATACAATAATGGTGACATGGATTGAGTGTTATAATGCCACATAATTAAAATATATGACACATCATCTAAAATGGATGGGGGATCTAGTAGTTGCCAAGACATGTTAAATAAAGGGATAAAATTCGCAAATTTTTTAATAGGGAGACTAGTTCTTTAGAAACTCCAAACTAAGGGGACCAAAAATTAATTTAAGCCTTTTAAAAATTAATAGATATTTATACAGAAATAGGGAGGGATGGATACTAAGGTGTCCATATCCGCACCCATGTCCGCTTATTTTAAGGATAATTATTTGTGCATGTACTCATTTTTGCGGGTTCGTATCCTACCTATACAAAAATAGGGCAGGGTGGATACTAAGGTGTCCATATCTATACTCATACCCGCTAATTTTAAACGGGTAATTATCCGCGTCCGTATCCATTTTTACAGATTTTTATCATATCTTTTGTGAGTATTTTTGTGGATACTCAATGAGAATGTGTCAAATTACCATCCTTGATAGTATATTTCAATTAAATTCCAAATTATTTAATAATTATATTAAAATAATTTATTTTTATGATTTGAGATTATAAAGTCTAAGTTTTTTATTAAACTGATGTATCATAGATTGACTTGATAGTATTATTGTCAATACTCTTTAGATTATAAAGTCAAACTTTGAATTGAATTTTTTTTATAAATATATTTTACAATCATTTTTTACCTAGGAAAATTAAATATTAAATACAATTAATCTTTTATATATATATATATGGATTGCAATGATAATAAAATATAGGATTTTAGTCCCATTTACAAAATTAATTTCTATATTTTAAATTCAAATAATTTTAGTCTCTCTCACATTCTTTTATAAAAAATCAATGAAATTTTTGTTTTTTAACTTATATTTTTATCTATAATTAGTACGATATTTGTGCTCCCACGCGGATAAATTTATTTGATATTATATAAAATATATTTAGTAACATGTAAATTTGAAATGAATAATTTGATTATAAAAGAATAATAATCATAAAAATTTAACTATATTAATTAACCATATAAAAAAAGGACAAGTGAGTTGGAGAAAAAAAATGAAATTTTAACAAATACAAATATAAAATTTTAGATATAAACGCAAAATTTGAAATGATTTACTTATTTGTAAAATGAATAATAATCATATAGATTTAATTATATTAAATAATTATACAAAAAGAAGAAAAAATAATAATCGTGAGATGGAGAAAAAAATAATGTTTAAAAATAATGAATTTATCTCTCAAATTAAAATAATAATTAATTAAATTAAAATAGATATTGTGTTGATAGTGACCCGTAAAAAAATAATAATAATTAATAATAAATGATATGATTAAAAATAAATACTAATATTTCATTGAAATTCTAAAAATAACTTACAGTTTTAATTTAAATTTTAATTTATTTATATGCAATATGAATTGATAAATTTAGTTTTGTAATACAATTAATATTAAAACTTTTAAATAATTGATCATTTTTAAACATGTAATAAATCATCATTTAAAAAAATCAATTTAAAAGATGTTGATATTTGAAAAAAAAAAATGTTGTAAAATTTTTAACCCCTCATAAATATTTATCTTAAATATAAAAATATAATAATTTAATATATATTTTTAAATATATAGAGGTGGCACATTTCCGATGAGAGGGAGTGGAAGTCATAGTCGTTGTGATGTTTTAGTGGTGGTGCAGAGTTGATCGGTGATGTGTTCAAAACTGAACCATCGGTGGCTTCAAGAATACACTGTAATTTGCATTTCGCTTATTGATTACCGACGAATTCCTTCCTCTTCTTTCTCTTTTGATTTCTCTACTGTGGAATTGTTGTATTGTTAATTTTTATTGTGGCAGGTTGTGGTTCATGAATCGGAATCAAACTTTTATCGTAATTACTGCTTCACAACTATACATGTCAAGTGCTCGACAAAAATCCTCAAATAATTTCTCAAAAGTCCAAATCATCGTACATGATAACTAAAAATGAGTTAAAACTGTAACGTGAAGTTAGACTCATCTCTTACAAATTTACCAAAAATTTGTAATGTCATTAGAAACTTAATCTTTCTTTATATTTTTCTCATACCATATCAATTAAGAAACATTACAACTTCACCAATTATTTTTTCCATTTTATTGCGATTATCACTCTTTAGCATATCAACCATTTTGATACCCTCTCAACAAATCTACAAAGATTTATCTTTCATCATAACTTAGAGTCGTTATCAAAATGAGTGAACTCATTATGCGCTCAAGGATTTTCTTCTGTAATGGAGGAGGTAATCATGGAGCCTCATGATTCTTCCACGCCTGGTGTATTACGATGGGAGAACTGACTTGGATGTTTTGCGTTTGATTTCAAATGTTGCGGTTAGAAAAAGTCGCCACCGACTTTTCTCTTATCCAAAAGGAAAGGTAAAAAAGCACAGGAAAGACCTTTGAGATGTTTTCTTGAGTTCGGGGGGTAGATTATGAAAAGGGAGGATATTAGAACCCTTTTCATCAATGGTTTTCCACGGGCTCTTAGTTACTTGCTAGATCACTTGCTTTTATTTGAAATTATGCTTTGTGTGGTTTTTGAAAGTATTTTGTAAAAAGGCCATTGTTTAGGCAAACTTTTGTAATGATTCTCGTTCGTAAGAATGTATACAAAGGCGTTGATCTTTTGAAAATGTTTTCAAGTTTGAAAGGTGTTTTGAAAGTGTAGATGTTTGTTTTGAAAATAGCAAGGATGTTTTTGTTTTGAAATGGAGCAAGTAACTAGGAACATTCTACCTACTCAAAAGTCTTTCATGTTCATTTCCTTTTTCCTTTGACATTGTTATCTTACCATTGATTTGGTAAATAACTCAATCTTTGGATGTTAAAGGGACGGGCGTGGGTCATCGTATAACCATGATTAGCAATGTTGCAAGATATCTTAGCATTTTTCTTTAGGGACTATGATCATTTTGAAAGGCAACATAGATAGCGTCATCGAGGGACTATGATCTTGTATTTTGCTTATTTTTGCTAAGATATCTCACATGCATAATATGATCATTTTTGTAAGATAACCAAGTGGATTTTACCCTAGGGGTGCTTGTGTGTAAGTGCATTGATTTTCATACTTGGTTTTTGTCTTGAATTAGGGTTTGCTACTTGTTGATTTTATCTTTTCATACAAACCCTAATTACTAGAATTTATATAAAGCGATAAATTGCGAAAGTAAAATTACTATGCTATTACATCATTAGGGGAGGGGGTGTACAAATTAACAAATGGAGATTACAAGAAAATTAAACCTAATTATCAATTACAACCATATTGAATATTGTACAAAATTAAAAATAACATGCAAGAATATAAATGGACAAAGAAATTATTTTTGTTGTTTTTATGAAAGGGGTTTTAACCTAATTAAGAGAGATGATTAATGAAAAAAAACAAGATTTAAACCTAAATTAATTAAGAGGGAAATTAAGTTAAAAATGTATTTTAGTTTTTTTTTTGTAAAAAGGTTTTAAATTGATAATAAAAATATAAAAATTAATTAAAAAAGAGGAACCTAAGTTCTAAATTAATTTTGAATAAAATAAAATAAAATAATAATTAAGCCTAAGTCTAAATATTAATTATTTAAGAAAAAAAGAAATTAATTTGTTTAAGAAAATGTTTTTAGTCTTTTTGTTTTATAGACAAAATAGAATATATAAGTGTAAATAATAAATAAAAATATTTTTTTGGATTTTTATTAATAAAAATAAAAATAATTTTAATAATAATAAATAATAAAAATATTAAAGAAAATAAAATATAATGAAATAAAATAAAATAAAAAGAAAATGAAATAATTAAAGAAAAATGGGCCAGGGGGTGCTGAAGTATATCAATGTTAGTGAAAAGAAAAAAAACAAAAGGCCCAAATGGAAGCCCAGACGATGCAAAAAAAGCTCAAAAATGTCAAAAATAGTGAAAAAAAATGCAAAAGGTCACGTTGGGGCTTGAACCCATGACCTAAGGGTGACAGACGTGCCCTTTAACCACTGGGGTGGTGATACATCCGTTAACTTGTGTGAAATGATAAATACATAACACAAAACGTGCCCTGATTACACTTCATCTTCAACCTCCAGCCAAAGGATATCTAACTTGCTCATTTCTCAACCATTTGCAAAAATGTAAACATAAAAATTGCTTCATTTTGTCACATGAATCCAACCATATAAATATCATAAGCTATAAATCAAAGATGAATGAGAATTCCTAAAAGTATCAAATTCTGACCTAAATATTTCAGAAAGTTCAAACTCCAAATTCTCTTAGCTCAATCAAAATAAATGAAATCTATGGACATGTATAGTTTCAGGGCAATGATGTCTACATTTTATCTTCACAAATGCAAGCCTAACAATGCCTAAATATGAAGATAGAAGTTCAAGAAAAATACCTCAAAACTGGAAATCGTGAAATGGATTTGAGCTTGTTTCAGGCAGTGGTGATGATCAGGCTAGCTTCCTCAAGTCCCCAGGAAGCTAATGCAATGGTTTGCTTGAGCAATGGATGGCTAGAATGGTCAGGAGAAGTCAAGTTCCAGATCTCTGTTTTTGGTTATGGAGGATGATGAAGATGGAGTTACAGTTTCAAACTAAGGACATGGATGGACTATATTTGATGTAACGAAGCTTTAGGAATGAATTTGAGGGAAAACACACGAGGGAAATGAGAGATACAAGTTTAAGGTCAGAACTGTGTATCAATGGAGTTTTTTTGTGCAATTTCTGGCTAGAGGGAATTTGGGAGTGTTTCAGGGTGCTAAAACTCGTGCCTTAGCTCACAAATAGTGACTCTATTTATAAGCAACCGGTTTGAAGACTTCTTGTTGATCAGAATTAAAAATCACAATTGTATGCATAACATGTGATTTTTTGAGAAATTCAAGTTTCAAAGCCTTATTAACTTGCTAAGATAGAGTGGTTATGCTTTAAAAAAGCTTGCTTGTGACTTTATGGATGGAGTGTGTTGTACCCCAAAATTTTCCCTCTCAATTTTCAAGGCCTTTCTCACAAGGATTCTCAAGGTTCAAGCTTGCACAAGTGCATTGGAATTTTCCAGTACCAAAATTAAAAGGAAACTGTCAAAAAGGGAGAAAACAGATAAAAATATTATTTTGACAAAAATTGGAGAAATACAAGTGTGCTTCGTTTCAGCTCTTTCGATTGGGCTTTTGGCCTCTTTCAACCCAAGCTTGGCTTGCATCCTTCGATTGGCCTTTTGACCTCTTTCGACCCAAGCTTGGCTTGCATCCTTCGATTGGCCTTTTGACCTCTTTCGATCAGCATCCTTTGATTGACTCTTGGCCTCCTTCGATTGCTCAAAATGGATGCTAGCGAGCCTCTTTCGCATGGGCGTGTGACTTCTTGTTGCATGTTTCGTTTGTGACTTTTGCTGCCTACATTGCTTGCCTTGAAAACCATGTTTAATGGCCAGAAGTGCCCCCTGCAAGGCAAAAACCCTCTTGATGATGTCCTTCGATCCAGGAGGAAAAAGCCTCTCTTTTGCCCTCTTTCGATCACACATCCTGTCCTTGCACGCCTTTTTCGTTTGGGGGAGTGACTTCACCAACGTTGCAAGCTTCGATTGAGCCTTCTATCCCTGGCACACATCCTTCGCTTGGGGGTGTAAATCCTTGGGCACAAGTGTTTTGTCCTTCTTTCGTTTGGCCATATGGCCCCTTTGTAGATAAATTTGAGTGGGAAGGATTTCCTGTTACAAATGGCCTGTTCCAAGCATACAAACTCTTCACTATGTCATTGCCTCAGGAGAAGAAAGCATCTGGGTGGTGCATTCGAAGAGTTTTGTCAGGCATGTCAAGATGTCCCCAATCAAAGGACATATATTACTGATCCATCCCAAGAGCATTAATTTGGCCCATTCGAAGGATTGTGTAGGGAAGTCATTCGAACGTCACTTCGATTGAAAAAGGAGATGGTTACTGAAAGTCTGGTCGAAAGGTGAGGCTAGGGAGTCAAGACAAAAGGATGAGAGACCAAAGGCATTTGTTGACCAAGTCTCATGCGCTTCCAGGCTCGGGCCTGATTCACTGGCCATAAAACGCCAAAACTGCTGCACAGCAGTCCTGAAACACTGTCCAATTCCTTGTACCAAAATGGCAATAAAACACTGTCCCTCGAAAGCTACAAATACAACATACCCCTTTTGTTTGAATTTTTTTTGTTTTCCCTCCCAAAGCATCAACCAAGCCACATCTTTGTTTTAACTCCCAACCCTTTTCTCTATAAATAGAGGAACCATTGACAAAGAAAAAGGGCCAGATTTTTGCTAAGAGAGAAGAATCATAAAAAATCCTCAAGCACTAAAACTCTCCCATATTCTCAAACTCTCCAACGTTCTCAAACCTTCATAACTCTAAGATTTTTTCCCATAAAAAGTCTCAGCGGTATACCTTTCGATTTACTTCCCCTAGACTGAAGCAACCTTCGATTCACGTATCACCATCATATACTCTCTTCAATTCAGTGACTGCCCAAACTAAACATTAACAGAACTAGCTTCAGGAAGATCCCAGCGAGGCTCCCTCCACCATCAAAAAAAGGTCACCTACAGCTCTTTCGACTAAGCACTTTAAGAGGTAAGTTTCTCTCCAGCTTGGAACTCTTTCATTTAAACATCATGAGTACATGCCAATAAAGAAAAATGTAGATATTTCTGGACCATGTTTTAGCATTAGATTCTGACTGCTCTTATGCTGAAAACTCAACCTTAATTAGTTTTAATTTGGACTTCGAGACCCATTAGTTTTTTGTGCTAACCCTTGGACTGTAGTTATGTTTGGATGTTGCATTTAAGAACTTGAGACAGGTTTGTTATACTCTTCGATTGGCTAGTTGCACAAGCCTTTCGAATCTCAACCTAAGGGCCTAGCACTCCTGCAGTCGAAGGAAGCAGCAAGGAGCCTGAGGCAAAGAGTGTACTTCACGTTGACCCCAGGCCTCAAACGAAAGAAGTAGCCAGAAGGATGTCCACACTGACTGCCAAGTCTCAATCGAAAGAAGCAGGAGAAGGGTGAAATCGAAAGACACGACCTTACTAACTCCAGGCCCAAATCGAAGGAAGTCAGGAGGGGCAGAATCGAAGGGTGTCTCTGCCCAGATTGAAAGGCTCATTTTCCTTTCTTTTATTTTGTTTTTGCCTTTACATTTGCTTGCCTTTCAATATGGTTGTAATAGTGTAGTATTTATTTCTTGCATTTTTATTTCTTTTGTACAAATGCTAGTAAATAGGATATGTATGGCAAGACAAAACCAACAAGTAGACAACCTAAAAATAAAAGACAAATGCATGCAATAAAACACACTATTCACACATGCACCCTTAGGGTAATTCCGCTTGTTGCCTCGGAAAATGCAATCATGTCCCTCGAGTATGAGACACTCTAGCAATTGTCCCTTCGATAAACAAAGATCGTAGTCCCTCGATGACCCTCGATGTTGCCTTCGATAAAACGATCTCGTCCCTTACGAAATTGCTAGAGCGTCTCACAAGTTGCCTTCAATGATTGCATACGATGACCCGCGCCTGTCCCGTTTAAACATCCTAACACAAGGTTGTTCACCAAATACAATGGTGAAACAACACTGTTAAAAGGGTTAAAAAACATAAGAAAGATATTTTGAGAAAAATAGGGTAGATTGCTCTTAAGTTACTTGATCAAACTTGCAAAACATCCTTGCCATTTTTCAAAACACACTCCACAACACAACTTCAAAAACAATTTCAAAACAAACTTTCAAAAACATTGAATTATCTTTTCAAAAAGACATACACCTTTGTATATACTCAAACAAGAGCCATTACAAAGGTTGCCTGGACAAGGCATCTTTTTCAAAACATTTTCAAAAACCACACACACAAAGCACCATTTCAAACAATTGAAAAGCAAAGGCAAGTAATCTAAGCAAGTAACTAAGAGCCCATGGATAACCATGGATAGAAAGGGTGCTAATACCTTCCCTTTTATAATCTACTCCCCGAACCCAAGAAAACATCTCAAAGGTCTTTCCTATGCTTTTTAACCTTTCCTTAGGATAAAATAAAAAGTCGGTGGCGACTCTTGCTAAACTGCAACATTTGCAAACACAAACGCAAAATTCAAGTCAGTTCTCCCACCGTATCACAGAACTGGTGACTCTGCTGGGGATATTTCTAAAAGTGGGGTTACCTTAGGGTTTTAGATCACCTTTACATGCTTGCTTTGATTGCTTTGATTGCTTTACTTTTTGGGTTCCTTGTTTGGGTTTGTTGTAAATCCTACACCCGGATTTGGGGGCACCTTTTTAGGTAAATAGCAATAAAACTGTGAGGGAACTGTGCGGGGTATACCGACATGGTTGAAGCAGTAGCTATGTTAGTGTGACATATTTGTGGATACCGGTAGCCCTTGAGTAGTCAAGGAGAATACGGGGCCGCTGAGTGATGTCATGAAGCACTAACGAACTCTTAGAACCTTACTTGACCATCTTGGCCTTTTTAGGGGTAGTGAGATGACCGACTTTGGTGCAGTCCGAAGTTGGTAGATACTCGATACTACACTCATTGAGGATTGTTTTCTTGGGATATTTTGGTCGCCAGTTAAGTGGCTAAACCAAAATAATGAACATAGAAAATAATCCAGTGATATTGAGCTCCTTAGAACCCGGTTTCTATTTTAGGACAGGTTGAGCCAACTAACTTCAAGAGGGTACTTACCTACAAATCCCATGCAAGCCTAAACCTAAGGACTTGTTTGCTTTGTGTGAATATGATTACCTGTATATACACTTGCTTACTTTTGCATACATGTACATAACATCATAACATCATACGATAGCATTTTCAATAACCATTTCAAGGATCTCGAGGGTCTTTCGATGCAGGGTCACGTTGAACCAGATGTCTACCAAGGGGCAAGTGGGTTCTCCTCTAAACAAACGCCGTCAAAGATCAAGTGCAACAACTTGAATCAGGGGCTATGACCCACTTGACATGGTGAGCTTGATTCTCGTGGAAAGACATCCACCGGTACAAAGTTCTCCAATCAAAGATGTTGATCAAAGTTCAACTTATAACATTTTCTTGTGTTTACCCCACGAGATTTCTTGAAAGCATGTATCCACATATCATGCATTGCATCATAACAGGTTTTCCTTTTCAGGTTTCCTTATTCTCCTACTGTTTATTTCAGTAGAGATGGCTCTGGAGCAGACTATCAAGGGCATCCAGGCTCAAAACGCTCAACTTCAGAAGATGTTCTTGAACCTATCCAAGGGACAAGAAGAGGTCAAGGCGCTCCTCACCAGGGGCATGATCATGGGAAATCCTGATGGAAACAAAGATGACCAGTTGGAAAGGCTACAAACTGAGATAGCCATAATGAAGGGACAATTGGTGAGCCAGATGGCTCTTATCCAAAATCTAGCACAAGGACAAGACGAGTTGAGGGTTCTCATCAACAAGCTTCGTCAAGATGGATGTAACCAAATGGGGCAAACATCTAGAATTGGGGATCAAGTCATCATTCAGCCTCCCATGATACAAGAAGCCGGTTTAAGGGAGAGAAGACCTTCTCACTTTGCTTCCACGTCACGAGCCCAACAACGACTTCGTCAACATCAACCGGATAATCAACCAAAGGAGGAAAGACTTCAAAGGAAATTCACCCAAATCAACATGCCATTGTCACAAGCATTGCAGCACATGTTGAAGATGAATCTGATTACGGTGATAAACCCTCATCCGAACCCTAAGACTTATTCTCCTAACTACAACCCAGATGCAAGGTGTGCTTATCATTCCGGTAGCCCGGGGCACGATATTAACGATTGTTGGGCGTTGAAGTACAAGATTCAAAACCTGGTCGACGAAGGAATGCTGGAGTTCACACAAGATGACCAGACTGAATTCTTATGTCGTCCCTCAAAGGCTCACCACCTAAAGTGACAAGTTCAGACAAAGAGGCTTCTGTTCATTTTGAATTTTCAAGTTGTAATCTCTTTTGTTATTCAAACAATTATCTATTAATGACAAACTTTGTTTCATTAATGCATTGCATATGTTTGTCTTGAATTCATCCTTTCATTTTCACTATAATTATGCTTTCTTTATGACATTCAACTCTTGCTAAAAGTTACAAGCCTTTAGAGGGAGGATGACGAAACAATACCGTAATCTCATACAGTATGCTTTTGAACAGACCTTGCTAACGATGTACAAGCGTTTCTTTCAAATCCTAAACACTGGAGTTATAAGGAAGATAATCCCTAGTCAACCCCTTCGAGCCAAAGAAGTAGGAGTTTTCTGTTTTTAAACAAATTGAAACCTTTGATTTAAAACTGGGGCAGGGTAGTCTCTCAGTTAATTCAAGAGATGCGCATTGAAGTCGCAAAACTCTCAGTTCATAATACAACGAACGACATCAAAAGCATTCCTCTGGAATCAAAAGACAGTGGTGGTTCCTTATCTCATAGGCAGTCAATCTCTCAAAAGAGAAAAGCCCACTGAGCCAAAACCTACAAAGGAGGCTTAAGAAAGCTGGGGCATCCCGCTGACTGTAATCTCGAAAACAGGAACAGTCAGGCAAAAGTTACGAATAACAAATCAAAAGAACGAGGTCGCTACAAATCCTCAACAACATGAAAAATGTTGCAAAAAAATGATGATTGCCTTCCAAAATTCAACTTGTGTGAACCATCACCAAAAACGTCGTTCCAGACTCTTTTGGAGTTCAAACGCACAATTAACTTAGTTTAGGATTGAAGAACATCACGAAGAGCGGGTGGGTACAAATATACTTTGGGCCTTTATCCTTTGCTTCTTAAACCGTGAACCAAGCCACGTTACAACCCTTCAAAAGTCCTAATTGAAGCATGGGTTAGTTCGAAAGCATACTGTTACAAAAGGTATCCTGACTCCTGTAAGGCTTAGCCCTAAATCTTGTGTTGAATTTGTCTTATAAAAAGTTTTCTGCTAAAAAACGCATTTTTCAAAACTTCGAGACAAGCATAAACTTTGCATCACTTGAATATCACTGTTTGCATTTGGCTATTTGTTTGACAGCAGAGAAATTCACACAATAAATATCCAGTGAACAAAAGCTCTCTCAGTGAACAAAATCAATTCAAGAAGGATGACACTTCCATTGACGAATCTCCTATCAATAAGGGGGCATGACATGTCACTATCCAACACACCTGGGGCAGTCCAGTCAAGATTCCAGGAAATCTCTCAAAGAAGTGCAGAGTAACCAGGGGCAAGTCTCCATCTCCGTCACTTGGGGCATTGAACGTCAACCCCGACAAAGGGTTACATACAATCAAACTTTTTGGCAATGCCACAAACATTTGCTACTAGGGGCAATGATAAGTCTCCCCAAAGTCCTTCTCATAGAATGATTCCCCAGCAAGAGTATAATCTCTGACACCCTTTCCCCAACTGAATCAACCTCAAGAATCCTCGAGGACTTCCCCCAACGAAGATGTCACCTCTCTACAGGACTGACGACAGGGTTTATTTCCCCAACAACACAAGTGTGATCGGTGGGAATGAGAACTGACTGTTTTAGAATGCTGGTTCGCGTTTGCGTTTGTTTTCGCAAAATGTTGCGGTAAGCAAGAGTCGCCACCGTCTTTTATTTTATCCAACAAGGAAAGGACAAAAGCACAGAAAAATTCCTTTTCGAGATGTTTCTCGGGTTCGGGAGGTAGATTATAGAAAGGGAAGGTGTTAGCACCCTTTCTATCTGTGGTTATCCACGGGCTCTTAGGTACTCGCTCACTATGTTTTCAAAAGGTTTGCTTTTCTTTGTGATTGTGGGTTTTAAAAAGAGTTTTGTTTTTGAAGAAAGTGCAAGTGCGAAAAGTTTTTGTTTTGCTTTAAAAGGAGCAAGTACTTAAGAACCTCTACCTACTCAAAAAGGAACTAAACTGTGCAAATGTCCTTTAGATAGTGCTATCCCACTATTGAGGAGTAGGTAGCACCGTCGTTGGAGTTTTCGAGTCAATTCGGTTTAAGGGACGTGTGGTCATTAAAGCAATGTTAGGAAGCTTTAGCGGTAACCCTAATGTCTTAGATCATTTTTTATCGAGGCAACCATTTCGAGGAAACTTTGATCTTTAGACAGGAGGGCGACCTCTAAGACTTCCTATACTCAATGACCATGTTCGAGGCAACCAAGTGAGGTGTACCCTAGGAGTGGCATGTGCAAGTGTGTCCATTTTCAGTTATGTTATCTTTACATGTCATAGTGAGCTACTGTTGATTTTAAGTTAAGATAGATCTTGTCATGCATAGCCTAGTTAGCATACATCTAAACAGTTAATATATATGTACAGGAATTTAAAGTGTGGGAATTGTAAATCCTACGCTATTACAAGGCTTCGGGGAGGGGGATTATTTACATGTCCAAAATTGGGAAATAAAGTAGTAAAGTAAAAGTCTTAGTTAAGCTATTACATCCCAGTAGGCAGTTACAATAAAATAAACGCGCGCAAATCTGAAAATAAACTCTAAAAATCCTAAGAATAAAATCTTTTTGTTGTTTTATTTTATTTTGGGAAAATGATCTAAATCTATTTAATTTTAGTTTTTGAGAAAATGTTAAGATAATTAAGAGATTAATTAACAAAGTTAATTTTAATATAAAAAAATAAGCCTAATGTTTTTTTGTGGTTTTTTTTATTTTAATGTTAATTAAAAAGATAAAAAGATGTCAATGAAAACAAAAATAAAATTCAAGGGGGGGATCCTTTGATCCAGGGAAAAAAAAGAAGTTTCGACCCAGGGAGGGAAATGGTCCTTTCGATTGGGCCAGACAGTAAGGCGTGAGTAGCCTTCGATCCAGGGAAGAGGATTGTATTTTGATCATGGAGGTCATGGCTTTCGATCCAGGAATGAGATGCCTCCTTCGATCCAGCATGCTAATGGGTTCGATCCAGAGAGGGGTCTCCTTCGATATGGGAAGTTATACCTGCAAAAGCATGTTAGCGAAATAAAACGCAGGGCCTGGGTATTGAACCCCAGGCCCTTCGATCCTGTGCTTGCTGGGTCTCTTCAGGCTATGTCTACAGCAAGTGTTGGCAAATGAAGAACATGACCAGGGCGCCAAACCCAGGCCTTTCGATCCTGTCTAGGATGGCAAATCAAAGGCAACAACAAGTAATAATGTATTATGCAAATATGAGGTTGGATAGTTTACCCTTTCTTACCAGCAGATTGGACTTTTAATTTAGGCGCTTCCTGGATGTAGGCACCTTCGATCTGGGCACTTCCTGGATGTAGGCACTTTTGATTTGGGGCTTTATGGGCGTGGATGCTTTTGTTGAAGAGTTGCTTTGGCCTGGATTACTTATGAAAATGCTGATGACTTTTGGCAGCGTAACTCCAATGTTTTTTTGTTCTCCTGTTGTGTTTTTCGTTGTATAATTTTCATGTCCTGGATATGTATGCTGGCCTCTGTATTTATAGGGGTGTGAGGGTGCAGTAATGGCAAGAGACAGCCATTAAACAGGCCATTAAATGCCATGAGACAAGAAACAGACACATTAAAAGTTTTCCTTTTTTGAAACATTTGTGTCTCTTGAATGAACCTGGACATGTTTGTTTTGAGTGCCCTCTTGATGACCTCCTTCGAATGGACCTTGTCTAAAGATCAATCGAAGGGTACTAATTAAAATTCCAATCGAAAGGCTTTGTCAACAGGCCAATCGAAAGGTGTTGTTCATGCTAATCGAAGGACATGGCTAACATGCCTGTCGAAGCTGCCTTGACATAATGCCAATCGAAGTGCTTGTTCATAATACCAATCGAAAGGCTCCTTCAGAGTACCAATCGAAGGGTCTTTCAGAATGCCAATCGAAGTGCTCCTTCAGAATGCCAATCGAAATGCTCCTTCAGAATGCCAATCGAAGGGTCTTTCAGAATGCCAATCGAAAGATACTTAAAGCACCACTCAAAAATTTTCTTTTTCCTTAGGCAAGGGTTTATGATCAACCATGCATGGGGGAGACTTTGGAAAACATGAGAGGGCAAATTTTGGGGTGCAACAGTTGCCCCTGTTCAATTTTCTTAAACCTGAGGATATAGATTGGCTTTCTAGCCTCTCGTGATCCGAAGGTGGAAGATAATTGAACACTAGAGTGCCCAGAAATTTGCACTCGCATGGTGTGGTATCAGCATTGTGATGTCGGGAATGGGCTTACAGATGCCATTTGGAGATTGTTGGTAAGAGGATGGGCTTATAGATGCCATTTGGAGATTGTTGGTAGCTGTCTTGAGAGAAATAGAATTTTAGGAGCTTCAGTTGTCCGTGAACTGCATATCTGGACTGAGAAGGAACCTGGGTAAGGTTACTTTATGATGATTCTATGTAAAACTTCATCTGGAAAGGAGGAACCTATGTAGCGTTGCCTGATGACGAGTCCATGTAAAACTTTATCTTGGAAAGAGAGAGAACCGGTGTAGGGTTTCCTGATGACGAGTCCGTGTAAAACTTCATCTTTGGAAAGAGAGAACCTGTGTAGGGTTTCTTGATGACAAGTCCATGTAAAACTGCATCTTGAAGAGAGGGAACCGGTGTAGGGTTGCTTGATGAGGAGTCCATGTAAATCTTCATCTTTGGAAAGAGAGAACCTATGTAGGGTTTCTTGACGATGAGTCCGTGTAAAACTTCATCTTGAAGAAAGGGAACCGGTGTAGGGTTGCCTGATGAGGAGTCCGTGTAAAACTTCATCTTTGGAAAGAGAGAACTTGTGTAGGGTTTTTGACGATGAGTCCGTGTAAAACTGCATCTTGAAGAGAGGGAACCGGTGTAGGGTTGCCTGATGAGGAGTCCGTGTAAAACTTCATCTTTGGAAAGAGAGAACCTGTGTAGGGTTTCTTGATGACGAGTCCGTGTAAAACTGCATCTTGGAAAGAGAGGGAACCGGTGTAGGGTTGCTTGATGAGGAGTCTGTGTAAAACTACATCTGAAATTGAGAAGGAACCAGTGTAGGGTTGTTTCATGATGAGTCCGTGTAAAACTGCATCTGGAATTGAGAAGGAACCGGTGTAGGGTTTCTTGATGACGAGTCCGTGTAAAACTACATCTGAAATTTCCTGAGAAGGAACCTATGTAGGGTTGCTTCATGATGAGTCCATGTAAAACTTCATCTGGAAAGGAGGAACCTGTGTAGGGTTACTTTGTGATAAGTTCGTGTAAAACTTCAGGAGGAACCTGGGTAAGGTTACTGTGAGATAAGTTCGTGTGAAACTTCTGGAGGAACCGGGGTAAGGTTACTTTGGGATGAGTTCGTGTAAAACTTCAGAATGAACCGGGGTAAGGTTACTTTGTGATAAGTTCGTGTGAAACTTCTGGATGAACCGGGGTAAGTTTACTTTGGGATGAGTTCGTGTAAAACTTCATTCAGAAATATATGATAAAGGACCCGTGTAGGACTTTTCAGGATAGACCCGTGTGAAGCTGCATTTAGGAGAAACCCGTGTAAGATTTCTTCATGACGAACTCGTGTAAAGCTGAATTTGATCGTGCAGATAATTACTCTGTTTAGTTTCCGGAGTTAATCTTGAACTTGCTGGAAGTTGTTGATGATAGCCATCTTTCCTGAAAAGGTATATGATTAATCGTATATGATGCATGACATGCATTGTATGATGATGTTCTCAAGATAAATGAGATTATGTTGTATGCAATATGTATGCGCACGTCATGATGTATGAACATGAAATGCTATTGTGGTACGTCCGAGTTTGGGAACATAAATCCATGACTGTTGTTGGAGAATAAAGAGCTTCACTCGCTGGAGATAACGACCGAAGATGATTGGGAGAATAATCCTGCAGGAGAGAATAACTCCGCTGGGGAATTGAATGACGAGGAAATGACTTTGTGGGGAGTATATACTCTACTAGAAGATCTGCTGATTTGGAGAAATAAAACTCAGCTGGGGATGAATTATTGTTGCTGGTGACAGTGAACCCTGTTGGGGATAGAAAGAACTTCACTGGGGATGATCTTTCAGTTGCAACTTGCTGAGGATGAACCAGTTAGACTCTTGTGAGGATAACCTCTGAATTTGGCTGAGGAGACTTATTTGTTCTTCGCAGGGGACAAGCTTCTAGAGTCTACTGGGGAAGAGGAGTTGTGGTCCTTTGATTTGTAGTAGTCGGAGAGGCAAACTCAAGCTAGGGAATCCTGGTGTTGTTGGGGAAATAAACCCTGTCGTCAGTCCGCTAGAGAAGTGACATCTTCGTTGGGGGAAGTCCTCGAGGATTCTTGAGGTTGATTCAGCTGGGGAAAGGGGTCAGAGATTATACTCTTGCTGGGGAATCATCCTATGAGAAGGATTTTGGGGGGATTTGTCATTGTCCCTAGTAGCAAGTGTTTGTGACATTGCCAGAAAATGTTTAACTGTATGTAACCCTTCACTGAGATTGATGTTCAATGCCCCAAGCGACGGAGATGGATACTTGCCCCTGGTTACTCTGCACTTCTTCAGAGATTTCTTGAAATCTTGACTGGACTGCTCCAGGTGTGCTGGATAGTGACATGTCAAGTCCCCTTGTTGATAGGAGATTTGTTAATGGAAGTGTCATCCTTTTTGAAGTGATTTTGTCCACTGAGAGGGCTTTCGTTCATCGGATATTCGTTGTGTGAATTTCTTGTTGTCAAACAAATAGCCAAATGCAAACAGTGATATTCAAATAATGCAAAGTTTATGCTTGTCTCGAAGTTTTTTGAAAAATGCGTTTTTTAGCAGAAAACTTTTTTTTATAAGACAAATTCAACACAAGATTTAGGGCAAAGCCTTACAGGAGTCAGGATACCTTTTGTAACAGTATGCTTTCGAACTAACCCATGCTTCAGTTAGGAATTTTGAAGGGTCGTAACGTGGCTTGGTTCACGGTTTAAGAAACAAAGGATAAAGGCTCAAAGTATATTTGTACCCACCCGCTCTTCGTGATGTTCTTCAATCCTAAACTCAATTAATTGTGCGTCGAACTCTATTCGAATTTGGAACGACGTTTTGGTGATGGTTCACACAAGTTGGATTTTTGAAGGCAGTCATTTTTGCAACATTTTTCATGTTGTTGAGGATTTTTAGCGACCTCGTTCTTTTTGATTTGTTATCCCTAACTTTTGCTTGACCGTTCTTATTTTCGAGATTACAGCCAGCGGGATGCCCCGGCTTTCTTAAGCCTCCTTTATAGGTTTTGGCTCAGTGGGCTTTTCTCTTTTGAGAGATTGACTGCCTATGAGATAAGGAACCACCGCTGTCTTTTGATTCCAGAGGAACGCTTTTGATGTCGTTCATTGTATTATGAACTGAGAGTTTTGTGACTTCAACGCGCATCTTTTTTAATTAACTGAGAGACTACCCTGCCCCAGGTTTAAATTAAAGGTTTAAATTTGTGTTTAAAACAGAAAACTCCTACTTCTTTGGCTCGAAGGGGTTGACTAGGGATTATCTTCCTTATAACTCCAGTGTTTAGGATTTGAAACAATTCCTGTACATCGTCAGCGGGGACTGTTCAAAAGCATATTGTAGAGACTTTGGTATCATTTTCGTCATCCTCTCTCTAAAGGCCTGTAACTTTTAGAAAGATTTGAATGTCATAAAGTGAGTAAAAAGCATAGTTTAAATGTAATTAAAATGATTAGATAAAATCAAGACAAACATATGCAATGCATTAATGAAACAAAGTTTGACATTAATAGATAATTGTTTGAATAACAAAGAGATTACAACTTGAAAATTCAAATGAACAAAAGCTTTCAATGATATGGCGTAGGAGCAGTGATTATGCTAGAGTCTCCGGAGGACCAAAATCAATCTCCTTGGCATCAATCAAATTCTGAATCTTGTACTTCAATGCCCAACAATCGTTAGTATCATGCCCGAGACTGTCAGAATGATAAGCGCAAGTCGCATTTGGATTGTAGTTAGGAGAAGAAGTCTTGGGGTTTGGATGAGGTCCTATCAATGTGATTAGATTCATCTTCAACAAGTGTTGCAACGCTTGAGACAACGGCATGTTGATGTTGGTGAACTATCTTTTAGGCTCATCTGGCTTTCATTGATTTCCCTTTTGCTGTTGTCGGTGTGACGCAGAACCAGTGACCAGGACTGCCCCTACGTGTTGGTGACAGTGACTTTTTTGACTGTTCACAGCATTGGACTCTTTCTTCCCATTGTAGGGCTTTTTCTGAGCATCAGAAGGGGTAGCTTCTTGAATCTTCCCACTTTTGATGCCAGCTTCGACTCTTTCTCCGGTCATAATTAGTTCGGTGAAACCCACTGACGAGCTGCCGATCAAATGATTGAAATAGGGACCAGACAAAGTCCCAAGAAACATATCCACCAACTCCCTATCAGACAGAGGGGGTTGGACTCTTCCAGCAAGATCTCTCCACTTCTGAGCGTAGTCCTTAAAGCCTTCGCCTGTACCCATAGACATACCCTGAAGCTGAGTATGTGTGGGAGCAAGGTTGGCATTATACTGGTATTGCTTGTAAAAAGAAGCAGCAAGATCCTCCCAGTTGCGGATGTTAGCTCCTTCCAGTTGACAGAACCATTCCAGTTGAGTCCCTGACAGACTATCTTGAAAGAAATGAACCCAGAGATTTCTATCAGCAGTATAGGGTTGAATCTTCCTCAGATATGACCGGAGGTGTAGCTTTGGACAGGAAGCGCCGTCGTACTTGGCAAAGGCAGGTGCCTTGAATTTATGGGGAATCACCACCCCAGAGGATATACCTAGATCTCCAAAGTCCAGACCGGGCACCTTCTGTATTTCCATAGTGTTCAAACGGTCTTCCAGTTGTTTGTACTTATCCTCAGCAGGAGGATACTGTTCTTCATCATATTCTGTCTCGTTGTCGGAGACCAAAGGGCTAGGAGCCCTCCTTTCTTGTGGACTATCCTTCCCCTCAGATGGGGTGGCCAGATCAATTTCATTCTGCATCCTGTTTCCAAACCTGCGTCCAGTGTTGAACAAGATGGTCCTCTTCTTCTTCTTCTTCCTCTCTTTCAGAATCAGGGTCTTCAGGTCCTGCTGACCTTTAGCTAGGCTCATGACCAACTCTTGAAATTGGGCATTCTGGGCCTGGAGGGCCTTGATAGCTTGCTCGGTTGAAGATTCAGTAGACATGATGATTGCTGAAATAAACAGCGAAGAAGATAAGAGACATGTACTGGGAGACCTGTTATGCAATGATATGTATGATATATGTAAGCAATGTTTTCAAGGATCTTGCGGGGTAAACAAGAAATTGTTAGAATCTGTAGCTTGATTGAAGGAACCTCATGTTGCTGAGATTCTATCTTCAAGAGTCAAGCTCACCATATCAAGTGGGTCATAGCCCCTGACTCAAGTTATCATGCTTGGATTTCTAGATGACACTGGATAGAGGAAAATAAATCCCCTTTGCCCCTTGCTAGACTTTTGATTTACCATAACCTGCATCACAGACCCTTGAGATCCTTGAAATGGTTAAAGAAATGTTAAGGCATGATGTTATGATGTGTATGCTATGCGTTTAAGAACAAGTGTGAGGCGATGTAAGTAAGCCCTGCAATAAGTCCAATTTATTGGATAAGGACTGTAAACAAAACCTGCAAGGAACCCATGTTGTCAGATAACAAGTATGTGCAAGTAGTTCAGATTTGAAGGCACACAAGTCACACAAACAACCTTAAGTTTAGGATGGCATGGAGTTTAGGTATTACCCTCTTTCAGTTTAGTTGGCTTAAACCTATCCTAAAAATAGTAACCGGGTTCTAGAGGATCTCAATATCACTGACTACCCTCAATCGGTCATAATTCCAATTTAGCAACCTGTTCTTACAGCCGGAATCATCGCGAGAGTTTAGTCTCAATGAGTGTAGCATACTGCTACTGTTCTATGGCCAAGTTGGTCAATTTAAGGTTCTAAGGTCAGTTGGTGCTTAATGACTCCTTAGAAGACCCATATTCTCCTCGTTTCAACACAAGGGATATCGGTACAGACTAAGGTGCCACACCAACATAGCTATTGCTTCATCCGTGTCGGTCTACGCCGGACAGATCCCTCACAGTTTATTGCTACTTACCTAAAAAGGGTACCCCCAGATCCGGGTTAGGATCTATAGAACTCTGATACAAGCCCACAAAATTTAAAGCATACAGTTGAAAACACAAGTGATCTAATCCTAAGGTACACCTCACTTATAATCTTCCCCAGCATAGTCGCCAGTTCTGTGATCGGTGGGAATGAGAACTGACTGTTTTAGAATGCTGGTTCGCGTTTGCGTTTGTTTTCGCAAAATGTCGCGGTATGCAAGAGTCGCCACCGTCTTTTATTTTATCCAACAAGGAAAGGACAAAAGCACAGAAAAATTCCTTTTCGAGATATTTCTCGGGTTCGGGAGGTAGATTATAGAAAGGGAAGGTGTTAGAACCCTTTCTATCCGTGGTTATCCACGGGCTTTTAGGTACTCGCTCACTATGTTTTCAAAAGGTTTGCTTTTCTTTGTGATTGTGGGTTTTAAAAAGAGTTTTGTTTTTGAAGAAAGTGTAAGTGCGGAAAGTTTTTGTTTTGCTTTAAAAGGAGAAAGTACTTAAGAACCTCTACCTACTCAAAAAGGAACTAAACTGTGCAAATGTCCTTTAGACAGTGCTATCCCACTATTGAGGAGTAGGTAGCACCGTCGTTGGAGTTTTCGGGTCAATTCGGTTTAAGGGACGTGTGGTCACTAAAGCAATGTTAGGATGCTTTAGCGGTAACCCTAATGTCTTAGATCATTTTTTATCGAGGCAACCATTTCGAGGCAACTTTGATCTTTAGACAGGAGGGCGACCTCTAAGACTTCCTATACTCAATGACCGCGTTCGAGGCAACCAAGTGAGGTGTACCCTAGGAGTGGCATGTGCAAGTGTGTCTATTTTCAGTTATGTTATCTTTACATGTCATAGTGAGCTACTGTTGATTTTAAGTTAAGATAGATCTTGTCATGCATAGCCTAGTTAGCATACATCTAAACAGTTAATATATATGTACAGGAATTTAAAGTGCGGGAATTGTAAATCCTACGCTATTACAAGGCTTCGGGGAGGGGGATTATTTACATGTCCAAAATTGGGGAATAAAGCAGTAAAGTAAAAGTCTTAGTTAAGCTATTACATCCCAGTAGGCAGTTACAATAAAATAAACGCGCGCAAATCTGAAAATAAACTCTAAAAATCCTAAGAATAAAATTTTTTTGTTGTTTTATTTTATTTTGGGAAAATGATCTAAATCTATTTAATTTTAGTTTTTGAGAAAATGTTAAGATAATTAAGAGATTAATTAACAAAGTTAATTTTAATAGAAAAAAATAAGCCTAATATTTTTTTGTGTTTTTATTTATTTTAATGTTAATTAAAAATATAAAAAGATGTCAATGAAAACAAAAATAAAATACAAGGGGGGGATCCTTTGATCCAGGGAAAAAAAAGAAGTTTCGACCCAGGGAGGGAAATGGTCCTTTCGATTGGGCCAGACAGTAAGGCGTGAGTAGCCTTCGATCCAGGGAAGAGGATTGTCTTTTGATCATGGAGGTCATGGCTTTCGATCCAGGAATGAGATGCCTCCTTCAATCCAGCATGCTAATGGGTTCGATCCAGAGAGGGATCTCCTTCGATCTGGGATGTTATACCTGCAAAAGCATGTTAGCGAAATAAAACGCAGGACCTAGGTACTAAACCCCAGGCCCTTCGATCCTGTGCTTGATGGGTCTCTTTAGGCTATGTCTGCAGCAAGTGTTGGCAAATGAAGAACATGACCAGGGCGCCAAACCCAGGCCTTTTGATCCTGTCTAGGATGGCAAATCAAAGGCAACAACAAATAATAATGTGTTATGCAAATATGAGGTTGGATAGTTTAACCTTTCTTACCAGCAGATTGGACTTTTAATTTAGGCGTTTCCTGGATGTAGGCACCTTCGATCTGGGCACTTCCTGGATGTAGGCACTTTTGATTTGGGGCTTTATGGGCGTGGATGCTTTTGTTGAAGAGTTGCTTTGGCCTGGATTACTTATGAAAATGCTGATGACTTTTGGCAGCGTAACTCCAATGTTTTTTTTTTCTCCTGTTGTGTTTTTCGTTGTATAATTTTCATGTCCTGGATATGTATGCTGGCCTCTGTATTTATAGGGGTGTGAGGGTGCAGTAATGGCAAGAGACAGCCATTAAACAAACCATTAAATGCCATGAGACAAGAAACGGACACATTAAAAGTTTTCCTTTTTTGAAACATTTGTGTCTCTTGAATGAACCTGGGCATGTTTGTTTTGAGTGCCCTCTTGATGACCTCCTTCGAATGGCCCTTGTCCAAAGATCAATCGAAGGGTACTAATTAAAATTCCAATCGAAAGGCTTTGTCAACAGGCCAATCGAAAGGTGTTGTTCATGCTAATCGAAGGACATGGCTAACATGCCTGTCGATGCTGCCTTGACATAATGCCAATCGAAGTGCTTGTTCATAATACCAATCGAAAGGCTCCTTCAGAGTACCAATCGAAGGGTCTTTCAGAATGCCAATCGAAGTGCTCCTTCAGAATGCCAATCGAAATTCTCCTTCAGAATGCCAAACGAAGGGTCTTTCAGAATGCCAATCGAAAGATACTTAAAGCACCACTCAAAAATTTTATTTTTCCTTAGGCAAGGGTTTGTGATCAACCATGCAGGGGGAAGACTTTGGAAAACATGAGAGGGAAAATTTTGGGGTGCAACAACCAGGATTCCCCAGCTTGAGTTTGCCTCTCCGACTACTACAAATCAAAGGACCACAACTCCTCTTCCCCAGTAGACTACTCTACAATCCCCAGCAAGTTACTGCGAAACCTGGACCCGACCAGATATCAGTTCAACTTCGACTCCCTAGTAGAGAAACGAACAACTAAGACTCCTAAACTCTTTTCCCAAGCAGAAATAAACATACTCCCCACATAGTTTTCAATATCCCCCAGCGGAGTTCTCCTCAAACAACAAAGCAGGGACCCCCGGTGGAAACATTTTGAGCAAAGTCCAAGACAAAATTACACTTCAACAACATTCATAACATATGCATACAAAATACATATGACGCAATCTCATTTTATTTTGAGAACATCATTACACAAATGAATACATCATGCAACATAACTTTGTGTTTTAGTTAACATTTTACCTAACATCAGATACGGAAGTCATTCTGCTACTCATATAGATCTCAACTCCAAGATACAGTCCAGATACGCTCCAGATACGGTTGCCATTCTATCACTCATTCAGATCCCAGATACAGTCCAGATAAGCTCCAGATAAGGTTGCCATTCTGTCACTTATTCAGATCCCAATTACAGTTTCAGATACACTCCAGATACGGAAGTCATTCTGCTACTCATACAGATCTCAACATTCAAAATACAGTCCAGATACAATCCAGATTCGGATGGCATTCTGTCTCTCATTCAAAATACAGTCCAGATACGATCCAGATTCAGATGTCATTTTGTCACTCATTCTAAATACAGTCCAAATACGATCCAGAGTCGGATGTCATTCTGTCACTCATTCAAAATACAGTCCAGATACGATCCAAATTCGGATGTCATTCTGTCACTCATTCAAATACATTTCAGATACGCTCCAGACACGGACGCCATTCTTTGGCTCATATAGACTCAGTCTCTAGATACAGTTCAAGTGCATTCCAGACATGGATACCATTTTGGTGCTCATTCTTCTGACCTACAACATTGCACATACAACAAACATTCTTGGATGGCATCTTTAAGCCCATCTCCGACAATTTTCTATCATCTCTCCAAATAGCATCTCTAAGCCCATTCTCCCAACCATCACATCACCGAGTGCAAATTTCTGGGCACTCTAGTGTTCAATCATCTTTCACCTTCAAGTCACGAATGGCTGAATTACCAATCTAACTCTTCAGATGTAAGAAGATTGAATAAGGGCAGCTGTTGTACCCCAAAATTTGCCCTCTCAATTTTCAAGGCCTTTCTCACAAGGATTCTCAAGGTTCAAGCTTGCACAAGTGCATTGGAATTTTCCAGTACCAAAATTAAAAGGAAACTGTCAAAAAGGGAGAAAACAGATAAAAATATTATTTTGACAAAAATTGGAGAAATACAAGTGTGCTTTGTTTCAGCTCTTTCGATTGGCCTTTTGGCCTCTTTCGACCCAAGCTTGGCTTGCATCCTTCGATTGGCCTTTTGACCTCTTTCGACCCAAGCTTGGCTTGCATCCTTTGATTGGCCTTTTGACCTCTTTCGATCAGCATCCTTCGATTGACTCTTGGCCTCCTTCGATTGCTCAAAATGGATGCTAGCGTGCCTCTTTCGCATGGGCGTGTGACTTCTTGTTGCAGGTTTCGTTTGTGACTTTTGCTGCCTACATTGCTTGCCTTGAAAACCATGTTTAATGGCCACAAGTTCCCCCTGCAAGGCAAAAACCCTCTTGATGATGTCCTTCAATCCAGGAGGAAAAAGCCTCTCTTTTGCCCTCTTTCGATCATACATCCTGCCCTTGCACGCCTTTTTCGTTTGGGGGAGTGACTTCTCCAACGTTGCAAGCTTCGATTGAGCCTTCCATCCCTGGCACACATCCTTCACTTGGGGGTGTAAATACTTGGGCACAAGTGTTTTGTCCTTCTTTCGTTTGGCTATATGGCCCCTTTGTAGATAAATTTGAGTGGGAAGGATTTCCTGTTAGAAATGGCTTGTTCCAAGCATACAAACTCTTCACTATGTCATTGCCTCAGGCGAAGAAAGCATCTGGGTGGTGCATTAGAAGAGTTTTATCAGGCATGTCAAGATGTCCCCAATCGAAGGACATATATTACTGATTCATCCCAAGAGCATTAATTTGGCCCATTCGAAGGATTGTCTAGGGAAGTCATTTGAACGTCACTTCGATTGAAAAAGGAGATGGTTACTGAAAGTCTGGTCGAAAGGTGAGGCTAGGGAGTCAAGAAAAAAGGATGAGAGGCCAAAGGCATTTGTTGACCAAGTCTCATGCGCTGCCAGGCTCGGGCCTGATTCACTGGCCATAAAACGCCAAAACTGTTGCACAGTAGTCCTGAAACACTGTCCAATTCCTTGCACCAAAATGGCAATAAAACACTGTCCCTCGAAAGCTACAAATACAACATACCCCTTTTGTTTGAATTTTTTTGTTTTCCTTCCCAAAGAATCAGCCAAGCCACATATTTGTTTTAACTCCCAAACCTTTTCTCTATAAATAGAGGAACCATTGACAAAGAAAAAGGGCCAGATTTTTGCTAAGAGAAAAGAATCATAAAAAATCCTCAAGCACTAAAACTCTCCCATATTCTCAAACTCTCCAACGTTCTCAAACCTTCAGAACTCTAAGATTTTTTTCCATAAAAAGTCTCAGTGGTATACCTTTCGATTTACTTCCCCTATACTGAAGCAACCTTCAATTCACGTATCACCATCATATACTCTCTTCAATTCAGTGACTGCCCAAACTAAACATTAACAGAACTAGCTTCAGGAAGATCCCAGCGAGGCTCCCTCCACCATCAAAAAAAGGTCACCTACAACTCTTTCGACTAAGCACTTCAAGAGGTAAGTTTCTCTCCAGCTTGGAACTCTTTCATTTAAACATCATGAGTACATGCCAATAAAGAAAAATGTAGATATTTCTGGACCATGTTTTAGCATTAGATTCTGACTGCTCTTATGCTGAAAACTCAACCTTAATTAGTTTTAATTTGGACTTCGAGACCCATTGGTTTTTTGTGCTAACCCATGGACTGTAGTTATGTTTGGATGTTGCATTTAAGAACTTGAGACAGGTTTGTTATACTCTTCGATTGGCTAGCTGCACAAGCCTTTCGAATCTCAACCTAAGGGCCTAGCACTCCTGCAGTCGAAGGAAGCAGCAAGGAGCCTGAGGCAAAGAGTGTACTTCACGTTGACCCCAGGCCTCAAACGAAAGAAGTAGCCAAGAGGATGTCCACACTGACTGCCAAGTCTCAATCGAAAGAAGCAGGAGAAGGGTGAAATCGAAAGACACGACCTTACTGACTCCAGGCCCAAATCGAAGGAAGTCAGGAGGGGCAGAATCGAAGGGTGTCTCTTCCCAGATCGAAAGGCTCATTTTCCTTTCTTTTATTTTGTTTTTGCCTTTACATTTGCTTGCCTTTCAATATGGTTGTAATAGTGTAGTATTTATTTCTTGCATTTTTATTGCTTTTGTACAAATGCTAGTAAATAGGATATGTATGGCAAGACAAAACCAACAAGTAGACAACCTAAAAATCAAAGACAAATGCATGCAATAAAACACACTATTCACACATGCACCCTTAGGGTAATTCCGCTTGTTGCCTCGGAAAATGCAATCATGTCCCTCGAGTATGAGACACTCTTGCAATTGTCCCTTTAATAAACAAAGATCGTAGTCCTTCGATGACCCTCGATGTTGCCTTTGATAAAACGATCTCGTCCCTTACGAAATTACTAGAGCGTCTCACAAGTTGGATTTAATGATTGCATACGATGACCCGCGCCTGTATCGTTTAAACATCCTAACACAAGGTTGTTCACCAAATACAATGGTGAAACAACACTGTTAAAAGGGTTAAAAAACATAAGAAAGATCTTTTGAGAAAAATAGGGTAGATTGCTCTTAAGTTACTTGATCAAACTTGCAAAACATCCTTGCCATTTTTCAAAACACACTCCACAACACAACTTCAAAAACAATTTCAAAACAAACTTTCAAAAACATTGAATTATCTTTTCAAAAAGACATACACCTTTGTATATACTCAAACAAGATCCATTACAAATGTTTCCTAGACAAGGCATCTTTTTCAAAACATTTTTAAAAACCACACACACAAAGCACCATTTCAAACAATTAAAAAGCAAAGGCAAGTGATCTAAGCAAGTAACTAAGAGCCCATGGATAACCATGGATAGAAAGGGTGCTAATACCTTCCCTTTCTATAATATACTCCCCGAACCCAAGAAAACATCTCAAAGGTCTTTCCTGTGCTTTTTGACCTTTCCTTAGGATAAAATAAAAACTCGGTGGCGACTCTTGCTAAACCGCAACATTTGCAAACACAAACGCAAAATTCAAGTCAGTTCTCCCACCGTATCACAGAGTGTTATCAGAGGGAACAAGTTAGAGGCTCAAGAATGGACTTTATGCAAAAATCTTGCTTTACAAGAATGGCAATGTTAACTTTGTGCCATTAATGGAAATGTAACTTGGATAATAGCTCAATTGCTTGGATCAAAGATCTAACAGCTGTTTAAACATTTAATTATGGAGTGACAAATAAGTTTGAGGCCTGAAAAGCAAATAATATGCAGCCTAGCATGGATTTGGTTCATGTGTTCATCAGAAAATGACTTGTAATTCATGTTTGAAAACCCTAACTTCCTCTCTTTGATTCTCCCTGCTCAAGAATGATATCAAGGTTTTCTTGGACATTTTGGAAAGCTTGTAATGTGATATACAACCCATCTTTAAATCAATTTTGAAAATTACCCTTGGAGCTATATGAAAAAGTGTCATGAAGTTAGGTTAACATCCTGCTTAAACTAGGGCAATATTTCACTAAGTGTTTAATTTCAAGACCATGAATTCATGAATCAATAACTTCAGATCCAAGCATTTTTAGGAGAAGTTGTGTAAAGCAATGTTATATATATTATGGAGATCTCCAACTTTCATGTTGAAAGTTTCTTTTGAATGATCTTGCATCATAGTGAAAATTGGCTCAAAGTTGTGAAAAAACATGAAGTTTTAAACACTTAGAAAAATTTCTAAGTTAGAAAACTTTGACTTTTCAAAATGAAATCTTGACTTTTTGATTTCTTGATGAATAAGTTTCATATTTTGACATGTTTTGATGAATTTTGATCTTTGACATTGGATTTTGACCAAAAAGTCAAAGTTTGACTTTTCAGTGTACAATTGACTTTTGATCAGTTGACTGAAAATTCACTATCAATCCAATTGATCTTGAACAATGTTTTAGGTCATTACATTAGGTCAAAATGATGCAATTGAACTCTTCAGATCATGCTTCAAACCAATTGATCATTTTCTAGGTCAAAAATCAGAAATCACCCCTTCTCAATCAAAACCCTAATTTTGACCATTTTTCCCTTTTGATGATTTGATCAAATTTATTGAGAAATTATGGTCCAAACTTGATCAAATGATACATATGAGTTTATAATGTTGATGTGGACCAAAAATTATGATGTTTGAATGGAAATTTGCCATAGTTGACTTTTTCCCCAATACAGTTGATTTTTAGGT
The DNA here is from genome assembly GCA_948472305.1 of Vicia faba. Lineage (NCBI taxonomy): Eukaryota > Viridiplantae > Streptophyta > Magnoliopsida > Fabales > Fabaceae > Vicia > Vicia faba. The sequence goes on from OX451736.1 coordinate 357,441,124, forward strand.
CAACTGCTCAATTGACTAAGCAAAAGTGTGATCCAAGGTTTGAAACTTGACATGAGTAATTTTTGGGGTCCATAATGATCCATGAAATTCATATGAGGCATTGAAATATCAATTATCCTTGTGCAATCTCAAACCCTAATTTTTGTCATCAGTGCTTAAGGAGGTGTCTTGAGCTGATCAACCCTAGTGCAGTCTTGAACCAAGAGAGATCTTTGTGAGAAAATATTTGATAAGTGAGAGGGAAAATTTTGGGGTACAACAACTGGAGATAACATTTTTACGAAAATTTGGTTCAGATTGTTGAGGTAATAATTAGATCTGCTTATCTTATGGTATCAAATCTTAGATCTGATTATTTTATGGTATCAAATCCTTCGTTGTGAATTTGAGAGAAATTGACTCAAAAAATTTTGTTTGATTTTGGTTGAGAACAAAGCATATTACATTCTTGATTAAATGTCTTTAGGCATGTATTCATTCTAATTTCCATTTTTTAGGATTGAAAGTGGTATAAAGTTGTGATAATGGAAATTAATGCTTGATCAGAAGAAGCTTCATGCTATTGGGAATTCTATAATAAAGATTTTCCAACAATAATTTTCTCCATCGCACTGGTTTTTCCCAATGCATAGGTTCGTTTAATTTTTTTCTGCAATTTTAATTTCAATTTGTTTAATTGTGCATCTGTTGAGTTCATTATCTTATCACTCCCGATTTCAAAATTTTAATACCTTTAATTATAATTGATTATTTTTTGTAGAAATAGAAACAAATATTTTTGGTGTGCAACGATACAAACTAATCAACTACTAATCACAAGGAGGATAATTATACTTTATTTTCTATAAAGCATAACTTATTTTTGTCAAAAAAAAGGAGGATTTTTGTTAAAAATAGTTTCCTATATTTTCTAGGGTTTAGTTTCTTCTTATCTTATTGAGAAGTTACGATGCTTGACTTTTCCTGGTTATTTAGTCCAACACGCTGTTTTACTAGGGCAGCATGGCAACACCGAGTATGGAAAACTTGTCAATTAACGAGGAGGACAAAGTAGATGGTTTATTTTTTGACGTGGAAGAAGATGGAGATGAAGTCCTAGATCTCATATGGTGTCTTATTGGTAGATTCATGTGTGATAGATCTACCCATGTGCAATCGACAAAGAAAAGAGTTACGGGGTATTTGGATACCGATGAACGGGGTCAACATCAAAGAAGAAGAAGACAATTTGTTTCTTTTTCACTTCTCTCAGAAACTTGACATGAATGGAGCGCTACAAGGTGGTCCTTGGAAATTCGATCCCTACCTCTTGATTCCTGAGAAAGTTAGAATTGGTATGTAGATTGAGAATATACCCCTGTTTGCAAATCCATAACCTACCAGTGGTATTAATGATGGAGAAAGTAGGGAAACCCATCGCAAATTTCATCGAATATTTTGTCGAGTATGACAAAAAGAATAATACCAGTTTCTGGTATGAGTATATGAGACTAAGAGTGAAGATCGATGTACAACAACCATTGAAGAAGAAAACGAGAGTCAATTATAAGGGTGGAGAATGTTATGTGGTTAATTTCAAGTATGAGAAGTTGAGTTTATTTTGTTTCGTATGCGAAAAGAAAAGTAATTATGAAAATAAGTGTGAGATCCGTTTTGCTATGGCGGAGGATAATGGTATAAGAGAATGGTCCAATGGATTGGGGGCTGATAACAAACGCTATGGCGAGAACTCCTCCTCGAGGTGGCTTAAAATTGATGTAGGTGGCAGCATGAAAAAGAGTTATGGAGGTAGAGAACTAGAGAGTGTGGTCGTGACACTTATGCAATTCAGTGAATATGTTTGGCAGATGGACGATGATACACAAACAGATCCATTTCAACAATCAGAGGCAGTAATTATTGCCAATAATGGTGATAATAGTAGAGTTGTCTCTAATATTAGGGGGGAATTATAAATCATAATGGGAAACATTCTATAGACGGAGAGCCAATCTGCATTGGACACGATAAGACACATGTTAATTTGTTTCAAAGATTCCTGACAAATTTTGTCCAACAATCAATGTTTTCCTTTTCTCAACAGTCCCAATGTAACTCCACATAGGGTATCATTTCAGAACCAATCTTGACACCTGTCCCACTTAAGCAACATGTCCCATCTGCTTCAATTCAAGTAACACAGCTGCTAGCCAATCAGAATGAACATGAATTGCATGAGCATTTGCATATAACATCCAATAGAATACCAAATGCTTCGCAATGATGATATGAGTCTGATACCAAGAACTTTTAGTGCATCAAAAACTACCCATGTGTTCCAGCCTAATATGCAACACAACTAGATCAGGAGTACCAACACCATGCATAATTCTACTATCCTGGACTCGAGGTCCTATAAATTCAAAAACAAAAGTGTGCAATAAAAAGTTTCACAGATAAACCATGTCCAGAGGCATCCAATACGAAATATAATAAGTAACAATATCAATGCAGCACCTCTAGTTACTTTCAGTAGTTCAATTAATGTTACAACTAGCAAGGAGCATACAGAGAAGGGAGAACAACTCGATAAAAAAAGGAGGATCTAGAATGATAATGACAAAGACGACGGGGTAGTGGTGTCACAACATCATTTTTTATTGGCAGGTCCTGGCAGCCGGGAGTGTCAGGACTTATGAAAATATTAAGATGGAATTGTCGATAATTCCTAACCCGAAGAAGTTGGCTCAACAATATCAGCCATAAATCTTATTTCTTTCCGAAACATTAGCTAAAGCGAGAAATTGGAAGCCATTCATGTTATATTAAAATTTGATGCATGCTTAATTGTTGATGTTGAGGGAAGAAGTGGCGATCTAGCTTTTATGAGGAAACAAAATATCAATTGAAGTATATTGAATTTCTCCAGAAACTTTATCACTGTCCTTGTGAAAGACGATGAAAAAGGGGATTGGAGACTCACTTGTTATTATGGCTATCCTTAGAAAAGTAGAAGGAAACAAGCTTGGGAGTTATTGCGTGAAATACATGGTTTATCGAGTATTTTGTGGTGTGCCATTGGGGATTTAAATTACCTATTATCACAACAAGATAAGACATGATTGCATTCTCATTCTAATTGGGGTTCTGTCGAATTCTGACAGATGGTTAGTGATTGTAATCTGGTTGATATACCGCTTGAAGGTCATTAGTTTACATGGGTGAAAAGTAGAGGTACTAAGCATGTGATTGAGGAACGTTTAGGTCTAGCTTTAGTTATTTCAGATTGGTTAAACCTGTTTCTGAATGCCAAGCTGTTGAATCTCATTGTGACACATTCAGATCATAGTCCACTGCTGCTAGATTGTGAACCTCCTCCGCAGGTGAACCGCCAGTTTACTTTCTGATTTGAGAATAAATGGCTTGTAGAGGATGGAATCACAGAACCTGTGCAAGACGGTTGGAAATATAGGGAAACTGTCAATGTAGAGACTCATATTGCTTCTTGTGCTGATAATTTGACTAATTGAAATAGACAACGTGGAAGGAAGGAGAAAGCAGATTTTGCAAGGTGTAGGGGCTGCCATAATCATTTCGAAACTGCTATGTTTCTCTAATCGCAAAACCAACATAACAAGTTACTTATTTAAGAAGATAAGTATTGGCGTCAATGGGCTAAGATGCATTGGCTTAAAAATGGTGATCTCAATACCAAGTTCATTCACCAAGGAGGACGGTAGTGAAGTTATCGATAAATAAGGCATATGAGGTGTAACGAAAGCTTATTTTGAAGGTCTCTTTACGGCTACGTTGGCTAGTTATGATCATGTCCTGCGCCATGTCCAAGTTGCGGTATCCGAAGTAGATAATAACAGGTTACTGTTAGAGTTTACAAAGGAGGAATTTCACTCGGAATTAAAGGAGATGCACTCAGATAAATCTCCGGGTCCGGATGGTTTCAACCCAACTTCTATAAAAAATTTGGGATTTTTGTGGTGATGATATTTTTTTCGCCAGCAAAATTATTGTTCGAACGAGGTTTCTTCCCAACTTCTGTAATTGATACTAATATTTTCCTGATACCTAAATGTTAGCAGCCTAACAAAATGAAAGATTTTCGCCCTATTTTGTTATGTAATGTGGTATATAAAGTGCTTTTAAAAGTTATAGCTAATCATATGAAGTTTGTTTCGGAGAAATACATGTTGGAGGAACAATCAACGTTTGTGGATGGTCGATCTATTTTAAATAATTATTGCTTCACAACTATACATGAAATTACTAGGGCAGCATGGCAACACCGAGTATGGAAAACTTGTCAATTAACAAGGAGGGCAAAGTAGAGGGTTTCTGTTTTGACGTGGAAGAAAATGGAGACGAAGTCCTATATCTCATATGGTGTCTTGTTGGTAGATTCATGTGTGATAGATCTATCCATGTGCAATCGATGAAGAAGAGAGTTACAGATATTTAGATACCGGTGAAGGGGGTTAACATCAAAGCAGCAGAAGACAATATGTTTCTTTTTCACTTCTCTCACAAACTTGACATGGATGCACCGCTACAAGGTGGTCCATGGACATTCTATTATTACCTCTTGATTCCTGAGAAAATGAGGATTGGTATGTAGATTGAGAATATACCCATGTATTATTGAAATTCTGGCTGCAGATACTCAATGTCACGTTCAATGTTATGACACCGTATATGACTTTATATAAGACAGTAAATACAAAAACAGTAAAGAACACAGTCAATTGTTTACCCAGTTCAGTGTGCAACAACACCTACTCTGGGGGCTACCAAGCCAGGGAGGAAATCCACTATAAGAGATATTAATTATGGAATAAACTAACCAGTTTATCTCCTTCACTTAAGACCTACCCAATGCAACTTCAATCTAAGTACAACTTAAACCTGAGTTCCTACTCACTCCCCCTCAATCACAGCAGTGATACTTAAAACAATTGACTAATGATTTAATGAAGACACTCTTCAAAACATACACTTGATTATGCTTCACAGCTTTTTAATCAAGCAACACAAACACTCTTGCTTCACAGCTTTGAGTGATACATAAACCTAACTTGACTTTGCTTCAAAGCTTTAGTCAAGAGACACAAAACACTCTTGCTTCAAAGCTTTGAGTGATACAAAATCCTTACAATTAAAACCTATTCCAAGTCACTTATCACAATGATACTTGCTTGGATTACAATAGTTAAAACTATACAGCTTCTAAAAGATCTTCTGTCAAAAAGGGATAATTCCAAACAGCAGCCCTGTTGAATATATAGCAGCTGCATCTTCAGTTAGGGTTTCCACAAAAAGCTAGGGTTAATTCCGTTTGACCTTAAGACTTGGTCACAGGACTTTATCAACCAGGTTAGGGTTGAGCTAGGTTAACCCCAAGTCCTCGAGATTTTCTGTTCTGGAAAGACTGAGTCATTTTCCTGAAAAAACTCAGAATTACCCAAAGTGCATAACTGTTAGTTCAGAACAGGATGTCTTAACATTTGTTATGATATCTGAATTCCTGTCTACTGATGTTGGTAAATGTGATCTTTTTGCAAAATGCTCAGATACACACTCATAAACAGCAACACCTGAATGACAATATTTTTCTGCAAAGGTACCTAATAAATCAGTACCTAATAAACTAGAATGTTATGACATCAGTCATGACATTCACACACCTGGTTTTACCAAAAATGCATGCCAATAACTAAACAACTACAAACTCCCCCTTTGGCAGATTTTTGGCTAAAGACCCTAAGCAATCAGAGATAGATAGCAGCAGAATAAATATGACTGCAGAAAAATAGAATGTCTATCAAGTAATTGACCACAGAATAATATCTCCCCCTCTTTAGCCACAAATGGGCCAAAGATACATGTTCTTAAAAGTTATACAGTCATCCCAAAAGTAATAAACACAACAACTAAAATCTGAACACACTTGCAAACTCCACCAGGGTCCAGCATCAACTTCACCAACCTTTAAGCACTGTCACCTTCAGAGGAGCTAGTTTCTTCAGAATTGAGTTGATCTTCAGCAGCACCCTCTTCCCTTTTGTTTCCTTCAGCTTCCTCCTTTTCTAACCTGGCAATTAGGTTTTCTAGGGTCTTTTTCCTAGTCTCCAGCTCTTTGCAGGTCTCTTTCAATACAGCTATAACATCAGATGTTTTGGACTGAGTCTTCACAGATGATGTCTCAGCTGATGTTATGACAATATCAGGAGCATGAGATCCCTGAAACAGCTTGTAGTGTAACCTAAGAGCAGGAGTTCTTTTGCAAGCAGTATCTCTTGCCACCAGGATATCAGGGTACTATGCAAGGATAATTCCACACAGGAGGGAGGGAAAGGCAATAGGGCCTTTGACAGCAAAGCTACCAGCATGTTTTAGAGTTTGTTCAAAAATATACCTGCCATAGTCAAATTCAGTCTTGGTTCCTACAGCATAAATAAATCTCCCCAATCCTGTGGAGATAGTAGATTTATGGTTTGTAGGGGCCCAGTTGGCTGTACCAATCTTGTGCAGGATGGCAAATTTCATGCTTAGTTTGCTGGCATTTAGTTTGCCTTTCAAGGGCCAGCACTTGACTTGTCTTGCTGTTATGGTTTGACAAACTTCATTGTCGGTGACTTCCAGTTCAGGGCAATCCTCATTTGATCTTCCAAGAAATTTGTTAATTTCTGATGGAGAGAAATTAACCCTTCTTCCTCTAACATAAACACATTCAAAGTCAGCTGACCTTCCATCAGCACATTCATCAGACAAGTTAACTATGAACTCCTTGACCAGATTTTCATAGCACTTGGTAAATTTTACCACAGTCTTCATCAGTCCAGCAGTTTTAATCAGGTCCATGATTTCCTTGCACTCCATGGCATCATTGTTTAGCTCTCTTTCTAAAGCTATTCTCTTCAAGCAAACATACTTCCATCTGTTGGCATTGTCAGGATGATGAAAAGAGATGTTGTCTGTTGGGACTTCAGGAACTCTAGTCATTTTGCTGGAGGGGAGTTTCCTTCTGATAGGAATTTCTTCAGCATCAATCTCAAACTCTGATTCCTCATCAGAATCAGAAGACTCAGGTTCTTTTCTTTTCTTTGTAATTGGTTGTCTACCAGTATGCACTTGGGCTTTCACCTTCCCTTTGGACTGACCAGTTTTCACAGATTCTACCCCAGTCTTGCCTTCAGCCTTGGATTTCTTATTAGCAGGTTTCTCTTTGGTCATACATTGTGCAGCATTCTGATTACCCTTTCTTTTCATCATTCTCCTAGCTATGTTAGGGTTTACATTGGCAATTAGATCATTGTCTGAGTATTCCTCGTCCACATCAATGACAGGTGGATCAACAGTTTTCTCTGAAGGGTTCTGAATGTTGTCATTTGGTGTCACAACATTCTCAGAGACATCTACATTTGCTTCAACATTTGGGCTTGCTAATTCTTGATTTAATGGGACAGAAATCCCCGGTACATAGTGGTTTTCGCTTAGTATTCTTGTAACAAGCCTAGCAATTGCTTGATGTACTTGAGTTGATCCTTCCCTATTTGGTACAGAGGAAGAAGGATGAGAAGGATTACCAGAAGCAGTATCTTGAGCTCTTCCTGCATGCCTAGTTCTCAGCTTTTTTACTTTGGAGGGGTCAGTTGCCATTTCTCTGAGATGAGTGATCTCCAGGACTTCAGAATCTATGCATGTGGTGATTGCTCGAGAATCTTGGTCAGATGATGAAGATGAAGTGGTCGCCTTGGTTGAAGATGATGTTTAAGACATTTTGATTGACTTCGAGCACCAGTAGAAATTTGAGAGAAAACTTTGATTGAGAGAAGGAAATAGGTTGCAAAGTCGAGAGAGGTAGGAGGCAAATGTGAGTCTATTCAACTTCTTAATAATTTTGAAAGAATTGGAAAAACAAATGATTAACCAACTAAAAATAGACTTAACAAAAATAACTCCTTCAACCCTTGCTTTAAGCAAAATTAATTGCTATAATTTCTCATGTTGGCAAATACCCATCTTGCCCCTCAAGTTTTCAAGTTGATTTCCATCAAGAGCCTTGGTAGAAAAATCAACCAGCTAAAGCTTAAAGATACCATGTTCCAGTTTAATTGTCTTCTTCTCTACAAGGTCAATGTGCTTGGTCCTGCTATGCTGAATAGGGTTCTTGGAAATATTGATTGTATTCAGATTGTCACAATACAATGTCACAACATCTTGTGAGACATTAAACTCAGTGAGCATCTGTTTTGTCCAGATAATTTGAGAACAGCTACTACCAGCTGCAACTATTTTAGCACAGAGTTGAAAAGGCAATCTTTTGACATGAATCATAGCTCTGGCAGATTCCTGTATGATCCTATTTTTCTTTCTGTCAACTCCATTTTGATGAGGAGTTATAGGAGAAGAGACTTCATGACTCATTCCTTGTGAGAAACAAAATTTATTAAACTTGTTGTTTCCAAAATCCTTGTCATGATCACTTCTGATTCTGAAAATACATCCTTCTTTTTGGGTTTTCTTGCACTGTTCTCTAAAAACTTCAAGGTTATTCACCACATTATAGACATATCTATTTTTACCAAGCCTTTCAATTTGATGTTCACCACAAACCCTCCTTTTTTCAATTTGCAGTCTTGGAATCCTTCTGACTGCTTCCATAGAGATAGTTCTTTTCATTCTTCTTAGATGAAGATGGTCAAGTTTATGGTGCCACAGTTTCATCTCTTTTTCTTCTTTGGTAATAGAACACATAGTGGAGTTATTAGTGTTCTCAGGCTGCCACAAATAACAGTTATCTTTAGATCTGATTCCTTTCATTACAACTTCTAGTTTTTCATTAATTACTAGACATTCAGATTTTGAGAAGTTGACCTTGAATCCTAGATCACACAATTGACTGATACTAATGAGATTAACAGTCAGACCTTTTACCAATAGTACTTCATTCAGATTTGGAACTTCAGGGCAGTCCAAATTACCAACTCCTTTGATTTCACCTTTAGCACCATCTCCAAAGGTCACATAACTAGTGGTGTGAGGTTTAACATGATTGAGAATGTTCTTTATTCCAGTCATGTGCTTAGAGCACCCACTGTCAAAGTACTATCCCTCCTTTGAAGAGACTCTCAGGGATGTGTGGGCTATCAGGGCAGTAGCCTTTTTCTTCCATTGAGGAGTATGTGGTACCCTTTTTGACTTAGGTTTAACACCTGAGTTTTGGTTAGGGTATCCATGAAATTTGAAGCAGAAAGGCTTTATGTGGCCATACCTCCCACAATGATGACATCTCCATCTTTGGTACTTTTTCTTCATATATCTCTGTTCCTGATGTTGAGAGTTGTGTTGAGACATCTGCTTTAACATTTGTTTAACAGGCCTGATCTTCTTGTCTGCACCAGATTTCTTAGCTTCCACAAATCCTAGTCCAGATTTGTTTCCCACATTTTGTCCAACCTGAAGGATCTCTTCCAATTTGTCTGTTCCATTAGTCAGCATCTTGACAGATTTGGTCATTTGGTTCAGTTGTGAGTTCAGCAATTGAACTTCCCCTTCTAGATGACTTATAGTTTCAAGGTCAGCCCTTTTTTCAGCCTCCAGCTTTATGATGAGTTTTGATTGTTTCTCATTCTGCACACAGACTTCAGTACTTATGATACACAATTTCTTGTAAGTATCATCCAGTTCTTCAAATGTCACTTCTTCATCACTAGTGTCACTTTCAGAGGTACAAACACTAGTTAGAGCAGTAACTAGTTTGGCAGATTCTTCTTCAGAATTACTCTCTGAATCACAGTCAGACCAAGTAACAGTCATTCCTTTCTTTTGTTTCTTAAGAAAGGTAGGACATTCAGATCGAATATGCCCATATCCTTCACAACCATGGCATTGAATTCCTCTGCCTTGATTTCCCTTCTCTTCTGACCTTGGTCTTCTGCTGGAACTGTCAATGTCAGAGGGAATGTTATGAACATTAGACCTTGACTTTGGATCTATTCTTTTGATGAGTTTGTTGAATTGTCTTCCAAGCAAGGCTATAGCTTCTGAAATATTTTCTTCTTCATCCTCCTTGTTTTCAACATCAGTGTTGGATACAAGTGCTATGCTCTTGTTCTTCTTGTCACCATTTTCAGTGATCCCCATCTCAAAAGTCTGAAGAGACCCAATAAGTTCATCCACTTTCAACTTGTTGATGTCCTGGGCTTCCTCTATGGCAGTTACCTTCATTGCAAATCTTTTAGGCAAGGATCTGAGAATCTTTCTCACCAATTTTTCTTATGACATCTTTTCTCCCAGTGCTCCTGAGGTGTTGGCAATCTCCAAGATGTTCATGTGAAACTCATGAATGGTTTCATCTTTCATCATTTTTAGATTCTCAAACTTGGTAGTCAACATCTGAAGCCTTGACATTTTTACTTTGAAAGTGCCCTCATGGGTAGTTTTGAGAGTGTCCCAAACTTCCTTGGCCAGTTCATATTGATGTACTAGTCTGAAAATGTTTCTATCAATTCCATTAAACAAGGCATTTAAAGCTTTGGAATTTCCCAGGGCTAACTCATCTTCTTCTTTACTCCATTCTTCCTCAGCCTTCAGACTGATTGTCCCATCTTTCTCAGTTATGGTGGGATGGTTCCATCCTTTGTCAGCAGCTCTCCAGGCCTTTTTGTCCAGAGATTTTAAGAAGGCAATCATACGAGGTTTCCAGTAGTCATAATTTGTTCCATCCAGAATGGGTGGTCTATTTCCAAAAACTCCTTCTTTGTCCATAGTGCCAGAAAGTGATATCCCTATATCTCACCCAGTAATACAGGCAGGGTGCCTGCTCTGATGCCAATTGTAATTCTGGCTGCAGATACTCAATGTCACGTTCAATGTTATGACACCGTATCTGACTTTATATAAGACAGTAAATACAAAAACAGTAAAGAACACAGTCAATTGTTTACCCAGTTCAGTGTGCAACAACACCTACTCTGGGGGCTACCAAGCCAGGGAGGAAATCCACTATAAGAGATATTAATTCAGGAATAAACCAACCAGTTTATCTCCTTCACTTAAGACCTACCCAATGCAACTTCAATCTAAGTACAACTTAAACCTGAGTTCCTACTCACTCCCCCTCAATCACAGCAGTGATACTTAAAACAATTGACTAATGATTTAATGAAGACACTATTCAAAACATACACTTGATTATACTTCACAGCTTTTTAATCAAGCAACACAAACACTCTTGCTTCACAGCTTTGAGTGATACATAAACCTAACTTGACTTTGCTTCAAAGCTTTTGTCAAGAGACACAAAACACTCTTGCTTCAAAGCTTTGAGTGATACAAAACCCTTACAATTAAAACCTATTCCAAGTCACTTATCACAATGATACTTTCTTGGATTACAATAGTTAAAACTATACAGCTTCTAAAAGATCTTCTGTCAAAAAGGGATAATTCCAAACAGCAGCCCTGTTGAATATATAGCAGCTGCATCTTCAGTTAGGGTTTCCACAAAAAGCTAGGGTTAATTCCGTTTGACCTTAAGACTTGGTCACAGGACTTTATCAACCAGGTTAGGGTTGAGCTAGGTTAACCCCAAGTCCTCGAGATTTTTTGTTCTGGAAAGACTGAGTCATTTTCCTGAAAAAACTCAGAATTACCTAAAGTGCATAACTGTTAGTTCAGAACAGGATGTCTTAACATTTGTTATGACATCTGAATTCCTGTCTACTGATTTTGGTAAATGTGATCTTTTTGCAAAATGCTCAGATACACACTCATAAACAGCAGCACCTGAATGACAATATTTTTCTGCAAAGGTACCTAATAAATCAGTACCTAATAAACTAGAATGTTATGACATCAGTCATGACATTCACACACCTGGTTTTACCAAAAATGCATGCCAATAACTAAACAACTACAATTATGTCGATTTTTTGGTGTAAATCCATAACCTACCAGTTGGATTAATGATGGAGAAAGTAGGGAAACCCATCGCAAATTTCATCGGACCTTTTGTCGAGTATGACAAAAATAATAATACCATTGAAGCTAAAAGTGAAGATCGACGTGCGGCAACCATTGAAGAAGCAAAAGAGAGTAAGGAATAAGGGTGGCGAATGGTGTGTGGTTAATTCAAGTATGAGAAATTGAGTTTATTTTGTTTCGTATGCGAAAAGCATGGGAATTCTGAAAACAAGTGTGAGACCCGTTTTGCTAAGGCGGAGGATAATGGTATAAGAGAATGGTCCAATAAATTGAGGGCTGATATCAAACATTATAGACAACTCCTCCTCGAGATGGCTTAAAATTGATGTAGGTGGCAGCATGAAAAAGAGTTATGGAGGTAGAGAACCGGAGAGTGTGTTCGTGACACCCATGCAATCCGATGAATATGTTTGGCAAATGGAAAATGATACACAAACAGATCCATTTCAACAGTCAAAGGCAGTAATTATTTCCAATAATGGTGATAATAATGGAGTTGTCTCTAATATTAATCGGAAATTATCAATCATAATGGGAAACATTCTACAGATGGAGAGCCAATCCGCACTGGACACGTTAAGACACATGTTCATTTCTTTCAAAGATTCCCATCAAATTTTGTCCAACAAATAATGTTTTCCTTTTCTCAACAGTCCCAATGTAACTCCACTTAGGGTATCAATTCAGAACCAATACTGACACCTCTCCCACTTAAGCAACATCTCCCGCTTGCTTCAATTCAAGTAACATAGCTGCTAACACTACGCCAAAAACTGCTTTTTGCAGCGCCTCTACTAAAGCGCTTATTGAAAAAGCGCTGCCATAGCCTTCACAAAAAACAAAATTAAAAAAAAGGGAAACCTACGAAGGCGCTTTTGTAAAAGCGCTGGCATAGGTGGGGGATACGAAAGCGCTTTTTACATTAAAAGCGCTGTGGTAGGTCAAATAAAAATATTAATAAAAACGAAATAATAGGGTTATGAAGGCGCTTTTTAAAAAGCGCTGTGGAAGATTGGCCTTTGAAAGCGCTTTCAAAAGCGCTGGCATAGCTGGACCTATGAAAGCGCTTTTACCCTAAAAAGCGTTGGTAAAAGCCCCCCTATGAAAGCGCTTTCAAAAGCGCTGTTATAGCTTATATTATTTTTAATTTAATAAATTAAAACATCAAAATAACATTATTCATTCTTTTCTCTTCTTCAAACGCACAGTACGCTCTTCTTCTCTTCCACAAACACGATTTCGTAGAAAACCCTAACCCCAACCTTCTTCCTCCGTCGTTGTACGTAAGACATTTCCTCGATGTTATGCATATTGAAAAAAATGTATTTGATAGTGTTATTGGTACGTTACTCAATATACAAGGAAAGTCTAAGGATGGCATTAACATAAGGAAGGACATGTTAAACATGGGAATTAGAACTGAATTGGCACCCGTGACGAAAGGAAGACGCACATATCTACCACCTGCTGTTTACACTCTATCTAGAAAGGAGAAGAAAATATTGTGTAAGTTCCTCAGTGAAGTTAAAGTTCCAGAAGGCTACTCATCAGATATTAGAAGACTTGTATCAATGAAAGACCTAAAGTTAAAGAGTTTAAAGACTCATGATTGCCATGTTATAATGGAACATTTTCTACCAATAGGTATACGTTCTATTCTGCCAGAAAAAGTAAGGAGCGCAATAACTAAGTTGTGTTTTTTCTTCAAGTCAATTTGCAGCAAGGTGATCGATCCTGCGATCTTACCAACATTGCAAAAAGAGGTGGTTGTTACTTTATGTGAGCTTGAAATGTATTTTCCTCCCTCGTTTTTTGACATAATGGTTCATCTAGTCGTTCATCTTGTCAAAGAGACACAGTTGTGCGGACCAGCTTATATGAGATGGATGTACCCTGCTGAACGTTATATGAAAATTTTAAAAGGGTACGTGAAAAACCGAAGTCGACCGGAGGGTTGTATTGCGGAACGATACATTGTTGAAGAAGCGGTTGAGTTTTGCACTGAATATCTGTCAAATGTTCAATCAATTGGACTCCCCAAATCTCATATTGTCGAGAAAAAAGAAGGAAAAAGACTAATTGGAAATAAAGTTGTGACAGTGTCAATGGTCGAACGGGATCAGGTGCATTTGTATGTTCTGCACAATGAGATTGAGGTTGAGCCGTATGCTGAAATGCACAAGGGTGTTCTTCGAGGTTTAAATCTGAATAGAAATGAGAATTGGATAGTACGAGAGCACAATCGAAGTTTCATACCCTGGTTTAAGGAACAAATTTATTCAAAGTATCGTTCGGATCCTGCTTCAGTAACAGAAAGGTTGAGATGTTTAGCATATGGTCCAAGTATGATTGTGTTTTCTTATAGCGCATACGCAATTAATGGATACACATTTTATACCAAAGAACAGGATGATAAAAGTACTATGCAGAATAGTGGTGTTACCTTGGTAGCTGAAGCGATGCACATATCAAGTGCGAATGACTTAAACCCAAAATTTGCAAATCTGTCATATTTTGGGGTTATCGAGCGCATTTTGTTGTTTGATTACGGGAAGTTTCAGATTCCTGTATTTGATTGCAAGTGGGTTGAAAATAATAATGGCGTACGAATGGATAAGTCAGGATTTTTGCAAGTGGATCTCAATAGGGTGGGGTACAAAGATGAACCTTTTATTCTAGCCTCTCAGGCTAAACAAGTGTTCTATGTCAATGATCCGACAAGTACGAAATGGTCTATAGTGCTTTTGTCTAACAAAGTAATTGATGAAAACATTGGAGATCAAGGTGCTATTGGCGTTGGCATTGAATCTTGTACAAGAAACGATCAAAATGAGAATGAACCTTGTACTAGAGATGATCATAATGAGGGTATTTGGATCAATCCAACCATCCGAGTTGTTAACAGAAGCGTAAAATATATTGCTACCAAGAAAAGAAAGAGACGTTAGTGAAAAAGGTATTATTATAATTATAGCCTAATATTGTAAGTAATATGTGAATAATGTTTTGAATTTTTGGCATATCTTTTGAACCGTTTTGAATTTTTGCGAATGTGACTAGTGTTTATTTAGTAGAACAATGTTTCCGGAGCTGATGGTGAGGTTTATTTCTTGCAAGTTTGGTTTTTTAGCATTTTATTCAATTTTGAGTTCCTTTAGTGCTATTCATATCTTTTTCGACTATCCATTTTCATGTAGTGTACTAATGTGCTTGTTTGACTTTTGTTACAGGTCTAATGGCTAGCAATGAAGAAAACCCGCAAGGAAACCAACAAGAAAACCCACCAGGAAACCAACAAGATCATGAAAACTCACAAGAATCAAATCATGCAGCGGATGATACTTCAGCAAATGATGTTGCACGAGGCATCACCATAACGCGCGAAATCATTCGTGCTAGAGATAAGGGAGTGATATATAATGTAGATTGGAATCATTCAAATCAAGTAGTTGGGGTTAATGCTTCAAAATTCACAAGCTACGTTGGTACACTTGTTCGTATGCATGTGCCAATCTCCATATCTAGATGGAATGCGAAACAATGTGAAGCATTGAAGCAAGGAAAAGAAATGTTTTGGGAAGATGTTAAGGTATGTATGTTATATGGTTTATATGGTTATATGTTTATAAGTTTATAAGTTTATATGGTGTATATGGTTTTTAAACTACTTATATGTTTATATGGTTTATATGGTTTTTAAATTACTTATATGTTTATATGGTTTATACGCAGCGGTCTTTTAACGTTCCAGATGAGCGTAAAGGCTTTGTACTTGGGTTGGCCGGGAAAAGATTTAGAGGGTGGAAAAATCTGTTGACGAACACCTATCTTAAGGATGACAAAGGAAAGTGGCTGGAAGAGTTCCCGGCCGGAAGGCCAGAAAAGTATAATCTTTTCATTAAACAAGAAGATTGGACTGAGTTTATTAGATAAAGAGATGACGAATTCCGGCAAAAGAGTGCCAAAAATAGTGAGAGAGCATCAAAGCCCGCGTATCCATACAAAAAAGGGCGTTTGGGATATGCACGCTTAGAGGAAAAAATTGTAAGTAATAAATAGAAATGATATGTTCTTATTAATTGTCTAAATGTGTTGTATTTGACGATCTAACCGTTTGTTTCTATGCATAGTTAGAGGAGACGAAAAGTGATGAAACCTCACTTCCAGCACATTTGCTGTGGAAGGAAGCTCGTGTGGGCAAGAATCAAGCTGTTGATCCAAGTGTTCTAAGAATTTATGATGAATGCGTAAGTATAACATTGTGTCTTTAATTAAATCAAATTTTTATGACTATTTAATTGATTTTTTTATCTCCATTATTTTAAGGAGACATTGTCACAAACGGAGTCCACCGGTGACGACCAGGATACGAGGAGCGTACTTAGTAAAGCACTGGATGTTCCTGAGTATTCCGGTCGGGTGAGGGGTAAAGGTCATGGTGTGACTCCAACCTCTTTCTACCAGCATCATCGGAAAAGAAATCCTACCAATGCAGAAGTGATGAATGTACTTATGGAATTACAAGCAAAAGTCAATGCATTGGAAAGAGATAAAGAGGTATTAATGAGGGAAAAGGGCAATGCGGCAATGGCGAAAGAAACTAGTGACAACGCTAGTATCAACCGTCAGAATAAATTTCCTGAGGTAATTATAAATATATTGATAAATCTCTATTGTTCAAGTTTCTCATTTTTATTCCACCTCTTTCTATTATTGAATTAAAAGTAATATGTATGCATATTGGTTTAGGGCATTTCATCTTGCCAACTATACGTAATGGCATCAGATTATCACCTTGTTGGCAAGGGAAAAGTGTACAACACTTTGGGAGATTTAATTCATAATACACCGATCCCGGCTGGACACCTGAGAGTATCAGTAGATTATCCTATTGATCCCGATGCGTTGGTACCGGTACCTGACGTGGCCTTGGATATAAGATCGGTGCGAGACGCAGTAGGGTCGTTTGTTGCATGGCCCTTGGACCTCATTTTCATTGATGATGAGGTATGTTTAAAACCGTTAATATGAATCATTTAGATTTCAAATGTCAATTCTGAACCGTTAAGTTAATTATTTTTTAATATTAGCCTCCTACAAAACCCGCTAATAAGGGTAAGGAGATTTTGCAGCAAGGCGGCGAGTCTATGGCATCAATTCCAGAGGTACACTTAAATTGTTTATTATATGATATGAATTTAAAACTGAACGATTTTATAATTTACCTAAGTTATATGATTGTTAGGTATCTACGAAAGTGTCACAACAAGTGACCCAGCCTGTTCGTAGCAGACCACCCCCGAAAAAGTCAATGCATAAGGGGGGAAGAGGCGTTTTTGTACCTCGATATCGGAATACACTTGGAGTACTTTTGGAAACCTCAGATTTGAAGTCAGGTGGTATTCGTACAATCCTTATGGATGCAGATATCTTTGGTCTTGACTGCCAAGAAACGATAGGAATGGACGAAATGACTGAGATTATGACGCATGGTGAATTAGGCATCGGCAATGTTCACGCATACATCCGATATTCCGATAAATATATCATTTAATTAGTTGAACAATTTATTTACACATTTCAATGAAAATAGTCTAATGTTTATATGTTTTTATTTAAGGTTGTTGTACGATAAAAAAATGCGCGAGACTGTATTGGCAAGACGCTTCCATTTCTTGTCTGCCCATATTGTCAGCGGAGCGACAATTGTCAGGGAACCGGGTTCAGTTAGGGAGTACTTAGTGAATCGATACACGGCCTACGTCGGCAACCCAGATAGCTTGTTTATTTTGCCGTATAACACTGTTCCAGTGGGGTGAGTTTTTCATTTATTCTAATATATCTTTGTTTATTTTGCGTAGAAACTTTTCTTCTAAACTGTTGCTTAAATTTTTAGAAAACACTGGTTATTGTTGGCTATCGATCCGATTAAAGAAGTTGTGTACTTTCTGAATTAGGTAGACGGGGAATGGACTAACTATCCCGCTATGAAGGAAACTGTTGATCAGTAAGTGAGACCGTTCTAACTATTCGTGTATATTTATATATTTAATTATTTCTGTGAGATTGATCTAAATATATGTTTTTATTTTCTTAGATCAATACAAATATTTCGTAGTCAAAGGGACGCACAGGTACCCCGGAGTAAATCATCAAATATTACTTGGATCAAAGTGCAGGTACAAAATTAGTTGCTTATAATAATAGTTATGTTACTTGATAAAATTACACGACAACTATAAAATATATTCTGTTTTTCTATGCAGTGTCCGTTACAGAATAACGATGTAGATTGCGGATACTTTTGCTTGAGGTTTATGAAAGAAATCCTTCATAAAAATCAAGTAGAGATTCCAAGCACGGTATGGATTTATAACTTAGAATAATTTTGTATGATTTCTACATTTAATAACATCATGCATATACTGAAGTAATAATTTCTTATGTAGTACTTTGATGACCTCTATACTATGTCGTACACGAAAGTTCAAGTGGAAGAAGTCAAAGAGGAAATATGTCAATTTTATGTTGAAAACAGATTATTCTGATGGGTATGAATAAAATATTATTGTACGTGTTAGTTTGATTGTGTTGGAGCCTTTAATATTGTTTGTTTAATTTACCGTGTTGTTCATATTCATACTTTGCAGGATGACGACCGTGTCGGTGGAGCATTATTTTCGATGTAATTATATATGATTTAGTTACATATGTATATATATATGGTTACAAATTAACACGATACTTTGTATGTGATTTAGTTATGGTTACAAATGTATATATGGTTACAAATTTAGTTATATATGATTTAGTTACATATATATAGATAAGGATTGAATATTATATGGTATACCGGTTTCTGTTAATATAATACCGATTTCTTAAAATATATGTATAGATAAGGATTGAATTACAGGTTAAATTATTGGACAAAAAAAAAATTACAGGCTGCACAGGGAACCTCAAATTATAGGTTTCACTTTAAAAAATTTGTATGAGCTACGAAAGCGCTTTTGGCTAAAAAGCGCTTTCGTAGGCAGGATAAATAAAAAAAAATTAAATAGAAACCCCCTATCAAAGCGCTTTTTATGGAAAAAGCGCTGTGAAAGACCCCCCTATCAAAGCGCTTTTTCCATAAAAAGCGCTGTAAAAGCCATGATAAATAAAAAAACAAAAATTAAATAGAACCCCTATCAAAGCGCTTTTTATGGAAAAAGCGCTGGGAAAGACCCCCCTATCAAAGCGCTTTTTCCATAAAAAGCGCTGTAAAAGGCCTGATAAATAAAAAAAAAAAATTTAAATAGCACACCTATCAAAGCGCTTTTAAAAAAGCGCTGGGAAAGACCCCCCTATCAAAGCGCTTTTTAAGGAAAAAGCGCTGGGATAGGTCCACCTACGACAGCGCTTTTGGCCAGAAAAAAGCGCTTTCGTAGCCTACGGCAGCGCTGGCTACGGCAGCGCTTTTAAGCGCTTTTAAAGGGCAAAAAAAAGCGCTGTGAAAGCCCATTTTCGTAGTAGTGTAACCAATCAAAATGAACATGCGGTGCATGAGTCTTTGCATATAACATCCAGTCAGATACCAAATGCTTCACATGATGATATGTGTCTGATACTAGTAAATTTTTAGTGCATCAAAAACTAACCATGTTTTCCAGCCTAATACGCAACACAACTAGATCAGGAGTACCAACACCGTGCATAATTCTACTATCCTGAACCTGAACTCCTATAAATTCAAAAACAAAAGTGTGCAGCAAAAAGTTTCACAGATAAACCATGTCCAGAAGCATCCAATATGAAATATAATAAGTAACAATATCAATGCAGCACCTCCATAGACTTTCAGTAGTTCAATTAATGTTACAACTAGCAGGGAGCATACAGAGAAGGGAGAACAACTCGAGAAAAAAAAGGAGGAGAATGAATGATAATGACAAAGACGATGAGGTAGTGGTGTCATAACATGTCGGGATTGAGTAGCCCGCGTATAATGCCTAGCCTAAAGAAGTTGGCTAGGCAATATCAGCCAGAAATAATATTTCTTTCCGAAATATTAACTTAAGCGAGAAAATTGGAAGCCATTCGTGTTATATTAAAATTTGAGGCATGCTTAATTGTTGATGTTGATGGAAGAAGTGGCGATCTAGCTTTTATGAGGAAACAAAGTATCAATTGAAGTATATTGAATTTCTCCAGAAACTTTATCAGTGTCTTTGTGAAAGATGATGAAAAAGGGATTGGAGACTTACTTGTTATTATGGTTATCCCGAGAAAAGTAGAAGGAAACAAGCTTGGGAGTTATTGCGTGAAATACATGGTTTATCGAGTATTTTGTGGTGTGCCATTGAGGATTTCAATTACCTATTATCACAACATGATAAGACAGGATTGCATTTTCATCCTAATTGGCTTTGTGCCGATCTTTGACAAGTGGCTAGTGATTGTAATTTGGTTGATATACGGCTTGAAGGTCATCAGTTTATGTGGTTGAAAAGTAGAGGTACTGAGCATGTGCTTGAGGAACTTTTAGGTCGAGCTTTAGTTACTCCGATTGGTTAAACCTGTTTTTGAATGCCAAGCTCTTGAATCTCATTGTGACGCATTGAGATTATAGTCCACTGCTGCTAGATTGGGAACCTTCTCTATAGGTGAACCGCCGGTTTACTTTCAGATTTGAGAATAAGTGACTTCTAGAGGATGGAATCAAAGAATATGTGCAAGACGGTTGGAAATACAGGGAAACTGTCGATGTAGAGACTCATATTGCTTCTTGTGCTGATAATTTGACTAATTGGAATAGACAGCGTGAAAGGAAGGAGAAAGCGGATTTTGTGAGGTGTAGGGGTTTCCATAATCATTTCAAAATTGCTATGTTTTTCTAAGTGCAAAACCAATATAACAAGTTGCTTACTCGAGAAGATACATATTGGCGTCAATGGGCTAAGATGCATTGGCTTTAAAATGGCGATCTCAATACCATGTTCTCCCACCAAGGAGGGTGGTACTGAAGTCAACGATCATCAAGGACTAGGAGGTGTAATGAAAGCTTATTTCAAAGGTCTCTTGATAGCTACAGTGACTAGTTATGAGCATGTTCCGTGCCATGTCCAAGTTGCGGTATCCAAAGTAGACAATAACAAGTTACTGTTAGAGTTTACAATGGAGGAATTTCACTCGGAATTAAAGGAGATGCACCCAAATAAATATGAGTCCGGATGGCTTCAACCTGACGTTTTATCAAAAAAATTGGGATATTTGTTGTGATGATATTTTTTTCGGCAGCCAAATTATGGTTGGAACGAGGTTTTTTCCCAGCTTCTGTAATCGATACTAATATTTTCCTGATACCTAAATGTTCACAGCCTAACAAAATGAAAGATTTTCTCCCTATTTCGTTATGTATTGTGGTATATAAAGTGGTTTCAAAAGTTCTATCTAATCGTATGAAGTTTGTTTTGGAGAAATGTGTGTCGGAGGAACAATTAACATTTGTAGAGGGTCGATCTATTTTAAATAATGCTATGATAGCAAGTGAGGTTATTGACGCTCTTAAAAGAAGGACGAAAGGCAAGAAAGCTCATTTGACCCTTAAGATTGATATAATAAAAACTTATGACATAGTGAATTAAGGTTTTTTAAAAGGGATGCTTAAGAAGATGGGATTTACGGATAGGTGGATTCGTTGGTTGATGATGTGCGTTACCTCAGTACACTATAATGTCCTAGTGAATTTGGAAAGTGTTGGACATATTTAAATAGGAAGAGGATTGGGACAAGGAGACCCATTGTCTCCTTATCTTGTTATCCTTATTTCAGAAGGTATATCGGCCCTTATTACGGGATCAATGGCTAGAGGTGACATACATGGAGTTCAGATATGCAAAGGGGCTCCCAGTGTATCCCACCTGCTCTTTGCTGACAATTTTGTTTTTGTTTTGCAGGGCCAATTTAACAGAGGAGATGACTCTCATAATTTTTCTTAAAACTTATGTTGAAGCGTTAGGCCAAGAGATAAGATAAATATGACAAAGTGAGATGTCTTCTTTAGTAATAACTTGAGCAATCTGGCCTAAGAGGATCTTGCATGTATTATGGGATTCTGTCATGTCCCGGGGACCGGGAATTATTTGGGGTTACCCTTCATGATTGGAAGAAGTAAAAAAACTACTTTCTCATACATTAAAGATCACATCAGGAAGAGAATAAATTCTTGGAGAGGATGTTTGTTATCTAAAGCTGGGAAAGAAGTTATGATTAAATCTGTGTTACATGCAACTCTCGCTTACATCATGAGCATTTATATTCTTCCAGATTCAATAGTTAATGAGATCGAAAAGTTTTTGGGTGGGGGTGGTAATAATAATAGAGGTATTAGGTGGATGGTGTGGGAGAAGCTTACTTGTACTAAGAAGGACGTAGGTATGGGGTTTTGTGACTTTAGAGCATTTAATATGACGATGGTAGATAAACAGGGGTGGTTCCTTTTGTCTATACCTCATTCTCTAGTTTCCCGTGTTTTCAAAGCAAATTACTTCCCTCGAACCTCTTTCTTTGACGCTAATCTCGGTTATAACCCAAGTTTTGTGTGGAAGAGTACTTGGAAAGCTAGAGAGGCTCTAACGCTAGGTTGTAGGTGGAGTAATGGTGATGGAAGTCGCATCAATACGATGAATGAACCTTGGCTTCGAGGGATTCACAAGGGGTGTCTGAGTGGAACTGAGAAGCAAGGTGCGTATAATATTACAATAAATAATCTCATGCTAGAAAATGATAAACAATGAGATATGCGAGTTTTACGTGACACATTTGATTATGCATCGGTGGATAAAATGGTTCATGTGCCTTTGGTAGAGGATTCCATTAAACACAAGTTGGTATAGAATGAGGAGCAAAGTGGTTGTTATAATGTGTGGTCTAGTTATAGGGTGTGGAGGATTGTGAAGGATAGAGGTTCAAAAATGGGTAATATGAGTAGTTGGAGTAGCCTATGGAATACCAAAGCTCCTTTTAAAGTGAAACATTTTTTGTGGAGGATTTGTTAGGATTATCTTCCTTATCGGTTGAGACTTCCTTAATGATTTAAATTTGATAGTTTTTTATATTTGTACCAGAAAAGATAGGAATACCGTAGGTAGAGTTGCAGTTATGGTGGAGATTATGTGAAAGAATATGAATGATTTGATCTTGAATAATGAGCGAGACGAGGCTCCTAAGCTTGGGTGGCTTGCATTCCACAAGTGGCATGATTGGTTTTCGGCCTAACATAAACATGATGAAGATGACGACCTTCAACAGGTATTAACATGGGTTCCTCCTTCTCTCGATTGGCTCAAATGTAATGTAGATGCGGGTTTTAACCAAAACCGTGGTACTTAGAATAGAGGTTGGTGTATCTAGGATAACTCGAGTAATTTTCATACTGTAGGTATGACTTGGGATGTCGGCAGTCTTTCCGTCATTGAAGCGGAAGCCTTAACTCTCAAGAAAGTCATACAAAGCGCTATTACTATACAACTTGATCAAGTTATTTTCAAAAGTGATTCCTTTAGTGTGGTACAACCTTTACGGATCAAAATCAGTGGCAATTCTGAGTTCTATGCTAATATTAGAGTTATTCAATTGTTGTTGCTTAATTTGTGGTTGAGTTTATCAAACGTCAAGCGAATATGGTTGTTAACTCGTTAGCACAGGCGGCCAATTCGTTACCTAAGCGTAGTTTTATCCATCTTGTTCCTCCTTGTATTAAACTTTTAATTTATAATAAAAGAAGTTAGTTTTGTTCCGTTCAAAAAAAAAACTTTTTTGTTTTTGTTTTGAAAAAATGGGATTTTCTAAGGAGTTTGATTTGGAAATATTTGATGCTTGAAATCGTAGACAAAGAATAAAGGTTGATAAGATCAATAGAGACTAACTTCATAAATTTTTGTTATAAATTACTGATCAAAGTTTTGATTACCGACTTCTTATCTTATTTAACATGCAATGTAATCATTAACTGATTTGGGAATTCAACTAATTCAAAATAAATAATAAATTTATTTATTTTAAAAAATTTAAAATAAAACAAAATCAAATATTATTAATTATTTTAAATAAAATCTACCCTTAATGGTAAGTTTATTGGTCTTTACATGATGGACAAAATCGAAGACGATATACTCAAAAAGTGAAAAAGGTATAACACAATTTATATATTTTTCTAATTTGGGTGTTAGATGTTTAGTTAGTTGGGTGTCAAATTTACAAACTTTGCAATCTATATATATATATATATATATATATATATATATATATATATATATATATATATATATATATATATATATATTATTTGTCTCCTTAAATCTACTATAAATGTTTTCTACAAATATTAACTAAATATCTTTTACAAAAGGTAAATTTGTAAAATTCAATGAATATAGCTAACTTTCTTAATTTCTATATTTTACAAATCTTATATTTAAAAACGCACGTGATTAGGAATGACAAAAAATATTTGAATTCGCAGATATTTGCGGATAAAATCCATTACGGATACGAGACGAATAATTTAATATAGATTTATGGATAGAATATTGAATATTTAAATACTCATTTTAAATGGATACATATATGAGTTTAAGAATACGTGTCCATGAATATCTGTATTCGTTAATAAATTATAAAATCATTTAAATTTTATTAGTTTAAATTATTTAAAAAAGGAAATTAAACTTGTGAGAAAAGAAACTAATGTGACAAAATTTTGTTGTTAAAAATAAATTGTATGGAATTTATGGGATAATAACCCTTTGTATCTTTAAAATAGGTTGAACAATTTTTTCAATTTTTTTTTATTGATGGATATTTATATATATTCTCGCATGTCTTAAAACTCACAAATTATTGTTTAGTGGATATCTGCACGGATATGAGACAAATATAAATATCATATTTATCAAATAGGACGGATACATATATCATACTATCCATCTTATGGATATCTATTTACGAACAACTGAAAAAAAATGGATTTAGGGAATTGGTTTGTGAAAAATTGGAGTATGAGAAAGATGAGTATTTCATGTCCTTCATCGACAATTCTATATAATATAATTAATTTATGATCATCATTAGCAGTGATGTTGTTGCATTTTTTTTTGAAGAATAATACAACTTTTCTGTTACCATTAGCGGTGGAAAACGAAAAAGTAAATTGATTACCAATTCAAACAGTAAAATATTTGGATTTTATTTTGTTTCAATTAATAAATTTGTGTAATACAATTGTTATAATGTTATTGATTTCTTCCCCTCTCTGAAGTTAGGGGTGGCAAAACGGATTGGGTCCGCCGAGTTTGTCCATTTGACCCGTTATTTTTGGTGGGTTGGGTTGACATTTTCGGTTCGGTACTTTAAGTTGACCCGTCCCGTCTAACTCGCTTAAACAAGCGGGTCGATGCGGGGCGAGACGAGTTTTCTCCGCGGGCTTTTTTTTAAAACTTTTACTTTTTTTTTAAGAATTAAAACAACTTTAACTATAAAAACAACACTTATCTCTTAGGATTGTATTATAAATTGTTATACAGACAAATTGAATTATATTTGTAACGTTCTTTCTATAACTTTCTAATACATCTGTTGGTTGAAATAAAAGAACAAATGTATGACATGTATAATTATTAAGATTTCAATATATTAGCTCATATGTTTTCTTTAGAAATAGATGTTGATTTTAAGAAAATGAAGGATTTGATTAGTGTATACATGTGACAAATTTAGGATTTAACTATTAAAGAAGCGGTTAATATAAGAGTCTATATAATGTAAGCAGTGAATCTATATAATATAAGAGTGTATATTTTATGCAATGTTATTATTATCATTGTTGGTTTTGTGTAAATTTTAAATTTAGTTCTTTCAGTAGTTAGTTTTTAAATATGATTAGGATGATATGTATTGTTTATTTATTTTGATTTTCTTTGTTGTGCTTGAGTTTATTATGTTTTTTTGTTGTAATTGATCTTTATTTATCAAATTTTTTAAATTGTTTGGACTTAAGACATCTAAAAGTTATATTTGTATTGTTAAAAAATTTTATTTATTGACCTCTTTGGTAATAATTAAAAAAATTTAAATTTTATATTAAACTAAACTTTAAAATAAAAAATTAGCGGACCGGCCCGTCATCTCGTTAGTAAATGGGGCGGGCTTGACTTTTGAGCTCGGTTTTCTACGTTGGTTCCCTCCGCCCCTTTTGGACGGATTTAAATGAGGCAGGCCTAAATGGGACGAATCGTCGGCTTTGCCACTCGTATCTGAACCTATTATTATTTGAATGAATATAAAATTAATTTAATTTCAAATACTCGGTTACAAACTAATTAACACTAATGTAAGATAATTGGTTAATATATTTTTTACCAATCAATTAAAAATAAAATTATATAGTAATAATAAATATTAATAATGTGATAAATAAAAAAATATTAAACAACATCAAAGATAAATAATTTTTTTTCAATTTCTATTCTAATTTTTAAATTTAATTAATTGTAATAAATGTATTAATGTATTTTATATTTCTATAACTTTAAATTTGTAATAAATTATAATATTTTATTATTAATTTTCATAATAAAATGAAATACTTTTAATATTAAAGAATTTTATTTTGATTTTATAATTTAGTATTAAAAAATCATTTTATAATAAATTAAAAATAAATATTTGAAAAATTCAAATACTATATTGTAAAAAAAATACTAAGGTAAAAAAAAAATACGAAAAATTTATAATGGTATGACTTTATTTTAATGAAAAATAAAATTTTATTTCTTTCATTATAATATAATAAAGAAATAAAATTGTATTAAATGATAATCATGAATTAAAAAAAAGAGGTTGGTAAAGATTTATGTACATAGAACATGGAAAGTTTTTATATGCATTGCAATAAAATGAAACACATTTTAATTAAAAATATTATCATCTATTTTAAAAAGTTTGACCTAAATTAATGAACAATTTTATAAATTATAGTTGATATCAACGTAGAATATTTAATTATAGAATTAAATATATTTTTAATCTTCAAAATATAACTTTTAATAAATTAAAAGTAAGTGTTCAAAGTAAGTTGTCAGTGTAAGTATATATAAAAATATTTTTTAAATTTGAAAAAAATAATCTTGATACAAATATTTTTATTTATGAGAAAATATATTGATATATACTTTTTTATAAATGGGATAAATTTAACTATTGATATAATTATTTTTATAAACAAAAATATTTTACAATTATTTTTATAAACGAGCATAAGTTACAAATATTTTTATAAATGGGAAAATTGAACTATTGATACAATTATTTTTATAAACGGGAATAAGTTACAATTATTTTTATAAACGGGAATAAATTATATTTTTAACGGGTCAAGACTACTTAATTTATATATCTTTTATATACATCTCTTAATCATCATTGTACTATATTTATTTATTATTTATAACTATATTGTGCGGACCGTATGAGCACACAAATAAATGACTACTTAATCATTTTATTTATTTTTCTACTAAGATATAAAGGACCGAGACTACTTAATTTGTATATATTTTATATATATTTCTTAACCACCACTATATTATATTTAATTATTATTTATTACAACTTGTGCAAATACACGTATAGATAACTACTTAATTACGAAATCAATTTCTACTTTTAAATTCAAAAACAATTTTGTTTTCCTTATTTAAAATTCAAATAATTTTAGCTCTTCTCTCTTATTTTTTTTAAAAAGAAAATCAACGAGGTTTTATTTTTTAACTTATATTTTATATTTATAAAGTTCAATAATAAATTTACATTCAATAATTTGTCATATTTCACAAATAAATTGTCATTTAAAAAATAGAATCATCGTTAACTTATATATTCATTTATAAAATTCAACAATATCTTTATATACGATAGAGACCAAAATTATTTAAATTTAAAATAAAATGATCGAAATTATTTAAATTTAAAATAAAAGGATAAATTTCTTAAATCATATAAAAAAGGAAATCAAAACTTAATTAAACCTAAAATATATTATTTCCATAAAATACAGCAATAAAAAATATTCAATGGTCAAGATATGCTCTCCATTTGTGTATATAAATAAATGTTTAAATGAACACATCTCATAAGAAAACAAAGAGCACCTATTCTATATAACAAGATGAACACAACAAGGAACTATACTTTTCTCCCGTTCACAATATTCTTAATTGCTTTCTTCATCATTACATCAGGTTTGAAATATATGATTGAATTTCCTCTAAATATCTTGTGATTTATTTAAAATGAACTTGTTTTCATATAATTAAAGAATATTTATTATATTTATAATTTACAATGTGGAAAACCACCTTTTGATGATAACAATTCTATTGCACCATCCTCAATTGCAAATTGAATAAACACATATTGTGTGGCAATCATATAGTGTATGAATGAGAATGTAATAAAGGTTGATAAGAAAAATATTAATTTCATCTTATTCTATTTTCAAAGTTTATCTTATGAATAATGTTATAAAATCTTCTTTGACCTTTAATTTCTTTTGTTCTTCTTGACTTGATAGAAAGAATAGAGTGTTTTATAAATAGATTCGACATATTAGATTTGTAAAGTTTGATATTACACATTTACATACTTGAAATTTATTTCATTCAAAATATTTAAATTTATAATATAACCTATTTTTTAATTATACGAACGAGTTAATAATTTATTGAAATTAAACTTATTTTAATATTTAGCATCTAATTTTAGATAATCAAGATAGATCTAATATCATATTTTAATTTTTGTTTATATAATAAATTTTAGTATAAAAATTAATATAAGTTAATACAATGAATTATTGAAAATGTTAACAAACTTATACATTAGTAAGAAAATACAAAGTCTAATATAATAAAAACAGTAATACAAAAATATTATTTAAATAACTTTTTTGATGGGGTTGATTATACTCTATATGTTGTTCTAAACTTTATGAATTTTTGAAAATACCACTTTTCCTTTGTTTGGATAGTACAATTTATATGTACCCTAAATTATTCAGCACCTTATTATTTATTATTGCATAACCATTTCATATGTTCTTTCACTAAAGATCATACACATATTTTCTTAAATCAACTTAAAAAGTCTTCCATTTTTATTCAATAATTATGTTTGAAAACACAATTCAATTGTATTTTGACATCATGAATCTCATAATCGTATTAAATTACATATAATGTACATCTGTATCTCTAATCATTGTATAAAAATATGGTTGTTTTTTTTTCATTGTGAATTTTTTATATTTGGAATGATTGATTGAATTCTCTTAATTTTTCATGGTTAACATATGGTGCAACCAAGTTAATGTGTAACACTTTAAAAACTTGACACTGTATATATAAAAGATAATCAAATATTTTCTAAAAAAAAGTGTTACACATACTCAACGCTACTCTTTCAACCAAAACAATTTAACATTTATCGGAACTCAACTATTAAAACATATTTTAAATTACCTCTTCAAAATAAAATACTTGATTAAATTTAAATGATGCAAAACATCAATTCAAACATTAACAAAACGACTTGTTCCTAGTGTTACAAATCAAGCAAGCGAAACTAAAATATCAGAAAACAATAAATAAACGAAGAAAAGCCTCAATGCTATCGTCCAACTCACAACAGCTAATTCTTCTCCTGAGTATTTGTACCACGGCGTACAAAACACCACAAACAAAACAAGATATGGGTGATAATATATTAAAATATATTAAAAGTGCAAAAGATAGCAAAGGTAGCACATTGAAAACAATTATCAATGACACATATTAATCACAACAATAAAACAATCACAATCTGTTTATGTATGCAATGTGAACAACATCTCGACTCAATGCATGTGGTACCATTTCGTGAGATCAGAGTTTGTTACTAACATTCATCTACTCAACAAAGTTCCTCTTCAAACTCAAACTCATCATTGATCCACTCTTATGAACCAACGACTCGTCGCTTCTCAACATCGACACATATAATGAATGATATGCAAAAATAACAACAACAAACAGTTGCAACAAATTTACCACCTGCTCCACTTCAAACCCTTCACAACACCAAAAGACCTCAACTGTAGTTCACACCTAAACTACACTTCTCAACAACTCACTCTTTCATGGCCACTCACCATGAAACTCAACATTAATTATTTAAAACCACGTAAAATAGTTAACAACTTATCAAACACGTCAAAACAGTAACCAACGACCGCTAAAATAGAAAATACCTCGAAAATAGACAGTTGAACCATCAGTTTCTACATGTCATCTATTATTTGATCAAAAATAGAAAAAAAAAGGATCAAAACAGTTTAAAAATAAAATAGAGGAACTGATTTCGTGATTCGACTAAAATAAGGGGACTAAAACTATAATTTAACCTTCATTTTAATTGCTTTACACCAATAATTAGAGATGCAAATGGGCATAATAAGGGTATGGTACTATAGTATCCATCCCTATACTTGCAGTTGGAAAACAATCCCTGTACCCGAGCCTATATCCACTTAGTTAATATCTTTAGCACTCGTACCCATGTCTATGGGAATATAAATATTCATCCCCGTACCGGTTACGCTCATTTCTGTTAAAAATAGACATGTCAAATATAAAATATTGTAGCCATAATTACTCTAGGGGTCCTTTAAGTTATTTTATTATAACAAGTTAGTCGTTTAAGTTTTTTTGTAACAACTTAGTTCTTAAATTTTTTTAACTACAACAAAAAGATTGTGTCATGTCAGACACAAAATGCATTTTACTTCGGCATCTGAAGCGAGGTAAATAAGTTCTTCATGAAAAGTAAAGACTTATCACCTCGGTGTTTAAAACATCAAGAGGTATTTTAATAGCGCATGAGTTCGATTCACACTGTCTGCATTTTATCATTTACAATTGTAGCGCCTCAAGTATTTCAGAATATCAATAAAACCGAGGGGTAAACTATTAGTATTTTTTTAATTTAAACTGGTTACATTGTTTACATAGAAAATTAATAAAGTAACTTATTTACAAAATACAATGTTTACCCAGAATATTAAAATGGTTATATTGTTAACACATAATATCAAAATAAAAATCAAAGTTGTCCATGAAGATTATATGTTGGATCTTCAAATCATTGATATCCATGGGAAGATAAATTGCTGGAAACAATATGTTTTCAATTGCTTTTACTTGCATTCGTTTCTGATATTAACAAAAAAAAAGGATAGATAAATAAATAACTTTATGTTCAAATAAATATTTAATAACACAAACCTTAAATCTAAATAATTTTCAGCTCTTACAATCCATCTTAGAGAACTCTTCATGACTAGGACTATTACTAATCTTAAAGTGGAACATAGTTTCAAGCGCTTCATGATGTTGTATAATGAATTTTTGATATTCTGATTGCTCTTATAATGAAAGTTATTTAGGTTTCACACGGATCACTAATGGAAGTGTCTCGAGGGCTGATAGTGATGAAAATGGACGACAAGAATTTGATTAAGGACGATGACAAATATACTCAAAATTAACGCTAAAATATCCCCTCGGTTTTTAGAAAATCTGAGGTGGAAGAATATTATTATTTTTAATTTACATAATTTATAAATAATTTTAAACACAATATTACAAAAAGTCCAGAT
Source organism: Vicia faba (assembly GCA_948472305.1). Taxonomy (NCBI): domain Eukaryota; kingdom Viridiplantae; phylum Streptophyta; class Magnoliopsida; order Fabales; family Fabaceae; genus Vicia; species Vicia faba. The sequence goes on from OX451736.1 coordinate 357,472,838, forward strand.
TCTTGGAGATAAACAAATCTTTGATATAGGGAGTTATTGGGAATAAATTATTTACAACAGATCTTTGGTGAAATCCTTAAAGATCTCATAGTCTTCGGAAACCTCCGAGATTTCATGGTCTTTAGAGATATATTCTTAAGTGTTTCTAGATCAAAAAATTTCATGGCAATGAACAGTGATAAATATTTCCTCTATCTGTCGCGACTACATATTAGTTGGAATTAGGGTAAAATCTATTTTACAAATGCTAGATTTCATCTCGGTTATTTTTTAAAACTGAGGTGGCATTTGTTATATATATTTTTTATGATAATTACATTGTTTACACAAAATATTAAAATAAATGGTTTACAATAAATCTTTTCTCTTTTGAGTGAATATCTTCGCTGATATCCATCACTCAAAGGTTGAGCTCTCTTCTTTGTGTAAGTTGAAGCAATAATATTAAAATACATTATTACAATAGATACAGTGCCATTATAGTCATTGTTATTCTTGGAGAACAACAAATATTTGTTGTAATACAAATTTAGTTGTATACTATTGTGTGCATGCTTTTTAAGCTCAATGATTTGAATCTCTTTTAACAAGTTACTAGTAACAAACCCGTGCTATCGCACGGGTCTCGTCTGGATTCACATTACATTTATAGATTATTAAATTATTAAGTATGTTACCATCTTTTTAGTTGAGTATATGTCTCAGGTAAACCATGTTGGTATTTAACTCCATATTTGTAGCAAGCGTCGGTCCTATCAACAAATCACGTCTGCATGAAATCATTAATCATAATTTATATGATTTTAAGATACTTATAATCATAAATCATAATTATTTTATCAATTAATCATAATACATAATTTATAATTGCAATAATTCAAATTTTAAACTCAAATGTACTTTTCCATATTCCCAGGGACAGACCTTTTGAACCTTCATCATATATACATTCTCTTTAATTTGTATTTAAAACACACTTTGTACAACTGATTCATTGTATTCTAAATTTACAAAAAATAGATAGTGCATCTAAAAAACATAAACAACAAATGAGAGGAATAGATATAAATAAATAAACCGTGAATGAAGCATTGGAATTGGAATTCAAATATAAATAAATTAACCGTGAATGAAACATTAGAATTGAAATTCAAATATAAATAAAATTCAAATATAAATAAAATAAATTAATAAATCAAATAAATAAAAAATAGTGTAAAATTATGATAGATTGACATGTCAGCAAAATTAAATGTTTGAGTCGTTGATGTCTTTCACAGCTTCAATCGGTCGCGCCATTGATGTTAAAATACGTAACCTTTTGAAAATAATGGAGAATGAAGAAGATTGAGGAGTGAATGAGTAAGGGTTTAGAATGGCTATATATAGGATTTAGAATGCATAGGAAGTTGTGATATCTTGGAATATCAAAATAATCCATTATAATTCCAATAATATACATTTAATCTTGTAGTGTAATGATAAATAGTGGGTATTTTTAAATCATGCAATGAATAATATTCCATTTAATTATAATAGATCTAATTTGGCCATTCCAATTCCTTCCTCATTAACCGTGAGTCAAACATTAGAATTTAAATTCTGTAAAAAAAAAACATTTGAATTCAAATATAAATAAATTAACCGTGAATGAAACATTGGAATTGGAATTCAAATATAAATAAAATTCAAATATAAATAAAATAAATTAATAAATCAAATAAATAAAAAATAGTGTAAAATTATGATAGATTGACATGTCAGCAAAATTAAATGCCAAATGAATATGGTAACAGCATAGTATTGATTAGTCTATTATACCCTTGGAATAAGAAAAGTTATAACATCTAATCAAAAGGTTAGACTTGGAATTTCCAGGTACTTTACTTTTAATATTGATAATTCTACAATTTAGTCAAAAATGAATTCTATACTGAATTAATATAAAACAGTAGCAAAAGAAAGATTTAAAAGATGAATATTAAAATGAACAGTTTACGGTTGATTTTTATAGATACGTTCACATTTACCTGTGGATCTATGCCTGTAAAGTCCTTCATTAAGATGAACAATCTACGACTATTAAATTGAGAAATAAAATGAGAAATAAAAAAGAAATCTTAGATTAATATATTTGACTAAGAGAGTATTAAGTCTTTATTGTTAAATTATATAATAAAAGAATTGAATAAGAAACAATTAATAGAAGAAAACTATAGAGTTAGCAAAAATGTAATTTAAGTGTCATAATTTAGAATTAGTAAAAAACATTAATTATATATAAGAAAAAAATAGAATAATTTGAAATAGTATATTCTGAAAATAGCAATGAAAAGTCTTTAAAAACGACGTTTAGAAAATCGGTGCATTAGAAATTAATATGAAATTAACAACATTAAATAGTAAGAAACTCGTGCTATCATACGGTTTTTGTCTGAATTCACATTATACGTCTCTCACTCTCATTTATCAAATTTGTATATATTTATTCAGTTAATTAACATTTATATAGTTACAAACATAGAAAGCGCATTGAACTCGTGTGTTTATTTATAAAAAAATATTTGTAATTTATTCCGATTTATAATAATAATTGAATAATAAATTGAATTTTTTTCGTTTATAAAAATATTTGTAACTTATTCTAGTTTAAAAAAATTATTGTAACTTATTTCCGTATATAAAAATATTTATATCAACATATAGACTTTTTCCCGTTTATAAGGGACTTGAACCCGTGTGATAATTTATAAAGTAAAATTTAATTTATTCATGTTAAAAATAATTGTTTTAATACTTCAATTTTTATCCTTTATGAAAATATTTGTAACTTATTCGCGTTTATAAAGTTATTCTAACTTTTTTTGCGTTTATAAACACATTGAACTCGTGTGTCCATTTATAAAAATATTTGTAAGTTATTCTCTTGAATAAAAATAATTGTAACTTATTCCGTTTATAGAAATAATTGTATCATTAAATTTTTACTTTTTATCATTAATTTTTTATGATTACCATTTATCATTAAATTTTCATGGCTACCATTTAATATTTTTTAGCATGATTACCATTGAAAAGATTCTCATAAATTTTAGTTATTTAATAAGTTTTAAAAAATTATAGAATTTCAATTGATTTTATTTTGTTTTATTAAACTTTTTATAAAAATCTAAATTATTTTAAAATATATCAATAGCATTCAAAATTATATAGTTTTTTCTTAAAATACTTTTTGAATGCTATTTAAAATTATATCAATATTATATATTTTATTTTCATTAATTCAATTTAATTGAATTTCAATGAATCGATTAATCTTTTGAAAATAATCTAATTGAATTAATTGATCAATTAACTCTTTGTAAAGTTATCATACGTATAATAGTTTCTTTCAAAAGTATTTTCTTAAGAAATATTCAAAATAAAGTATTTTAAGAAATATTAATAAAAATGAGACGATTTTTATTAACATTTCTTAAAAATACATGCTTTTTAATAATATTTCATAAAAATACATGATTTTTAATATATTTTAGTAACAAATATTATTTAAACTATAATAATACTTACTTAAAATTTTAAACAAATCACAATTTTGCTAATATTTTTTAATAAATTTGTTTTAAAATGATAGAAATTTTTATCGATTTTAATGATTCACTTTATATATTTAATTTCAAGTTAATCATTACTCATTTTAGAATATTTATTTTTTTGAAAATTATTTTATCATTTTGCAATAAATCATTAATCATAATTTATATGATTTTAAGATACTTATAATCATAAATCATAATTATTTTATCAATTAATCATAATACATAATTTATAATTGCAATAATTCAAATTTTAAACTCAAATGTACTTTTCCATATTCCCAGGGACAGACCTTTTGAACCTTCATCATATATACATTCTCTTTAATTTGTATTTAAAACACACTTTGTACAACTGATTCATTGTATTCTAAATTTACAAAAAATAGATAGTGCATCTAAAAAACATAAACAACAAATGAGAGGAATAGATATAAATAAATAAACCGTGAATGAAACATTGGAATTGGAATTCAAATATAAATAAATTAACCGTGAATGAAACATTAGAATTGGAATTCAAATATAAATAAAATTCAAATATAAATAAAATAAATTAATAAATCAAATAAATAAAAAATAGTGTAGAATTATGATAGATTGACATGTCAGCAAAATTAAATGTTTGAGTCGTTGATGTCTTTCACAGCTTCAATCGGTCGCGCCATTGATGTTAAAATATGGGAATGAAGAAGAATTAAAAAATAATACGTAACCTTTTGAAAATAATGGAGAATGAAGAAGATTGAGGAGTGAATGAGTAAGGGTTTAGAATGGCTATATATAGTATTTAGAATGCATGGGAAGTTGTGATATCTTGGAATATCAAAATAATCCATTCTAATTCCAATAATATACATTTAATCTTGTAGTGTAATGATAAATAGTGGGTATTTTTAAATCATGCAATGAATAATATTCCATTTAATTATAATAGATCTAATTTGGCCATTCCAATTCCTTCCTCATTAACCGTGAGTCAAACATTAGAATTCAAATTCTGTCAAAAAAAACATTTGAATTCAAATATAAATAAATTAACCGTGAATGAAACATTGGAATTGAAATTCAAATATAAATAAAATTCAAATATAAATAAAATAAATTAATAAATCAAATAAATAAAAAATAGTGTAAAATTATGATAGATTGACATGTCAGCAAAATTAAATGCCAAATGAATATGGTAACAGCATAGTGTTGATTAGTCTATTATACCCTTGGAATAAGAAAAGTTATAACATCTAATCAAAAGGTTAGACTTGGAATTTCCAGGTACTTTACTTTTAATATTGATAATTCTACAATTTAGTCAAAAATGAATTCTATACTGAATTAATATAAAACAGTAGCAAAAGAAAGATTTAAAAGATGAATATTAAAATGAACAGTTTACGGTTGATTTTTATAGATACGTTCACATTTACCTGTGGATCTATGCCTGTAAAGTCCTTCATTAAGATGAACAATCTACGACTATTAAATTGAGAAATAAAATGAGAAATAAAAAAGAAATCTTAGATTAATATATTTGACTAAGAGAGTATTAAGTCTTTATTGTTAAATTATATAATATAAGAATTGAATAAGAAACAATTAATAGAAGAAAACTATAGAGTTAACAAAAATGTAATTTAAGTGTCATAATTTAGAATTAGTAAAAAACATTAATTATATATAAGAAAAAAATAGAATAATTTGAAATAGTATATTCTGAAAATAGCAATGAAAAGTCTTTAAAAAGGACGTTTAGAAAATCGGTGCATTAGAAATTAATATGAAATTAACAACATTAAATAGTAAGAAACTCGTGCTATCATACGGTTTTTGTCTGAATTCACATTATACGTCTCTCACTCTCATTTATCAAATTTGTATATATTTATTCAGTTAATTAACATTTATATAGTTACAAACATAGAAAGCGCATTGAACTCGTGTGTCTATTTATAAAAAAATATTTGTAATTTATTCCGATTTATAATAATAATTGAATAATAAATTGAATTTTTTTCGTTTATAAAAATATTTGTAACTTATTCTAGTTTAAAAAATTATTGTAACTTATTTCCGTATATAAAAATATTTATATCAACATATAGACTTTTTCCCGTTTATAAGGGACTTGAACCCGTGTGATAATTTATAAAGTAAAATTTAATTTATTCATGTTAAAAATAATTGTTTTAATACTTCAATTTTTATCCTTTATGAAAATATTTGTAACTTATTCGCGTTTATAAAGTTATTCTAACTTTCTTTGCGTTTATAAACACATTGAACTCGTGTGTCCATTTATAAAAATATTTGTAAGTTATTCTCTTGTATAAAAATAATTGTAACTTATTCCGTTTATAGAAATAATTATATCATTAAATTTTTACTTTTTATCATTAATTTTTTATGATTATCATTTATCATTAAATTTTCATGGCTACCATTTAATATTTTTTAGCATGATTACCATTGAAAAGATTCTCATAAATTTTAGTTATTTAATAAGTTTTAAAAAATTATAGAATTTCAATTGATTTTATTTTGTTTTATTAAACTTTTTATAAAAATCTAAATTATTTTAAAATATATCAATAGCATTCAAAATTATATAGTTTTTTCTTAAAATACTTTTTGAATGCTATTTAAAATTATATCAATATTATATATTTTATTTTCATTAATTCAATTTAATTGAATTTCAATGAATCGATTAATCTTTTGAAAATAATCTAATTGAATTAATTGATCAATTAACTCTTTGTAAAGTTATCATACGTATAATAGTTTCTTTCAAAAGTATTTTCTTAAGAAATATTCAAAATAAAGTATTTTAAGAAATATTAATAAAAATGAGACGATTTTTATTAACATTTCTTAAAAATACATGCTTTTTAATAATATTTCATAAAAATACATGATTTTTAATATATTTTAGTAACAAATATTATTTAAACTATAATAATACTTACTTAAAATTTTAAACAAATCACAATTTTGCTAATATTTTTTAATAAATTTGTTTTAAAATGATAGAAAATTTTATCGATTTTAATGATTCACTTTATATATTTAATTTCAAGTTAATCATTACTCATTTTAGAATATTTATTTTTTTGAAAATTATTTTATCATTTTGCAATAAATCATTAATCATAATTTATATGATTTTAAGATACTTATAATCATAAATCATAATTATTTTATCAATTAATCATAATACATAATTTATAATTGCAATAATTCAAATTTTAAACTCAAATGTACTTTTCCATATTCCCAGGGACAGACCTTTTGAACCTTCATCATATATACATTCTCTTCAATTTGTATTTAAAACACACTTTGTACAACTGATTCATTGTATTCTAAATTTACAAAAAATAGATAGTGCATCTAAAAAACATAAACAACAAATGAGAGGAATAGATATAAATAAATAAACCGTGAATGAAACATTGGAATTGGAATTCAAATATAAATAAATTAACCGTGAATGAAACATTAGAATTGGAATTCAAATATAAATAAAATTCAAATATAAATAAAATAAATTAATAAATCAAATAAATAAAAAATAGTGTAGAATTATGATAGATTGACATGTCAACAAAATTAAATGTTTGAGTCGTTGATGTCTTTCACAGCTTCAATCGGTCGCGCCATTGATGTTAAAATATGGGAATGAAGAAGAATTGAAAAATAATACGTAACCTTTTGAAAATAATGGAGAATGAAGAAGATTGAGGAGTGAATGAGTAAGGGTTTAGAATGGCTATATATAGTATTTAGAATGCATGGGAAGTTGTGATATCTTGGAATATCAAAATAATCCATTCTAATTCCAATAATATACATTTAATCTTGTAATGTAATGATAAATAGTGGGTATTTTTAAATCATGCAATGAATAATATTCCATTTAATTATAATAGATCTAATTTGGCCATTCCAATTCCTTCCTCATTAACCGTGAGTCAAACATTAGAATTCAAATTCTGTCAAAAAAACATTTGAATTCAAATATAAATAAATTAACCGTGAATGAAGCATTGGAATTGGAATTCAAATATAAATAAAATTCAAATATAAATAAAATAAATTAATAAATCAAATAAATAAAAAATAGTGTAAAATTATGATAGATTGACATGTCAGCAAAATTAAATGCCAAATGAATATGGTAACAGTATAGTGTTGATTAGTCTATTATACCCTTGGAATAAGAAAAGTTATAACATCTAATCAAAAGGTTAGACTTGGAATTTCCAGGTACTTTACTTTTAATATTGATAATTCTACAATTTAGTCAAAAATGAATTCTATACTGAATTAATATAAAACAGTAGCAAAAGAAAGATTTAAAAGATGAATATTAAAATGAACAGTTTACGGTTGATTTTTATAGATACGTTCACATTTACCTGTGGATCTATGCCTGTAAAGTCCTTCATTAAGATGAACAATCTACGACTATTAAATTGAGAAATAAAATGAGAAATAAAAAAGAAATCTTAGATTAATATATTTGACTAAGAGAGTATTAAGTCTTTATTGTTAAATTATATAATATAAGAATTGAATAAGAAACAATTAATAGAAGAAAACTATAGAGTTAGCAAAAATGTAATTTAAGTGTCATAATTTAGAATTAGTAAAAAACATTAATTATATATAAGAAAAAAATAGAATAATTTGAAATAGTATATTCTGAAAATAGCAATGAAAAGTCTTTAAAAAGGACGTTTAGAAAATCGGTGCATTAGAAATTAATATGAAATTAACAACATTAAATAGTAAGAAACTCGTGCTATCATACGGTTTTTGTCTGAATTCACATTATACGTCTCTCACTCTCATTTATCAAATTTGTATATATTTATTCAGTTAATTAACATTTATATAGTTACAAACATAGAAAGCGCATTGAACTCGTGTGTCTATTTATAAAAAAATATTTGTAATTTATTCCGATTTATAATAATAATTGAATAATAAATTGAATTTTTTTCGTTTATAAAAATATTTGTAACTTATTCTAGTTTAAAAAAATTATTGTAACTTATTTCCGTATATAAAAATATTTATATCAACATATAGACTTTTTCCCGTTTATAAGGGACTTGAACCCGTGTGATAATTTATAAAGTAAAATTTAATTTATTCATGTTAAAAATAATTGTTTTAATACTTCAATTTTTATCCTTTATGAAAATATTTGTAACTTATTCGCGTTTATAAAGTTATTCTAACTTTCTTTGCGTTTATAAACACATTGAACTCGTGTGTCCATTTATAAAAATATTTGTAAGTTATTCTCTTGTATAAAAATAATTGTAACTTATTCCGTTTATAGAAATAATTATATCATTAAATTTTTACTTTTTATCATTAATTTTTTATGATTATCATTTATCATTAAATTTTCATGGCTACCATTTAATATTTTTTAGCATGATTACCATTGAAAAGATTCTCATAAATTTTAGTTATTTAATAAGTTTTAAAAAATTATAGAATTTCAATTGATTTTATTTTGTTTTATTAAACTTTTTATAAAAATCTAAATTATTTTAAAATATATCAATAGCATTCAAAATTATATAGTTTTTTCTTAAAATACTTTTTGAATGCTATTTAAAATTATATCAATATTATATATTTTATTTTCATTAATTCAATTTAATTGAATTTCAATGAATCGATTAATCTTTTGAAAATGATCTAATTGAATTAATTGATCAATTAACTCTTTGTAAAGTTATCATACGTATAATAGTTTCTTTCAAAAGTATTTTCTTAAGAAATATTCAAAATAAAGTATTTTAAGAAATATTAATAAAAATGAGACGATTTTTATTAACATTTCTTAAAAATACATGCTTTTTAATAATATTTCCTAAAAATACATGATTTTTAATATATTTTAGTAACAAATATTATTTAAACTATAATAATACTTACTTAAAATTTTAAACAAATCACAATTTTGCTAATATTTTTTAATAAATTTGTTTTAAAATGATAGAAAATTTTATCGATTTTAATGATTCACTTTATATATTTAATTTCAAGTTAATCATTACTCATTTTAGAATATTTATTTTTTTGAAAATTATTTTATCATTTTGCAATAAATCATTAATCATAATTTATATGATTTTAAGATACTTATAATCATAAATCATAATTATTTTATCAATTAATCATAATACATAATTTATAATTGCAATAATTCAAATTTTAAACTCAAATGTACTTTTCCATATTCCCAGGGACAGACCTTTTGAACCTTCATCATATATACATTCTCTTCAATTTGTATTTAAAACACACTTTGTACAACTGATTCATTGTATTCTAAATTTACAAAAAATAGATAGTGCATCTAAAAAACATAAACAACAAATGAGAGGAATAGATATAAATAAATAAATCGTGAATGAAACATTGGAATTGGAATTCAAATATAAATAAATTAACCGTGAATGAAACATTAGAATTGGAATTCAAATATAAATAAAATTCAAATATAAATAAAATAAATTAATAAATCAAATAAATAAAAAATAGTGTAGAATTATGATAGATTGACATGTCAACAAAATTAAATGTTTGAGTCGTTGATGTCTTTCACAGCTTCAATCGGTCGCGCCATTGATGTTAAAATATGGGAATGAAGAAGAATTGAAAAATAATACGTAACCGTTTGAAAATAATGGAGAATGAAGAAGATTGAGGAGTGAATGAGTAAGGGTTTAGAATGGCTATATATAGTATTTAGAATGCATGGGAAGTTGTGATATCTTGGAATATCAAAATAATCCATTCTAATTCCAATAATATACATTTAATCTTGTAGTGTAATGATAAATAAATAGTGGGTATTTTTAAATCATGCAATAAATAATATTCCATTTAATTATAATAGATCTAATTTGGCCATTCCAATTCCTTCCTCATTAACCGTGAGTCAAACATTAGAATTCAAATTCTGTCAAAAAAACATTTGAATTCAAATATAAATAAATTAACCGTGAATGAAGCATTGGAATTGGAATTCAAATATAAATAAAATTCAAATATAAATAAAATAAATTAATAAATCAAATAAATAAAAAATAGTGTAAAATTATGATAGATTGACATGTCAGCAAAATTAAATGCCAAATGAATATGGTAACAGCATAGTGTTGATTAGCCTATTATACCCTTGGAATAAGAAAAGTTATAACATCTAATCAAAAGGTTAGACTTGGAATTTCCAGGTACTTTACTTTTAATATTGATAATTCTACAATTTAGTCAAAAATGAATTCTATACTGAATTAATATAAAACAGTAGCAAAAGAAAGATTTAAAAGATGAATATTAAAATGAACAGTTTACGGTTGATTTTTATAGATACGTTCACATTTACCTGTGGATCTATGCCTGTAAAGTCCTTCATTAAGATGAACAATCTACGACTATTAAATTGAGAAATAAAATGAGAAATAAAAAAGAAATCTTAGATTAATATATTTGACTAAGAGAGTATTAAGTCTTTATTGTTAAATTATATAATATAAGAATTGAATAAGAAACAATTAATAGAAGAAAACTATAGAGTTAACAAAAATGTAATTTAAGTGTCATAATTTAGAATTAGTAAAAAACATTAATTATATATAAGAAAAAAATAGAATAATTTGAAATAGTATATTCTGAAAATAGCAATGAAAAGTCTTTAAAAAGGACGTTTAGAAAATCGGTGCATTAGAAATTAATATGAAATTAACAACATTAAATAGTAAGAAACTCGTGCTATCATACGGTTTTTGTCTGAATTCACATTATACGTCTCTCACTCTCATTTATCAAATTTGTATATATTTATTCAGTTAATTAACATTTATATAGTTACAAACATAGAAAGCGCATTGAACTCGTGTGTCTATTTATAAAAAAATATTTGTAATTTATTCCGATTTATAATAATAATTGAATAATAAATTGAATTTTTTTCGTTTATAAAAATATTTGTAACTTATTCTAGTTTAAAAAATTATTGTAACTTATTTCCGTATATAAAAATATTTATATCAACATATAGACTTTTTCCCGTTTATAAGGGACTTGAACCCGTGTGATAATTTATAAAGTAAAATTTAATTTATTCATGTTAAAAATAATTGTTTTAATACTTCAATTTTTATCCTTTATGAAAATATTTGTAACTTATTCGCGTTTATAAAGTTATTCTAACTTTCTTTGCGTTTATAAACACATTGAACTCGTGTGTCCATTTATAAAAATATTTGTAAGTTATTCTCTTGTATAAAAATAATTGTAACTTATTCCGTTTATAGAAATAATTATATCATTAAATTTTTACTTTTTATCATTAATTTTTTATGATTATCATTTATCATTAAATTTTCATGGCTACCATTTAATATTTTTTAGCATGATTACCATTGAAAAGATTCTCATAAATTTTAGTTATTTAATAAGTTTTAAAAAATTATAGAATTTCAATTGATTTTATTTTGTTTTATTAAACTTTTTATAAAAATCTAAATTATTTTAAAATATATCAATAGCATTCAAAATTATATAGTTTTTTCTTAAAATACTTTTTGAATGCTATTTAAAATTATATCAATATTATATATTTTATTTTCATTAATTCAATTTAATTGAATTTCAATGAATCGATTAATCTTTTGAAAATAATCTAATTGAATTAATTGATCAATTAACTCTTTGTAAAGTTATCATACGTATAATAGTTTCTTTCAAAAGTATTTTCTTAAGAAATATTCAAAATAAAGTATTTTAAGAAATATTAATAAAAATGAGACGATTTTTATTAACATTTCTTAAAAATACATGCTTTTTAATAATATTTCATAAAAATACATGATTTTTAATATATTTTAGTAACAAATATTATTTAAACTATAATAATACTTACTTAAAATTTTAAACAAATCACAATTTTGCTAATATTTTTTAATAAATTTGTTTTAAAATGATAGAAAATTTTATCGATTTTAATGATTCACTTTATATATTTAATTTCAAGTTAATCATTACTCATTTTAGAATATTTATTTTTTTGAAAATTATTTTATCATTTTGCAATAAATCATTAATCATAATTTATATGATTTTAAGATACTTATAATCATAAATCATAATTATTTTATCAATTAATCATAATACATAATTTATAATTGCAATAATTCAAATTTTAAACTCAAATGTACTTTTCCATATTCCCAGGGACAGACCTTTTGAACCTTCATCATATATACATTCTCTTCAATTTGTATTTAAAACACACTTTGTACAACTGATTCATTGTATTCTAAATTTACAAAAAATAGATAGTGCATCTAAAAAACATAAACAACAAATGAGAGGAATAGATATAAATAAATAAACCGTGAATGAAACATTGGAATTGGAATTCAAATATAAATAAATTAACCGTGAATGAAACATTAGAATTGGAATTCAAATATAAATAAAATTCAAATATAAATAAAATAAATTAATAAATCAAATAAATAAAAAATAGTGTAGAATTATGATAGATTGACATGTCAACAAAATTAAATGTTTGAGTCGTTGATGTCTTTCACAGCTTCAATCGGTCGCGCCATTGATGTTAAAATATGGGAATGAAGAAGAATTGAAAAATAATACGTAACCTTTTGAAAATAATGGAGAATGAAGAAGATTGAGGAGTGAATGAGTAAGGGTTTAGAATGGCTATATATAGTATTTAGAATGCATGGGAAGTTGTGATATCTTGGAATATCAAAATAATCCATTCTAATTCCAATAATATACATTTAATCTTGTAATGTAATGATAAATAGTGGGTATTTTTAAATCATGCAATGAATAATATTCCATTTAATTATAATAGATCTAATTTGGCCATTCCAATTCCTTCCTCATTAACCGTGAGTCAAACATTAGAATTCAAATTCTGTCAAAAAAAACATTTGAATTCAAATATAAATAAATTAACCGTGAATGAAGCATTGGAATTGGAATTCAAATATAAATAAAATTCAAATATAAATAAAATAAATTAATAAATCAAATAAATAAAAAATAGTGTAAAATTATGATAGATTGACATGTCAGCAAAATTAAATGCCAAATGAATATGGTAACAGTATAGTGTTGATTAGTCTATTATACCCTTGGAATAAGAAAAGTTATAACATCTAATCAAAAGGTTAGACTTGGAATTTCCAGGTACTTTACTTTTAATATTGATAATTCTACAATTTAGTCAAAAATGAATTCTATACTGAATTAATATAAAACAGTAGCAAAAGAAAGATTTAAAAGATGAATATTAAAATGAACAGTTTACGGTTGATTTTTATAGATACGTTCACATTTACCTGTGGATCTATGCCTGTAAAGTCCTTCATTAAGATGAACAATCTACGACTATTAAATTGAGAAATAAAATGAGAAATAAAAAAGAAATCTTAGATTAATATATTTGACTAAGAGAGTATTAAGTCTTTATTGTTAAATTATATAATATAAGAATTGAATAAGAAACAATTAATAGAAGAAAACTATAGAGTTAGCAAAAATGTAATTTAAGTGTCATAATTTAGAATTAGTAAAAAACATTAATTATATATAAGAAAAAAATAGAATAATTTGAAATAGTATATTCTGAAAATAGCAATGAAAAGTCTTTAAAAAGGACGTTTAGAAAATCGGTGCATTAGAAATTAATATGAAATTAACAACATTAAATAGTAAGAAACTCGTGCTATCATACGGTTTTTGTCTGAATTCACATTATACGTCTCTCACTCTCATTTATCAAATTTGTATATATTTATTCAGTTAATTAACATTTATATAGTTACAAACATAGAAAGCGCATTGAACTCGTGTGTCTATTTATAAAAAAATATTTGTAATTTATTCCGATTTATAATAATAATTGAATAATAAATTGAATTTTTTTCGTTTATAAAAATATTTGTAACTTATTCTAGTTTAAAAAAATTATTGTAACTTATTTCCGTATATAAAAATATTTATATCAACATATAGACTTTTTCCCGTTTATAAGGGACTTGAACCCGTGTGATAATTTATAAAGTAAAATTTAATTTATTCATGTTAAAAATAATTGTTTTAATACTTCAATTTTTATCCTTTATGAAAATATTTGTAACTTATTCGCGTTTATAAAGTTATTCTAACTTTCTTTGCGTTTATAAACACATTGAACTCGTGTGTCCATTTATAAAAATATTTGTAAGTTATTCTCTTGTATAAAAATAATTGTAACTTATTCCGTTTATAGAAATAATTATATCATTAAATTTTTACTTTTTATCATTAATTTTTTATGATTATCATTTATCATTAAATTTTCATGGCTACCATTTAATATTTTTTAGCATGATTACCATTGAAAAGATTCTCATAAATTTTAGTTATTTAATAAGTTTTAAAAAATTATAGAATTTCAATTGATTTTATTTTGTTTTATTAAACTTTTTATAAAAATCTAAATTATTTTAAAATATATCAATAGCATTCAAAATTATATAGTTTTTTCTTAAAATACTTTTTGAATGCTATTTAAAATTATATCAATATTATATATTTTATTTTCATTAATTCAATTTAATTGAATTTCAATGAATCGATTAATCTTTTGAAAATGATCTAATTGAATTAATTGATCAATTAACTCTTTGTAAAGTTATCATACGTATAATAGTTTCTTTCAAAAGTATTTTCTTAAGAAATATTCAAAATAAAGTATTTTAAGAAATATTAATAAAAATGAGACGATTTTTATTAACATTTCTTAAAAATACATGCTTTTTAATAATATTTCCTAAAAATACATGATTTTTAATATATTTTAGTAACAAATATTATTTAAACTATAATAATACTTACTTAAAATTTTAAACAAATCACAATTTTGCTAATATTTTTTAATAAATTTGTTTTAAAATGATAGAAAATTTTATCGATTTTAATGATTCACTTTATATATTTAATTTCAAGTTAATCATTACTCATTTTAGAATATTTATTTTTTTGAAAATTATTTTATCATTTTGCAATAAATCATTAATCATAATTTATATGATTTTAAGATACTTATAATCATAAATCATAATTATTTTATCAATTAATCATAATACATAATTTATAATTGCAATAATTCAAATTTTAAACTCAAATGTACTTTTCCATATTCCCAGGGACAGACCTTTTGAACCTTCATCATATATACATTCTCTTCAATTTGTATTTAAAACACACTTTGTACAACTGATTCATTGTATTCTAAATTTACAAAAAATAGATAGTGCATCTAAAAAACATAAACAACAAATGAGAGGAATAGATATAAATAAATAAATCGTGAATGAAACATTGGAATTGGAATTCAAATATAAATAAATTAACCGTGAATGAAACATTAGAATTGGAATTCAAATATAAATAAAATTCAAATATAAATAAAATAAATTAATAAATCAAATAAATAAAAAATAGTGTAGAATTATGATAGATTGACATGTCAACAAAATTAAATGTTTGAGTCGTTGATGTCTTTCACAGCTTCAATCGGTCGCGCCATTGATGTTAAAATATGGGAATGAAGAAGAATTGAAAAATAATACGTAACCGTTTGAAAATAATGGAGAATGAAGAAGATTGAGGAGTGAATGAGTAAGGGTTTAGAATGGCTATATATAGTATTTAGAATGCATGGGAAGTTGTGATATCTTGGAATATCAAAATAATCCATTCTAATTCCAATAATATACATTTAATCTTGTAGTGTAATGATAAATAAATAGTGGGTATTTTTAAATCATGCAATAAATAATATTCCATTTAATTATAATAGATCTAATTTGGCCATTCCAATTCCTTCCTCATTAACCGTGAGTCAAACATTAGAATTCAAATTCTGTCAAAAAAACATTTGAATTCAAATATAAATAAATTAACCGTGAATGAAGCATTGGAATTGGAATTCAAATATAAATAAAATTCAAATATAAATAAAATAAATTAATAAATCAAATAAATAAAAAATAGTGTAAAATTATGATAGATTGACATGTCAGCAAAATTAAATGCCAAATGAATATGGTAACAGCATAGTGTTGATTAGCCTATTATACCCTTGGAATAAGAAAAGTTATAACATCTAATCAAAAGGTTAGACTTGGAATTTCCAGGTACTTTACTTTTAATATTGATAATTCTACAATTTAGTCAAAAATGAATTCTATACTGAATTAATATAAAACAGTAGCAAAAGAAAGATTTAAAAGATGAATATTAAAATGAACAGTTTACGGTTGATTTTTATAGATACGTTCACATTTACCTGTGGATCTATGCCTGTAAAGTCCTTCATTAAGATGAACAATCTACGACTATTAAATTGAGAAATAAAATGAGAAATAAAAAAGAAATCTTAGATTAATATATTTGACTAAGAGAGTATTAAGTCTTTATTGTTAAATTATATAATATAAGAATTGAATAAGAAACAATTAATAGAAGAAAACTATAGAGTTAGCAAAAATGTAATTTAAGTGTCATAATTTAGAATTAGTAAAAAACATTAATTATATATAAGAAAAAAATAGAATAATTTGAAATAGTATATTCTGAAAATAGCAATGAAAAGTCTTTAAAAAGGACGTTTAGAAAATCGGTGCATTAGAAATTAATATGAAATTAACAACATTAAATAGTAAGAAACTCGTGCTATCATACGGTTTTTGTCTGAATTCACATTATACGTCTCTCACTCTCATTTATCAAATTTGTATATATTTATTCAGTTAATTAACATTTATATAGTTACAAACATAGAAAGCGCATTGAACTCGTGTGTCTATTTATAAAAAAATATTTGTAATTTATTCCGATTTATAATAATAATTGAATAATAAATTGAATTTTTTTCGTTTATAAAAATATTTGTAACTTATTCTAGTTTAAAAAAATTATTGTAACTTATTTCCGTATATAAAAATATTTATATCAACATATAGACTTTTTCCCGTTTATAAGGGACTTGAACCCGTGTGATAATTTATAAAGTAAAATTTAATTTATTCATGTTAAAAATAATTGTTTTAATACTTCAATTTTTATCCTTTATGAAAATATTTGTAACTTATTCGCGTTTATAAAGTTATTCTAACTTTTTTTGCGTTTATAAACACATTGAACTCGTGTGTCCATTTATAAAAATATTTGTAAGTTATTCTCTTGTATAAAAATAAATGTAACTTATTCCGTTTATAGAAATAATTATATCATTAAATTTTTACTTTTTATCATTAATTTTTTATGATTACCATTTATCATTAAATTTTCATGGCTACCATTTAATATTTTTTAGCATGATTACCATTGAAAAGATTCTCATAAATTTTAGTTATTTAATAAGTTTTAAAAAATTATAGAATTTCAATTGATTTTATTTTGTTTTATTAAACTTTTTATAAAAATCTAAATTATTTTAAAATATATCAATAGCATTCAAAATTATATAGTTTTTTCTTAAAATACTTTTTGAATGCTATTTAAAATTATATCAATATTATATATTTTATTTTCATTAATTCAATTTAATTGAATTTCAATGAATCGATTAATCTTTTGAAAATGATCTAATTGAATTAATTGATCAATTAACTCTTTGTAAAGTTATCATACGTATAATAGTTTCTTTCAAAAGTATTTTCTTAAGAAATATTCAAAATAAAGTATTTTAAGAAATATTAATAAAAATGAGACGATTTTTATTAACATTTCTTAAAAATACATGCTTTTTAATAATATTTCATAAAAATACATGATTTTTAATATATTTTAGTAACAAATATTATTTAAACTATAATAATACTTACTTAAAATTTTAAACAAATCACAATTTTGCTAATATTTTTTAATAAATTTGTTTTAAAATGATAGAAAATTTTATCGATTTTAATGATTCACTTTATATATTTAATTTCAAGTTAATCATTACTCATTTTAGAATATTTATTTTTTTGAAAATTATTTTATCATTTTGCAATAAATCATTAATCATAATTTATATGATTTTAAGATACTTATAATCATAAATCATAATTATTTTATCAATTAATCATAATACATAATTTATAATTGCAATAATTCAAATTTTCAACTCAAATGTACTTTTCCATATTCCCAGGGACAGACCTTTTGAACCTTCATCATATATACATTCTCTTCAATTTGTATTTAAAACACACTTTGTACAACTGATTCATTGTATTCTAAATTTACAAAAAATAGATAGTGCATCTAAAAAACATAAACAACAAATGAGAGGAATAGATATAAATAAATAAACCGTGAATGAAACATTGGAATTGGAATTCAAATATAAATAAATTAACCGTGAATGAAACATTAGAATTGGAATTCAAATATAAATAAAATTCAAATATAAATAAAATAAATTAATAAATCAAATAAATAAAAAATAGTGTAGAATTATGATAGATTGACATGTCAGCAAAATTAAATGTTTGAGTCGTTGATGTCTTTCACAGCTTCAATCGGTCGCGCCATTGATGCTAAAATATGGGAATGAAGAAGAATTGAAAAATAATACGTAACCTTTTGAAAATAATGGAGAATGAAGAAGATTGAGGAGTGAATGAGTAAGGGTTTAGAATGGCTATATATAGTATTTAGAATGCATGGGAAGTTGTGATATCTTGGAATATCAAAATAATCCATTCTAATTCCAATAATATACATTTAATCTTGTAGTGTAAGGATAAATAGTGGGTATTTTTAAATCATGCAATGAATAATATTCCATTTAATTATAATAGATCTAATTTGGCCATTCCAATTCCTTCCTCATTAACCGTGAGTCAAACATTAGAATTCAAATTCTATCAAAAAAACATTTGAATTCAAATATAAATAAATTAACCGTGAATGAAACATTGGAATTGGAATTCAAATATAAATAAAATTCAAATATAAATAAAATAAATTAATAAATCAAATAAATAAAAAATAGTGTAAAATTATGATAGATTGACATGTCAGCAAAATTAAATGCCAAATGAATATGGTAACAGCATAGTGTTGATTAGTCTATTATACCCTTGGAATAAGAAAAGTTATAACATCTAATTAAAAGGTTAGACTTGGAATTTCCAGGTACTTTACTTTTAATATTGATAATTCTACAATTTAGTCAAAAATGAATTCTATACTGAATTAATATAAAACAGTAGCAAAAGAAAGATTTAAAAGATGAATATTAAAATGAACAGTTTACGGTTGATTTTTATAGATACGTTCACATTTACCTGTGGATCTATGCCTGTAAAGTCCTTCATTAAGATGAACAATCTACGACTATTAAATTGAGAAATAAAATGAGAAATAAAAAAGAAATCTTAGATTAATATATTTGACTAAGAGAGTATTAAGTCTTTATTGTTAAATTATATAATATAAGAATTGAATAAGAAACAATTAATAGAAGAAAACTATAGAGTTAGCAAAAATGTAATTTAAGTGTCATAATTTAGAATTAGTAAAAAACATTAATTATATATAAGAAAAAAATAGAATAATTTGAAATAGTATATTCTGAAAATAGCAATGAAAAGTCTTTAAAAAGGACGTTTAGAAAATCGGTGCATTAGAAATTAATATGAAATTAACAACATTAAATAGTAAGAAACTCGTGCTATCATACGGTTTTTGTCTGAATTCACATTATACGTCTCTCACTCTCATTTATCAAATTTGTATATATTTATTCAGTTAATTAACATTTATATAGTTACAAACATAGAAAGCGCATTGAACTCGTGTGTCTATTTATAAAAAAATATTTGTAATTTATTCCGATTTATAATAATAATTGAATAATAAATTGAATTTTTTTCGTTTATAAAAATATTTGTAACTTATTCTAGTTTAAAAAAATTATTGTAACTTATTTCCGTATATAAAAATATTTATATCAACATATAGACTTTTTCCCGTTTATAAGGGACTTGAACCCGTGTGATAATTTATAAAGTAAAATTTAATTTATTCATGTTAAAAATAATTGTTTTAATACTTCAATTTTTATCCTTTATGAAAATATTTGTAACTTATTCGCGTTTATAAAGTTATTCTAACTTTTTTTGCGTTTATAAACACATTGAACTCGTGTGTCCATTTATAAAAATATTTGTAAGTTATTCTCTTGTATAAAAATAAATGTAACTTATTCCGTTTATAGAAATAATTGTATCATTAAATTTTTACTTTTTATCATTAATTTTTTATGATTACCATTTATCATTAAATTTTCATGGCTACCATTTAATATTTTTTAGCATGATTACCATTGAAAAGATTCTCATAAATTTTAGTTATTTAATAAGTTTTAAAAAATTATAGAATTTCAATTGATTTTATTTTGTTTTATTAAACTTTTTATAAAAATCTAAATTATTTTAAAATATATCAATAGCATTCAAAATTATATAGTTTTTTCTTAAAATACTTTTTGAATGCTATTTAAAATTATATCAATATTATATATTTTATTTTCATTAATTCAATTTAATTGAATTTCAATGAATCGATTAATCTTTTGAAAATGATCTAATTGAATTAATTGATCAATTAACTCTTTGTAAAGTTATCATACGTATAATAGTTTCTTTCAAAAGTATTTTCTTAAGAAATATTCAAAATAAAGTATTTTAAGAAATATTAATAAAAATGAGACGATTTTTATTAACATTTCTTAAAAATACATGCTTTTTAATAATATTTCATAAAAATACATGATTTTTAATATATTTTAGTAACAAATATTATTTAAACTATAATAATACTTACTTAAAATTTTAAACAAATCACAATTTTGCTAATATTTTTTAATAAATTTGTTTTAAAATGATAGAAAATTTTATCGATTTTAATGATTCACTTTATATATTTAATTTCAAGTTAATCATTACTCATTTTAGAATATTTATTTTTTTGAAAATTATTTTATCATTTTGCAATAAATCATTAATCATAATTTATATGATTTTAAGATACTTATAATCATAAATCATAATTATTTTATCAATTAATCATAATACATAATTTATAATTGCAATAATTCAAATTTTCAACTCAAATGTACTTTTCCATATTCCCAGGGACAGACCTTTTGAACCTTCATCATATATACATTCTCTTTAATTTGTATTTAAAACACACTTTGTACAACTGATTCATTGTATTCTAAATTTACAAAAAATAGATAGTGCATCTAAAAAACATAAACAACAAATGAGAGGAATAGATATAAATAAATAAACCGTGAATGAAACATTGGAATTGGAATTCAAATATAAATAAATTAACCGTGAATGAAACATTAGAATTGGAATTCAAATATAAATAAAATTCAAATATAAATAAAATAAATTAATAAATCAAATAAATAAAAAATAGTGTAGAATTATGATAGATTGACATGTCAGCAAAATTAAATGTTTGAGTCGTTGATGTCTTTCACAGCTTCAATCGGTCGCACCATTGATGTTAAAATATGGGAATGAAGAAGAATTGAAAAATAATACGTAACCTTTATGAAGAAGATTGAGGAGTGAATGAGTAAGGGTTTAGAATGGCTATATATAGTATTTAGAATGCATGGGAAGTTGTGATATCTTGGAATATCAAAATAATCCATTCTAATTCCAATAATATACATTTAATCTTGTAGTGAAATGATAAATAGTGGGTATTTTTAAATCATGCAATGAATAATATTCCATTTAATTATAATAGATCTAATTTGGCCATTCCAATTCCTTCCTCATTAACCGTGAGTCAAACATTAGAATTCAAATTCTGTCAAAAAAAACATTTGAATTCAAATATAAATAAATTAACCGTGAATGAAACATTGGAATTGGAATTCAAATATAAATAAAATTCAAATATAAATAAAATAAATTAATAAATCAAATAAATAAAAAATAGTGTAAAATTATGATAGATTGACATGTCAGCAAAATTAAATGCCAAATGAATATGGTAACAGCATAGTGTTGATTAGTCTATTATACCCTTGGAATAAGAAAAGTTATAACATCTAATCAAAAGGTTAGACTTGGAATTTCCAGGTACTTTACTTTTAATATTGATAATTCTACAATTTAGTCAAAAATGAATTCTATACTGAATTAATATAAAACAGTAGCAAAAGAAAGATTTAAAAGATGAATATTAAAATGAACAGTTTACGGTTGATTTTTATAGATACGTTCACATTTACCTGTGGATCTATGCCTGTAAAGTCCTTCATTAAGATGAACAATCTACGACTATTAAATTGAGAAATAAAATGAGAAATAAAAAAGAAATCTTAGATTAATATATTTGACTAAGAGAGTATTAAGTCTTTATTGTTAAATTATATAATATAAGAATTGAATAAGAAACAATTAATAGAAGAAAACTATAGAGTTAGCAAAAATGTAATTTAAGTGTCATAATTTAGAATTAGTAAAAAACATTAATTATATATAAGAAAAAAATAGAATAATTTGAAATAGTATATTCTGAAAATAGCAATGAAAAGTCTTTAAAAAGGACGTTTAGAAAATCGGTGCATTAGAAATTAATATGAAATTAACAACATTAAATAGTAAGAAACTCGTGCTATCATACGGTTTTTGTCTGAATTCACATTATACGTCTCTCACTCTCATTTATCAAATTTGTATATATTTATTCAGTTAATTAACATTTATATAGTTACAAACATAGAAAGCGCATTGAACTCGTGTGTCTATTTATAAAAAAATATTTGTAATTTATTCCGATTTATAATAATAATTGAATAATAAATTGAATTTTTTTCGTTTATAAAAATATTTGTAACTTATTCTAGTTTAAAAAAATTATTGTAACTTATTTCCGTATATAAAAATATTTATATCAACATATAGACTTTTTCCCGTTTATAAGGGACTTGAACCCGTGTGATAATTTATAAAGTAAAATTTAATTTATTCATGTTAAAAATAATTGTTTTAATACTTCAATTTTTATCCTTTATGAAAATATTTGTAACTTATTCGCGTTTATAAAGTTATTCTAACTTTTTTTGCGTTTATAAACACATTGAACTCGTGTGTCCATTTATAAAAATATTTGTAAGTTATTCTCTTGTATAAAAATAAATGTAACTTATTCCGTTTATAGAAATAATTGTATCATTAAATTTTTACTTTTTATCATTAATTTTTTATGATTACCATTTATCATTAAATTTTCATGGCTACCATTTAATATTTTTTAGCATGATTACCATTGAAAAGATTCTCATAAATTTTAGTTATTTAATAAGTTTTAAAAAATTATAGAATTTCAATTGATTTTATTTTGTTTTATTAAACTTTTTATAAAAATCTAAATTATTTTAAAATATATCAATAGCATTCAAAATTATATAGTTTTTTCTTAAAATACTTTTTGAATGCTATTTAAAATTATATCAATATTATATATTTTATTTTCATTAATTCAATTTAATTGAATTTCAATGAATCGATTAATCTTTTGAAAATGATCTAATTGAATTAATTGATCAATTAACTCTTTGTAAAGTTATCATACGTATAATAGTTTCTTTCAAAAGTATTTTCTTAAGAAATATTCAAAATAAAGTATTTTAAGAAATATTAATAAAAATGAGACGATTTTTATTAACATTTCTTAAAAATACATGCTTTTTAATAATATTTCATAAAAATACATGATTTTTAATATATTTTAGTAACAAATATTATTTAAACTATAATAATACTTACTTAAAATTTTAAACAAATCACAATTTTGCTAATATTTTTTAATAAATTTGTTTTAAAATGATAGAAAATTTTATCGATTTTAATGATTCACTTTATATATTTAATTTCAAGTTAATCATTACTCATTTTAGAATATTTATTTTTTTGAAAATTATTTTATCATTTTGCAATAAATCATTAATCATAATTTATATGATTTTAAGATACTTATAATCATAAATCATAATTATTTTATCAATTAATCATAATACATAATTTATAATTGCAATAATTCAAATTTTCAACTCAAATGTACTTTTCCATATTCCCAGGGACAGACCTTTTGAACCTTCATCATATATACATTCTCTTTAATTTGTATTTAAAACACACTTTGTACAACTGATTCATTGTATTCTAAATTTACAAAAAATAGATAGTGCATCTAAAAAACATAAACAACAAATGAGAGGAATAGATATAAATAAATAAACCGTGAATGAAACATTGGAATTGGAATTCAAATATAAATAAATTAACCGTGAATGAAACATTAGAATTGGAATTCAAATATAAATAAAATTCAAATATAAATAAAATAAATTAATAAATCAAATAAATAAAAAATAGTGTAGAATTATGATAGATTGACATGTCAGCAAAATTAAATGTTTGAGTCGTTGATGTCTTTCACAGCTTCAATCGGTCGCACCATTGATGTTAAAATATGGGAATGAAGAAGAATTGAAAAATAATACGTAACCTTTATGAAGAAGATTGAGGAGTGAATGAGTAAGGGTTTAGAATGGCTATATATAGTATTTAGAATGCATGGGAAGTTGTGATATCTTGGAATATCAAAATAATCCATTCTAATTCCAATAATATACATTTAATCTTGTAGTGAAATGATAAATAGTGGGTATTTTTAAATCATGCAATGAATAATATTCCATTTAATTATAATAGATCTAATTTGGCCATTCCAATTCCTTCCTCATTAACCGTGAGTCAAACATTAGAATTCAAATTCTGTCAAAAAAAACATTTGAATTCAAATATAAATAAATTAACCGTGAATGAAACATTGGAATTGGAATTCAAATATAAATAAAATTCAAATATAAATAAAATAAATTAATAAATCAAATAAATAAAAAATAGTGTAAAATTATGATAGATTGACATGTCAGCAAAATTAAATGCCAAATGAATATGGTAACAGCATAGTGTTGATTAGTCTATTATACCCTTGGAATAAGAAAAGTTATAACATCTAATCAAAAGGTTAGACTTGGAATTTCCAGGTACTTTACTTTTAATATTGATAATTCTACAATTTAGTCAAAAATGAATTCTATACTGAATTAATATAAAACAGTAGCAAAAGAAAGATTTAAAAGATGAATATTAAAATGAACAGTTTACGGTTGATTTTTATAGATACGTTCACATTTACCTGTGGATCTATGCCTGTAAAGTCCTTCATTAAGATGAACAATCTACGACTATTAAATTGAGAAATAAAATGAGAAATAAAAAAGAAATCTTAGATTAATATATTTGACTAAGAGAGTATTAAGTCTTTATTGTTAAATTATATAATATAAGAATTGAATAAGAAACAATTAATAGAAGAAAACTATAGAGTTAGCAAAAATGTAATTTAAGTGTCATAATTTAGAATTAGTAAAAAACATTAATTATATATAAGAAAAAAATAGAATAATTTGAAATAGTATATTCTGAAAATAGCAATGAAAAGTCTTTAAAAAGGACGTTTAGAAAATCGGTGCATTAGAAATTAATATGAAATTAACAACATTAAATAGTAAGAAACTCGTGCTATCATACGGTTTTTGTCTGAATTCACATTATACGTCTCTCACTCTCATTTATCAAATTTGTATATATTTATTCAGTTAATTAACATTTATATAGTTACAAACATAGAAAGCGCATTGAACTCGTGTGTCTATTTATAAAAAAATATTTGTAATTTATTCCGATTTATAATAATAATTGAATAATAAATTGAATTTTTTTCGTTTATAAAAATATTTGTAACTTATTCTAGTTTAAAAAAATTATTGTAACTTATTTCCGTATATAAAAATATTTATATCAACATATAGACTTTTTCCCGTTTATAAGGGACTTGAACCCGTGTGATAATTTATAAAGTAAAATTTAATTTATTCATGTTAAAAATAATTGTTTTAATACTTCAATTTTTATCCTTTATGAAAATATTTGTAACTTATTCGCGTTTATAAAGTTATTCTAACTTTCTTTGCGTTTATAAACACATTGAACTCGTGTGTCCATTTATAAAAATATTTGTAAGTTATTCTCTTGTATAAAAATAATTGTAACTTATTCCGTTTATAGAAATAATTATATCATTAAATTTTTACTTTTTATCATTAATTTTTTATGATTATCATTTATCATTAAATTTTCATGGCTACCATTTAATATTTTTTAGCATGATTACCATTGAAAAGATTCTCATAAATTTTAGTTATTTAATAAGTTTTAAAAAATTATAGAATTTCAATTGATTTTATTTTGTTTTATTAAACTTTTTATAAAAATCTAAATTATTTTAAAATATATCAATAGCATTCAAAATTATATAGTTTTTTCTTAAAATACTTTTTGAATGCTATTTAAAATTATATCAATATTATATATTTTATTTTCATTAATTCAATTTAATTGAATTTCAATGAATCGATTAATCTTTTGAAAATGATCTAATTGAATTAATTGATCAATTAACTCTTTGTAAAGTTATCATACGTATAATAGTTTCTTTCAAAAGTATTTTCTTAAGAAATATTCAAAATAAAGTATTTTAATAAATATTAATAAAAATGAGACGATTTTTATTAACATTTCTTAAAAATACATGCTTTTTAATAATATTTCCTAAAAATACATGATTTTTAATATATTTTAGTAACAAATATTATTTAAACTATAATAATACTTACTTAAAATTTTAAACAAATCACAATTTTGCTAATATTTTTTAATAAATTTGTTTTAAAATGATAGAAAATTTTATCGATTTTAATGATTCACTTTATATATTTAATTTCAAGTTAATCATTACTCATTTTAGAATATTTATTTTTTTGAAAATTATTTTATCATTTTGCAATAAATCATTAATCATAATTTATATGATTTTAAGATACTTATAATCATAAATCATAATTATTTTATCAATTAATCATAATACATAATTTATAATTGCAATAATTCAAATTTTAAACTCAAATGTACTTTTCCATATTCCCAGGGACAGACCTTTTGAACCTTCATCATATATACATTCTCTTCAATTTGTATTTAAAACACACTTTGTACAACTGATTCATTGTATTCTAAATTTACAAAAAATAGATAGTGCATCTAAAAAACATAAACAACAAATGAGAGGAATAGATATAAATAAATAAATCGTGAATGAAACATTGGAATTGGAATTCAAATATAAATAAATTAACCGTGAATGAAACATTAGAATTGGAATTCAAATATAAATAAAATTCAAATATAAATAAAATAAATTAATAAATCAAATAAATAAAAAATAGTGTAGAATTATGATAGATTGACATGTCAACAAAATTAAATGTTTGAGTCGTTGATGTCTTTCACAGCTTCAATCGGTCGCGCCATTGATGTTAAAATATGGGAATGAAGAAGAATTGAAAAATAATACGTAACCGTTTGAAAATAATGGAGAATGAAGAAGATTGAGGAGTGAATGAGTAAGGGTTTAGAATGGCTATATATAGTATTTAGAATGCATGGGAAGTTGTGATATCTTGGAATATCAAAATAATCCATTCTAATTCCAATAATATACATTTAATCTTGTAGTGTAATGATAAATAAATAGTGGGTATTTTTAAATCATGCAATAAATAATATTCCATTTAATTATAATAGATCTAATTTGGCCATTCCAATTCCTTCCTCATTAACCGTGAGTCAAACATTAGAATTCAAATTCTGTCAAAAAAACATTTGAATTCAAATATAAATAAATTAACCGTGAATGAAGCATTGGAATTGGAATTCAAATATAAATAAAATTCAAATATAAATAAAATAAATTAATAAATCAAATAAATAAAAAATAGTGTAAAATTATGATAGATTGACATGTCAGCAAAATTAAATGCCAAATGAATATGGTAACAGCATAGTGTTGATTAGCCTATTATACCCTTGGAATAAGAAAAGTTATAACATCTAATCAAAAGGTTAGACTTGGAATTTCCAGGTACTTTACTTTTAATATTGATAATTCTACAATTTAGTCAAAAATGAATTCTATACTGAATTAATATAAAACAGTAGCAAAAGAAAGATTTAAAAGATGAATATTAAAATGAACAGTTTACGGTTGATTTTTATAGATACGTTCACATTTACCTGTGGATCTATGCCTGTAAAGTCCTTCATTAAGATGAACAATCTACGACTATTAAATTGAGAAATAAAATGAGAAATAAAAAAGAAATCTTAGATTAATATATTTGACTAAGAGAGTATTAAGTCTTTATTGTTAAATTATATAATATAAGAATTGAATAAGAAACAATTAATAGAAGAAAACTATAGAGTTAACAAAAATGTAATTTAAGTGTCATAATTTAGAATTAGTAAAAAACATTAATTATATATAAGAAAAAAATAGAATAATTTGAAATAGTATATTCTGAAAATAGCAATGAAAAGTCTTTAAAAAGGACGTTTAGAAAATCGGTGCATTAGAAATTAATATGAAATTAACAACATTAAATAGTAAGAAACTCGTGCTATCATACGGTTTTTGTCTGAATTCACATTATACGTCTCTCACTCTCATTTATCAAATTTGTATATATTTATTCAGTTAATTAACATTTATATAGTTACAAACATAGAAAGCGCATTGAACTCGTGTGTCTATTTATAAAAAAATATTTGTAATTTATTCCGATTTATAATAATAATTGAATAATAAATTGAATTTTTTTCGTTTATAAAAATATTTGTAACTTATTCTAGTTTAAAAAATTATTGTAACTTATTTCCGTATATAAAAATATTTATATCAACATATAGACTTTTTCCCGTTTATAAGGGACTTGAACCCGTGTGATAATTTATAAAGTAAAATTTAATTTATTCATGTTAAAAATAATTGTTTTAATACTTCAATTTTTATCCTTTATGAAAATATTTGTAACTTATTCGCGTTTATAAAGTTATTCTAACTTTCTTTGCGTTTATAAACACATTGAACTCGTGTGTCCATTTATAAAAATATTTGTAAGTTATTCTCTTGTATAAAAATAATTGTAACTTATTCCGTTTATAGAAATAATTATATCATTAAATTTTTACTTTTTATCATTAATTTTTTATGATTATCATTTATCATTAAATTTTCATGGCTACCATTTAATATTTTTTAGCATGATTACCATTGAAAAGATTCTCATAAATTTTAGTTATTTAATAAGTTTTAAAAAATTATAGAATTTCAATTGATTTTATTTTGTTTTATTAAACTTTTTATAAAAATCTAAATTATTTTAAAATATATCAATAGCATTCAAAATTATATAGTTTTTTCTTAAAATACTTTTTGAATGCTATTTAAAATTATATCAATATTATATATTTTATTTTCATTAATTCAATTTAATTGAATTTCAATGAATCGATTAATCTTTTGAAAATAATCTAATTGAATTAATTGATCAATTAACTCTTTGTAAAGTTATCATACGTATAATAGTTTCTTTCAAAAGTATTTTCTTAAGAAATATTCAAAATAAAGTATTTTAAGAAATATTAATAAAAATGAGACGATTTTTATTAACATTTCTTAAAAATACATGCTTTTTAATAATATTTCATAAAAATACATGATTTTTAATATATTTTAGTAACAAATATTATTTAAACTATAATAATACTTACTTAAAATTTTAAACAAATCACAATTTTGCTAATATTTTTTAATAAATTTGTTTTAAAATGATAGAAAATTTTATCGATTTTAATGATTCACTTTATATATTTAATTTCAAGTTAATCATTACTCATTTTAGAATATTTATTTTTTTGAAAATTATTTTATCATTTTGCAATAAATCATTAATCATAATTTATATGATTTTAAGATACTTATAATCATAAATCATAATTATTTTATCAATTAATCATAATACATAATTTATAATTGCAATAATTCAAATTTTAAACTCAAATGTACTTTTCCATATTCCCAGGGACAGACCTTTTGAACCTTCATCATATATACATTCTCTTCAATTTGTATTTAAAACACACTTTGTACAACTGATTCATTGTATTCTAAATTTACAAAAAATAGATAGTGCATCTAAAAAACATAAACAACAAATGAGAGGAATAGATATAAATAAATAAACCGTGAATGAAACATTGGAATTGGAATTCAAATATAAATAAATTAACCGTGAATGAAACATTAGAATTGGAATTCAAATATAAATAAAATTCAAATATAAATAAAATAAATTAATAAATCAAATAAATAAAAAATAGTGTAGAATTATGATAGATTGACATGTCAACAAAATTAAATGTTTGAGTCGTTGATGTCTTTCACAGCTTCAATCGGTCGCGCCATTGATGTTAAAATATGGGAATGAAGAAGAATTGAAAAATAATACGTAACCTTTTGAAAATAATGGAGAATGAAGAAGATTGAGGAGTGAATGAGTAAGGGTTTAGAATGGCTATATATAGTATTTAGAATGCATGGGAAGTTGTGATATCTTGGAATATCAAAATAATCCATTCTAATTCCAATAATATACATTTAATCTTGTAATGTAATGATAAATAGTGGGTATTTTTAAATCATGCAATGAATAATATTCCATTTAATTATAATAGATCTAATTTGGCCATTCCAATTCCTTCCTCATTAACCGTGAGTCAAACATTAGAATTCAAATTCTGTCAAAAAAAACATTTGAATTCAAATATAAATAAATTAACCGTGAATGAAGCATTGGAATTGGAATTCAAATATAAATAAAATTCAAATATAAATAAAATAAATTAATAAATCAAATAAATAAAAAATAGTGTAAAATTATGATAGATTGACATGTCAGCAAAATTAAATGCCAAATGAATATGGTAACAGTATAGTGTTGATTAGTCTATTATACCCTTGGAATAAGAAAAGTTATAACATCTAATCAAAAGGTTAGACTTGGAATTTCCAGGTACTTTACTTTTAATATTGATAATTCTACAATTTAGTCAAAAATGAATTCTATACTGAATTAATATAAAACAGTAGCAAAAGAAAGATTTAAAAGATGAATATTAAAATGAACAGTTTACGGTTGATTTTTATAGATACGTTCACATTTACCTGTGGATCTATGCCTGTAAAGTCCTTCATTAAGATGAACAATCTACGACTATTAAATTGAGAAATAAAATGAGAAATAAAAAAGAAATCTTAGATTAATATATTTGACTAAGAGAGTATTAAGTCTTTATTGTTAAATTATATAATATAAGAATTGAATAAGAAACAATTAATAGAAGAAAACTATAGAGTTAGCAAAAATGTAATTTAAGTGTCATAATTTAGAATTAGTAAAAAACATTAATTATATATAAGAAAAAAATAGAATAATTTGAAATAGTATATTCTGAAAATAGCAATGAAAAGTCTTTAAAAAGGACGTTTAGAAAATCGGTGCATTAGAAATTAATATGAAATTAACAACATTAAATAGTAAGAAACTCGTGCTATCATACGGTTTTTGTCTGAATTCACATTATACGTCTCTCACTCTCATTTATCAAATTTGTATATATTTATTCAGTTAATTAACATTTATATAGTTACAAACATAGAAAGCGCATTGAACTCGTGTGTCTATTTATAAAAAAATATTTGTAATTTATTCCGATTTATAATAATAATTGAATAATAAATTGAATTTTTTTCGTTTATAAAAATATTTGTAACTTATTCTAGTTTAAAAAAATTATTGTAACTTATTTCCGTATATAAAAATATTTATATCAACATATAGACTTTTTCCCGTTTATAAGGGACTTGAACCCGTGTGATAATTTATAAAGTAAAATTTAATTTATTCATGTTAAAAATAATTGTTTTAATACTTCAATTTTTATCCTTTATGAAAATATTTGTAACTTATTCGCGTTTATAAAGTTATTCTAACTTTCTTTGCGTTTATAAACACATTGAACTCGTGTGTCCATTTATAAAAATATTTGTAAGTTATTCTCTTGTATAAAAATAATTGTAACTTATTCCGTTTATAGAAATAATTATATCATTAAATTTTTACTTTTTATCATTAATTTTTTATGATTATCATTTATCATTAAATTTTCATGGCTACCATTTAATATTTTTTAGCATGATTACCATTGAAAAGATTCTCATAAATTTTAGTTATTTAATAAGTTTTAAAAAATTATAGAATTTCAATTGATTTTATTTTGTTTTATTAAACTTTTTATAAAAATCTAAATTATTTTAAAATATATCAATAGCATTCAAAATTATATAGTTTTTTCTTAAAATACTTTTTGAATGCTATTTAAAATTATATCAATATTATATATTTTATTTTCATTAATTCAATTTAATTGAATTTCAATGAATCGATTAATCTTTTGAAAATGATCTAATTGAATTAATTGATCAATTAACTCTTTGTAAAGTTATCATACGTATAATAGTTTCTTTCAAAAGTATTTTCTTAAGAAATATTCAAAATAAAGTATTTTAAGAAATATTAATAAAAATGAGACGATTTTTATTAACATTTCTTAAAAATACATGCTTTTTAATAATATTTCCTAAAAATACATGATTTTTAATATATTTTAGTAACAAATATTATTTAAACTATAATAATACTTACTTAAAATTTTAAACAAATCACAATTTTGCTAATATTTTTTAATAAATTTGTTTTAAAATGATAGAAAATTTTATCGATTTTAATGATTCACTTTATATATTTAATTTCAAGTTAATCATTACTCATTTTAGAATATTTATTTTTTTGAAAATTATTTTATCATTTTGCAATAAATCATTAATCATAATTTATATGATTTTAAGATACTTATAATCATAAATCATAATTATTTTATCAATTAATCATAATACATAATTTATAATTGCAATAATTCAAATTTTAAACTCAAATGTACTTTTCCATATTCCCAGGGACAGACCTTTTGAACCTTCATCATATATACATTCTCTTCAATTTGTATTTAAAACACACTTTGTACAACTGATTCATTGTATTCTAAATTTACAAAAAATAGATAGTGCATCTAAAAAACATAAACAACAAATGAGAGGAATAGATATAAATAAATAAATCGTGAATGAAACATTGGAATTGGAATTCAAATATAAATAAATTAACCGTGAATGAAACATTAGAATTGGAATTCAAATATAAATAAAATTCAAATATAAATAAAATAAATTAATAAATCAAATAAATAAAAAATAGTGTAGAATTATGATAGATTGACATGTCAACAAAATTAAATGTTTGAGTCGTTGATGTCTTTCACAGCTTCAATCGGTCGCGCCATTGATGTTAAAATATGGGAATGAAGAAGAATTGAAAAATAATACGTAACCGTTTGAAAATAATGGAGAATGAAGAAGATTGAGGAGTGAATGAGTAAGGGTTTAGAATGGCTATATATAGTATTTAGAATGCATGGGAAGTTGTGATATCTTGGAATATCAAAATAATCCATTCTAATTCCAATAATATACATTTAATCTTGTAGTGTAATGATAAATAAATAGTGGGTATTTTTAAATCATGCAATAAATAATATTCCATTTAATTATAATAGATCTAATTTGGCCATTCCAATTCCTTCCTCATTAACCGTGAGTCAAACATTAGAATTCAAATTCTGTCAAAAAAACATTTGAATTCAAATATAAATAAATTAACCGTGAATGAAGCATTGGAATTGGAATTCAAATATAAATAAAATTCAAATATAAATAAAATAAATTAATAAATCAAATAAATAAAAAATAGTGTAAAATTATGATAGATTGACATGTCAGCAAAATTAAATGCCAAATGAATATGGTAACAGCATAGTGTTGATTAGCCTATTATACCCTTGGAATAAGAAAAGTTATAACATCTAATCAAAAGGTTAGACTTGGAATTTCCAGGTACTTTACTTTTAATATTGATAATTCTACAATTTAGTCAAAAATGAATTCTATACTGAATTAATATAAAACAGTAGCAAAAGAAAGATTTAAAAGATGAATATTAAAATGAACAGTTTACGGTTGATTTTTATAGATACGTTCACATTTACCTGTGGATCTATGCCTGTAAAGTCCTTCATTAAGATGAACAATCTACGACTATTAAATTGAGAAATAAAATGAGAAATAAAAAAGAAATCTTAGATTAATATATTTGACTAAGAGAGTATTAAGTCTTTATTGTTAAATTATATAATATAAGAATTGAATAAGAAACAATTAATAGAAGAAAACTATAGAGTTAGCAAAAATGTAATTTAAGTGTCATAATTTAGAATTAGTAAAAAACATTAATTATATATAAGAAAAAAATAGAATAATTTGAAATAGTATATTCTGAAAATAGCAATGAAAAGTCTTTAAAAAGGACGTTTAGAAAATCGGTGCATTAGAAATTAATATGAAATTAACAACATTAAATAGTAAGAAACTCGTGCTATCATACGGTTTTTGTCTGAATTCACATTATACGTCTCTCACTCTCATTTATCAAATTTGTATATATTTATTCAGTTAATTAACATTTATATAGTTACAAACATAGAAAGCGCATTGAACTCGTGTGTCTATTTATAAAAAAATATTTGTAATTTATTCCGATTTATAATAATAATTGAATAATAAATTGAATTTTTTTCGTTTATAAAAATATTTGTAACTTATTCTAGTTTAAAAAAATTATTGTAACTTATTTCCGTATATAAAAATATTTATATCAACATATAGACTTTTTCCCGTTTATAAGGGACTTGAACCCGTGTGATAATTTATAAAGTAAAATTTAATTTATTCATGTTAAAAATAATTGTTTTAATACTTCAATTTTTATCCTTTATGAAAATATTTGTAACTTATTCGCGTTTATAAAGTTATTCTAACTTTTTTTGCGTTTATAAACACATTGAACTCGTGTGTCCATTTATAAAAATATTTGTAAGTTATTCTCTTGTATAAAAATAAATGTAACTTATTCCGTTTATAGAAATAATTATATCATTAAATTTTTACTTTTTATCATTAATTTTTTATGATTACCATTTATCATTAAATTTTCATGGCTACCATTTAATATTTTTTAGCATGATTACCATTGAAAAGATTCTCATAAATTTTAGTTATTTAATAAGTTTTAAAAAATTATAGAATTTCAATTGATTTTATTTTGTTTTATTAAACTTTTTATAAAAATCTAAATTATTTTAAAATATATCAATAGCATTCAAAATTATATAGTTTTTTCTTAAAATACTTTTTGAATGCTATTTAAAATTATATCAATATTATATATTTTATTTTCATTAATTCAATTTAATTGAATTTCAATGAATCGATTAATCTTTTGAAAATGATCTAATTGAATTAATTGATCAATTAACTCTTTGTAAAGTTATCATACGTATAATAGTTTCTTTCAAAAGTATTTTCTTAAGAAATATTCAAAATAAAGTATTTTAAGAAATATTAATAAAAATGAGACGATTTTTATTAACATTTCTTAAAAATACATGCTTTTTAATAATATTTCATAAAAATACATGATTTTTAATATATTTTAGTAACAAATATTATTTAAACTATAATAATACTTACTTAAAATTTTAAACAAATCACAATTTTGCTAATATTTTTTAATAAATTTGTTTTAAAATGATAGAAAATTTTATCGATTTTAATGATTCACTTTATATATTTAATTTCAAGTTAATCATTACTCATTTTAGAATATTTATTTTTTTGAAAATTATTTTATCATTTTGCAATAAATCATTAATCATAATTTATATGATTTTAAGATACTTATAATCATAAATCATAATTATTTTATCAATTAATCATAATACATAATTTATAATTGCAATAATTCAAATTTTCAACTCAATGTACTTTTCCATATTCCCAGGGACAGACCTTTTGAACCTTCATCATATATACATTCTCTTCAATTTGTATTTAAAACACACTTTGTACAACTGATTCATTGTATTCTAAATTTACAAAAAATAGATAGTGCATCTAAAAAACATAAACAACAAATGAGAGGAATAGATATAAATAAATAAACCGTGAATGAAACATTGGAATTGGAATTCAAATATAAATAAATTAACCGTGAATGAAACATTAGAATTGGAATTCAAATATAAATAAAATTCAAATATAAATAAAATAAATTAATAAATCAAATAAATAAAAAATAGTGTAGAATTATGATAGATTGACATGTCAGCAAAATTAAATGTTTGAGTCGTTGATGTCTTTCACAGCTTCAATCGGTCGCGCCATTGATGCTAAAATATGGGAATGAAGAAGAATTGAAAAATAATACGTAACCTTTTGAAAATAATGGAGAATGAAGAAGATTGAGGAGTGAATGAGTAAGGGTTTAGAATGGCTATATATAGTATTTAGAATGCATGGGAAGTTGTGATATCTTGGAATATCAAAATAATCCATTCTAATTCCAATAATATACATTTAATCTTGTAGTGTAAGGATAAATAGTGGGTATTTTTAAATCATGCAATGAATAATATTCCATTTAATTATAATAGATCTAATTTGGCCATTCCAATTCCTTCCTCATTAACCGTGAGTCAAACATTAGAATTCAAATTCTATCAAAAAAACATTTGAATTCAAATATAAATAAATTAACCGTGAATGAAACATTGGAATTGGAATTCAAATATAAATAAAATTCAAATATAAATAAAATAAATTAATAAATCAAATAAATAAAAAATAGTGTAAAATTATGATAGATTGACATGTCAGCAAAATTAAATGCCAAATGAATATGGTAACAGCATAGTGTTGATTAGTCTATTATACCCTTGGAATAAGAAAAGTTATAACATCTAATTAAAAGGTTAGACTTGGAATTTCCAGGTACTTTACTTTTAATATTGATAATTCTACAATTTAGTCAAAAATGAATTCTATACTGAATTAATATAAAACAGTAGCAAAAGAAAGATTTAAAAGATGAATATTAAAATGAACAGTTTACGGTTGATTTTTATAGATACGTTCACATTTACCTGTGGATCTATGCCTGTAAAGTCCTTCATTAAGATGAACAATCTACGACTATTAAATTGAGAAATAAAATGAGAAATAAAAAAGAAATCTTAGATTAATATATTTGACTAAGAGAGTATTAAGTCTTTATTGTTAAATTATATAATATAAGAATTGAATAAGAAACAATTAATAGAAGAAAACTATAGAGTTAGCAAAAATGTAATTTAAGTGTCATAATTTAGAATTAGTAAAAAACATTAATTATATATAAGAAAAAAATAGAATAATTTGAAATAGTATATTCTGAAAATAGCAATGAAAAGTCTTTAAAAAGGACGTTTAGAAAATCGGTGCATTAGAAATTAATATGAAATTAACAACATTAAATAGTAAGAAACTCGTGCTATCATACGGTTTTTGTCTGAATTCACATTATACGTCTCTCACTCTCATTTATCAAATTTGTATATATTTATTCAGTTAATTAACATTTATATAGTTACAAACATAGAAAGCGCATTGAACTCGTGTGTCTATTTATAAAAAAATATTTGTAATTTATTCCGATTTATAATAATAATTGAATAATAAATTGAATTTTTTTCGTTTATAAAAATATTTGTAACTTATTCTAGTTTAAAAAAATTATTGTAACTTATTTCCGTATATAAAAATATTTATATCAACATATAGACTTTTTCCCGTTTATAAGGGACTTGAACCCGTGTGATAATTTATAAAGTAAAATTTAATTTATTCATGTTAAAAATAATTGTTTTAATACTTCAATTTTTATCCTTTATGAAAATATTTGTAACTTATTCGCGTTTATAAAGTTATTCTAACTTTTTTTGCGTTTATAAACACATTGAACTCGTGTGTCCATTTATAAAAATATTTGTAAGTTATTCTCTTGTATAAAAATAAATGTAACTTATTCCGTTTATAGAAATAATTGTATCATTAAATTTTTACTTTTTATCATTAATTTTTTATGATTACCATTTATCATTAAATTTTCATGGCTACCATTTAATATTTTTTAGCATGATTACCATTGAAAAGATTCTCATAAATTTTAGTTATTTAATAAGTTTTAAAAAATTATAGAATTTCAATTGATTTTATTTTGTTTTATTAAACTTTTTATAAAAATCTAAATTATTTTAAAATATATCAATAGCATTCAAAATTATATAGTTTTTTCTTAAAATACTTTTTGAATGCTATTTAAAATTATATCAATATTATATATTTTATTTTCATTAATTCAATTTAATTGAATTTCAATGAATCGATTAATCTTTTGAAAATGATCTAATTGAATTAATTGATCAATTAACTCTTTGTAAAGTTATCATACGTATAATAGTTTCTTTCAAAAGTATTTTCTTAAGAAATATTCAAAATAAAGTATTTTAAGAAATATTAATAAAAATGAGACGATTTTTATTAACATTTCTTAAAAATACATGCTTTTTAATAATATTTCATAAAAATACATGATTTTTAATATATTTTAGTAACAAATATTATTTAAACTATAATAATACTTACTTAAAATTTTAAACAAATCACAATTTTGCTAATATTTTTTAATAAATTTGTTTTAAAATGATAGAAAATTTTATCGATTTTAATGATTCACTTTATATATTTAATTTCAAGTTAATCATTACTCATTTTAGAATATTTATTTTTTTGAAAATTATTTTATCATTTTGCAATAAATCATTAATCATAATTTATATGATTTTAAGATACTTATAATCATAAATCATAATTATTTTATCAATTAATCATAATACATAATTTATAATTGCAATAATTCAAATTTTCAACTCAAATGTACTTTTCCATATTCCCAGGGACAGACCTTTTGAACCTTCATCATATATACATTCTCTTTAATTTGTATTTAAAACACACTTTGTACAACTGATTCATTGTATTCTAAATTTACAAAAAATAGATAGTGCATCTAAAAAACATAAACAACAAATGAGAGGAATAGATATAAATAAATAAACCGTGAATGAAACATTGGAATTGGAATTCAAATATAAATAAATTAACCGTGAATGAAACATTAGAATTGGAATTCAAATATAAATAAAATTCAAATATAAATAAAATAAATTAATAAATCAAATAAATAAAAAATAGTGTAGAATTATGATAGATTGACATGTCAGCAAAATTAAATGTTTGAGTCGTTGATGTCTTTCACAGCTTCAATCGGTCGCACCATTGATGTTAAAATATGGGAATGAAGAAGAATTGAAAAATAATACGTAACCTTTATGAAGAAGATTGAGGAGTGAATGAGTAAGGGTTTAGAATGGCTATATATAGTATTTAGAATGCATGGGAAGTTGTGATATCTTGGAATATCAAAATAATCCATTCTAATTCCAATAATATACATTTAATCTTGTAGTGAAATGATAAATAGTGGGTATTTTTAAATCATGCAATGAATAATATTCCATTTAATTATAATAGATCTAATTTGGCCATTCCAATTCCTTCCTCATTAACCGTGAGTCAAACATTAGAATTCAAATTCTGTCAAAAAAAACATTTGAATTCAAATATAAATAAATTAACCGTGAATGAAACATTGGAATTGGAATTCAAATATAAATAAAATTCAAATATAAATAAAATAAATTAATAAATCAAATAAATAAAAAATAGTGTAAAATTATGATAGATTGACATGTCAGCAAAATTAAATGCCAAATGAATATGGTAACAGCATAGTGTTGATTAGTCTATTATACCCTTGGAATAAGAAAAGTTATAACATCTAATCAAAAGGTTAGACTTGGAATTTCCAGGTACTTTACTTTTAATATTGATAATTCTACAATTTAGTCAAAAATGAATTCTATACTGAATTAATATAAAACAGTAGCAAAAGAAAGATTTAAAAGATGAATATTAAAATGAACAGTTTACGGTTGATTTTTATAGATACGTTCACATTTACCTGTGGATCTATGCCTGTAAAGTCCTTCATTAAGATGAACAATCTACGACTATTAAATTGAGAAATAAAATGAGAAATAAAAAAGAAATCTTAGATTAATATATTTGACTAAGAGAGTATTAAGTCTTTATTGTTAAATTATATAATATAAGAATTGAATAAGAAACAATTAATAGAAGAAAACTATAGAGTTAGCAAAAATGTAATTTAAGTGTCATAATTTAGAATTAGTAAAAAACATTAATTATATATAAGAAAAAAATAGAATAATTTGAAATAGTATATTCTGAAAATAGCAATGAAAAGTCTTTAAAAAGGACGTTTAGAAAATCGGTGCATTAGAAATTAATATGAAATTAACAACATTAAATAGTAAGAAACTCGTGCTATCATACGGTTTTTGTCTGAATTCACATTATACGTCTCTCACTCTCATTTATCAAATTTGTATATATTTATTCAGTTAATTAACATTTATATAGTTACAAACATAGAAAGCGCATTGAACTCGTGTGTCTATTTATAAAAAAATATTTGTAATTTATTCCGATTTATAATAATAATTGAATAATAAATTGAATTTTTTTCGTTTATAAAAATATTTGTAACTTATTCTAGTTTAAAAAAATTATTGTAACTTATTTCCGTATATAAAAATATTTATATCAACATATAGACTTTTTCCCGTTTATAAGGGACTTGAACCCGTGTGATAATTTATAAAGTAAAATTTAATTTATTCATGTTAAAAATAATTGTTTTAATACTTCAATTTTTATCCTTTATGAAAATATTTGTAACTTATTCGCGTTTATAAAGTTATTCTAACTTTTTTTGCGTTTATAAACACATTGAACTCGTGTGTCCATTTATAAAAATATTTGTAAGTTATTCTCTTGTATAAAAATAAATGTAACTTATTCCGTTTATAGAAATAATTGTATCATTAAATTTTTACTTTTTATCATTAATTTTTTATGATTACCATTTATCATTAAATTTTCATGGCTACCATTTAATATTTTTTAGCATGATTACCATTGAAAAGATTCTCATAAATTTTAGTTATTTAATAAGTTTTAAAAAATTATAGAATTTCAATTGATTTTATTTTGTTTTATTAAACTTTTTATAAAAATCTAAATTATTTTAAAATATATCAATAGCATTCAAAATTATATAGTTTTTTCTTAAAATACTTTTTGAATGCTATTTAAAATTATATCAATATTATATATTTTATTTTCATTAATTCAATTTAATTGAATTTCAATGAATCGATTAATCTTTTGAAAATGATCTAATTGAATTAATTGATCAATTAACTCTTTGTAAAGTTATCATACGTATAATAGTTTCTTTCAAAAGTATTTTCTTAAGAAATATTCAAAATAAAGTATTTTAAGAAATATTAATAAAAATGAGACGATTTTTATTAACATTTCTTAAAAATACATGCTTTTTAATAATATTTCATAAAAATACATGATTTTTAATATATTTTAGTAACAAATATTATTTAAACTATAATAATACTTACTTAAAATTTTAAACAAATCACAATTTTGCTAATATTTTTTAATAAATTTGTTTTAAAATGATAGAAAATTTTATCGATTTTAATGATTCACTTTATATATTTAATTTCAAGTTAATCATTACTCATTTTAGAATATTTATTTTTTTGAAAATTATTTTATCATTTTGCAATAAATCATTAATCATAATTTATATGATTTTAAGATACTTATAATCATAAATCATAATTATTTTATCAATTAATCATAATACATAATTTATAATTGCAATAATTCAAATTTTCAACTCAAATGTACTTTTCCATATTCCCAGGGACAGACCTTTTGAACCTTCATCATATATACATTCTCTTTAATTTGTATTTAAAACACACTTTGTACAACTGATTCATTGTATTCTAAATTTACAAAAAATAGATAGTGCATCTAAAAAACATAAACAACAAATGAGAGGAATAGATATAAATAAATAAACCGTGAATGAAACATTGGAATTGGAATTCAAATATAAATAAATTAACCGTGAATGAAACATTAGAATTGGAATTCAAATATAAATAAAATTCAAATATAAATAAAATAAATTAATAAATCAAATAAATAAAAAATAGTGTAGAATTATGATAGATTGACATGTCAGCAAAATTAAATGTTTGAGTCGTTGATGTCTTTCACAGCTTCAATCGGTCGCACCATTGATGTTAAAATATGGGAATGAAGAAGAATTGAAAAATAATACGTAACCTTTATGAAGAAGATTGAGGAGTGAATGAGTAAGGGTTTAGAATGGCTATATATAGTATTTAGAATGCATGGGAAGTTGTGATATCTTGGAATATCAAAATAATCCATTCTAATTCCAATAATATACATTTAATCTTGTAGTGAAATGATAAATAGTGGGTATTTTTAAATCATGCAATGAATAATATTCCATTTAATTATAATAGATCTAATTTGGCCATTCCAATTCCTTCCTCATTAACCGTGAGTCAAACATTAGAATTCAAATTCTGTCAAAAAAAACATTTGAATTCAAATATAAATAAATTAACCGTGAATGAAACATTGGAAT
Source organism: Vicia faba (assembly GCA_948472305.1). Taxonomy (NCBI): domain Eukaryota; kingdom Viridiplantae; phylum Streptophyta; class Magnoliopsida; order Fabales; family Fabaceae; genus Vicia; species Vicia faba. Next base: position 357,516,350 of record OX451736.1, read on the forward strand.
TGGAATTCAAATATAAATAAAATTCAAATATAAATAAAATAAATTAATAAATCAAATAAATAAAAAATAGTGTAAAATTATGATAGATTGACATGTCAGCAAAATTAAATGCCAAATGAATATGGTAACAGCATAGTGTTGATTAGTCTATTATACCCTTGGAATAAGAAAAGTTATAACATCTAATCAAAAGGTTAGACTTGGAATTTCCAGGTACTTTACTTTTAATATTGATAATTCTACAATTTAGTCAAAAATGAATTCTATACTGAATTAATATAAAACAGTAGCAAAAGAAAGATTTAAAAGATGAATATTAAAATGAACAGTTTACGGTTGATTTTTATAGATACGTTCACATTTACCTGTGGATCTATGCCTGTAAAGTCCTTCATTAAGATGAACAATCTACGACTATTAAATTGAGAAATAAAATGAGAAATAAAAAAGAAATCTTAGATTAATATATTTGACTAAGAGAGTATTAAGTCTTTATTGTTAAATTATATAATATAAGAATTGAATAAGAAACAATTAATAGAAGAAAACTATAGAGTTAGCAAAAATGTAATTTAAGTGTCATAATTTAGAATTAGTAAAAAACATTAATTATATATAAGAAAAAAATAGAATAATTTGAAATAGTATATTCTGAAAATAGCAATGAAAAGTCTTTAAAAAGGACGTTTAGAAAATCGGTGCATTAGAAATTAATATGAAATTAACAACATTAAATAGTAAGAAACTCGTGCTATCATACGGTTTTTGTCTGAATTCACATTATACGTCTCTCACTCTCATTTATCAAATTTGTATATATTTATTCAGTTAATTAACATTTATATAGTTACAAACATAGAAAGCGCATTGAACTCGTGTGTCTATTTATAAAAAAATATTTGTAATTTATTCCGATTTATAATAATAATTGAATAATAAATTGAATTTTTTTCGTTTATAAAAATATTTGTAACTTATTCTAGTTTAAAAAAATTATTGTAACTTATTTCCGTATATAAAAATATTTATATCAACATATAGACTTTTTCCCGTTTATAAGGGACTTGAACCCGTGTGATAATTTATAAAGTAAAATTTAATTTATTCATGTTAAAAATAATTGTTTTAATACTTCAATTTTTATCCTTTATGAAAATATTTGTAACTTATTCGCGTTTATAAAGTTATTCTAACTTTCTTTGCGTTTATAAACACATTGAACTCGTGTGTCCATTTATAAAAATATTTGTAAGTTATTCTCTTGTATAAAAATAATTGTAACTTATTCCGTTTATAGAAATAATTATATCATTAAATTTTTACTTTTTATCATTAATTTTTTATGATTATCATTTATCATTAAATTTTCATGGCTACCATTTAATATTTTTTAGCATGATTACCATTGAAAAGATTCTCATAAATTTTAGTTATTTAATAAGTTTTAAAAAATTATAGAATTTCAATTGATTTTATTTTGTTTTATTAAACTTTTTATAAAAATCTAAATTATTTTAAAATATATCAATAGCATTCAAAATTATATAGTTTTTTCTTAAAATACTTTTTGAATGCTATTTAAAATTATATCAATATTATATATTTTATTTTCATTAATTCAATTTAATTGAATTTCAATGAATCGATTAATCTTTTGAAAATGATCTAATTGAATTAATTGATCAATTAACTCTTTGTAAAGTTATCATACGTATAATAGTTTCTTTCAAAAGTATTTTCTTAAGAAATATTCAAAATAAAGTATTTTAATAAATATTAATAAAAATGAGACGATTTTTATTAACATTTCTTAAAAATACATGCTTTTTAATAATATTTCCTAAAAATACATGATTTTTAATATATTTTAGTAACAAATATTATTTAAACTATAATAATACTTACTTAAAATTTTAAACAAATCACAATTTTGCTAATATTTTTTAATAAATTTGTTTTAAAATGATAGAAAATTTTATCGATTTTAATGATTCACTTTATATATTTAATTTCAAGTTAATCATTACTCATTTTAGAATATTTATTTTTTTGAAAATTATTTTATCATTTTGCAATAAATCATTAATCATAATTTATATGATTTTAAGATACTTATAATCATAAATCATAATTATTTTATCAATTAATCATAATACATAATTTATAATTGCAATAATTCAAATTTTAAACTCAAATGTACTTTTCCATATTCCCAGGGACAGACCTTTTGAACCTTCATCATATATACATTCTCTTCAATTTGTATTTAAAACACACTTTGTACAACTGATTCATTGTATTCTAAATTTACAAAAAATAGATAGTGCATCTAAAAAACATAAACAACAAATGAGAGGAATAGATATAAATAAATAAATCGTGAATGAAACATTGGAATTGGAATTCAAATATAAATAAATTAACCGTGAATGAAACATTAGAATTGGAATTCAAATATAAATAAAATTCAAATATAAATAAAATAAATTAATAAATCAAATAAATAAAAAATAGTGTAGAATTATGATAGATTGACATGTCAACAAAATTAAATGTTTGAGTCGTTGATGTCTTTCACAGCTTCAATCGGTCGCGCCATTGATGTTAAAATATGGGAATGAAGAAGAATTGAAAAATAATACGTAACCGTTTGAAAATAATGGAGAATGAAGAAGATTGAGGAGTGAATGAGTAAGGGTTTAGAATGGCTATATATAGGATTTAGAATGCATGGGAAGTTGTGATATCTTGGAATATCAAAATAATCCATTCTAATTCCAATAATATACATTTAATCTTGTAGTGTAAGGATAAATAGTTGGTATTTTTAAATCATGCAATGAATAATATTCCATTTAATTATAATAGATCTAATTTGGCCATTCCAATTCCTTCCTCATTAACCGTGAGTCAAACATTAGAATTCAAATTCTGTCAAAAAAAACATTTGAATTCAAATATAAATAAATTAACCGTGAATGAAACATTGGAATTGGAATTCAAATATAAATAAAATTCAAATATAAATAAAATAAATTAATAAATCAAATAAATAAAAAATAGTGTAAAATTATGATAGATTGACATGTCAGCAAAATTAAATGCCAAATGAATATGGTAACAGCATAGTGTTGATTAGTCTATTATATCCTTGGAATAAGAAAAGTTATAACATCTAATCAAAAGGTTAGACTTGGAATTTCCAGGTACTTTACTTTTAATATTGATAATTCTACAATTTAGTCAAAAATGAATTCTATACTGAATTAATATAAAACAGTAGCAAAAGAAAGATTTAAAAGATGAATATTAAAATGAACAGTTTACGGTTGATTTTTATAGATACGTTCACATTTACCTGTGGATCTATGCCTGTAAAGTCCTTCATTAAGATGAACAATCTACGACTATTAAATTGAGAAATAAAATGAGAAATAAAAAAGAAATCTTAGATTAATATATTTGACTAAGAGAGTATTAAGTCTTTATTGTTAAATTATATAATATAAGAATTGAATAAGAAACAATTAATAGAAGAAAACTATAGAGTTAGCAAAAATGTAATTTAAGTGTCATAATTTAGAATTAGTAAAAAACATTAATTATATATAAGAAAAAAATAGAATAATTTGAAATAGTATATTCTGAAAATAGCAATGAAAAGTCTTTAAAAACGACGTTTAGAAAATCGGTGCATTAGAAATTAATATGAAATTAACAACATTAAATAGTAAGAAACTCGTGCTATCATACGGTTTTTGTCTGCATTCACATTATACGTCTCTCACTCTCATTTATCAAATTTGTATATATTTATTCAGTTAATTAACATTTATATAGTTACAAACATAGAAAGCGCATTGAACTCGTGTGTCTATTTATAAAAAAATATTTGTAATTTATTCCGATTTATAATAAAAATTGAATAATAAATTGAATTTTTTTCGTTTATAAAAATATTTGTAACTTATTCTAGTTTAAAAAAATTATTGTAACTTATTTCCGTATATAAAAATATTTATATCAACATATAGACTTTTTCCCGTTTATAAGGGACTTGAACCCGTGTGATAATTTATAAAGTAAAATTTAATTTATTCATGTTAAAAATAATTGTTTTAATACTTCAATTTTTATCCTTTATGAAAATATTTGTAACTTATTCGCGTTTATAAAGTTATTCTAACTTTCTTTGCGTTTATAAACACATTGAACTCGTGTGTCCATTTATAAAAATATTTGTAAGTTATTCTCTTGTATAAAAATAATTGTAACTTATTCCGTTTATAGAAATAATTATATCATTAAATTTTTACTTTTTATCATTAATTTTTTATGATTATCATTTATCATTAAATTTTCATGGCTACCATTTAATATTTTTTAGCATGATTACCATTGAAAAGATTCTCATAAATTTTAGTTATTTAATAAGTTTTAAAAAATTATAGAATTTCAATTGATTTTATTTTGTTTTATTAAACTTTTTATAAAAATCTAAATTATTTTAAAATATATCAATAGCATTCAAAATTATATAGTTTTTTCTTAAAATACTTTTTGAATGCTATTTAAAATTATATCAATATTATATATTTTATTTTCATTAATTCAATTTAATTGAATTTCAATGAATCGATTAATGTTTTGAAAATGATCTAATTGAATTAATTGATCAATTAACTCTTTGTAAAGTTATCATACGTATAATAGTTTCTTTCAAAAGTATTTTCTTAAGAAATATTCAAAATAAAGTATTTTAAGAAATATTAATAAAAATGAGACGATTTTTATTAACATTTCTTAAAAATACATGCTTTTTAATAATATTTCATAAAAATACATGATTTTTAATATATTTTAGTAACAAATATTATTTAAACTATAATAATACTTACTTAAAATTTTAAACAAATCACAATTTTGCTAATATTTTTTAATAAATTTGTTTTAAAATGATAGAAAATTTTATCGATTTTAATGATTCACTTTATATATTTAATTTCAAGTTAATCATTACTCATTTTAGAATATTTATTTTTTTGAAAATTATTTTATCATTTTGCAATAAATCATTAATCATAATTTATATGATTTTAAGATACTTATAATCATAAATCATAATTATTTTATCAATTAATCATAATACATAATTTATAATTGCAATAATTTAAATTTTAAACTCAAATGTACTTTTCCATATTCCCAGGGACAGACCTTTTGAACCTTCATCATATATACATTCTCTTTAATTTGTATTTAAAACACACTTTGTACAACTGATTCATTGTATTCTAAATTTACAAAAAATAGATAGTGCATCTAAAAAACATAAACAACAAATGAGAGGAATAGATATAAATAAATAAACCGTGAATGAAACATTGGAATTGGAATTCAAATATAAATAAATTAACCGTGAATGAAACATTAGAATTGGAATTCAAATATAAATAAAATTCAAATATAAAATAAATATAAAATAGTGTAAAATTATGATAGATTGACATGTCCGCAAGTGCCATTGATGTTACTATTTAGACCTGTTACAAAATCTGTATTAAAATGGACACAGAGAATCAAAATATGGGAATGAAGAAGAATAGGAAAATAATACCTAACCTTTTGAAATTAATGGAGAATGAAGAAGATTGAGGAGTGAAAGAGTAAGGGTTTAGAATGGCTATATATAGGATTTAGAATGCATGGGAAGTTGTGATATCTTGGAATATCAAAATAATTCATTCTAATTCCAACAATATACATTTAATCTTGTAGTGTAATGATAAATAGTGGGTATTTTTAAATCATGCAATGAATAATATTTCATTTAATTATAATAGATCTAATTTGGCCATTCCAATTCCTTCCTCATTAACCGTGAGTCAAACATTAGAATTCAAATTCTGTCAAAAAAAAACATTGGAATTCAAATATAAATAAATTAACCGTGAATGAAACATTGGAATTGGAATTCAAATATAAATAAAATTGAAATATAAATAAAATAAATTAATAAATCAAATAAATAAAAAATAGTGTAAAATTATGATAGATTGACATGTCAGCAAAATTAAATGCCAAATGAATATGGTAACAACATAGTGTTGATTAGTCTATTATACCCTTAGAATAAGAAAAGTTATAACATCTAATCAAAAGGTTAGACTTGGAATTTTTAGGTACTTTACTTTTAATAGATTGATAATTCTACAATTTAGTCAAAAATGAATTCTATACTGAATTAATATAAAACAGTAGCAAAAGAAAGATTTAAAAGATGAACATTAAAATGAACAGTTTACGGTTGATATTTATAGATACGTTCACATTTACCTGTGGATCTATGCCTGTAAAGTCCTTCATTAAGATGAACAATCTACGGCTATTAAATTGAGAAATAAAATGAGAAATAAAAAAGAAATCTTAGATTAATATATTTGACTAAGAGAGTATTAAGTTTTTATTGTTAAATTATATAATATAAGAATTGATAAGAAACAATTAATAGAAGAAAACTATAGAGTTAGCAAAAATGTAATTTAAGTGTCATAATTTAGAATTAGTAAAAAACATTAATTATATATAAGAAAAAAATAGAATAATTTGAAATAGTATATTCTGAAAATAGCAATGAAAAGTCTTTAAAAACGACGTTTAGAAAACCGGTGCATTAGAAATTAATATGAAATTAACAATATTAAATAGTAAGAAACTCGTGCTATCATACGGTTACCGTCTGAATTCACATTATACGTCTCTCACTCTCATTTATCAAATTTGTATATATTTATTCAGTTAATTAACATTTATATAGTTACAAACATAGAAAGCGCATTGAACTCGTGTGTCTATTTATAAAAAAATATTTGTAATTTATTCTGATTTATAATAATAATTGAATAATAAATTGAATTTTTTTCGTTTATAAAAATATTTGTAACTTATTCTAGTTTAAAAAAATTATTGTAACTTATTTCCGTATATAAAAATATTTATATCAACATATAGACTTTTTCCCGTTTATAAGGGACTTGAACCCGTGTGATAATTTATAAAGTAAAATTTAATTTATTCATGTTAAAAATAATTGTTTTAATACTTCAATTTTTATCCTTTATAAAAATATTTGTAACTTATTCGCGTTTATAAAGTTATTCTAACTTTCTTTGCGTTTATAAACACATTGAACTCGTGTGTCCATTTATAAAAATATTTGTAAGTTATTCTCTTGTATAAAAATAATTGTAACTTATTCCGTTTATAGAAATAATTGTATCATTAAATTTTTACTTTTTATCATTAATTTTTTATGATTACCATTTATCATTAAATTTTCATGACTACCATTTAATATTTTTTATCATGATTACCATTGATTTTATTTTGTTTTATTAAACTTTTTATAAAAATCTAAATTATTTTAAAATATATCAATAGCATTCAAAATTATATAGTTTTTTCTTAAAATACTTTTTGAATGCTATTTAAAATTATATCAATATTATATATTTTATTTTCATTAATTCAATTTAATTGAATTTCAATGAATCGATTAATCTTTTGAAAATGATCTAATTGAATTAATTGATCAATTAACTCTTTGTAAAGTTATCATACGTATAATAGTTTCTTTCAAAAGTATTTTCTTAAGAAATATTCAAAATAAAGTATTTTAAGAAATATTAATAAAAATGAGACGATTTTTATTAACATTTCTTAAAAATACATGCTTTTTAATAATATTTCATAAAAATACATGATTTTTAATATATTTTAGTAACAAATATTATTTAAACTATAATAATACTTACTTAAAATTTTAAACAAATCACAATTTTGCTAATATTTTTTAATAAATTTGTTTTAAAATGATAGAAAATTTTATCGATTTTAATGATTCACTTTATATATTTAATTTCAAGTTAATCATTACTCATTTTAGAATATTTATTTTTTTGAAAATTATTTTATCATTTTGCAATAAATCATTAATCATAATTTATATGATTTTAAGATACTTATAATCATAAATCATAATTATTTTATCAATTAATCATAATACATAATTTATAATTGCAATAATTCAAATTTTAAACTCAAATGTACTTTTCCATATTCCCAGGGACAGACCTTTTGAACCTTCATCATATATACATTCTCTTTAATTTGTATTTACAACACACTTTGTACAACTGATTCATTGTATTCTAAATTTACAAAAAATAGATAGTGCATCTAAAAAAACATAAACAACAAATGAGAGGAATAGATATAAATAAATAAACCGTGAATGAAACATTGGAATTGGAATTCAAATATAAATAAATTAACCGTGAATGAAACATTGGAATTGGAATTCAAATATAAATAAAATTCAAATATAAATAAAATAAATTAATAAATCAAATAAATAAAAAATAGTGTAAAATTATGATAGATTGACATGTCAGCAAAATTAAATGTTTGAGTCGTTGATGTCTTTCACAGCTTCAATCGGTCGCACCATTGATGTTACTATTTAGACCTGTTACAAAATCTGTATTAAAATGGACACAGAGAATCAAAATATGGGAATGAAGAAGAATTGGAAAATAAGTGTTTCTAGATCAAAAAATTTCATGGCAATGAACAGTGATAAATATTTCCTCTATCTGTCGCGACTACATATTAGTTAGAATTAGGGTAAAATCTATTTTACAAATGCTAGATTTCATCTCGGTTATTTTTTAAAACTGAGGTGGCATTTGTTATATATATTTTTTATGATAATTACATTGTTTACACAAAATATTAAAATAAATGGTTTACAATAAATCTTTTCTCTTTTGAGTGAATATCTTCGCTGATATCCATCACTCAAAGGTTGAGCTCTCTTCTTTGTGTAAGTTGAAGAAATAATATTAAAATACATTATTACAATAGATACAGTGTCATTATAGTCATTGTTATTCTTGGAGAACAACAAATATTTGTTGTAATACAAATTTAGTTGTATACTATTGTGTGCATGCTTTTTAAGCTCAATGATTTGAATCTCTTTTAATAAGTTATTTGTTCCAAAAATTGAAAAATATTTTTTCTGCACCTGCAATCCATCATAGGAAGTTTATTCCAAAAATACAACAACATCAACACCATTATGTGAGATAGATTGCAAGGGCAGAAAAACATTTTGTTCTAAATAGAAGAAGATTGAAGATTTTTCTGTATTGCACTCCATCTCAAAGAATGATGCATGCGAGTTTGGGGCGGCTTCATACACGTAAGGAGTATATTCAAATTTAATAAGTGCTTTTATAGTAAAATCTGATTATTTTATTTCTCGATTATATCGAAAATCGAAGGGTTAGATAATTTAGTTTACACTTTTAAATAACTAAACATAAACTGCAATAGCAGAGATTCGAAGCGTGTCCTGACTTGCATTTCCTCTCAGTTATTTTAAAACTCGAGGGAAATTGTGGATTTTTATTTTTATAAATAATAAAAGATGGCGCGCCTTGACATTTTACCTCAATTTTTCTTTGGCAGAGAGGAAAATTTCGTCATAAAAAGCGTTATTTGTTGTAGTGTTGGTTGAATTAGGATCTGACTTTAGATTTTTCGGATGCTACTTTATATATTTAGGATGCTAATATATGTATTTTATTGCAACTTTATATATTTTAGGTGATTGGTTTAATCTAAGATTGAAAAAAACAAGTAAAAAAAGTCACAATGCACATGTTAATAACTTAAAAGACTCACAGACCATCTTATTACAATAAAATAACTTAAAGGATCCCTGATATATTTTTGCCAATATTATATATCTTAAGTTTATAAGATCATTTAAAAGTTTTCAAAAAAATTTATTGTTGAACTATGAAATAAAAGAGTACTGATATTAAATATGTAATGATTTAACATTGATGTAATTTTTATTTTAAAAATTAATAAACATTTATACGGAAATATGGTGGGATGGATACTAAGGTGTCCGTATCTGCATCCATGTCTGCTTATTTAAAGGGTAATTATCCGTGCACGTACTCATTTTTGTGGATTTTTATCCTACCTATATGAAAATAGGACGGGATGTTACTAAGGTGTCCATACCCGCACCCATATCCGCTAATTTAAATGAATAATTATCCGCGCTCGTACCCATTTTTTTCGGATTTTTATCCTACCTTTTATGGATATTTTTGTTGATACTCACTTAGAATGTGCCAAATTACCATACATAATAGTATATTTCAATTAATTTCCAAATTATTTAATAATTATATGAAAATGACTTATTTTTATAATTTAAGATTATAAAATCAAAGTTTTTTTTTTATTAAACTGATGTATCGTAGATTGATTTGATACTTTAGTATTATTATCAATAATCTTTAGATTATAAAGTCAAACTTTGAATTGAATTTTTTTTAAAATGTATTTTACAATCATTTTTACTTAGGAAAATTAAATATTAAATACAATTAATCTCTTATATTTATATGGATTGCAATGATAATAAATATAGTATATAGTCTCATTTACAAAATTAATTTCTATATTTTAAATTCAAATAGTTTTAGTCTCTCTCACGTTCTTTTATAAAAAATCGATGAGATTTTTGTTTTTTAACATATATTTTTATCTATAACTAATAAGATACATGTAAATTTGAAATGAATGATTTAATTATAAATGAATAATAATCATAAAAATTCAACTATATTAAATAACCATATATAAAAAAGGACATGTGAGTTAGAGGGAAAAAATGAAATTTCAACAAATACAAATATAAAATTTTAGATATATATGCAAAATTTAAAATAATTTACTTATTTATAAAATGTATAATAATCATATAGATTTAATTATATTAAATAATCATACAAAAATAAGAAAAAATAATAATCGTAAGATGGAGAAAAAAATAATATTTAAAAATAATGAATTTATCTTTCAAATTAAATAATGGTTCATTAAATTCTAAAAATAACTTATAGTTTTAATTGAAAATTTAATTTATTTATATGCACTAATATGAATTGATATATTTAGTTTTATAATGCAATTGATCATATTAAATAAAAAGAATATTAAAACTTTTAAATAATTAATTATTTTTAAACATATAATAAATCATCATTTAAAAAAAATAACTGTAGTTATTTATTATAAATATATCACAACGGTGGAACAAATCAATTGTAGTCATAATCTTTTAAAAGAATAATATATATGAGGAAGTTGAGATTCGAACTCATAAAAATTTGATGATATCACCACGGTTGGTTCCAAAACCGTTGTTATATACAATTAATTTTTAATTAAAAAAATTATAATATAATATTGCCTTAGTTTAAAGATGTTTCACAGGATATAAAATATTTCTATCACTCCATGCGTGGTTTTATATAGTTAAAGATAGACTAAACTTGAAACTGGGCAGTTGAATCAGCCTCTAGCTTGGAATAGAAATCACGTTCCTCCTTTGAAAATTCCACTTTTTTCAACTCCACATATTTAGGTGGCAAAGATATAATAGGCTCCGCATCAAGAAGTGAGCCTATAGAAAATGATCACACTTGCATGGTCACAAACAAATTTCAATTCAAATATCCACTATATAATCAAGTTGAATGCATAGTAATTAATTGTTTTCAAATATCCACCATTACAATGTTACTGATAACAGAGTATCACAACACATGTATTAATGCAAAGCCAGCGTAAGTACTCTCGTGATAATTAAAAATGCAGAAAAATAGGGTCAAACACACGAAGACTCAAGAGCTTCTGCATTGACAAAAAAAGAAATTTTTTTTTTAAATAATCATATATTTTAAATTTTTTTCTCAAATAACTACATTTTCAAAAATAAATTATCAAACTAACCATTTTTCAAACAAAAACAATTCGTCACACAAAGGAGTAACCACTCTGACGCATGCATACAATTTAAAGAGGAGGCGCCACACTGCATGGCTTCTCCTCCTCTGTAAAGTCATGCAGTGTGGCGCATGCATGTAATGTTAGAGAGGAGGCGCCATCTAGTGTGGCATGATAGTGTTATATGGTTTTCTATAAATGCAACCACTCATCCTCTTCACTTTTTCACACCATTTGTCACATAACTCTTAAAAAATGTCTTCCACTCCCTTGCCAAGGTTTTCACTGATCAAAAGAGATGTACTTGTTATTTTTTCAGCGACAAAGCCTCTGGTGAAGATCAAACTCTGGAACACGCAGACGTTCGAGCATTTTCAGAAGCACTTGATTCGCTGGTTGGAAGGAGACATTCCTGAATGTGAATAGATCAGAAAAATAGAAAGGAAAATTACAGTGAAGAATGAAAATGGAGTAAGTCGATCATGGAAAAATGTGAGATGTGATGCTGATGTCTTGATGATGATGCTTGGACCAGACAATATTATGTTGATGTTTTTTATCTCTTAGATATTATGATTTGTTTAGTTATTTTGTCTGTTTATCATATTGTTGTGTTGTTGTCCTATGTTTATGGTGTTGTAATTTTTTGGGTCATTATGTGAAGGTTGTTGTAACCGAATGATAAATTGAACACGAAATGATAATCCGAATTTAAATTGAAATTTCTTGCATACAACAAATTAATTACTCTGGAAAGTTTGCTATAAAAAAGTTAGGTTGTAGAGCTAGACCCAATATTTGGACAATTTTTTCGATTGTGTCCAGGAAGACGATATGTACTGCATATTCTTATAATTTTGTTGACCGTATCCATTTCAATTCTAATACGAGTGCTATTGGGCCGCCTCTTTTTCTTCCATCGCATTTGTTCATTGTGTCAAACAATGTCCCCTTGATAAGCAGACTAATAATCCTCATTTGTCAACACAAAGAAGGTATTGATGTACACACTTAAAACGCTCTTTACTGTGTAAATGGGGGATATATATTGTATTGGGTCCAAGCGAACATGCGAACATGCCACAATGACATGAGAGTAAGGCATGCGAAATGCTTGAAACTCTTCGCAATCACACCAATCTTTATCTAGCTCGACCCGATAATATCCCCTTGACCTTCCCTCATTATGATCCATTGTCTCTTGTATACTGAACCAACCTTTAATACGATTAAACACGGTGACACTATGAGTGTTTGCTTTCGCAACTTCCTCGTTAAATGTTTTTATTGTGCATTTACTGAACAACTGCCCTGATTGTAACATTGCCCTCCATTTTAAACTTCTTGTGTCAAACAATGACTTCATCCTAAAATATGTTGCTCTAACCAAAGTTGTAATTGGTAGGTTTCAGATGCCTTTGAAGACAGAGTTTAATGATTCCACCAAATTTGTTGTCATGTGGCCCCATCGTTGACCATTATCAAATTCCCGAGTCCACTTCTCCACTGGAATATTATCGATCCACCTTAATGCTTCTGAGTTTGTCAACTGGATTTCTTCGCGATAGTGTCGGAATGATGGTTCTGTTAAGGCATACCTTGCATTGACAACTTTCTTTAGAAGTGTCTTGTCTTTGATATGGAGGATGAAGTTTTGTGTGATATGTCTAGTGCAATAAACATGTGTTGAAGGGGGGTCATGCCAACCGTTATCAGGGTTATTGTATGCACTCACAATCGATGGATGTCTGTCTGAAATTAAACAAAGGTTGGGTTGAGGAGCAACGTGTAATCGGAGATTCTTCATAAAGAAATTTCACGCACCACTTGTCTCACCTTCAACTAGAGTGAAGGCAATCGGAGAAACATTACCGTTGCCATCTTGTGCCACTGCCAAGAGTAATGTTCCTTTATACTTTCCGTATAAACAAGTTCCATCAATCTGTATAATATGTTTGCAAAATGCAAAACCCTTGATGCATGGTTCATGCGCCCAGAACAATCTATGAAATATTCCATTTCCACTGACACGAGTTTTGTCTGGGGTATATGCTGGGAATGTCTCCAAAATTATAACAGTTCCCGGAGCATAATATTTGAGCGCCACCAAAAATCTTGGAAGTTCTTTGTACGATTCCTCCCAATTACCTACACAAGTTCAACTGCCATAGTCCTCTCGATCCATGCCTTCCTATAAGAGGGAATATTTTTTGCAAGCAAAGACATAAACAAAGGGTGGGAGTTAGAATCGAAGGGCCACCTGCACAATTACATTCGAAGGAAATAACAAAACGAAGCTTCGACAGGCTAGAAGGAAGTGTTCGATTGAGCTAGTTGGATATTTTTAGATCAAGCAGCTAAGGAAGTATACCGGCCATAGGTATAAATTTCGAAATTCAATCTCTTAATTCAAGCAATTTCTTATCGTTCTAACATGTTTGTGCGTGTTACAGTCCTCACGTACGAATACTGACATCAGGATAAAAATCTGCCACTTGTTTGGGCATTTGAAATTGTTCCATTCAGCCATGAAATATTATTGTTTTATTCAAATATATTTCTGACTGGGTTTCAAATATATTATTGTTTTGTTGTTTCTACTAACAATTGAAGCAGATGGTTGGATGGTGAAGAAGCCCATGATGGGCTAGAGGACCTGGGTTCGATCCCATGCTTCAGCCTTTCTATTTTTCTCATGTTATATTGATAGATCTGGCGCTTCAAGTCTAAATATGTGCACTATACACTCTACCATCAACACCATCAGATCCATACAATATGGATCCAGCGCCTTCATCATGCAGTCCCCACCGTAGACTCTCCAGATGCCTTCTCACCAGATTCTAACGCACCCTGGGCCAGCTTATTTAGGCCTGACAAATTTCAAACATTGTACTCCCTTTATTATTTTTTAGCAGACCCGTTTGCATTTTCCTGTTCTACTTTTTTAGTTTGTTTTGTTTATTTGTTTCATATTTTACTTTCAAGATTTAATCTTCTTTTAATAAATAAATAAAATCACAAAAAACATTAGGTTAGTATTTTTATTAATTAACTAATTTTTTAAATAAACTAATTAATTACTTTAACATTTTGTTTAATTTAAAATTAATAGACTTAAGATTCTAATCAATTTTAGTTTTATTTCTCAAAAAAAAAACCAAAAAATCATTTGTTTAATGCTTAAGGTTTCAAGACATTTTTTGTATTTTTTCTTATCATTTTTCTATTTATTTACCATTTAAATTCTAGAAAGAATGTATAGGTTGCATGGGAAGTTTAGTAATCGTTTAGCTTATTTTTCTGTATTTGTCTATTATGTAACTGCCCACAGGATGTAATAGCGTATGATTTAATTTTTGCACTTTATATTTCCTGTACATATATTAACTGTTTAGATGTATGCTAATATGATTGTATGGCAAAAGATCAAAATCAAACATTAGCAAAACCTAACATCAAGATAAATAATTGAAACACAATACAATTGCACATGCGCACCTTTAGGATACTCCCACTTTGGTTTCCTTCGGAAAATAGTCACAACTCTAGAAACGTGAGAGATTTTAGTGTCTACCCTTAGGTTTAAAGATCATAAGTCCCTCAATGACCCTCTCGATGTTGCCTTGATAAAGTGATCTTAAAACTCTAGGGTAGTTACTAAAATTTCTTGCCCAGTTGCCTTTGTGACTATAAATGTCCCTTCGAATGTCCCTCTAAACATCCAACGATAGGGCTATCTACTCACTAATAGTAGGATAGAACTGTATAAAGGAAAATAGGAAAAGAACGACCCTTTCGAGTAAAAGTAGATAGCTGTTAGATGCGTGCTCAAAAACAATTTATTTCACATACACAAAACACTTTAAAAAAAAATTCAAATGCTTTATCAACAATCTTGAGGACTGATACAAGAATTATCATAAAGCAAACTGCCTTACTATTGGCATTTCAAAATACTTTCAAAGCATACAAAGCACAAGGTATTTGAAAATGAGCTAAGCATCTAAGAGCCCGTAGATAACTACATATGGAAAGGGTGCTAACACCTTCCCTTTCCATAATCTACCCCCTTACTCAGAAAACTCTCGAAAGTTCTTTTTCTATTCTTTTCACCCTTTCCTTTGTTGGATAAAAGAAAATTCAGTGGCGACTCTTGCTTACCGCGACATTGTAAACACAAACACAAAACCAGTATAACAATTGGTTCTACCACCGTATCACACATGGTGATGATGACATGTCCATATTTGGCATGACAAATGGCAATGACACTTACTATGTTGATCTTAAGAAGGAAACTTGCTCATGTAGGATGTGGGAATTAACTGGCATGCCTTGCATCCATGTAAATGTATGCATTTGGAACATCAAGAAAAAGCCTGAGGATTATGTTGTTGGATGTTATAGGTTTGACTGTTAACTGCATTTTATAGTGTGTTAACTGCATTTTATGGTGCGTTAACTATTAACTATTAACTATTGTTGGGTGTAACAGGAAATCAACTTTTATAGAGACATACTCACACATTGTGTATCCAACTAATGGACAATAATTGTGGCCTGTGGATGACCAGAATAAAGTGGAACCACCAATTATGAGAAGAGCAATAGGAAGGCAAAAAAAAAACAGAGGAACAAAACAAATGACGAACCTAGGAATCCACATATACTGCCAAGGAGGTTTTCCACTATCACTTGTGCAAAATGTGGTGCTATGGGACATGACAAGAGGAGTTGTAAAGGTAAAAGGATTGTAGATAGGGAAATTCCAAAAGGTGTAAATAAGGATAAGAAGGTGGTAAGTCTAAGAAATTTACCCTTGAGAAGCAAGTACAATTTGGTTAAAGTTCACAAGCTACTCAGCCCAATCAAAAGTAGTGTACTTTAGGTCTAAGTATATTTTAACTCAAGCTGTGTCTTGAGTGTTATTTTGGTTGTACTAGGTATATGAAAACAATTGTATGAAAACAAGTCTTATTTTGGTTGTACTCTATTTTGGTTGTCACATTACAGGTCAAAAACAATTATTGTATTAATCTGGTTGTACTCTATTAATGTGTTATGATATTATGGTATGAATACTGGTTTTATTATATTGATTAGAATATTATGTTATAAGGCTGAATATTGGTGTTATTATATTGATTACAATATTATGTTATAAGGCACATTGCTGACAAAATGGAGTCAAGTTACAGATACATAAATTGTGTCAAATAGGAGTCAAATTATAAGACACATAACTGTCAAAAGACCTAACCATTACACCAACACACAACAACAGACCTAACCATTATACTGTTATACAACGACAGACCTAACCATTACACCATTATACAATAATAGACCTAAATATTAGACTATTACACAAAATAAAACCTACTAAAATATATCTTATTTCATCAATGTTGTTCCAACAAATGCAAACAACATGACAAAAAACAATATCCAATTAATTTTCAATTTCTTCTTCATGATATTAACCTTCATCTTCAATTCGTCCTCCTTTGTTTTGTAGGTGTTGACCATCTCCTTCTCTTCATTCAAGTTCTTTAATAGTGCAAATATTAACTCATTTTCTCTATGATTCATCTCCTCGTCCAACCAAGCAAAATGTGTGCATTTTTTGTATCCTTGAATCTGTTCAGACCAAAAAAGACAAAGATGAATGAATACCTAAACTAATTACAAGGGAAGAATAACAAAATGATTCATACCTTATACATGTCACATCCATAAAAACGGCGACCTGGGTTCGCATCCGTCTATGCCGTCATCAACGGAGCATCGAGACCACACTTTTCGACATACCGCAAATGACTTAAAGATTTGCTGCCATAGATGAAGTCAGACTGATGCGACATATGGGGATGTAAGATTCTTGAGGAAGACGGGGAATAGTGGCTTCGATGGCTTCGATTCAGAGGAAGACGATGAACAAGATTATTCGTTTCTCTTTGATACTTATATTAATTTTAATTCAATTAAAATAATATTGTTTTCGATTAGAATAATGTTACTTTCAATTAATAACATGATTTTAATTAATCTATTGGATTAATTCATAAAATATACAATAATGGTGACATGGATTGAGTGTTATAATGCAACCTCATTAAAATATATGACACATCATCTAAAATGGACGGGGGATCTAGTAGATGCCAAGACATGTTAAATAAAGAGATAAAATTCACAAATTTTTTAATAGGGGAACCACTTCTTTAGAAACTCCAAACGAAGGGGATCAAAAGTGCATTTAAGCCTTTTAAAAATTAATAGATATTTATATGGAAATAGGGAGGGATGGATACTAAGGTGTCCATATCCGCACCCATGTCCGCTTATTTAAAGGATACTTATTTGTGCACGTACTCATTTTTGCCAATTTTTATCCTACCTGTACGGAAATAGGGCAGGGTGGATACTAAGGTGTCCATATCCATACTCATACTCGCTAATTTAAACGGATAATTATCCGCGTCCGTACCCATTTTTACAGGTTTTTATCCTATCTTTTATGGGTATTTTTGTGGATACTCAATGAGAATGTGTCAAATTACCATTTGTGATAGTATATTAAAATAATTTATTTTTATGATTTGAGATTATAAAGTCTAAGTTTTTTATTAAACTGATGTATCATAGATTGATTTGATATTTTAGTATTATTGTCAATACTCTTTAGATTATAAAGTCAAACTTTGAATTGAATTGTTTTTTAAATATATTTTACAATCATTTTTTACCTAGGAAAATTAAATATTAAATCCAATTAATCTCTTATATTTATATGGATTGCAATGATAATAAAATATAGGATTTTAGTCCCATTTACAAAATTAATTTCTATATTTTAAATTCAAATAATTTTAGTCTCTCTCACATTCTTTTATAAAAAATCAATGAAATTTTTGTTTTTTAACTTATATTTTCATCTATAACTAGTAAGATATTTGTGCTCCCGCACGGATAAATTTATTTGATATTATGTAATATATATTTAGAAACATGTAAATTTGAAATGAATAATTTGATTATAAAAGAATAATAATCATAAAAATTCAACTATATTAATTAACCATATAAAAAAAAGGACATGTGAGTTGGAGAAAAAAAAATGAAATTTTAACAAATACAAATATAAAAATTTAGATATAAATGCACAATTTGAAATGATTTACTTATTTGTAAAATGAATAATAATCATATAGATTTAATTATATTAAATGATCACACATAAAGAAGAAAAAATAATAATCGTGAGATGGAGAAAAAAATAATGTTTAAAAATAATGAATTTATCTCTCAAATTAAAATAATAATTAATTAAATTAAAATAGATATTGTGTTGATAGTGACCCGTGAAAAAATAATAATATATAATAGTAAATGATATGATTAAAAATAAATACTAATATTTTATTGAAATTCTAAAAATAACTTACAGTTTTAATTGAAATTTTAATTTATTTATATGCACTAATATGAATTGATAAATTTAGTTTTGTAATACAATGAATATTAAAACTTTTAAATAATTGATCATTTTTAAACACGTAATAAATCATCATTTAAAAAAATTAATTTAAAAAATGTTGATATTTGAATAAATAAATAAAAATGTTGTAAAAATTTTAACCCCTCGTAAATATTTATCTTAAATATAAAAATATAATAATTTAATATATTTTTTAAATATATAATTATTAAATTATTTTAATAATAGCTAAAAAATACTAAAATAGATATACAAAAAATAAAAAAGTAATACGTCATAATTATTAAATTTGTTTGTATCACTTTCAATTATATTAGTGTAAGCATGTCATTATCCATATTGTTATATGATATATCATTAACTAAAAATTTGTATAATGAGTTTGACAAGGCCGTTTTGGAAATCTTTATTGTAGTGTCAATGTCAAACGGTAAAAAATTTAAAATTGATATACAATCATAACTCTATACATTATTACGGAAAATTCATTTAACAATAATTGGAAAAGGGATAACATCACGCGGGTCATACCGTTGTTGAGTAGATGTGATTGTAAGTTCGTTGTTTCTATCATGGTCTGGAAACTGTTATTGAAGGACAAGACATGCATACTTATCACAACAATTATACTTATCCACCATTGTGATACTTACACATAGGTACTGGATTCGAAACCCATTAACACAAATTATATAAATCATAAACCATCATTGATCGCAATTACAATATATAACCGTTGTGAAAAGTGGCCAGAGTTTATTATATAATATGTAGATTACTTGTTTTCCCATACACCTCACTAAAGAAATACAAGTTTTCAAATTGTTGAAGAAATCCATAATTTGAAAATTAAGCTATTCTTGAAAACAAACTTAAACAAACCACTATTTTTTCTGATTGCATGTGTCTCATCTTGCATTTCATGTTCTTTTACATATATACTGTGGTTTATTGATCTAACTCCTTCGATACATCGTTGTCTTTGATTATAGTTAAATTTCCATTTTCTCCTTCATGACGGTTCAGAACAAAAGAAAATAACAACCACAATCTTCTAATTTTTTTCTTCTCTCTTTATTTCTCTCCACCTCACTCAAAATTGATGCATAATAACATCCAAGAAAACAATTCACACAAAGATGAGAAGCACTTACCGGTGATAATCGAAATGATAGACGTGGCGCGTTTCTGATGAGAGGGAGTGGAAGTCATAGGCGTTGTGATGTTTTAGTGGTGGTGCGGAGCTGATCGATGATGTGTTTAAAACTGAACCATCGGTGGCTTCAAGAATACACTGTAATTTGCATTTCGCTTAACGAATTCCTTCCTCTTCTTTCTCTTTTGATTTCTCTACTTTGGAATTTTTGTATTGTTATTTTTTGTTGTTGTTTACCGTTGTTTTTGGTAAACAATCGCTGATCTCCAAAAAAGTAAGGTTTTTGGATTACTTACGGGATCGATCAAACTAATCCCAGGACATATGCTAATCTTTATGTAAAATGAGTAAGAAGGAAGAACGCACGTTCGACCCAGAGAAAGGATGTTTGAGATTGTTGAAAAGTAAGTAAAAGTGTAAAAATGCAAGTAAAAGAAGTTAAAAGATAACTTTGCAGGATAATGATGAAGTAATGTAAAAATACTTTTAATAAGGAAAAAAGGTGTTTCCAACGTACATTGCTCAGCTTTATCCTTTCTCAAGCAGTAGTTACTTGGATAATATTTGAGTGATTTAGTACAATAGGTTGAACACCCTGAAAATTACACAAGTTTCTTAATTTATACTAAAAGTAGGTAACCGTCAAGGGGACATTCTGCGCTAGGATGAAGACAAGTGTCTTCTGCATGTCCCTCGACCCACAGCTTTTTGCCACGTTGCCTCTTCTCAGACGCTGATGAAAACTGCCTTTCCCTCCAATAATTCAAAATTCAAATGGTCTTCGATCCCTATGCTAAAGCGTGAACACTTTCCCTCAGTCGAGCAACATAATTCTGGTTCAGTCGAGTGAGGCCCTGGTCGAAGATTCTTATCATAACTTAGATCTTTTTCCTTAAGTTATCTCATGCGTCGAATCATACCTCCTGGTCTGGTTCATTTCCAGTTGTTTGGTCCAAAAAGACCAAATATAGTAAGTGTCGAATTTGAGAGCCAACAAATTGCCCCTTAAGAATGTCTATTTCGACGCTCAAAGAAATAACCATTCTTTGAACTTCCCATTTGACACATGTCTTCCCAATTGTCCACCAAGTCTTAACGTTTTCTTTTCGCCTTCCAACAGCTGCTATACTTGGTAAAAACCATCATTACTTTTCTCCAAAATGTCTCTTCAAAACTGTCGTTACCACGCTTTCCATGATGACCATATTCCTATAACCTAGGCAAGCATGTCCCAACGTTTCCCAATGCCTGCACGGTAACCGTTTCACGTTTCACCACGTGTCCCACTACATGCGAAACATTAAATGGTCTTGACGAGACATCTCCTTCTTCTGAAGGCTATAAATACTTCCAAGCTTTTCTATTTGGAACTTTTATCATTTCCAGCTTTTCCAAATCCCTTGTGTTGTACCCCAAAATTTGCCCTCCCATATTCTTCAAGATTTGCAAAGAGCATACTTCAAAATCTCCCCAAGGGTTGCACAATTCAAAGACCTCCTAACAGTCAAAAACTAGGGTTTTGGTTCTGTCAAAGAAATTGAAGTTTTCAAGGGTCCAATCAAGTCCCACATGCCTACAAACATGGTCAAGCATCCTCATGCCAAGTATCAAGACTTACAGCACAAAATTGCACAGTCAAAAACCCTAATTGCTCAACAGTCAACTGCAGGGGCAAAATGGTCATTTGACAGTCAAAAGTCCAAATTTTTGGTCAACATCTCATTTTGAAGCCACAAACATCATTTGATCAATTCTTGATCATGATTCTCAAAGCATGGCTCAAAAAGTCTCAAGATGCAAAAGTTTCCATATTTGGACAGTTGAAAAAGTCAACTGTAACTTGACCAAGGCATAACTTCGACATGGTTTATCAGAAAAATTCCATCCAAAGCTCATTTTGAAAAGAAAAACATTTCCTACAACTCCTCTTCACACTTCAAGTCCAAGAAATGCTCTCACAAAAAGTTATCAATCTCAACATTATAGGTCATTTTCAAAAGTCAACAAAAAGGCACTTTAAGTAAAAGACCATAACTTGAGATTGGTAAATCAAAATGACATGGGACCAAAGGCATTGGTTAGAGGACTTCAATACCTTTCCAAAATGTCCAAGAACATGATCAAAGCTTAAATATTGAGCAAGATATGCCTTGTGGAAGTTCGGAAATTTTTGGGAATTTTGAAAAGTCAACTTTACTTCAAATGCCTCAAAATTGCTAATGGGCAACATTTTCTTCCAAGATTCATCATCCAAAGGCTATGCACGACCATTTGGCCCAAAGGGGATTTATTTCATAATTTTTTATTATTTATTTGAATTTTTAATCACCATTAATTCATTTAATTAAATAAAATGTGAAAAAAATACTAAACAAATGTATTTGAATCTTTTTATGCAGCATTTGCTCTCATTGGTTACTGAAGATTCGTGCACATCAAAAAAGGAAGGATTTGGCCATGATTGGTACCAAAAGACATGAAAAAGATTGAAAAAATATGCCATTAAAATCAAATATTTGATTCATGATTACAAGGGTTTTTGGACTCAAATTTCAACCCTAATCCATTGGCATACATATACAGATGCAAAACCTAATGAGAAGAACCTCCAAGCTGCGCCAAAACCTAAGAATAAACCTAGCATTTTTTGTGAAAAAAGTGAAAACTGAAAAGGCACTTAGAGTTGGTTTCAAGACAAAATATTGATTCCAATAGCTTGCCAAGGCCTCAAGGAACGTTTCTGGATCAAAACCACAGCTTCTAACCTCAAGAAACGGTAAAACGGAGCAGTCCTATTCATGATATATTGCATACTCGTGTTTTGATTTATAGGACATATTCATACGTTCTAATGCTTGTTTTAGACTAATATGGACTCACTGAACCTCATGGTATCATTGAATTGAATTAATAATGCTTGTATAGAAAAATGCCATTGATGCTTTTTAGGTTTTCAGAGATGTGAATATGGGGCTTCCTTATTCTGGAAAAATTGAGACACGAGACCAGGGCCATTAGAACCAGAAGCTTCACACGAACTCAATCCACAGGTCGCGCTGAATTTATGAGCAACCAGGGCCTATTCGCTATTTTCACGTTTACCACTTAGTGGGGGTTTAAAACCCCCGCTATCTCTTTTTATTTTGCAGGTAGCATGAGGAAGATGGAGGACGTGTCCATGGCTTACAGGCGCGTTTGAATTTCGCGCGAAATACACCACTAACCATTGTTTTGCCTTATGTTGTTTATTTGTCATATTATGTTACAAACGCGCAAATGGCACAGTTGGTGGACAAAGCACTTGGTAAGTATTGAGACCTGGGTTCGATTCCCAGGTCCCCTCACTTTCTTAATATATTTTGTTTCAACGTGATTCCATGCAGTTTCAACCCCAGGGCCTACCATGCGTCTTCTTGCCTGTGTTTGCCACGCGCCCACAAGATCAGTCCAATGGCCATGATCTGAAGAATACCATGTGCATAGGTCAATGGAGCTACACGCAAGCCAAGAAAGTTAAACAGGCCTGCATTCCATGGACCAAAGTCCTTCAAATCAACCTCCAAAGGGGCCTGAATACCCCCCCATGTTTGCATTCTTTTTCTCTATTTTTATTCTTTTCCATTATGTATTTCAATTATATTCTATATTTTATTTAACTCCATAAAAAATAATATTTATAACACAAACATAAAAATACCCAAAAAAATTCAGAAACTATAAAATAAAAAAATATGTTTTTATGTTTAATTCACTAACATTTTCGTAAATAAATTTTATTAATTGATTTAGTTTTAATTCTAGGTTTAATTTTAAATGTTTTTTTTATAAATTAAAAATGTAGAATTAGGGTTTTAAATACTTTTATATTTTTTCTTTTCTTTTACCATTATTAATAATTAATTATTTATTTTTGTAAATAAATTGCCATGTAAATAATTAGGTTAAAATTAGGGTACAAACTTAAACAATTTTTTTTAAAATTAAAAAATAGTTTAGAATTAGGTTTTGATTCCATTAATTCTCATTAAACTCCGTAAATGCAAAAACTCCAAAAATTCTTTCTTTTATTTAATCAATTTCATGATTCCAATTTAATTTCCTTAAAAGGGTCCAACGCCCTCGCATTCGATCATAATGCTAATTCGCGCGCTTATTTTATTTCCTTTTTTCATGTAATTCTCCCAAAGCCATGTAATAGATTAATTAGGATATTTATTTTTCGCACTTTATTTTATTTCAAATCGGGTCTTGGATTAAATTGGCGATGTAGACCCGCGCCTTTGTAATAGCGTAGGACTTTTAATTCCGCATCTTTTAACTACTAAATAATTTGCATGAAAGAATGAATGCCAAAATAAAAGCAACGCGTAGATCACCAATCCATGAACAAGACAAATATAAACTGAACACGACACACAAATCACACACACCACCCCTAGGGTACGCCTCATTGTTGCCTTGCCCCTCGAAAGGTGATCGTCGAGTAGAGGACGTTTTAGTAAGTCCTCATGTCCATGAACATGGCATGAGGGTAGCTTCTAAGGTGTCTTCCTATTGCTCCGGTGATCACCATGTCCCAAACCCTCGAATTGACCCGAACACCTCCAACGGTGGTGCTACCTACCTCTCAATGGTGGGATGGCACTACTTTAAGGACATTTACACAGACGAATTCCTTAGGGTAGGTAGACGACTCTAGATACTTGCTCTAATTTCAAAACAAATCAAAAATACTTTTCACACCGACACTTTCAAAAAGCTTTCGAAAGCAACTTTTCAAACACTCTTGAGGACTGATACAAGAGTCGAACTGAAATTTTCAAAGGAACTTTTTCAAACCCACTCACCTTGAAAAGCAAACAAACAATTTTGAAAACACAAATGAGCAAGTATCTAAGAGCCCATGGATAACCATGGATAGAAAGGGTGCTAACACCTTCCCTTTCTATAAATCTACCTCCCGAACCGAGAGCAATCTCTATAAGGAATTTTTCTGTGCTTTTGTCCTTTCCATTTGGAAAAAATAAAAGACGGTGGCGACTCTTGCTTCCGCGACATTTCGCGAAACCAGCGTTAAACAATCAGTTCCAGATCCACCGATCACAGAACTGGCGACTCTGCTGGGGAAATCTTTTAAAGTGAGGTGTACCTTAGGATAGTTCATAACTGTGTTTTCAATTGTATTGACTTGTTTGCTTTAAATTGTGGGTTGCATGGGAGTTACATAGATCCTAACCCGAATCTGGGGATACCCTGTTTAGGTAGCATAAGCTGTGAGGGACCTGTTCGGCATAGACCGACACGGGTGAAGCAGTGGCTACATTGGTGTGGCACCTTGGTCTGTACCGATATCCCTTGTGTTGCAACGAGGAGAATATGGGTCTTCTGAGGAGTCATTAAGCACCAACAGACCTTAGAACCTTAAATGACACAACTTGGCCATTAGAACAGTAGCAGTATGTTACGCCCATTGAGGCTAAACTCTCGTGATGGTTCTGGCCGCAAGAAAAGATTGCGATGCTGGAGTTATGATCGATTGAGGGTAGTCAATGATATTGGGATCCTCTAAGAACCCGGTTACTTTTGATAGGACAGGTATGAACCAACAAACTGAAAAAGGGTAATACCTAGACCTCATGCTGGCCGAAACTTTAGGGGCTTGTCTTGTGTGACTTGTGTGCCTTACCATGTTTGCCTTTGTAGATATTTGTGGTGTGCTTTATCATAACATCATAACATCATGAGCATTGCATGCATCCTGCATAAAGACTGACCATTTCAAAGACAAGAGGGTTTCACCTTTGCTCTATTTTGTAGGACATCATGGTGCCTGTGCGAAGGAATACTATCCGGTTCAACTTTGTTCACCCACCTGAGTTGCTTGAAGAGTTGGTTAGCAGAATTCCAAATACCACTTCCTTCATCCAGAGGCATGGTTCTCTTCTCAGTTTAGTCACTGCAAAGCGGGATCAACAGTTGATGAGTGTCCTGACCCAGTTCTATGACCCTCTGTACCAGTGCTTCACCTTTCAAGACTTCCAGCTGGTCCCTACCCTGGAAGAGTTCTCCAATTTGCTTGGTATCCCTATCTTGGATCAGACTCCTTACACTGGTTGGGAAAAGACCCTCAGGCTTGAGGAGGTTGCTGCAGCTCTTCCCTTGACACATCAAGAAGTAATGGACAACTGGGTGACTAGAAGCGGAGTTAAGGGTTTCTTGGCCAAGTTTCTGGTTGGTAAAGCTAACAGTTTCTGGAATGACTTGGACTTTAGGGCATATGAAGATATCTTGGCTCTCTTAATCTATGGGCTAGTCTTGTTTCCTAATCCTGACAACTTCATCAATGTCACTGCCATAAGGATCTTTATGTCTCAGAACCTTGTGCCCACTCTCTTGGGTGACATCCTGCAACAACTTTATGCTCGTACTGCCCGAAGACGAGGAACTCTATGGTGTTGTATCCCTTTATTGGTGAGGTGGTTTATTTCGCACCTCCCTAAGTTCGTGCTGAAGAACCAAGAAGGAAGAGGTTGGGCTCATAGGTTAATGTCTCTCACTGATAAAGACATCATTTGGACTTTCAGAGGTTTGGATGAGATAGCTGTTATTGATCGCTACGGGGAATACCCTAATGTTCCTTTGATTGGTACTCAAGGAGGGATCTCCTACAATCCATGTCTAGCACTCCGTCAGTTTGGAAGAGCCAGAAGAGCAGGGCCTCATGAGATGTTGGTGCCTCACATCAGTTTTGAGTTTCAGGTGGATAGTGACGAGCTGTGTCGTAGGTTCATCAAGGCTTGGGACAAAGCTCATAAAGCTGACCCACAAGAGTTGGGGCCAAAGACTTCTCTACCTATGGAAGCCTACTACAAATGGGTTCGCATCCGTGCTCAGAAGTTAGGTATGCCGTACGAAGCTGTCAGACCCGTCATTCTTGAGTATCCTGACAAAGATGGGGCTCCTCCAACTGTCCTCCCTCCTCAGATACCTACGGATTATGAGACATTAAAGAGGTCTTGGTCGCAACTGCGAGAAGAACGGGATTCTTACCGGGAAAAGTTCAACGAGCAGGAATTGAAGATCCAGAAGCTGACAAAGCAGTTGGAGAATGAGCGAGCTCTGAATGACTACATCCGTACTGAGAAGAGGAGACCATGGGATCAATAAGGAGCTCTGGATGTTCTTTTACAGTTTTATTTCCCTTTTCAGTATTTCCCTTTCATGTAACGCCTAAGGGCAATCTGTTGAACAATTTAAGTTTCAAAGTTGAATCTAATGAAGTGTGTTCCTTTTTGTTTACAAAGTTGATTCCCGATTGTCTTTGAAAACATAAATCATACGCATTCCATTCATCATGTGCATAGCAGGTTTTCTTCTTTTCAGGTTGCTTACTGTTCTTCGCTGTTTATTTCAGCATCATGAACCCTGACTCATCATCAACCGAGATGTCTATCAAGGCTCTTCAGGCGCAGAATGCGCAATTTCAGGAGCTGATCATGGGTTTGGCTCAAGGCCAAGAAGAGCTGAAAGCTTTACTCCTGAAGAAGGAGAAGAAGAAGAAGAAGAGAACTGTTCTTTTCAACTCGGGCCGAAGGTTTGGCAACACTCTGCAGAATGAAGAGGTTGGTTCTTCTATAGGAAAGAGCAGTCCCCAAGGGGGAAAAGGTCCTAGTCCGGTAGTCTCTGACAACGAGACTGACTTTAATGAGGAGAAGTATCCTCCGGCTGAAGACCGGTATAAGCAGTTGGAAGACAGACTGAATGCAATGGAGATCCAACAAGTGCCTGGGCTGGATTTCGGAGACTTGGGCTTATCTACTGGTGTGATTATTCCTCACAAGTTTAAGGCACCATCTTTCACCAAGTATGACGGGGCGTCTTGTCCCAAGCTACACCTCAGATCTTATGTGCGGAAGATTCAACCGTACTCAGTGGACAAGAATTTGTGGATCCACTTCCTCCAGGAGAGTCTTTCAGGGACTCATCTCGAATGGTTCTATCAGCTGGATGGGACCAAGGTTCGTAACTGGGAGGAGTTGGCTAATTCTTTTTATAAGCAGTATCAATATAATGCCGACCTTGCCCCTACACGTACCCAACTCCAGGGTATGTCGCTAGGGTCAAGCGAAGTTTTTAAAGAGTATGCACAGAAGTGGAGGGATCTGACTGGCAGGGTGCAGCCTCCGTTAACTGACCGGGAGTTGGTAGACATGTTCTTGGGGACCCTATCTGGGCCATTTTTCAATCATCTTATCGGTAACTCATCTGCAGGGTTCACTGATCTTATTCTGACTGGAGAGAGAATAGAGGCTGGAATGAAGTCCGGCAAAATTCAGAAGGGTGCATCTGCAAGCTCTGAGAAGAAGCCCTTTAAGAAGGAGGCCAGTGCTGTATATGGGTCTAGAAGAAAAGAGAAACCTGAGCGCCGCCAATCTGTCAACGCGGTGATGATTGCCAAGCCTGCTGCCGCTCCTCGGCAAACCAATCCTCAAAGGGGTGAAAGACCCAGAAGAGAGTTTACCCGGTTGAGTATGACCTTGTCGCAAATCTTGCCGCATTTGCTATCCACCAACTTGGTGACTGTCAGGGAGGCCCCGAAAGTTGTGAATACTGCTTCTCCCAAGTACAATCCAAATGCCCGTTGTGCTTATCACTCCGATAGCCTGGGGCATTCCACTGATGACTGTTGGGCTTTAAGGAACAAAGTGCAGGACCTTATTGAGGCCAAGGAGGTACAATTTGAGGCACCTGAGAAGCCCAACGTGGTGACTGCTCCCATGCCTAACCATGGAGTGAATGCTATCAGGGAGGATGATGAAGTGGATGAAGCTGAGTTCGACAGCTGGATTTACCCGGCAACCGACAGTGAACCTAGCAATTGGATTGCAAAGGACAACCTACTTGTTTCTCTTGTTACTGAGTAATGAATTCTTTTGTTTTTTTTATTTGTAATAAACAATTAAAACTCTATGGCCCGGTGTCTTACCCGGGGCACCGTGGCTTCATTTGTGAGGGCATATTAATTGTCATTTCATATATCATGAATAAAGATCTTGGACGTTTTCTCGCATTTCAAATCTTATGCTCCTTTTCTTTCTTTCCTTCCTTTATATATTGCAAAACAGCTGTATTTACACACACTCACTCATACAGGTTTCAATCCACTCTGGATCTCACTGGTAACAACTCTGCTACTTCCAGTTATGACTTCGAAAATCCGATCAACTTAGCCGAAGACGAAGGTGAAGATGATTGCGAAGTGCCTGGCGAGCTTGCAAGACTGTTACTTCAGGAAGAGAGGGCAATTCAACCACACGAAGAGCCGGTGGAAACAATAAATCTAGGTACTGAGGCAGACAGAAAAGAGGTAAAGATTGGTGCCAACCTAGAACTCAGCGTGAAGCAACGGTTGACTCAGATGCTACATGATTATGTGGAGATATTTGCCTGGTCCTACGAAGACATGCCCGGGTTGGATACCGACATTGTGGTCCATCATTTGCCTACCAAGGAAGACTGCCCTCCGGTTAAGCAAAAGGTCCGCCGTATGCGTCCAGAGATGTCTGAGAAGATCAAAGCCGAGGTTATGAAACAGTTTGACGCCGGGTTTCTTGTAGTGACTTCTTACCCTCAGTGGGTTGCTAATGTGGTGCCACTACCAAAGAAAGACGGTAAGGTCAGAATGTGTGTCGACTACAGGGATCTGAATAGGGCCAGCCCCAAGGATGAGTTCCCTCTACCTCACATTGATGTCCTTGTTGACAATACTGCTCAACACAAATTGTTCTCTTTCATGGATGGTTTCTCAGGGTATAATCAGATCAAGATGGCTCCTGAAGACATGGAAAAGACTACCTTTGTTACTCAGTGGGGTACCTTCTGCTACAAGGTCATGCCTTTTGGACTGAAAAATGTTGGGGCAACCTACCAACGTGCCATGGTTGCTTTATTTCATGATATGATCCATCATGAGATAGAAGTGTATGTTGACGACATGATCGCAAGGTCCCAGACTGAGGAAGAACACCTAGATCATCTGCAGAAATTGTTTGACCGTCTGAAGTTGTACAAGCTGAGGTTGAACCCGAACAAGTGCACCTTCGGGGTAAGATCTAGAAAGTTGCTAGGCTTCGTTGTAAGTGACAAGGGCATTCAAGTGGATCCTGCCAAGGTTAAAGCTATTCAAGAGATGCCAGTCCCTAAGACAGAGAAAGAGGTCAGAGGCTTTTTAGGACGCCTGAATTACATTGCTCGATTCATCTCGCACCTAACCGCTACCTGCGAGCCAATCTTCAAGCTGCTGAAGAAGGATCAGGTAGTACATTGGAATGATGAATGTCAGGCTGCTTTTGACAGAATCAAAGAGTATCTCCAAGAACCACCCATTCTTATGCCACCAGTTGAAGGGAGACCTCTGATATTATACCTGACAGTACTCGACAACTCAATGGGGTGTGTGCTGGGGCAGCATGACGAGTCTGGCCGAAAAGAGCATGCCATTTATTACCTTAGCAAAAAGTTTACCGACTGTGAGACCCGATACTCACTGCTCGAGAATACTTGCTGCGCTTTGGTATGGGCCGCTCGCCGGCTGAGACAGTATATGCTGACTCACACTACCTTGTTGATCTCAAAGATGGATCCTATAAAGTACATATTTGAAAAGCCTGCTCTGTCTGGGAGAATAGCAAGATGGAAAATGATCTTGACAGAATACGACATCCAGTACACGACCCAGAAAGCTATCAAAGGAAGTGTATTGGCAGACCACTTGGCACATCAGGCAGTAGACGACTATCAGTCAATGAACTTTGAGTTTCCAGACGAGAGCATCATGATTGTGACTGATTGTGAAGTACCTGGACCGGATGAAGGACCTGAGGAAGGATCCCGATGGTCTATGCACTTTGACGGAGCCTCCAATGCTTTGGGTAACGGCATCGGCACTGTGATCATATCTCCTCAAGGCACTCATACTCCACTTACTGCCCGGCTATGTTTCAACTGCACCAACAACATGGCGGAGTATGAGGCATGCATCATGAGTCTCCAAGCTGCGATCGACTTAAGGATCAAGTTTCTGAGTGTCTTCGGAGATTCCGCTCTCGTGATCAATCAGATCAAAGGGGAGTGGGATACGAAACATCCGAATCTTATTCCTTACAGAGAATGTGTGTTGACATTGATCCCCCACTTCACAGAGATAACCTTTGAACACTTTCTGAGAGAGGAGAATCAGTTAGCAGACGCGTTAGCTACGATGTCTTCTATGTTCAAGCTCAAATGGGACAATGAGGCTCCCCGGATCATCATCTGGAAACTGGACGAACCGGCATACTATTGTGATCTCGAGACTGAATTGGTGACTGAGAAGCCTTGGTACCATGAGGTGAAGAGATACTTGGAAGCTCAGGAATACCCTGAAGGTGCATCTGTCAACGATAAGAAGTTTCTGAGAAGGTTCGCAGCGAAGTTCTTACTTAGCAATGGCATTCTGTATAAGCGAAACCATGATTCGACCTTACTGCGTTGTGTGGACAAGACAGAAGCAGAAAGGATCATGGAAGAGTTACATGAAAGGACCTTCGGAACACATTCCAGTGGACACACTATGGCAAAGAAGATCCTTCGGGCAGGGTATTTCTGTTCCACAATGGAAGCCGACTGTTACCAACACTCTCGGACATGCCACAAATGCCAGATATACGCAGACAAGGTGCATGTTCCTCCAGTTCCTCTAAATGTTCTGACTGCGCCTTGGCCGTTTGCAATGTGGGGCATAGATATGATCGATGAGATTAAACTGACGGCATCCAATGGGCATCGCTTCATCCTGGTAGCGATTGATTATTTCACGAAGTGGGTTGAAGCAGCTTCCTACGCTACGGTAACCAAGAACGTGGTGGCACGGTTCATTCGGCATAATCTGATCTGTCGATAC
Source organism: Vicia faba (assembly GCA_948472305.1). Classification (NCBI taxonomy): domain Eukaryota; kingdom Viridiplantae; phylum Streptophyta; class Magnoliopsida; order Fabales; family Fabaceae; genus Vicia; species Vicia faba. The sequence continues at coordinate 357,548,828 of OX451736.1, forward strand.
GGGGTCCCTGAAAGAATCATTACAGACAACGGTACCAATCTCAATAACAAGATGATCACTGAGCTCTGCGAGCAGTTCAAGATACAGCACCACAACTCTTCTCCTTACACACCGAAGATGAATGGGGCTGTAGAAGCAGCAAATAAGAACATTAAGAAAATCGTGCAGAAGATGACAGTGACTTATAAAGATTGGCACGAGATGTTACCGTTCGCTCTACATGGGTACCGTACCTCAGCAAGGACGTCAACCGGGGCAACTCCCTTCTCCTTGGTCTACGGTATGGAGGCAGTCTTACCGATCGAAGTGCAGATACCCTCTCTCTGGATAATGAAGGATGCAGATCTGAATGAAGATGATTGGATCCAGACACGACTTGATCAGCTAAATTTGATTGACGAAAATAGACTTGCTGCTATTTGTCATGGTCAGACGTACCAACAACGGATGATCAGGGCATTTAACAAAAAGGTCAGACCACAAGAATATCAAGTTAGGGATCTGGTAATCAAGCGCATCATCCTTCCTCAGAGTGATCCAAGGGGCAAATGGACCCCTACGTACGAAGGGCCATTTGTGGTTAAACATGTGTTCTCAGGAGGAGCCATGATTCTAACCAACATGGATGGTGACGATCTCCCTCACCCCGCCAATGCAGACATAGTAAAAAGATACTACGCATGATAAAAGACCCGCTAGGTTGACATACCTAGGCAAAAATTAGGGCTTCCCGGCGAACCAAAAGGGTTCGGGCAAAATGAGGGATGAAATGAAAAAAAAATCTGTACACCCGGTAAGTCGAAAACCTGAAAGGGCGACTTGGGCAAAAATGGGTATCCCGATGGACTGAAAACCCGAAAGGGCGGTCCAGGCAAAAGTTAGGGATAAAGCGTAATACTATGTCTCATTGGATCACTTTGCATCCAGAATCCGGTATCTACATCAAGTTCAGACGGCATCGATCAATCAGCTTCATCTTCGTTTAGGTCATCAAGTGATGAGACGCTCAGAGATATAAAGGCAATAGCAGAGATGGAACCCAGTGGGATCATTCTATTCACACAGCTGTTTTATTTTCCTTTGTACAAATTTGTATAAACTCTTTTGTTCGGTGGTGTTCTCTTACTAGGACGTCAGCCTCTCGTACATAAAACGCCTATTTACAGGCAATTCAAAAATCAATACAAAAATCACTTTTCAGCTCAAATTGCCAATTGTTTTTTCCTTTTTCTGTTTTGTTTTGCGAAGAACGCCCAAGGTTCAATTTGTGATATATGCATTGACACTAATTGCTAACTCATAAATATTTGCATACGAAACAAAGGATCAATTACAGGTAACATTAGAAACAGGGGCAATAAAGAGTTGTCTAAGCAATCTAATTGTTCTGTCCACCAAGGTACTAAGGTAAGTTCAGCTGAAGAACATAACCAGATATCTCAATTCCCCATAGAGTGCATCAGCAAGTCAGTTCACTCTCCCCAAGCAAAGTTACAATCAACCTTAAGGAAGTTGGGTATCCTCCAACAGATCTCAATATTCCCCAGCAATATACATACATTCTTAACAAGCATCCCCGGCAGTCTTGGTCTAAAGATAGTTCCCCGGCGGTATATCAAACAGTCGATGGAGTCACTTCCCCGATACAGTTCAAGAATTTCCCCAGGAGAGTCCAATCCAGTTTCCCCAGGAAATTTGGGATCCATCTCCCCAAGCAGTAAGCTTATCCCCAGTAGATTCTGGAAGCTTATCCCCGTAGAGCACGAACGCGTCTCCCGGCTTTATTCAAAGGTTATTCCCTTACCAGGGTATAACTGGGTTATCCTCAGCCAAAAGCCACGGAAAGATCGTCCTCGGCGAAGTCTTCTTATCCCCAGCGAAGTCTATCAACACTTCCAACACAACAATGGTATCCCCAGCGAAGTTACCATCAACATTTCAGCAAAGTACCTCTCTCCCCACAGAGTATTGCTCCCCAACAAGATCGCTAGAGTACTTTTCTCCCCGCAGAGTAATCCATTTGCCAAGTTTATTCCCCAACGGAGTTATCTTCTCCTACCGGTATTCTTGCAACTATCATCCCCAGTGGAAGCAAAAATCTATTCTTCAACATCAGCCCAGGATGTGACTTCCCGGCACCCGTCAAGGATTTATTTTCCTAAGACGAAAAGATACATTCATAAACATCACATTTTCATACATTACAGCATGCATATACGCATCATATCTTACAAATCTCATTTATGTTGAGAACATCATCGCTTGATTCATATCATGCCTTGCATATGACTGACCTTTCCCTTTCAGGAAAGATCCAGTTGAGTTCTCAGCTATATTTCAAGACCTTTTCCGGTTCAGTTAAATCGACCCTAAGATTTTTCTGATTCTTATCCAGTCAAAGGCCTTCTCTGGTTCAGTCAGATCGACCCTAAGATCTCCCTGATTCTTATCCAGTTGAAGATATTTCAAGACCTTGACCGGTTCAGTTAAATCGACCCTAAGATTTTCCTGTTTCTTATCCAGTCAAAGGCCTTCTCTGGTTCAGTCAGATCGACCCTAAGATCTCCCTAATTCTTATCCAGTTGAAGTTATTTCAAGACCTTGACCGGTTCAGTTAAATCGACCCTAAGATTTTCCTGTTTCTTATCCAGTTAAAGGCCTTCTCTGGTTCAGTCAGATCGACCCTAAGATCTCCCTGTTTCTTATCTAGTTGAAGATTTCAAGACCTTGTCCGGTTCAGTTAAATCGACCCTAAGATTTTCCTGTTTCTTATCCAGTCAAAGGCCTTCTCTGGTTCAGTCAGATCGCCCCTAAGATCTCCCTGTTTCTTATCCAGTTGAAGACATCCAAGATTCTCTCAGCGTTACTGTTGAGGTTGAAGTCGCCTATGGTTCTCTCAGCGTTCCTGTTGAGGTAGTAATCGCCCCAGATTCTCTCAGCGTTCCTGTTGAGGTAGTAATCGCCCCAGATTCTCTCAGCGTTCCTGTCGAGGTAGTAATCGCCCCAGATTCTCTCAGCGTTCCTGTTGAGGTAGTAATCGTCCAAGGTTCTCTCATCGTTACTGTTGAGGTTGTAATCATCCAAGGTTCTCTCAGCGTTCCTGTTGAGGTAGTAATCATCAAAGGTTCTCTCAGCGTTCCTGTTGAGGTAGTAATCGTCCAAGGTTCTCTCACCGTCCCGTTGAGATAGTAACCATCCCTGGTTCATTCATCACCTTTTTGAAGCTCTAGATTCAATTCCTGTAACCAGTCAGGGCGCATCTATACAAAGAGCCTGAAGACCAACTCCTGTAACAGGTCAGGTAATCATTTTCTTTTTCAGGTATGCAAGTTCTCGCTAAGGAATCTCTTACGTGATCGACACCCAGATGGCATCTATAAGCCCATCCACCTTCCATCATCTCTTAGCATGGCATCTATAAGCCCATCATCCTATCCATCAATCTCCAAATGGCATCTATAAGCCCATTCCTACCATCACACTACTATGTGAGCGCAAATTTCTGGGCACTCTAGTGTTCAATCATCTTCCACCTTCGGATTACGAAAGGCACGTCAGCCAATCTGCATCCTCAGGTTTAAGAAGATTGAACAGGGGCAACTGTTGTACCCCAAAATTTTCCCTCCCATATTCTTCAAGATTTGCAAAGAGCATGCTTCAAAATCTCCCCAAGGGTTGCACAATTCAAAGACCTCCTAACAGTCAAAAACTAGGGTTTTGGTTCTGTCAAAGAAATTGAAGTTTTCAAGGGTCCAATCAAGTCCCACATGCCTACAAACATGGTCAAGCATCTTCATGCCAAGTATCAAGACTTACAGCACAAAATTGCACAGTCAAAAACCCTAATTGCTCAACAGTCAACTGCAGGGGCAAAATGGTCATTTGACAGTCAAAAGTCCAAATTTTTGGTCAACATCTCATTTTGAAGCCACAAACATCATTTGATCAATTCTTGATCATGATTCTCAAAGCATGGCTCAAAAAGTCTCAAGATGCAAAAGTTTCCATATTTGGACAGTTGAAAAAGTCAACTGTAACTTGACCAAGGCATAACTTCAACATGGTTTATCAGAAAAATTCCATCCAAAGCTCATTTTGAAGATAAAGACATTTCCTACAACTCCTCTTCACACTTCAAGTCCAATAAATGCTCTCACAAAAAGTTATCAATCTCAACATTATAGGTCATTTTCAAAAGTCAACAAAAAGGCACTTTAAGTCAAAGACCATAACTTGAGATTGGTAAATCAAAATGACATGGGACCAAAGGAATTGGTTAAAGGACTTCAAGATCTTTCCAAAATGTCCAAGAACATGATCAAAGCTTAAAAATTGAGCAAGATATGCCTTGTAGAAGTTGGGAAATTTTTGGGAATTTTGAAAAGTCAACTTTACTTCAAATGCCTCAAAATTGCTAATAGGCCACATTTTCTTCCAAGATTCATCATCCAAAGGCTATGCACGACCATTTGGCCCAAAGGGGATTTATTTCATCATTTTTTATTATTTATTTGAATTTTTAATCACCATTAATTCATTTAATTAAATAAAATGTGAAAAAAAATACTAAACAAATGTATTTGAATCTTTTTATGCAGCATTTGCTCTCATTGGTTACTGAAGATTCGTGCACATAAAAAAAGGAAGGATTTGGCCATGATTGGTACCAAAAGACATGAAAAAGATTGAAAAAATATGCCATTAAAATCAAATATTTGATTCATGATTACAAGGGTTTTTGGACTCAAATTTCAACCCTAATCCATTGGCATACATATACAGATGCAAAACCTAATGAGAAGAACCTCCAAGCTGCGCCAAAACCTAAGAATAAACCTAGCATTTTTTGTGAAAAAAGTGAAAACTGAAAAGGCACTTAGAGTTGGTTTCAAGACAAAATATTGATTCCAATAGCTTGCCAAGGCCTCAAGGAACGTTTCTGGATCAAAACCACAGCTTCTAACCTCAAGAAATGGTAAAATGGAGCAGTCATGTTCATGATATATTGCATACTCGTGTTTTGATTTATAGGACATATTCATACATTCTAATGCTTGTTTTAGACTAATATGGACTCACTGAACCTCATGGTATCATTGAATTGAATTAATAATGCTTGTATAGAAAAATGCCATTGATGCTTTTTAGGTTTTCAGAGATGTGAATTTGGGGCTTCCTTATTCTGGAAAAATTGAGATACGAGACCAGGGCCATTAGAACCAGAAGCTTCACACGAACTCAATCCACAGGTCGCGCTTAATTTATGAGCAACCAGGGCCTATTCGCTATTTTCATGTTTACCACTTAGTGGGGGTTTAAAACCCCCGCTATCTCTTTTTATTTTGCAGGTAGCATGAGGAAGATTGAGGACGTGTCCATGGCTTACAGGTGCGTTTGAATTTCGCGCGAAATACACCACTAACCATTGTTTTGCCTTATGTTGTTTATTTGTCATATTATGTTACAAACACGCAAATGGCACAGTTGGTGGACAAAGCACTTGGTAAGTATTGGGACATGGGTTCGATTCCCAGGTCCCCTCACTTTCTTAATATATTTTATTTCAACGTGATTCCATGCAGTTTCAACCCCAGGGCCTACCATGCGTCTTCTTGCCTGTGTTTGCCACGCGCCCACAAGATCAGTCCAATGGCCATGATCTGAAGAATACCATGTGCATAGGTCAATGGAGCTACACGCAAGCCAAGAAAGTCAAACAGGCCTGCATTCCATTGACCAAAGTCCTTCAAATCAACCTCCAAAGGGGCCTGAATACCCCCCCATGTTTGCATTCTTTTTCTCTATTTTTATTCTTTTCCATTATGTATTTCAATTATATTCTATATTTTATTTAACTCCATAAAAAATAATATTTATAACACAAACATAAAAATACCCAAAAAAATTCAGAAACTATAAAATAAAAAAATATGTTTTTATGTTTAATTCACTAACATTTTCGTAAATAAATTTTATTAATTGATTTAGTTTTAATTATAGGTTTAATTTTAAATGTTTTTTTTTATAAATTAAAAATGTAGAATTAGGGTTTTAAATACTTTTATCTTTTTTCTTTTCTTTTACCATTATTAATAATTAATTATTTATTTTTGTAAATAAATTGCCATGTAAATAATTAGGTTAAAATTAGGGTACAAACTTAAACATTTTTTTTTAAAAATTAAAACATAGTTTAGAATTAGGTTTTGATTCCATTAATTCTCATTAAACTCCGTAAATGCAAAAACTCCAAAAATTCTTTCTTTTATTTAATCAATTTCATGATTCCAATTTAATTTCCTTAAAAGGGTCCAACGCCCTCGCATTCGATCATAATGCTAATTCGCGCGCTTATTTTATTTCCTTTTTTCATGTAATTCTCCCAAAGCCATGTAATAGATTAATTAGGATATTTATTTTTCGCACTTTATTTTATTTCAAATCGGGTCTTGGATTAATTTGGCGATGTAGACCCGCGCCTTTGTAATAGCGTAGGACTTTTAATTCCACATCTTTTAACTGTTAAATAATTTGCAAGAAAGAATGAATGCCAAAATAAAAGCAACGCGTAGATCACCAATCCATGAACAAGACAAATATAAACTGAACACGACACACAAATCACACACACCACCCCTAGGGTACGCCTCATTGTTGCCTTGCCCCTCGAAAGGTGATCGTCGAGTAGAGGACGTTTTAGTAAGTCCTCATGTCCATGAACATGGCATGAGGGTAGCTTCTAAGGTGTCTTCCTATTGCTCCGGTGATCACCATGTCCCGAACCCTCGAATTGACCCGAACACCTCCAACGGTGGTGCTACCTACCTCTCAATGGTGGGATGGCACTACTTTAAGGACATTTACACAGACGAATTCCTTAGGGTAGGTAGACGACTCTAGATACTTTCTCTAATTTCAAAACAAATCAAAAATACTTTTCACACCGACACTTTCAAAAAGCTTTCGAAAGCAACTTTTCAAACACTCTTGAGGACTGATACAAGAGTCGAACTGAAATTTTCAAATGAACTTTTTCAAACCCACTCACCTTGAAAAGCAAACAAACAATTTTGAAAACACAAATGAGCAAGTATCTAAGAGCCCATGGATAACCATGGATAGAAAGGGTGCTAACACCTTCCCTTTCTATAAATCTACCTCCCGAACCGAGAGCAATCTCTATAAGGAATTTTTCTGTGCTTTTGTCCTTTCCATTTGGAGAAAATAAAAGACGGTGGCGACTCTTGCTTCCGCGACATTTCACGAAACCAACGTTAAACAATCAGTTCCAGATCCACCGATCACACCTTGCATTCTCACAACATTGTACTGTCAACTTCGCTCTTTCTCTCAAATCCTTAACAATGGCCTTTCTCTCTAATGCTCCAAACAACCCTCAACCCAAAAACGCCGATGATGTCCAGAAACCACCAGAGGTCTTTTCCACCAACCCTCCTTCTTCCTCGATAACAAGTACATTGCTGAACCTATGACCAGAGAATGGCGAGAGGCCTATGATTCTCAACTCCTTATTCCCATCAGATACGGCGGAAACATGTAAGCTATTTTCGGTCCGTTATCTTCATGCATCGAAAATCCCTTAAAAAACCGCGCCTTTTTTCCTACACACCCAAGGCTTAGACCCATAGGTTGCGCCAAAAAACCTAGGGATGACCCCGAAGACGCCACTCCGGCGAACCAGCAGCATCCTCAGACTACAGAGGATATCAACCTCCAGTTCATGAACAAGGGGAATCGAATCTTTCGCTCAAGCCCTAATCTTTCTTCTGAATATTCAGACTGGCTGAGTAAGATGGAGAGGGTGCAAGCTTCTGTTTGGAAGGAGATAGGCATTTATGACCTAGTGATGCTGTCGAAGACAGGATTGCCTTACTGCCCCCTTATGCTGGTATCTTCATTGTACTTTTAGGATAGTGCACATTTCACTTTTCATCTTCCTTGTGGGATGATGACCCCTACTTTATTCGACATAGCTGCCATCACTGATCTTCGACCCACTGGTGACTATTTCGACCCTGAAGACTTGTCTGAGGATCCTATTGGGTTTGCTGCTACAAAACCCACTTATACTACCTTTATAAACCACTTTCATGGCAAAACCTCTAATACCGTGTCGGAGGTGGAGCATATAGCCTTCTTGGCTATGTGGCTGTCTCAATTTGTTTTTTGTACTAAGTCACTGCAGGTGACGAAAAAGATGTTGAAGCTCACAACGCAGCTGCACCACAAATATCCTCTTTGCTTGGCCGAATTGATTCTGGCCAACTTATATGAGTCCATCAGTAATGGTGTGACTCAACTTAAGGTTCTAGGAGACAGGGGAAGCTTGCTGCTATCCGGTCCCTTTTGGCTTCTGCAACTGTGGCTTAACGCCACCTTCGAATCTTTCCTTCCCCAGAAGAACAAGATCAACGAAGAGGCTCCTGAGATTCTGAACAGGAGAGTCGAGGGCACCAGGCTTGCATTACTAACTCCCACTGATGAAGGCCAACAGTTTCAAAAGGCTTTCACCAGCTTTGTAATGATGTTTGCAGAGAGAAAGAGCTTTGTTTCGACTATGGCTCCCTTTGCCAGTCAAAAAGTTGGTCCGAAATGGTTTACCAGGCCATACCCTTCAAATGTGGAGGATGACGTGACTGATGAGTTCGTGAGCATGTGGGAATCGTTCCTGCGCCCCAGGATCATGCCCTTAAGATTCAAGAGCTCAAAAAATCAATTGAGCTTGATTGCTTATCAACCAAATCTTGTCTCTCGACAATTTGGTATTGCTCAATCACTCCCTTCACCCATTTACTCTCGAGAGAAGATGCTGCTTTTTTACAATGCAGATTACTCGGAAGATGCCGCTACCAAGCACATTGGTAGGTATTCTGGTCGAACTATACTGACCTTGTTCGACTTCAACCTTCATTTCCTGAGTTCCATCACTTTTGAGACGTGGTGGAAACAGTACTATGACGAAGAGTTCTTCAATGAGAAGGACTTCGCCCACCATCTACGTGAGGCGTTCAAGCTGGTTCTCGACAGAGTCAAGAAAGGTATCCTTTTTCCATCTCTTCGTCTTAGATTTGTTTTTCGACACTTAATTAACTATAGCTGTATTGCCTTCTGTTTAGCTGTCAAAAGGGTCACCTCTAAGAAAACTCTTGAGAGTACAAAAGGGGAGATTATGCTATCAACCCCTCTCCTAAGGTACTTACCTTTCCTTTTTACCCTTAGTTTTATTTGACATAGGTATTGATCCTCTCGACTTTATTTCCTGGGTATTCAGAAACCTACCCCTAAAAAACGAAAGGTTCAAGAGATCCAAATCTCTAGCAATGAAGAAGAAGAGGAGTCCCCTTCTGTTCCTTTGTAGAGACGAAGATTGAAAAAACCAGCTCCTGCCTTCGAACCCCATCCAAAAATCAGGATTAAAACTACAGTTGTGAGGCTTCCTCCTGTAATCATCAATGAACCTACTGAACAGGAGGTGATCGCTAGGTTAAACAATCCCAGCGAAAGTGACAACTCTAGTCCTGGTGCTGAAATCCCAGTCCAGGTATTTACTTCGACTGCTTATTATTTATTCCTCCATTCTATTTTGCTTTGTGAGGATTCTAAAAGAAACAAATTCTTTCTATTTTCCAAGACACTGCTGGCACTTCCACACGAATTCCTACTCATGTCGAGGATTCGGTCACTCTCTTGAATAGCAAAGGGGATCCTACTTATAGGCCCTCTTCAGCGAAAGACTCCTTTATGAGTTCAGTTGACAAAGTAAATCAGACTTCTGAACCCCAGCCCGAAATCATAGAAGAGGCTGATGAAGAAGAAGCTGCAGCAAACCAAGAGGAGATTAGGATTCCGCTAGTCGAAGTGCAAGAGACTGAGGAGGAAGGTATCCCTGGCGTCGAAACTGAAACAGAGAGGGAAAATGTAGAGATCCCAGAAGCTGAGGGTGAAGAAGTTTTTGCTGAAGGAAACCAAAATCCTCCAGGCACTGAAGCAATTCCAACTCAAGTAGCCAACGTGGTTATTACATCCAACGAAAGTATCCCTTCAACGGGATCCAGAACCAAAGAGGATTTGGCTTTACTGAAGCAACAAAATCCGTTAGGTTATCTGACTGCAATTCTGGAGGGTCGAGAGAGTTCCTCTGATCGCAGTGCTTCGACTGCATCTGGAAGATCTACTTCAACTTCCCCTCTGGACGAGGCTCTTCAAAAGGTTAAAGCACAAATCTTTAAAAGAAATTTGATGTTAACTTTAGAGGGGGAACTAGCGGCTCCTTCCTTTCTGAAGACTATCTTGAAAGTTGTCGATCTTCTTGTTGCTCCTCCGGATGTAACCAGTGTAATCTTGGATTTACTCTCTATTGTTGATCAGGTATCAGCGGATTACAACCGCTAGAGAATTCTCAATTGTGAGATCGAAGAAGCCAATGGTCAAGTGGATGTTGCTTGGCATGCTGCTACTGAATCCGCTTCTAGAGTAAAGGACTTATCGAAGGCCCAGGAGGCTAGGCAAAAGGCGGTAGAGGAGATTGATCAAAACAATGTTCAGTTGAGAGCACAGATTGCATAGTTGGAAGCAAAAATTGCTGCCAACGACAAAAAGAAAGAGGAGCTTCTTGCTGTGAACAATGAATCGGAAAGCCAAGAAGAATTGGTTGAAGGGTTAAAACACGCCGATCGAGCTCAATCTCTGGATGTTAAGCTCGAAACCATTCACCAATCGAAATATCTATATGATCGACAACTAGAGTTGCAGAGAATCAAGTATCTTCAGATTAAAGCTAACCTTCCCTTTTGAATCTTGTTTCTCTCAATTATGTAATCACTTTCTGTAAAGATTTCAGAGCCATTGTGGCATTCTTAATGAAAAAAATTTAAGTTTCCATTTTGGCATTCTTTATAATCAGTGGTTATATATTATTTATTTTTATCTCTTGAAGCATGGGTCTATACGTTTTCAAGTATTTACCATTTACCTTCAAGAGTCTTTGATCTTTGCTTAATTCTTCGATCTCATAGGCTCCGCCTGAGAATGCTTGCACAATTCTAAAAGGTCCTTCCCACTTAGGGGACCATTTTACCAAGCTTCTGTCTTTTTGATCTATTGGGAGTATTACTTTCCAAACTAGATCTTCAGGCTGAAACGTCTTGGACTTTACCCTTCGATTGTAGGATTTCTCGACTCGCTTCTTCTGTAGTCTCAAAAGATTCAAAGCTTTCAACCTTTCTTCGTCTAAGTCTACTAGTTCATCTAACATCATGCTCTAGTAGACTTCAGAGGGGATCTCATGATGTATCTGAATCCTTGTCGCTTGCAAGTGGATTTCCACTGGTAACACTGCATCATGACCATAGGTTAGGCGAAATGGTGTTGTCCCCGTGGCTTCGATGGCTTCGATTCAGAGGAAGACGATGAACAAGATTATTCGTTTCTCTTTGATACATATATTAATTTTAATTCAATTAAAGTAATATTGTTTTCAATTAGAATAATGTTACTTTCAATTAATAACATGATTTTAATGAATATATTGGATTAATTCATAAAATATACAATAATGGTGACATGGATTGAGTGTTATAATGCCACGTCATTAAAATATATGACACATTATATAAAATGGACGGGGGATCTAGTAGATGCCAAGACATGTTAAATAAAGGGATAAAATTCGCAAATTTTTTAATAGGGGAACCACTTCTTTAGAAACTCCAAACTAAGGGGATCAAAAGTGCATTTAAGCCTTTTAAAAATTAATAGATATTTATACGGAAATAGGGAGGGATGGATACTAAGGTGTCCATATCCGCATCCATGTCCGCTTATTTAAAGGATACTTATTTGTGCACGTACTCATTTTTGCCAATTTTTATCCTACCTGTACGGAAATAGGGCAGGGTGGATACTAAGGTGTCCATATCCATACTCATACTCGCTAATTTAAACGGATAATTATCCGCGTCCGTACCCATTTTTACAGGTTTTTATCCTATCTTTTATGGGTATTTTTGTGAATACTCAATGAGAATGTGTCAAATTACCATCCGTGATAGTATATTAAAATAATTTATTTTTATGATTTGAGATTATAAAGTCTAAGTTTTTTATTAAACTGATGTATCATAGTTTGATTTGATATTTTAGTATTATTGTCAATACTCTTTAGATTATAAAGTCAAACTTTGAATTGAATTGTTTTTTAAATATATTTTACAATCATTTTTTACCTAGGAAAATTAAATATTAAATCCAATTAATCTCTTATATTTACATGGATTGCAATGATAATAAAATATAGGATTTTAGTCTCATTTACAAAATTAATTTCTATATTTTAAATTCAAATAATTTTAGTCTCTCTCACATTCTTTTATAAAAAATCAATGAAATTTTTGTTTTTAACTTATATTTTCATCTATAACTAGTAAGATATTTGTGCTCCCGCACGGATAAATTTATTTGATATTATGTAATATATATTTAGAAACATGTAAATTTGAAATGAATAATTTGATTATAAAAGAATAATAATGATAAAAATTCAACTATATTAATTAACCATATAAAAAAAAGGACATGTGAGTTGGAGAAAAAAAATGAAATTTTAACAAATACAAATATAAAAATTTAGATATAAATGCACAATTTGAAATGATTTACTTATTTGTAAAATGAATAATAATTATATAGATTTAATTATATTAAATAATCACACATAAAGAAGAAAAAATAATAATCGTGAGATGGAGAAAAAAATAATGTTTAAAAATAATGAATTTATCTCTCAAATTAAAATAATAATTAATTAAATTAAAATAGATATTGTGTTGATAGTGACCCGTGAAAAAATAATAATAAATAATAGTAAATGATATGATTTAAAATAAATACTAATATTTCATTGAAATTCTAAAAATAACTTACAGTTTTAATTGAAATTTTAATTTATTTATATGCACTAATATGAATTGATAAATTTAGTTTTGTAATACAATGAATATTAAAACTTTTAAATAATTGATCATTTTTAAACATGTAATAAATCATTATTTAAAAAAATTAATTTAAAAAATGTTGATATTTGAATAAATAAATAAAAATGTTGTAAAAATTTTAACCCCTCGTAAATCTTTATCTTAAATATAAAAATATAATAATTTAATATATTTTTTAAATATATAATTATTAAATTATTTTAATAATAACTAAAAAAAATACTAAAATAGATATACAAAAAATAAAAAAGTAATACGTCATAATTATTAAATTTGTTTGTATCACTTTCAATTATATTAATGTAAGCATGTCATTATCCATATTGTTATATGATATATCATTAACTAAAAATTTGTATAATGAGTTTGACAAGATCGTTTTTTAAATCTTTATTGTAGTGTCAATGTCAAACGATAAAAAATTTAAAATTGATATACAATCATAATTCTATACATTATTACAGAAAATTCATTTAACAATAATTGGGAAAGGGATAACATCACGCGAGTCATACCGTTGTTGAGTAGATGTGATTGTAAGTTCGTTGTTTCTATCATGGTCTGGAAATCGTTATTGAAGGACAAGACATGCATACTTATCACAACAATTATACTTATCCACCATTGTGATACTTACACATAGGTACTGGATTCGAAACCCATTAACACAAATTATATAAATCATAAACCATCATTGATCACAATTACAATATATAATTGTTGTGAAAAGTGGCCAGAATTTATTATATAATATGTAGATTACTTGTTTTCCCATACACTTCACTAAAGAAATACAAGTTTTCAAATTGTTGAAGAAATTCATAATTTGAAAATTAAGCTACTCTTGAAAACAAACTTAAACAAACCACTATTTTTTCTGATTGCATGTGTCTCATCTTGCATTTCATGCTCTTTTATATATATACTGTGGTATATTGATCTAACTCCTTCGATACATTGTTATCTTCGATTATAGTTAAATTTCCATTTTCTCCTTCATGACAGTTCAGAACAAAAGAAAATAACAACCACAATCTTCTAATTTTTTCTTCTCTCTTTATTTCTCTCCACCTCACTCAAAATTGATGCATAATAACATCCAAGAAAACAATTCACACAAAGATGAGAAGCACTTACCGGTGATAATCAAAATGATAGACGTGGCGCGTTTCTGATGAGAGGGAGTGGAAGTCATAAGTGTTGTGATGTTTTAGTGGTGGTGCAGAGCTGATCGATGATGTGTTTAAAACTGAACCATCGGTGGCTTCAAGAATACACTGTAATTTGCATTTCGCTTAAAGAATTCCTTCCTCTTCTTTCTATTTTGATTTCTCTACTTTGGAATTGTTGTATTGTTATTTTTTGTTGTTGTTTACCGTTGTTTTTGGTAAACAACCGCTGATCTCCAAAAAGGTAAGGTTTTTGGATTACTTACGGGATCAATCAAACTAATCCCAGGACATATGCTAATCTTTATGTAAAATGAGTAAGAAGGAAGAAAGCACTTTCGACCCAGAGAAAGGATGTTTGAGATTGTTGAAAAGTAAGTAAAAGTGTAAAAATGCAAGTAAAAGTAGTAAAAAGATAATTTTGCAGGATAATGTTGAAGTAATGTAAAAAGACTTTAAATAAGGAAAAAAGGTGTTTCCAACGTACATTGCTCAGCTTTATCCTTTTTCACGCAGTAGTTACTTGGATAATATTTGAGTGATTTAGTACAATAGGTTGAACACACTGAAAATTACACAAGTTTCTTAGTTTATACTAAAAGTAGGTAACCGTCGAGGGGACATTCTGCGCTAGGATGAAGACAAGTGTCTTCTGCATGTCCCTCGACCCACAGCTTTTTGCCACGTTGCCTCTTCTCAGACGCTGATGAAAACTGCCTTTCCCTCCAATAATTCAAAATTCAAATGGTCTTAGATCCCTATGCTAAAGCGTGAACACTTTCCCTCAGTCGAGCAACATAATTCTGGTTCAGTCGAGTGAGGCCCTGGTCGAAGATTCTTATCATAACTTAGATCTTTTTCCTTAAGTTATCTCATGCATCGAATCATACCTCCTGGTCTGGTTCATTTCCAGTTGTTTGGTCCAAAAAGACCAAATATAGTAAGTGTCGAATTTGGGAGCCAACAAATTGCCCCCCAAGAATGTCTATTTCGACGCTCAAAGAAATAGCCATTCATTGAACTTCCCATTCGACACCAGTCTTCCCAGTTGTCCACCAAGTATTAACGTGTGCTTTTCGCCTTCCAACAGCTGCTATACTTGGTAAAAACCATCATTACTTTTCTCCAAAATGTCTTTTCAAAACTGCCGTTACCACGCTTGCCATGATGACCATATTCCTATAACCTAGGCAAGCATGTCCCAACGTTTCCCAATGCCTGCACGGTAACCGTTTAACATTTTGCCACGTGTCCCACTACCTGCGAAACATTAAATGGTCTTGACGAGACATCTCCTTCTTCTGAAGGCTATAAATACTTCCAAGCTTTTCTATTTGGAACTTTTATCATTTCCAGCTTTTCCAAATCCCTTGCATTCTCACAACATTGTACTGTCAACTTCGCTCTTCCTCTCAAATCCTTAACAATTTCCTTTCTCTCTAATGCTCCAAACAACCCTCAACCCAAAAACACCGATGATGTCCAAAAACCACCGGAGGTCTTTTCCACCAACCCTCTTTCTTCCTCGACTAACAAGTACATTGCTGAACCTATGACCAGAGAATGGCGAGAGGCCTATGATTCTCAACTCCTTATTCCCATCAGATATGGCGGAAACATGTATGCTATGTCCGGCCCGTTATCTTCATGCGTCGAAAATCCCTTAAAAAACCGCGCCTTTTTTCCTACACAACCAAGCTTAGACCCATAGGTTGCGCCAAAAAACCTAGGGATGACCCCGAAGACGCCACTCCGGCGAACCAGCAGTATCCTCAGACTACAGAAGATATCAACCTCCAGTTCATGAACAAGGGGAATCGAATCTTTCGATCAAGCCCTAATCTTTCTTCTGAATATTCAGACTGGCTGAGTAAGATGGAGAGGGTGCAAGCTTCTGTTTGGAAGGAGATGGGCATTTATGACCTGGTGATGCTGTCGAAGACCGGATTGCCTTACTGCCCCCTTATGCTGGTATCTTCATTGTACTTTTGGGATAGTGCACATTTCACTTTTCATCTTCCTTGTGGGGTGATGACCCCTACTTTATTCGACATAGCTGCCATCACTGGTCTTCGACACACTGGTGACTATTTCGACCCTAAAGACTTTTCTGAGGATCCTATTGGGTTTGCTGCTATAAAACCCACTTATACTACCTTTATAAACCACTTTCATGGCAAAACCTCTAATACCGTGTCAGAGGTGGAGCATATAGCCTTCTTGGCTATGTGGCTATCTCGATTTGTTTTTTGTACTAAGTCACTGCAGGTGAGGAAAAAGATGTTGACGCTCGCATCGCAGCTGCACTATAAATATCCTCTTTGCTTGGCCGAATTGATTCTGTCCAACTTATATGAGTCCATCAGTAATGGTGTGACTCAACTTAAGGTTCTAGGAGACAGGGGAAGCTTGCTGCTATCCGGTCCCTTTTGGCTTCTGCAACTGTGGCTTAACGCCACCTTCGAATCTTTCCTTCCCCAGAAGAACAAGATCAACGAAGAGGCTCCTGAGATTCTGAACAGGAGAGTCGAGGGAACCAGGCTTGCATTACTAACTCCCACTGATGAAGGCCAACAGTTTCAAAAGGCTTTCACCAGCTTCGTAATGATGTTTGCAGAGAGAAAGAGCTTTTTTTCGACTATGGCTCCCTTTGCCAGTCGAAAAGTTGGTCTGGAATGGTTTACCAGGCCATACCCTTCGAATGTGGAGGATGACATGACTGATGAGTTCGTGAGCATGTGGGAATCGTTCCTGCGCCCCAGGATCATGCCCTTAAGATTCAAGAGCTCAAAAAATCAATTGAGCCTGATTGCTTATCAACCAAATCTTGTCTCTCGACAATTTGGTATTGCTCAATCACTCCCTTCACCCATTTACTCTCGAGAGAAGCTGCTTCTTTTTTACAATGCAGATTACTCGAAAGATTCTGCTACCAAGCACATTGGTAGGTATTCTGGTCGAACTATACTAACCTTGTTCGACTTCAACCTTCATTTCCTGAGTTCCATCACTTTTGAGACGTGATGGAAACAATACTATGACGAAGAGTTCTTCAATGAGAAGGACTTCGCCCACCATCTACGTGAGGCGTTCAAGCTGGTTCTCGACAGAGTCAAGAAAGGTATCCTTTTTCCATCTCTTCGTCTTAGATTTGTTTTTCGACACTTAATTAACTATAGTTGTTTTGCCTTCTGTTTAGCTGTCAAAAGGGTCACCTCAAAGAAAACCGCTGAGAGTACAAAAGGGGGAGATTATGCTGTCAACCCCTCTCCTAAGGTACTTACCTTTCCTTTTTACCCTTAGTTTTATTTTACATAGGTATTGATCCTCTCGACTTGATTTCCTGGGTATTCAGAAACCTACCCCTAAAAAACGGAAGGTTCAAGAGATCCAAATCTCTAGCGATGAAGAAGAAGAGGAGTCCCCTTATGTTCCTTTGCAAAGACGAAGATTGAAAAAACCAGCTCCTTCCGTCTAACCCCGTCCAAAAATCAGGATTAAAACTACAGCTGTGAGGCTTCCTCCTGTAATCATTAATGAACCTACTGAACAGGAGGTGATCGCTAGGTTAAACAATCCCAGCGAAAGTGACAACTCTAGTCCTGGTGCTGAAATCCCAGTCTAGGTATTTACTTCGACTGCTTATTATTTATTCCTCCATTCTCTTTTGCTTTGTGAGGATTCTAAAAGAAACAAATTCTTTCTATTTTCCAGGACACTGCTGGCACTTCCACACGAATTCCTACTCATGTCGAGGATTCGGTCACTCTCTTGAATAGCGAAGGGAATCCTACTTATAGGCCCTCTTCAGCGAAAGACTCCTTTATGAGTTTAGTTGACGAAGTAAATCAGACTTCTGAACCCCAGCCCGAAATCATATAAGAGGCTGATGAAGAAGAAGCTGCAGCAAACCAAGAGGAGATTAGGATTCCACTGGTCGAAGTGCAAGAGACTGAGGAGGAAGGTATCCCTGGCGTCGAAACTGAAACAGAGAGGGAAAATGTAGAGATCCCAGAAGCTGAGGGTGAAGAAGTTTTTGCTGAAGGAAACCAAAATCCTCCAGGCACTGAAGCAATTCCAACTCAAGTAGCCAACGTGGTTATTACATCCAACGAAAGTATCCCTTCAACGGGATCCAGAACCAAAGAGGATTTGGCTTTACTGAAGCAACAAAATCCGTAGTTTATCTGACTGCAATTCTGGAGGGTCGAGAGAGTTCCTCTGATCGTAGTGCTTCGACTGCATCTGGAAGATCTACTTCAACTTCCCCTCTCGACGAGGCTCTTTAAAAGGTTAAAGCACAAATCTTTAAAAGATATTTGATGTTAACTTTAGAGGGGGAACTAGCGGCTCCTTCCTTTCTGAAGACTATCTTGAAAGCTGTCGATCTTCTTATTGCTCCTCCGGATGTAGCCAGTGTAATCTTGGATTTACTCTCTATTGTTGATCAGGTATCAGCGGATTACAACCGCTAGAGAATTCTCAATTGTGAGATTGAAGAAGCCAATGGTCAAGTGGATGTTGCTTGGCATGCTACTACTGAATCCGCTTCTAGAGTAAAGGACTTGTCGAAGGCCCAGGAGGCTAGGAAAAAGGCGGTCGAGGAGATTGATCAAAACAATGTTCAGTTGAGAGCACAGATTGCAGAGTTGGAAGCAAAAATTGCTGCCAACGACAAAAAGAAAGAGGAGCTTCTTGCTGTGAACAATGAATCGGAAAGCCAAGAAGAATTGGCTGAAGGGTTAAAACACGCCGATCGAGCTCAATCTCTAGATGCTAAGCTGGAAACCCTTCACCAATCGAAATCTCTATATGATCGACGACTAGAGTTGCAGAGAATCAAGTATCTTCAGATTAAAGCTAACCTTCCCTTTTGAATGTTGTTTCTCTCAATTATGTAATCACTTTTTGTAACGATTTCAGAGCCATTTTGGCATTCTTAATGAAAAAAATTTAAGTTTCCATTTTGGCATTCTTTATAATCAGTGGTTATATATTATTTATTTTTATCTCTTGAAGCATGGGTCTATACGTTTTCAAGTATTTACCATTTACCTTCAAGAGTCTTTGATCTTTGCTTAATTCTTCGATCTCATAGGCTCCGCCTGAGAATGCTTGCACAATTCTAAAAGGTCCTTCCCACTTAGGGGACCATTTTACCAAGCTTCTGTCTTTTCGATCTATTGGGAGTATTACTTTCCAAACTAGATCTTCAGGCTGAAACGTCTTGGACTTTACCCTTCGATTGTAGGATTTCTCGACTCGCTTCTTCTGTAGTCTCAAAAGATTCAAAGCTTTCAACCTTTCTTCGTCTAAGTCTACTAGTTCATCTAACATCATGCTCTAGTAGACTTCAGAGGGGATCTCATGATGTATCTGAATCCTTGTCGCTTGCAAGTGGATTTCCACTGGTAACACTGCATCATGACCATAGGTTAGGCGAAATGGTGTTGTCCCCGTGGCTTCGATGGCTTCGATTCAGAGGAAGACGATGAACAAGATTATTCGTTTCTCTTTGATACATATATTAATTTTAATTCAATTAAAGTAATATTGTTTTCAATTAGAATAATGTTACTTTCAATTAATAACATGATTTTAATGAATATATTGGATTAATTCATAAAATATACAATAATGGTGACATGGATTGAGTGTTATAATGTCACGTCATTAAAATATATGACACATTATATAAAATGGACGGGGGATCTAGTAGATGCCAAGACATGTTAAATAAAGGGATAAAATTCGCAAATTTTTTAATAGGGGAACCACTTCTTTAGAAACTCCAAACTAAGGGGATCAAAAGTGCATTTAAGCCTTTTAAAAATTAATAGATATTTATACGGAAATAGGGAGGGATGGATACTAAGGTGTCCATATCCGCATCCATGTCCGCTTATTTAAAGGATACTTATTTGTGCACGTACTCATTTTTGCCAATTTTTATCCTACCTGTACGGAAATAGGGCAGGGTGGATACTAAGGTGTCCATATCCATACTCATACTCGCTAATTTAAACGGATAATTATCCGCGTCCGTACCCATTTTTACAGGTTTTTATCCTATCTTTTATGGGTATTTTTGTGAATACTCAATGAGAATGTGTCAAATTACCATCCGTGATAGTATATTAAAATAATTTATTTTTATGATTTGAGATTATAAAGTCTAAGTTTTTTATTAAACTGATGTATCATAGATTGATTTGATATTTTAGTATTATTGTCAATACTCTTTAGATTATAAAGTCAAACTTTGAATTGAATTGTTTTTTAAATATATTTTACAATCATTTTTTACCTAGGAAAATTAAATATTAAATCCAATTAATCTCTTATATTTATATGGATTGCAATGATAATAAAATATAGGATTTTAGTCTCATTTACAAAATTAATTTCTATATTTTAAATTCAAATAATTTTAGTTTCTCTCACATTCTTTTATAAAAAATCAATGAAATTTTTGTTTTTAACTTATATTTTCATCTATAACTAGTAAGATATTTGTGCTCCCGCACGGATAAATTTATTTGATATTATGTAATATATATTTAGAAACATGTAAATTCGAAATGAATAATTTGATTATAAAAGAATAATAATGATAAAAATTCAACTATATTAATTAACCATATAAAAAAAGGACATGTGAGTTGGAGAAAAAAAATGAAATTTTAACAAATACAAATATAAAAATTTAGATATAAATGCACAATTTGAAATGATTTACTTATTTGTAAAATGAATAATAATCATATAGATTTAATTATATTAAATAATCACACATAAAGAAGAAAAAATAATAATCGTGAGATGGAGAAAAAAATAATGTTTAAAAATAATGAATTTATCTCTCAAATTAAAATAATAATTAATTAAATTAAAATAGATATTGTGTTGATAGTGACCCGTGAAAAAATAATAATAAATAATAGTAAATGATATGATTTAAAATAAATACTAATATTTCATTGAAATTCTAAAAATAACTTACAGTTTTAATTGAAATTTTAATTTATTTATATGCACTAATATGAATTGATAAATTTAGTTTTGTAATACAATGAATATTAAAACTTTTAAATAATTGATCATTTTTAAACATGTAATAAATCATCATTTAAAAAAATTAATTTAAAACATGTTGATATTTGAATAAATAAATAAAAATGTTGTAAAAATTTTAACCCCTCGTAAATATTTATCTTAAATATAAAAATATAATAATTTAATATATTTTTTAAATATATAATTATTAAATTATTTTAATAATAGCTAAAAAAAAACTAAAATAGATATACAAAAAAATAAAAAAGTAATACGTCATAATTATTAAATTTGTTTGTATCACTTTCAATTATATTAATGTAAGCATGTCATTATCCATATTGTTATATGATATATCATTAACTAAAAATTTGTATAATGAGTTTGACAAGATCGTTTTTTAAATCTTTATTGTAGTGTTAATGTCAAACGATAAAAAATTTAAAATTGATATACAATCATAATTCTATACATTATTACAGAAAATTCATTTAACAATAATTGGGAAAGGGATATAATCACGCGAGTCATACCGTTGTTGAGTAGATGTGATTGTAAGTTCGTTGTTTCTATCATGGTCTGGAAACCGTTATTGAAGGACAAGACACGCATACTTATCACAACAATTATACTTATCCACCATTGTGATACTTACACATAGGTACTGGATTCGAAACCCATTAACACAAATTATATAAATCATAAACCATCATTGATCACAATTACAATATATAACTGTTGTGAAAAGTGGCCAGAATTTATTATATAATATGTAGATTGCTTGTTTTCCCATACACTTCACTAAAGAAATACAAGTTTTCAAATTGTTGAAGAAATTCATAATTTGAAAATTAAGCTACTCTTGAAAACAAACTTAAACAAACCACTATTTTTTCTGATTGCATGTGTCTCATCTTGCATTTCATGTTCTTTTATATATATACTGTGGTTTATTGATCTAACTCCTTCGATACATTGTTATCTTCGATTATAGTTAAATTTCCATTTTCTCCTTCATGACAGTTCAGAACAAAAGAAAATAACAACCACAATCTTCTAATTTTTTCTTCTCTCTTTATTTCTCTCCACCTCACTCAAAATTGATGCATAATAACATCCAAGAAAACAATTCACACAAAGATGAGAAGCACTTACCGGTGATAATCAAAATGATAGACGTGGCGCGTTTCTGATGAGAGGGAGTGGAAGTCATAGGTGTTGTGATGTTTTAGTGGTGGTGCGGAGCTGATCGATGATGTGTTTAAAACTGAACCATCGGTGGCTTCAAGAATACACTGTAATTTGCATTTCGCTTAAAGAATTCCTTCCTCTTCTTTCTATTTTGATTTCTCTACTTTGGAATTGTTGTATTGTTATTTTTTGTTGTTGTTTACCGTTGGTTTTGGTAAACAACCGCTGATCTCCAAAAAGGTAAGGTTTTTGGTTTACTTACGGGATCGATCAAACTAATCCCAGGACATATGCTAATCTTTATGTAAAATGAGTAAGAAGGAAGAACGCACTTTCGACCCAGAGAAAGGATGTTTGAGATTGTTGAAAAGTAAGTAAAAGTGTAAAAATGCAAGTAAAAGAAGTAAAAAGATAATTTTGCAGGATAATGTTGAAGTAGTGTAAAAAGACTTTAAATAAGGAAAAAAGGTGTTTCCAACGTACATTGCTCAGCTTTATCCTTTTTCACGCAGTAGTTACTTGGATAATATTTGAGTGATTTAGTACAATAGGTTGAACACACTGAAAATTACACAAGTTTCTTAATTTATACTAAAAGTAGGTAACCGTCGAGGGGACATTCTGCGCTAGGATGAAGACAAGTGTCTTCTGCATGTCCCTCGACCCACAACTTTTTGCCACATTGCCTCTTCTCAGACACTGATGAAAACTGCCTTTCCCTCCAATAATTGAAAATTCAAATGGTCTTAGATCCCTATGCTAAAGCGTGAACACTTTCCCTCAGTCGAGCAACATAATTCTGGTTCAGTCGAGTGAGGCCCTGGTCGAAGATTCTTATCATAACTTAGATCTTTTTCCTTAAGTTATCTCATGCATCGAATCATACCTCCTGGTCTGGTTCATTTCCAGTTGTTTGGTCCAAAAAGACCAAATATAGTAAGTGTCGAATTTGGGAGCCAACAAATTGCCCCCCAAGAATGTCTATTTCGACGCTCAAAGAAATAGCCATTCATTGAACTTCCCATTCGACACCAGTCTTCCCAGTTGTCCACCAAGTCTTAACGTGTGCTTTTCGCCTTCCAACAGCTGCTATACTTGGTAAAAACCATCATTACTTTTCTCCAAAATGTCTCTTCAAAACTGCCGTTACCATGCTTGCCATGATGACCATATTCCTATAACCTAGGCAAGCATGTCCCAACGTTTCCCAATGCCTGCACGGTAACCGTTTAACATTTTGCCACGTGTCCCACTACCTGCGAAACATTAAATGGTCTTGACGAGACATCTCCTTCTTCTGAAGGCTATAAATACTTCCAAGCTTTTCTATTTGGAACTTTTATCATTTCCAGCTTTTCCAAATCCCTTGCATTCTCACAACATTGTACTGTCAACTTCGCTCTTTCTCTCAAATCCTTAACAATTTCCTTTCTCTCTAATGCTCCAAACAACCCTCAACCCAAAAACACCGATGATGTCCAAAAACCACCGGAGGTCTTTTCCACCAACCCTCCTTCTTCCTCGACTAACAAGTACATTGCTGAACCTATGACCAGAGAATGGCGAGAGGCCTATGATTCTCAACTCCTTATTCCCATCAGATACGGCGGAAACATGTATGCTATGTCCGGCCCGTTATCTTCATGCATCGAAAATCCCTTAAAAAACCGCGCCTTTTTTCCTACACAACCAAGGCTTAGACCCATAGGTTGCGCCAAAAAACCTAGGGATGACCCCGAAGACGCCACTCCGGCGAACCAGCAGCATCCTCAGACTACAGAAGATATCAACCTCCAGTTCATGAACAAGGGGAATCGAATCTTTCGATCAAGCCATAATCTTTCTTCTGAATATTCAGACTGGCTGAGTAAGATGGAGAGGGTGCAAGCTTCTGTTTGGAAGGAGATGGGCATTTATGACCTGGTGATGCCGTCGAAGACCGGATTGCCTTACTGCCCCCTTATGCTGGTATCTTCATTGTACTTTTGGGATAGTGCACATTTCACTTTTCATCTTCTTTGTGGGGTGATGACCCCTACTTTATTCGACATAGCTGCCATCACTGGTCTTCGACCCACTGGTGACTATTTCGACCCTAAAGACTTGTCTGAGGATCCTATTGGGTTTGCTGCTACAAACCCCACTTATACTACCTTTATAAACCACTTTCATGGCAAAACCTCTAATACCGTGTCAGAGGTGGAGCATATAGCCTTCTTGGCTATGTGGCTATCTCGATTTGTCTTTTGTACTAAGTCACTGCAGGTGACGAAAAAGATGTTGACGCTCGCAACGCAGCTGCACTACAAATATCCTATTTGCTTGGCCGAATTGACTCTGTCCAACTTATATGAGTCCATCAGTAATGGTGTGACTCAACTTAAGGTTCTAGGAGACAGGGGAAGCTTGCTGCTATCCGGTCCCTTTTGGCTTCTGCAACTGTGGCTTAACGCCACCTTCGAATCTTTCCTTCCCCAGAAGAACAAGATCAACGAAGAGGCTCCTGAGATTCTGAACAGGAGAGTCGAGGGAACCAGGCTTGCATTACTAACTCCCACTGATGAAGGCCAACAGTTTCAAAAGGCTTTCACCAGCTTCGTAATGATGTTTGCAGAGAGAAAGAGCTTTTTTTCGACTATGGCTCCCTTTGCCAGTCGAAAAGTTGGTCTGGAATGGTTTACCAGGCCATACCCTTCGAATGTGGAGGATGACATGACTGATAAGTTCGTGAGCATGTGGGAATCGTTCCTGCGCCCCAGGATCATGCCCTTAAGATTCAAGAGCTCAAAAAATCAATTGAGCTTGATTGCTTATCAACCAAATCTTGTCTCTCGACAATTTGGTATTGCTCAATCACTCCCTTCACCCATTTACTCTCGAGAGAAGCTGCTGCTTTTTTACAATGCAGATTACTCGGAAGATGCCGCTACCAATCACATTGGTAGGTATTCTGGTCGAACTATACTGACCTTGTTCGACTTCAACCTTCATTTCTGGAGTTCCATCACTTTTGAGACGTGGTGGAAACAGTACTATGACGAAGAGTTCTTCAATGAGAAGGACTTCACCCACCATCTACGTGAGGCGTTCAAGCTGGTTCTCGACAGAGTCAAGAAAGGTATCCTTTTTCCATCTCTTCGTCTTAGATTTGTTTTTCGACACTTAATTAACTATAGATGTTTTGCCTTCTGTTTAGCTGTCAAAAGGGTCACCTCAAAGAAAACCGCTGAGAGTACAAAAGGGGGAGATTCTGTTGTCAACCCCTCTCCTAAGGTACTTACCTTTCCTTTTTACCCTTAGTTTTATTTGACATAGGTATTGATCCTCTCGACTTGATTTCCTGGGTATTCAGAAACCTACCCCTAAAAAACGGAAGGTTCAAGAGATCCAAATCTCTAGCGATGAAGAAGAAGAGGAGTCACCTTCTGTTCCTTTGCAGAGACGAAGATTGAAAAAACCAGCTCCTGCCGTCGAACCCCGTCCAAAAATCAGGATTAAAACTACAGCTGTGAGGCTTCCTCCTGTACTCATCAATGAACCTACTGAACAAGAGGTGATCGCTAGGTTAAACAATCCCAGTGAAAGTGACAACTCTAGTCCTGGTGCTGAAATCCCAGACCAGGTATTTACTTCGACTGCTTATTATTTATTCCTACATTCTCTTTTGCTTTGTGAGGATTCTAAAAGAAACAAATTCTTTCTATTTTACAGGACACTGCTGTCACTTCCACACGAATTCCTACTCATGTCGGGGATTCAATCACTCTCTTGAATAGCGAAGGGGATCCTACTTATAGGCCCTCTTCAGCGAAAGACTCCTTTATGAGTTCAATTGACGAAGTAAATCAGACTTCTGAACCCCAGCCCGAAATCAGAGAAGAGGCTGATGAAGAAGCTGCAGCAAACCAAGAGGAGATTAGGATTCCGCTGGTCGAAGTGCAAGAGACTGAGGAGGAAGGTATCCCTGGCGTCGAAACTGAAACAGAGAGGGAAAATGTAGAGATCCCAGAAGCTGAGGGTGAAGAAGTTTTTGCTGAAGGAAACCAAAATTCTCCAGGCACTGAAGCAATTCCAACTCAAGTAGCCAACGTGGTTATTACATCCAACGAAAGTATCCCTTCGACGGGATCCAGAACCAAAGAGGATTTGGCTTTACTGAAGCAACAAAATCCGTTAGGTTATCTTACTACAATTCTGGAGGGTCGAGAGAGTTCCTCTGATCGCAGTGCTTCCATTGCATCTGGAAGATCTACTTCAACTTCCCCTCTCGAAGAGGCTCTTCAAAAGGTTAAAGCACAAATCTTTAAAATAGATTTGATGTTAACTTTAGAGGGGGGACCAGCAGCTCCTTCCTTTCTGAAGAGTATCTTGAAAGCTGTCGATCTTCTTGTTGCTCCTCCAGATGTAGCCAGTGTAATCTTTTATTTACTCTCTATTGTTGATCAGGTATCAGCGGATTACAACCGCCAGAGAATTCTCAATCGTGAGATTGAAGAAGCCAATGGTCAAGTGGATGTTGCTTGGCATGCTGCTATTGAATCTGCTTCTAGAGTAAAGGACTTGTCGAAGGCCCAAGAGGCTAGGCAAAAGGCGGTCGAGGAGATTGATCAAAACAATGTTCAGTTGAGAGCACAGATTGCAGAGTTGGAAGCAAAAATTGCTGCCAACGACAAAAAGAAAAAGGAGCTTCTTGCTGTGAACAATGAATCGGAAAGCCAAGAAGAATTGGCTGAAGGGTTAAAACACGCCGATCGAGCTCAATCTTTGGATGTTAAGCTCGAAACCCTTCACCAATCAAAATCTCTATATGATCGACGACTAGAGTTGCAGAGAATCAAGTATCTTCAGATTAAAGCTAACCTTCCCTTTTGAATATTGTTTCTCTCAATTATGTAATCACTTTCTGTAACAATTTCAGAGCCATTTTGGCATTCTTAATGAAAAAATTTTAAGTTTCCATTTTGGCATTCTTTATAATCAGTGGTTATATATTATTTATTTTTATCTCTTGAAGCATGGGTCTATACGTTTTCAAGTATTTACCATTTACCTTCAAGAGTCTTTGATCTTCGCTTAATTCTTCGATCCCATAGGCTCCACCTGAGAATGCTTGCACAATTCTAAAAGGTCCTTCCCACTTAGGGGACCATTTTCCCAAGCTTTTGTCTTTTCGATCTATTGGGAGTATTACTTTCCAAACTAGATCTTCAGGCTGAAACGTCTTGGACTTTACCCTTCGATTGTAGGATTTCTCGACTCTCTTCTTCTTTAGTCTCAAAAGATTCAAAGCTTTCAAGATTTCTTCGTCTAAGTCTACTAGTTCATCTAACATCATGCTCCAGTAAACTTCAGAGGGGATCTCATGATGTATCTGAATCCTTGTCGCTTGCAAGTGGATTTCCACTGGTAACACTGCATCATGACCATAGGTTAGGCGAAATGGTGTTGTCCCTGTGGATTCTTTTGGAAAAGTTCGACATGCCCACAAGACTTGGTCTAGTGTTTTGTGCCAGTTTCTGGGTTTCTTTCCCACATGTTTCTTTATTAAACTGATCACTACTTTGTTTGCTGCGTCGACCTGGCCATTAGTTTGTGCATAATAAGGTGTAGACGTTAACAATTTAAATCCCATTTCTGCAGCGAAATCTTGCATTTTTCGACCAGTAAAGACTGACCCTTGGTCTGTATTTATTGTTTCAGAGATTCCAAATCTGTATATGATGTACCTTTGAATGAATTCAATGACATTCTCCTGGTCTACATTGACTAAAGGAATCGCTTCGATCCACTTAGTAAAATAATCAATGCCCACCAATATATACTTCTGACTTTTAGAAGATGTTGGTCGAATTTCTCCAATGAGATCCAAAGCCCATCCTCTAAAAGGCCAAGGTTTCACAATCGAGTGAAGTTCATTTGCTGGCACATGTTGAATGCCTGTATGTTTTTGGCATTCTTGGCATCCTTTGGCAAATTCAACACAATCCTTTAACATAGTGGGCCAATATAAGCCTTGTCGAAATAATACCCATTTCATTTTTTGGCCTACTTGGTGTGCTCCACATGCCCCAGCGTGTGTGGTGGAAAGAGCCACACACGCTTCTGTTTCACTTTAGCATTTCAAAAGTACACCTTCTGGTTTTTTCTTAAATAATTCATTTCCCATCAACACATAACTCAACGCTCTGTACTTTATCTTTTGTTCTGTCGAAGCTGCTGGATTTTGTAAATAATCCACTACAGGCTTTCTCCAATCTTGCTCTGTTAGATTGTCTATGAATGAAATTTAAAAATTTTCATGATCAGTGTATCCTAACTTTGTGGTCTTTAAATCTGATGGAAATAATTTGGTGGCAGTTATTCTTCCTCTAACTTCGATTTCCTGTTGTAGCCTCTCTTTCGAAACTTTATACCCAGAAGCAATTTGTGCCAAGTCGTTGGCTGCTTGATTTTCCAATCTGGGTATGTGTCGAATGCTAACTGCCTCGAAGTTTTTCAACAACCGTCTGGCTATTACGAAATACATAATAAGGTTTTGTTTTATGCATTTGTATTCTTTCGTAATTTGTTTTAGGACTAACTCTGACTCTCCCATTATTTCGACTTGAGTTTCCCCCAATTCCAACAAGATTTCAAGGCCTACGATTAATGCTTCGTATTCAGCCTCGTTATTGGAGCAATCCTTTTCTCTTTTGTACTTAAATGTTGTTGGAATTTTATTTGGAGAAATAATAAGGACTCCGACTCCATCTTTAAAGCTAGAACCATCAAAGTAAAGTTTCCATGGTTCGATCTCTAAATAATTTAGTGATCTTTCTTGTATGGAGTGGTCGACTATAAAGTTTGCGACCACTTGGCCTTTCATAGCCTTGAGAGGCATAAAAGTTAATGAATATTCAGTTAATGCAAGTGCCCATTTTCCAACTCTACTATGCAAAATGGGTTTTGACAACATATACTTGAAAATGTCAAAATGAGACGAAACATAAACATTAACTGGCTTTATATATTGCTTAAGTTTTGTAGATGAAAAATACAGACATAAAAACAGTTTTTCAACTTCGTTATATCTAGTTTCTGCATCGTTTAAAACTCTACTGAGGTAGTAGATAGGCCTTTCGACACCATGTTCATCCTCCTGAGCCAGCATGCTCCCTAAAGTCTTATCAGACGCAACTATGTACAGTCTCATACTTCTACTTCGACAAGGAGGCACCAGAATAGGTGGTTTAATGAGGTACTCTTTGATTTTGTCGAAGGCCTCTTGATGTTCTTCCCTCCATTCAAACCCTCCTTTGTTGAGTCGAAGTAAAGGCGAGAAGGCTTGCGTTTTCCCACTAAGGTTGGATATAAATCTCCTTAGGAAATTTATCTTCCCAAGTAAGGATTGCAATTCCTTTTTGTTAGTTGGTGCTTTGGCCTGCAAGATAGCTTTGGTCTTGTTTTGGTTTATCTCAATGCCTTTCTTGTGGACCACAAAACCTAAGAAATCTCCTGCTTTTACACCAAAAGCACACTTCAGAGGATTCATCTTCAGGCCGTAGTGTCTCATCCTCTCAAAGGATTGTCGAAGATGATCCATATGAGCCTTCCCTGAAACAGATTTGACAACAATATCATCAATATAAATTTGCATGAAAGTGTCAATAAAGTCATGGAAGATCGAATTCATGGCTCTTTGGTACGTTGCCCCTGCATTCTTTAGGCAAAAAGGCATCACTACCTATTCATAGGTGCCTAAAGCCCCAGGGCAACGAAAGGCCATTTTCGATACATCTTCTTCAGCAATGAAGATTTGATTGTATCAAGAGTAGCCATCCAGCATACTCATGTATTCGAAACCAGCAGTAGAATCCACAAGCATTTCCGCCACTGGCATTGGATATTCATCTTTGGGTGTTGCAGCATTGAGATCTCTGAAATTGATGCACACCCTCAAGGTACCGTTTTTCTTTATAACAGGTACAATATTTGCAATCCACTCGACATACCTGGTCGTTCTAATGAACTTGCACCTCAGTAGCCTTTCGAACTCCATTTTGATTTTTGATAAAATCTCTGGCGCAAACCGTCTTGGAGTCTGCTTAACGAGTTTCTTTCCAGGCTTTATTGGTAACTGCAGTTCGACCAATCCTCTGTTGAGACCAGGCATCTCGTCATAGTCCCACGCGAAACAGTCCTTGAACTCTTTCAGTAATTTGATCATTTTGATCTTGAGTCCTGGATCCATTTTTGTGCTTATGTATGTTGGCCTGTTCACAGGACCTTCGCCTAGATTTACCTCTTCTAGAGGATCTTGCGCCAACATTCTGATATTGTTCGCCAGCGGGTCCTTTTCGAAACCAAGAGGTTCATCGTCATAGATGGCGTCTAACCTCTGGTATAGAAAGTCTTTCGTTCCCAAGTCGGGAGGCTCTGGGTCGAAATCTTTCCCAGGCCCAGTCTTCGAAAGGACTTGTTCATTGGCTCTGGAAGCCACATATTTAACTTCAGCCTCTAAGGCCGCTATCATTCTGTTTTCGGCCACATAAGCCGAAATCTTTTGGAGAGTTGATGACTCAGCCATCATCATCAAACTCGCTTCCCCAGCTTGTTGGCCGTATATCACTTACTTCTCCAAAATCTATGTTGGATAAGTCTTCTCTATCCCACTGAAAACTGTGATCGGAGTGTAGGTATAGGGAGAAGAATGCATTAGGAGTTGGAGTTAAATCAAACTCAGGTGGGTTACAAGGCCCTATGTTAGCCAAATTCCTGTCGAAATCATTCTTTCTAACACTATTTATTTCACCCAAGTAATAACTCTGGTCTGCTGCAATGTTCTCCACAATGCCGTCGGGGCGCCACATTATGACCCTTTGGTGCATCGAAGATGGCACTGCTCCAATGCCATGTATCCACTCTCGACCAAGGAGTAGATTGTAGTTGGGCTTTGCTGAAATAACCATGAACATGGTGGGTCGAAGGATTGAGCCCACTTTGAGGTCTAGTTGAATGACACCCATTGTGGTGCCAATGCCCCCTTCATAGTTGGATAAGACCATGTTGTGTGGCTTTATGTCAGCATCTCCTTTGCCTAACTTTTCCAGCATGAATTATGGTATGATATTGATGGTTTCCCCACAATCAACCAGAATTTTGTTTATGGTTACCTCTCCAACCTTTGCTCTAATGAACAGTGGTTTCAGATGGCTCTTCATTGCCTCTGTTGGTGGTTCAAAGAATGCGTTTTGTTCTTCCACGCATCCATTGTTCATTATATAATAACATACTGGCTTGTGTCTAGCCAGTTCTTGTTCAACCATTAGGTCAGTCTCTTCGACTTCGACCTCACGATTATATTCTTTGGGCAGCACAGATATGACGTTAACCATGATGTCTAAACTGTCACTAGAGTCGGAGTTATCTTCATCATTCGACCCACACTCTTCCTCCCAGGGCACAGGATTTCTCTCTAGAGGCTTCCTTTGTCTTTTCTGCACATTAGTGCTAACTTCTGGATGAGGTCCAGCTGCCTCTTTCTCAGCCTTTCGCCGTCTTTGAAACCTTCTCCACTGTGAATGAGACATAGGATTCTTTCCTTTATAGTTGCTCGACACATGGGTCATTTTGTTCGACGCATAAGCATGGTACTCCTTTCTGTAATCTAGAGAAGAACCTCTTGGTACGTCGAATGTCTGCCACCTTTCTTCATTTGGCCATTTTCTTCTCATGGTATTCAGCCAAGTATCGATAGGCACATTAGTTGGAGGCCTGAAAGTCGGTGGCCTCCTTTCCTGATTCATGGGTCTTTGTTGATGTCCCCTTCTGGGGTCAAATCAAATTTCTGGACCCATTCTTTGTTGGGCATTGGTGCCCTATTTTTCTTTTACAGCCCGCATCACTTGTATGTGTTCAGCGGCTTTCTTATCGAAAATAGAGCTACATCTAGGGCATAGCATTACTTCTGATTTCTTCTTTTGGCATCTATGCAAAAATTCTGCCAAATATTCATCCTCCTTTGGGAATGCAGTTTTGTTTACTTCTTCTTATCGAAGGGTTTCTTCTGAAACTTTGGCTCCAGAGACTTCGACCACGTTAACCTGCATGTTGCTTTTGGCAGCCAGGTTCATCTTCTGCGTTTTGGCCTCCAAGTCCTCTGTCGAACCCTTTGCAGCAGCCAAATAAGAACATGTGGTGGTTCTTTTTCTAGAGCTTTCAGCAACTCCTTTGATTTTGTTTGGCTCTTCAGCAACCCGTTGGATCAGTTTCAGGCTACCAGCAGCCTTCTTGTTCGACGCTTGGCCAACTTCCTTTTTAGAATCCAGGCCTTCAGTGGCCTTTCTCATCCCTTCAATAGTTTTCCTGGAGATGTTCCCAGTGAAACTTCCGAAGATGGGTTTTGTGATGAAATCTTCAGACACTTCCACCATATGAATGCCAACTGGTTCGGCATAATGAGCCTCTGCTTTCAGCGGGCTTGTGTCGATTTTCATTGCTGGTTTATCAGCAAATTTTAGCCTTCCTTCCTTTAGTGCATGTTGAACGAGATCCCTGAAAAGGAAACATTGTGAGGTTTTATGTCCCAAAAAATTATGGTATTTATAAAAACCTCTTTTCTTTCTCTTTTCTAAAGGAGGCAATTTAGCCCCTGGGGGCACTATCACCTGTCCATCTTTAACTAATAGATCGAATATTTCGTCACACTTGGATATGTCGAAGCTATAAGTTTTCTTAGGAAATTTATCACTGCTTTTCTCAGGTTCTACAGGATTTTTCCCATTTGATGGCACCAATAATTTACAAGAATATGGTGGTCCTTGTTTTAATTCAGCTAAATCAATTTCGCCTTCTTCGACATCTATAGGGTCGTTGTATGCCTCTGGATAGTTATCATCCACTTCGACATAAGCTATTCTATCTCGTCGATGAGTTTTGGCAGTTTTAGCCTTTTCAGCTTTAAGGCGTTCTACTTGTCGAACTCTATCAGCAAGTTGGGCCATATCTCTTAGGTATTGTGTATCTAATTTTTTCCTAATCGAATAATCCAGGCCCCCTGCTGCTATTTCAACTAGTTCATGCTCAGGCACTTGGGTAAAGCATCTGGCTTTGAGTAGTCGAAACCTATTTAAATATTCATCAATTGGCTCTGTGAACCTTCTCTTCACACTAGCCAATTCTTTTAGACTTATCTTGGTTTGACCCATGTAAAATTGTTCATGGAACAATCTTTCTAATTGGTTCCAGTTGTGGATCGAATTGGCTGGGAGGGTAGTGAACCAAGTGAAAGCATTTTTAGTTAAGGAACTTGGGAAATATTTGATTCTAAGGTTTTCATTGTTTGCTATTTCCCCGGCCTCTATCAAATATTTAGCCACATGTTCGACAGTCGACTATGTCGTATCCCCTGAAAATTTAGTGAATTTTGGGACTTTTCCCCTAGGTGGTAAGTCCGTTTGCAGAATATACTCTGACAATGGGGATGTAAAGTTTGGTCTATGAAAACCAACATTCATCCCGTTTTGAAGCATGATTCTCTCGATCATAGCGGTTAAATTATTATCCGCCCCATAGTTCTGGTGTCGAACTTGTTGTATTAATTCGTCAGCATTTTGGTTTCTATTAGCCAGAATAATGCCTTGATCGATTTCTCGATGGTTTTGAGGTATCTCTATTCTTGGTTGTTCTACTTCTACCCTTGGAATTTTGGGGTTTGGATTAACGGTCAAATCTTCTTCCATGATTACCCCTTGATTTAATCTTATTGGTACCCTCTAGGGTTGTCGAACAACTTGGGGTAGTTGAGCAACTTGGGGTACCCCAAAGAATTCATCCATGCGCGTCATTTGCACTGTCATCTGTTGATTCGACTGTGTAGCAGTCTGAATGAGGGGATTTAGCACTGTACTTAGAGTTTGTGCTAACATTTGTACCATTTCATGATTACTTTCGTCCAATTGTTGCCTCAAAATTGCTGTCGAAGCATTTGTGAGGCTTGGTATCATGTGAGATGGCCCTCCCAAAAATTGGTTTCTACTGGCTCCAGACCCTTGTAATGGTGATGTTGCATTCACCAAAGGTTCTGAAAAGGTGGACGCAGCATTCATAAGGCTAGCCATCTCAGTAGTGGGCATGCCATATGGTTGTTCTCGACCCATCCAGGTTGTCGAAAAGCCTGGGGGTACAGTTGATCAAGACCCTAGGTTTATCCTTGGTGGGGGTGTTCCCAAAGGACCTCTTGGACCCACATACGAAAGTAAGGGTCCTGTTTGATTCATAGTTAACGCTGGTATTGATCCAATAAAAGTTGGGATATTCCCTTCGACATCAGTAGTAACCGCTGTTCCTGTAATTGGTGGAGGTATTTCTCCATGGTTTGGCTCGTTAGCCATACTACTCTCTCCGTTTTCCTTTCTAACAGTATATTGGTTGGTTACTCTACCACTTCTTAATAACATGCAATGTTATAACTGTACAGGAAAAACACAATAACATAGAAAATTAGCAACGTCCCACCAGGTGTGCCAATTTGTTTACCGTTGTTTTTGGTAAACAATCGCTGATCTCCAAAAAGGTAAGGTTTTTGGTTTACTTACAGGATCGATCAAACTAATCCCAGGATATATGCTAATCTTTATGTAAAATGAGTAAGAAGTAAGAACTCACGTTCGACCCAGAGAAAGGATGTTTGAGATTGTTGAAAAGTAAGCAAAAGTGTAAAAATGGAAGTAAAAGAAGTATAAAGATAACTTTGCAGGATAATGATGAAGTAATGTAAAAAGACTTTTAATAAGGAAAAAAGGTGTTTCCAACGTACATTGCTCAGCTTTATCCTTTCTCACGCAGTAGTTACTTGGATAATATTTGAGTGATTTAGTACAATAGGTTGAACACACTGAAAATTACACAAGTTTCTTAATTTATACTAAAAGTAGGTAACCGTCGAGGGGACATTCTGCGCTAGGATGAAGACAAGTGTCTTCTGCATGTCCCTCGACCCACAGCTTTTTGCCACGTTGCCTCTTCTCAGACACTGATGAAAACTGCCTTTCCCTCCAATAATTCAAAATTCAAATGGTCTTCGATCCCTATGCTAAAGCGTGAACACTTTCCCTCAGTCGAGCAACATAATTCTGGTTCAGTCGAGTGAGGCCCTGGTCGAAGATTCTTATCATAACTTAGATCTTTTTCCTTAAGTTATCTCATGCGTCGAATCATACCTCCTGGTCTGGTTCATTTCCAGTTGTTTGGTCCAAAAGACCAAATATAGTAAGTGTCGAATTTGGGAGCCAACAGTTGTGGCATGTTGTGGTTCATGAATCAGAATCAAATTGTTATCATAATTACTGCTTCACAACTATACATGTCAAGTGCTCGACAAAAATCCTCAAATAATTTCCCAAAAGTCCAAATCATCGTACATGATAACTGAAAATGAGTTAAAATTGTAATGTGGAGTTAAACACATCTCTTACAAATTTACTAAAAAATTGTAATGTCATTAGAAACTTAATCCTTCTTTATATTTTTCTCATACCATATCAATTAAGAAACATTACAACTTCACCAATTATTTTTTCCATTTTATTGCGATTATCACTCTTTAGCATATCAACCATTTTGATACCCTCTCAGCAAATCTACAAAGATTTATCTTTCATCGTGACTTAGAGTCGTGGTCACAATGAGTGAACTCATTATGCGCTCAAGGTTTTTCTTCTGTAATGGAGGAGGTAATCGCGGAGCCTCATGATTCTTCCACTCCTAGAGATAGAATTTTTGCGACAATTTGGTTCAGACCATTGAGGTAATGATTAGATCTGCTTATCTTATGGTATCAAATCTAAAATCTGATTATTTTATGGTATCAAATCCTTCGTCGTGAATTTGAGAGAAATTGAATCATAAATTTTTGTTTTATTTTGGTTGAGAACAAAGCATATTACATGTTTGATTAAATGTCTTTAGGCATGTATTCATTCTAATTTCCATTTTTTAGGATTGGAAGTGGTATAAAGTTGTGATAATGGAAATCAAATCTTGATCCGAAGAAGCTTCATGCTATTGGGAATTCTATAATAAATATTTTCCAACAACAATTTTCTCCATCGCACTGATTTCGCCCAATGCATAGGTTCGTTTAATTTTTTTATGCAATTTTCATTTCAATTTTTTTAATTGTGCATGTGTTGAGTTCATTATCTTATCACTCCCGATTTCACATTTTTAATGACTTTAATTATAATTGATTATTTTTGGTAGAAATAGAAACAAATATTTTTGGTGTGCAACGATACAAACTAATCACTACTAATCACAAGGAGGATAATTATACTTTATTTTCTATAATACATAACTTATTTTTGTCAAAAAACAAGGAGGATTTTTGTTAAAAATAGTTTCCTATCGTTGATAGGGTTTAGTTTCTTCTTCTCTTATTGAGAAGTTACGATGATTGACTTTTCCTGGTCATTTAGTCCAACACGATATTTTACTAGGGCAGCATGGCAACACCGAGTATGGAAAACTTGTCAATTAACGAGGAGGACAAAGTAGATGGTTTCTTTTTTGACGTGGAAGAAGTGGAGATGAAGTCCTAGATCTTATATGGTGTCTTGTTGGTAGATTCATGTGTGATAGATCTATCCATGTGCAATCGATGAAGAAAAAAGTTACAGGTATTTGGATACCGGTGAAGGGGGGGGGGGGGGTCAACATCAAAAAAGCAGAAGACAATTTGTTTCTTTTTCACTTCTCTCACAAACTTGACATGAATGTCGCGCTACAAGGTGGTTCTTGGACATTCGATCCTTAGCTCTTGATTCCTGAGAAAGTGAGGATTGGTATGTAGATTGAGAATATACCTCTGTTTGCATATCCATAACCTACCGGTGAGATTAATGATAGAGAAAGTAGGGAAACCCATCGCAAATTTCATCGGATATTTTGTCGAGTATGACAAAAATAATAATACCAGTTTCTGGTATGAGTATATGAGACTAAGAGTGAATATCGATGTACGACAACCATTGAAGAAGCAAACAAGATTCAAGTATAAGGGTGGCGAATGGTGTGTGGTTAATTTCAAGTATGAGAAGTTGAGTTTATTTTGTTTCGTATGCGAAAAGCAAATGAATTATGAAAATAAGTGTGAGATCCGTTTTGCTATGGCAGAGGATAATGGTATAAGAAAATGGTCCAATGGATTGAGGGCTTATAACAAACGTTATGGAGACAACTCCTCCTCAAGGTGGCTTAAAATTGATGTAGGTGGCAACATTAAAAAAGAGTTATGAAGGTAGAGAACCAGAGAGTGTGGTCGTGACACTTATGCAATTCGGTGAATATGTTCGGCAGATGGACGATGATACACAAACAGATTTGTTTCAACAGTCAGAAGCAATAATTATTGCCAATAATGGTGATAATAACGAAGTTGTCTCTAATATTAGTGGGGACTTATCAATCAGAATGGGAAACATTTTATAGACGGAGAGCCAATCTGCATTGGACACGATAAGACACATGTTAATTTGTTTCAAAGATTCCCGACAAATAAATGTTTTCCTTTTCTCAACAGTCCTAATGTAACTCCACTTAGGGTATCAGTTCAGAACCAATACTGACACCTGTCCCACTTAAGCAACATGTCCCATCTGCTTAAATTCAAGTAACACAGCTGCTAGCCAATCAAAATGAACATGCGGTGCATGAGTCTTTGCATATAACATCCAGTCAGATACCAAATGCTTCACATGATTATATGTGTCTGATACCAGTAAATTTTTAGTGCATCAAAAAATACCCATGTTTTCCAGCCTAATACGCAACACAACTAGATCAGGAGTACCAACACCATGCATAATTCTACTATCCTGAACTCGAAGTCCTATAAATTCAAAAACAAAAGTGTGCTGTAAAAAGTTACACAGATAAACCATGTCCAGAAGCATCCAATACGAAATATAATAAGTAACAATATCAATGCAACACCTCTAGTGACTTTCAGTAGTTCAATTAATGTTACAACTAGCAGGGAGCATACGGAGAAGGGAGACCAACTCGAGAAAAAAAGGAGGAGAATGAATGATAATGACAAAGAAGATGAGGTAGTGGTGTCATAACATGTCGGGATTGAGTAGCCTGTGTATAATGCCTAGCCTAAAGAAGTTGGCTCAGCAATATCAGCCAGAAATCATATTTCTTTCCGAAACATTAGCTTAAGCGAGAAAATTGGAAGCCATTCGTGTTATATTAAAATTTGAGGCATGCTTAATTGTTGATGTTGATGGAAGAAGTGGCGATCTAGCTTTTATGAGGAAACAAAATATCAATTGAAGTATATTGAATTTCTCCAGAAACTTTATCAGTGTCTTTGTGAAAGACGATGAAAAAGGGATTGGAGACTTACTTGATATTATGGTTATCCCGAGAAAAGTAGAAGGGAACAAGCTTGGGAGTTATTGCGTGAAATACATGGTTTATCGAGTATTTTGTGGTGTGCCATTAAGGATTTCAATTACCTATTATCCTAATTAGCTTTGTGCCGATCTTTGACAGGTGGCTAGTGATTGTAATTTGGTTGATATACGGCTTGAAGGTCATCAGTTTATGTGGTTGAAAAGTAGAGGTACTGAGCATGTGCTTGAGGAACGTTTAGGTCGAGCTTTAGTTACTCCGATTGGTTAAACCTGTTTTCGAATGCCAAGCTCTTGAATCTCATTGTGATGCATTCAGATTATAGTCCACTGCTGCTAGATTGTGAACCTGCTCTATAGGTGAACCGCCAGTTTACTTTCAGATTTGAGAATAAGTGACTTCTATAGGATGGAATCAAAGAATATGTGCAAGAAGGTTGGAAATACAAGGAAATTGTCGATGTAGAGACTCATATTGCTTCTTGTGCTGATAATTTGACAAATTGGAATAGACAGCGCGAAAGGAAGGAGAAAGCGGATTTTGTGAGGTGTGGGGGTTTCCATAATAATTTCAAAAATGCTATGTTTTTCTAAGTGCAAAACCAATATAACAAGTTGCTTACTCGAGAAGATACGTATTGGCGTCAATGGGCTAAGATGCATTGGCTTTAAAATGGCAATCTCAATACCATGTTCGCCCACCAAGGAGGACGGTACTGAAGTCAACGATCATCAAGGCCTAGGAGGTGTAACGAAAGCTTATTTCAAAGGTCTCTTGACAGCTACAATGACTAGTTATGAGCATGTTCCGTGCCATGTCTAAGTTGCGGTATCCGAAGTAGACAATAACAAGTTACTGTTAGAGTTTACAATGGAGGAATTTCACTCGGAATTAAAGGAGATGCACCCAGATAAATATGAGTCCGGATGGCTTCAACGCGACGTTTTATCAAAAAATTTGGGATATTTGTTGTGATGATATTTTTTTCGGCAGCCAAATTATGGTTGGAACGAGGTTTTTTCCCAGCTTCTGTAATCGATACTAATGTTTTCTTGATACCTAAATGTTCGCAGCCTAACAAAATGAAAGATTTTCTCCCTATTTCATTATGTATCGTGGTATATAAAGTGGTTTCAAAAGTTCTAGCTAATCGTATGAAGTTTGTTTTGGAGAAATGTGTGTCGGAGGAACAATTAACATTTGTAGAGGGTCGATCTATTTTAAATAATGCTATGATAGCAAGTGAGGTTATTGACGCTCTTAAAAGAAGGACGAAAGGCAAGAAAGCTCATTTGACCCTTAAGATTGATATAAGAAAAACTTATGACATAGTGAATTAAGGTTTTCTGAAAGGGATGCTTAAGAAGATGGGATTTACGGATAGGTGGATTCGTTGGTTGATGATGTGCGTTATCTCAGTACACTATAATGTCCTAGTGAATTTGAAAAGTGTTGGACATATTTAAATAGGAAGAGGATTGGGACAAGGAGACCCATTGTCTCCTTATCTTGTTATCCTTATTTCAGAAGGTATATCGGCCCTTATTACGGGATCAATGGCTAGAGGTGACATACATGGAGTTCAGATATGCAAAGGGGCTCCCAATGTATCCCACCTGCTCTTTGCTGACAATTGTTTTTTGTTTTGCAGGGCCAATTTAACAGAGGAGATGATTCTCATAATTTTGCTTAAAACTTATGTTGAAGCGTTAGGCCAAGAGATAAGATAAATATGAAAAAGTGAGAGGTCTTCTTTAGTAATAAATTGAGCAATCCGGCCTAAGAGGATCTTGCATGTATTATGGGATTATGTCATGTCCCGGGGACCGGGAATTATTTGGGGTTACCCTTCATGATTGGAAGAAGTAAAAAAACTACTTTCTCATACATTAAAGATCACATCAGGAAGAGAATAAATTCTTGGAGAGGATGTTCGTTATCTAAAGCTGGAAAAGAAGTTATGATTAAATCTGTGTTACATGTAACTCTGACTTACATCATGAGCATTTATATTCTTCCAGATTCAATGGTTAATGAGATCAAAAAGTTTTTGGATGGGGGTGGTAATAATAATAGAGGTATTAGGTGGATGGTGTGGGAGAAGCTTACTTGTACTAAGAAGGACGGAGGTATGGGGTTTTGTGATTTTAGAGCATTTAATATGATGATGGTAGATAAACAGGGGTGGTTCCTTTTGTCCATACCTCATTCTCTAGTTTCTCGTGTTTTCAAAGCAAATTACTTCCCTCGAACCTCTTTCTTTGACGCTAATCTCGGTTATAACCCAAGTTTTGTGTGGAAGAGTACTTGGAAAGCTAGAGAGGATCTAACGCTAGGTTGTAGGTGGAGTAATGGTGATGGAAGTCGCATCAATACGATGAATGAACCTTGACTTCGAGGGATTCACAAGGGGTGTCTGAGTGGAACTGAGAAGCAAGGTGCGTATAATATTACAATAAATAATCTCATGCTAGAAAATGATAAACAATGAGATATGCGAGTTTTACGTGACACATTTGATTATGCATCGGTGGAGAAAATGGTTCATGTGCCTTTGGTAGAGGATTCCATTAAACACAAGTTGGTATGGAATGAGGAGCAAAGTGGTTGTTATAATGTGTGGTCTAGTTATAGGGTGTGGAGGATTGTGAAGGATGGAGGTTCAAAAATGGGTAATATGAGTAATTGGAGTAGCTTATGGAATACCAAAGCTCCTTTTAAAGTGAAACATTTTTTGTGGAGGATTTGTTAGGATTATCTTCCTTATCGGTTGAGACTTCCTTAATGATTTAAATTTGATAGTTTTTTATATTTGTACCAGAAAAGATAGGAATACCGTAGGTAGAGTTGCAATTATGGTGGAGATTTTGTGAAAGAATATGAATGATTTGATCTTGAATAATGAGCGAGACGAGGCTCCTAAGTCTGGGTGGCTTGCATTCCACAAGTGGCATGATTGGTTTTCGGCCCAACATAAACATGATGAAGATGACGACCTTCAACAGGTATTAACATGGGTTCCTCCTTCTCTCGATTGGCTCAAATGTAATGTAGATGCGGGTTTTAACCAAAATTGTGGTACTTAGAATTGAGGTTGATGTATCTAGGATAACTCGAGTAATTTTCATACTGTAGGTATGACTTGGGATGTCGGCAGTCTTTCCTTCATTGAAGCGGAAGCCTTAACTCTCAAGAAAGTCATACAAAGCGCTATTACTATGCAACTTGATCAAGTTATTTTCAAAAATGATTCCTTTAGTGTGGTACAACCTTTACGGATCAAAATCAGTGGCAATTCTGAGTTCTATGCTAATATTAGAGTTATTCAATTGTTGTTGCTTAATTTGTGGTTGAGTTTATCAAACGTCAAGCGAATATGGTTGTTAACTCGTTAGCACAGGCGGCCAATTCGTGACCTAAGCGTAGTTTTATCCATCTTGTTCCTCCTTGTATTAAACTTTTAATTTATAATAAAAGAAGTTAGTTTTGTTCCGTTCAAAAAAAAAACTTTTTTGTTTTTGTTTTGAAGAAATGGGATTTTCTAAGGAGTTTGATTTGGAAATATTTGATGCTTGAAATCGTAGACAAAGAATAAAGGTTGATAAAATCAATAGAGACTAACTTCATAAATTTTTGTTATAAATTACTGATCAAAGTTTTGATTACTGACTTCTTATCTTCTTTAACATGCAATGTAATCATTAATTGATTTGGGAATTCAACTAATTCAAAATAAATAATAAATTAATTTATTTTAAAAAACTAAAAATAAAACAAAATCAAATATTATTAATTATTTTAAATAAAATCTACCCTTAATGGTAAATTTATCGGTCTTTACATGATGGACAAAAACGAAGACGATATACTCAAAAAGTGAAAAAGGTATAACACAATTTATATATTTTTCTAATTTGGGTGTTAGATGTTTAGTTAGTTGGGTGTCAAAATTTACAAACTTTGCAATCTAAATTTATATATATATATATATATATATATATATATATATATATATATATATATATATATATATATATATATATATATATATATATATATATATATATATACACTACAAAAAAGAAGCTTATTTGCCACGTGAAAATCACGTGGCAAACATCAAAATCACGTGGCAAAACAAAATTAGCGACGTGGAGACTTATGTCGCTGGGGAGCCAGTGGCAAGCCAGTAGCAACGTGATTCCCACGTCACAAAGTTGTGACGTGGTATTCACGTCGCAACAGATTTATTGTAGGGAATATAATATCTGACATAGCAGTTTTAGTAGCGACGTGAGAATCATGTCACTAATTTGTGACATGATTCCCACGTCGCTACAGGTGATGTTTTTATTTTTTAAAAAATTGTTTAGTAATTATTTTTTATATTAATTAATTAATGTAATAAAATTTAAATAATAAAATTTATATAATAAAATTTATATAATAAAATTTATATAATAAAATTTATATATTAAAATTATTAGAATAATAGTATTTTATTTTATATTTCGAATAATAGAATTTTATAAAATAAAGTCATATAATAAAATGTTATATAATTTAATAATTTAAAATGATAAAAATAAATATCTTACATAAATGCAAATATAAAAACGAAATAAATAAAATGTTTTCACGGGGCATCTTCACCC
Source organism: Vicia faba (assembly GCA_948472305.1). Lineage (NCBI taxonomy): Eukaryota > Viridiplantae > Streptophyta > Magnoliopsida > Fabales > Fabaceae > Vicia > Vicia faba. The sequence continues at coordinate 357,592,310 of OX451736.1, forward strand.
GGATAATTATCAAGATCAAAGTCATCAATTCCGTCATCATCCGGCTGTGTATGATCAGGAACATTTTGATTTCGACCACCTTGCATAAACTGTCTCATCTGCTCCTCCATATCAGATTGCCTCTTCCGCATGATCTCTAACTGACGCTCCTGCTCTTGCCTCATTGTCGTCATTTGGGCCTCCATTTCGCGTCTCACTTCACTGGCTGCCAATTGTCGTACTGTTTCAAGTTGAACCTGTGTCAGATTCGATTGACGTGACCCCCCTTCTCCATCTCTAAGTCTTTGAAACAGAATACGATCACCAACTCTCAAGCCGGCGGCCAAATTTCCTCCCGCAAAAAAGCAACCATTAGTCCCTTTTCCATTAACAACCTCATTCCAAATATAGAAATCAACATCACCATTAAGCGGCTCCCCTTCTGCTGGCCTATATTGCGGATTGTGTTCCAGAAAACGTGCTAGCAATGTCTGATAATCATCCTACACATACATTAAATAATACAATTAAAAAAAATTACATATATATATATATATATATATATATATATATATATATATATATATATATATATATATATATATATATATATATATATATATATATATATTAAATTTATGCTAAATTAAAACATTTATATATTAAATTATACTAAATTCAAATATATTAAAAATTTGTCACGTGATTTTCACAAATCAACTTATGAATTGCCACGTGATTTTCCCGTGGCAATGTATCAGTTGCCACATGAAAATCAGTCACCTGGCAATTTATCAGTTGCCACATGATAATCACGCCACAACTTATAGATTGCCACGTGGAAATAACGTCACTATTTTTGTTATTAACTTAAAAAAAAAACATAAGTTAAATTACTTACAAAAGCTTTCTTGGTGCGGTCGTCGACAAAACCTCCCGATTTCTTTGTCCGAGTCCTCGTAATCAACTCAATGATCAATGGTGGTCTCCCCATCTCCTTAGTCTAAACAATAAAGTTAAAAATAATTAGTAAAAAATATTATGAATAAAAATATATATAACTTAAAAAATTAGTAATATTTACCATCCGTCCAACAGTATTGACACATCCCCCTTTTCGGATGCCCTCATCTTCTTAAAATTTTCGGATTTGGCCTTGAATTCTGGCGAACCCCAATATGTACGAAGTTCGCCAAAAACCTCTACGCCTATCCAGTTAGGACGGATACCATGCAGCTCATAATTCTCCCTAACCCGCCGCATTATATCAGAAAATCTTCTAGAAGTTCTGCTATAATAGATTTTTTCCATAATTTTCTCATTCAACGGATCCCACACACATTTTTCCTGCAATGTTGTATGACATTAAAATAAAAAGTTAAGTAATTATCATTAAAATGTGACTTAAATAACAATACTAAAAAAATATATTAAATTTACAACTTAAATAAATAACAATACCTTAAATTTTTTAAACCATTCTTCTTTATTTGTAACCTCGCCAAAGTTCTTCCAAGAGGATTTATACATCTGCTGGATTATATAATTAATAACCTTGGCAGTCGTCCGACTCGGCGCGAAACTAAACAACAAGATTTTGAATAAACAATATTAATTATAAACAAGATTCTGGTACATTAACCGGTAGTTCTTCACCATTATACGTCCAAACCCAATAATTTTCAATGAATCCCCTTCTATGCAGATGACGTGTTACTTCCTCTGGGTCACTAATTATTGGTCTACATTCACATTTAAGACAGGGACACCTAACCCCTCCTTCGCTTCGACAACAATCCTGAGCAAACGCCCACTTAATAAACCCATCAACTCCTACTATAAAATTGGGTTTAAGTCCACTTCTTCCTGGATATGTTCTATCGTACATCCAACTGCGATAATACCGATAATATTCCATACTGCACATTTATACAATCATTGTCTTTTTCATTAGAAATATTAATCAACTTAATAATATTATTCTTAAACTATTTAATACTATTCTTAAAAATATAAATTTTGCCTTTTTATATATATACTAACATATAAATAAATATTCAAATGTAAAATATATAATTTTTTATTACATAACAATAATATCAAAAAACAATAATATAACATATTTACTTTTTATTATATATACAACAATAATATTAGAAAACAAATAATGTAACATATATACTTTTTATTATATATATAACAATAATATTAAAATAATAATATAATATATATATTCTTTTTTTAATTATGTTTTTTATAAATTCTTATTTTAATATATAATTTTTTTTCCATATCTTTAACATATAAAAAAAAAAATAAAACTATTATAATAAATATAATATACATCTATAAAAAATATGTTATTAAATATGTTATTAAATTTATGTGTTAACATATATATATATACATCTATAAAAAATAAAACTTTTAATTTTATGTTTTCTAAAAATTTTTATTACCAGTACATATATACTACTAACAAAATACATATACTTCCTAACCACAAAATACATATACCACTAATCTATATAATACATATAAAATCTAAAAAAAAATGCATAAATACCTCTATATAATTTCTTCACTAAATTTGCGTCTTCTTGGGTAGCTCTTGGTGTTCTTCTTCAAATTTCTCTACAAATAATAACGAACAAACGAACAAATACCATTTTTAATATTTATTTCCAGTATAATAAATAATGAACAAACGAAATAAACATTTATCAAAATATGAATATCTTATTTTTCTTCAACAATTTGGGATGGAGGAAATTTGATTCGGGAATTTGGGTTTGAGAGGAAGAAGAATGGGTTTGAGAGGAAGAAGAAAGGAAGAGGAAAGGAAGAAGAAAGCAAAACAACGCTTCTGTAAAGGATGAAAATTTTGGAGATGTAAAGTCTAGTAGCGACGTGACTGTCACGTCGCAACATTGCCACGTGATAATCACGTCGCTACAAACTAAACAGAAAAATTATTCTCTCTCCCACTCTGCAACTCTGTCATCAGCCAAATTTATTTTCCCCCTTAAATATAGCGACGTGGCTATCACGTCGCTACCAAAATTCAAATTTCCCCCTTTGCAACGTTCCCTGATTTGCATTATTTGTCATTAAAATATATTAGCGACGTGGTTATCACGTCGCTACTACTCACGTGATAAGCACGTCGCTAATATATGTCGCTGGGGACATATATTCTTGTAGTGATATATATATATATATATATATATATATATATATATATATATATATATTATTTGTCTCCTTAAATCTACTATAAATGTTTTTTACAAATATTAACTAAATATCTTTTACAAAAGGTAAATTTGTAAAATTCAATGAATATAGCTAACTTTCTTAATTTCTATATTTTACAAATCTTATATTTAAAAACGCACGCGATTAGGAATGACAAAAAATATTTGAACTCGCAGATATTTGTGGATAAAATCCATTACGGATACGAGACGAATAATTTAATATATATTTATGGATAGAATATTGAATATTTAAATACTCATTTTAAATGGATACATATATGAGTTTAAGAATATGTGTCCATGAATATGTGTATTCGTTAATAAATTATAAAATCATTTAAATTTTATTAGTTTAAATTATTTAAAGAAGGAAATTAAACTTGTGAGAAAAGAAACTAATGTGACAAAATTTTGATGGAATTTATGGGATAATAACCCTTTGTATCTTTAAAATAGGTTGAACAATTTTTTCAATTTTTTTTTTATTGATGAATATTTATATATATTCTCGCATGTCTTAAAACTCACAAATTACTGTTTAGTGGATATCTGCACGGATATGCGACAAATATAAATATCATATTTATCAAATAGGACGAATACATATATCATACTATCCATCTTATGGATATCTATTTACGAACAACTGGAAAAAAATGGATTTAGGGAATTGGTTTGTGAAAAATTGGAGTATGAGAAAGATCAGTATTTCATGTCCTTCATCGACAATTCTATATAATATAATTGCAGTGATGTTGTTGCATTTTTTTTTGAAGAATAAGACATCTTTTCTGTTACCATTAGCAGTGGAAAACGAAAAAGTAAATTGATTACCAATTCAAATAGTAAAATATTTGCATTTTATTTTGTTTCAATTAATAAATTTGTGTAATACAATTGTTATAATGTTATTGATTTCTCTCATTCTCTGAAGTTAGGGGTGGCAAAACGGATTGGGTCCGCCGAGTTTGTCCATTTGATCCGTTATTTTTGGTGGGTTGGGCTGACATTTTCGGTTCGGTACTTTAAGTTGACCCGTCCCATCTAACCCGCTTAAACAAGCGGGTCGATGCGGGGCGGGACGAGTTTTCTCCGCGGACTTTTTCTTAAAACTTTTACTATTTTTTTTAAGAATTAAAACAATTTTATCTATAAAAACAACACTTATCTCTTAGGATTGTATTATAAATTATTATACAGACAAATTGAATTATATTTGTAACGTTCTTTCTATAACTTTCTAATACATCTGTTGATTGAAATAAAAGAACAAATGTATGACATGTATAATTATTAAGATTTCAATATATTAACTCATATGTTTTCTTTAGAAATAGATGTTGATTTTAAGAAAATGAAGGATTTGATTAGTGTATACATGTGACAAATTTAGGATTTAACTATTAAAAAAGCGGTTAATATAAGAGTCTATATAATGTAAGCAGTGAATCTATATAATATAAGAGTGTATATTTTATGCACTGTGATGTTTTATGCAATGTTATTATTATCATTGTTGGTTTTGTGTAAATTTTAAATTTAGTTCTTTTAGTAGTTAGTTTTTAAATATGATTAGGATGATATGTATTGTTTATTTATTTTGATTTTCTTTGTTGTGCTTGAGTTTATTATGTTTTTTTGTTGTAATTGATCTTTATTTATCAAAATTTTTAAATTGTTTAGACTTAAGACATCTAAAAGTTCTATTATGTATTGTTAAAAAAATTTATTTATTGACCTCTTTGGTAATAATTAAAAAAAAATTAAATTTTATATTAAACTAAACTGTAAAATAAAAAATTGGCGGACCGGTCCGTCATCTCGTTAGTAAATGGGGCGGACTTGACTTTTGAGCTCAGTTTCCTACGTTGGTTCCCTCCGCCCCTTTTGGACGGATTTAAATGAGTCAGGCCTAAATGGGACGAATTTTGCCACTCGTATCTGAAGCTATTATTATTTGAATGAATATAAAATTAATTTGATTTCAAATACTCGGTTACAAACTAATTAACACTAATGTAAGATAATTGGTTAATATATTTTTTACCAATCAATTAAAAATAAAATTATATAGTAATAATAAATATTAATAATGTGATAAATAAAAAAATATTAAACACTATCAAAGATAAATAATTTTTTTTTCAATTTCTATTTTACTTTTTAAATTTAATTAATTGTAATAAATGTATTAATGTATTTTATATTTCTATAACTTTAAATTTGTAATAAATTATAATATTTTTTTATTAATTTTCATAATAAAATGAAATACTTTTAATATTAAAGAATTTTATTTTGATTTTATAATTTAGTATTAAAAAATCATTTTATAATAAATTAAAAATAAATACTTGAAAAATTCAAATACTATATTGTAAAAAAAATACTAAGGTAAAAAAAAATACGAAAAATTTATAATGGTATGACTTTATTTTAATGAAAAAATAAAATTTTATTTCTTTCATTATAATATAATAAAGAAATAAAATTGTATTAAATGATAATCATGAATAAAAAAAAAGAGGTTGGTAAAGATTTATGTACATAGAACATGGAAAGTTTTTATATGCATTGCAATAAAATGAAACACATTTTAATTAAAAATATTATCATCTATTTTAAAAAGTTTGACCTAAATTAATGAACAATTTTATAAATTATAGTTGATATCAACGTAGAATATTTAATTATAGAATTAAATATATTTTTAATCTTCAAAATATAACTTTTAATAAATTAAAAGTAAGTGTTCAAAGTAAGTTGTCAGTGTAAGTATTTATAAAAATATTTTTTTAATTTGAAAAAAATAATCTTGATACAAATATTTTTATTTATGAGAAAATATATTGATATATACTTTTTTATAAATGGGATAAATTTAACTATTGATACAATTATTTTTATAAACAAAAATACTTTACAATTATTTTTATAAACGAGCATAAGTTACAAATATTTTTATAAATGAGAAAATTGAACTATTGATACAATTATTTTTATAAACGGGAATAAGTTACAATTATTTTTATAAACGGGAATAAATTATATTTTTAACGGGTCAAGACTACTTAATTTATATATCTTTTATATATATATCTTAATCATCATTGTACTATATTTATTTATTATTTATAACGATATTGTGCGGACCATATGAGCACACAAATAAATGACTACTTAATTATTTTATTTATTTTTCTACTAAAATATAAAGGACCGAGACTACTTAATTTATATATATTTTATATATATTTGTTAACCACCACTATATTATATTTAATTATTATTTATTACAACATGTGCAAACACACGTATAAATCAATTTCTACTTTTAAATTCAAAAACAATTTTGTTTTCCTTATTTAAAATTCAAACAATTTTAGCTCTTCTCTCTTATTTTTTTTAAAAGAAAATCAACAAGGTTTTTATTTTTTAACTTATATTTTATATTTATAAAGTTCAATAATAAATTTACATTCAATAATTTGTCATATTTCACAAATAAATTGTCATTTAAAAAATAGAATCATTGTTAACTTATATATTCATTTATAAAATTCAACAATATCTTTATATACGATAGAGACCAAAGTTATTTAAATTTAAAATAAAATGATCGAAATTATTTAAATTTAAAATAAAAAGATAAATTTCTTAAATCATATAAAAAAGGAAATCAAAACTTAATTAAACCTAAAATATATTATTTCCATAAAATACAGCAATAAAAAATATTCAATGGTCAAGATATGCTCTCCATTTGTGTATATAAATAAATGTTTAAAGGAACACATCTCATAAGAAAACAAAGAACACCTATTCTATATAACAAGATGAACACAACAAGGAACTATACTTTTCTCCAATTCACAATATTCTTAATTGCTTTCTTCATCATTACATCAGGTTTGAAATATATGATTGAATTTCCTCTAAATATCTTGTGATTTATTTAAAATGAACTTGTTTTCATATAATTAAAGAATATTTATTATATTTATAATTTACAAAACTACTAGATAATTGATTTATTTTATAATAATTAATTTACAAAACTGTTATGATATTCTCTTATTGTTTCTGTTTGTAGATATGTGCAAGAAAACAGAAGCACAGTCGCCTATTGTGACCTGGCCATGTGTATCACCAAAACCTTGCAAAGTTAGCAGCACTTTTAGTTGCCCGTGTATTAAAAATCAATGTCAATGTGGAAAACCACCTTTTGATGATAACAATTCTATTGCACCATCCTCAATTGCAAATTGAATAAACACATATTGTGTGGCAATCATATAGTGTATGAATGAGAATGTAATAAAGGTTGATAAGAAAAATATTTAATTTCATCTTATTCTATTTTCAAAGTTTATCTTATGAATAATGTTATAAAATCTTCTTTGACCTTTAATTTCTTTTGTTCTTCTTGACTTGATAGAAAGAATAGAGTGTTTTGTAAATAGATTCGACATATTAGATTTGTAAAGCACGAGTCTAATCTAGTTATAAATTTTAAGATTTAAATATGTCATACGGTTTATTATAGGGTTAATTATAGGTTTGATTATGCCCTTTTTAAAGTTTGATATTACACATTTACATACTTGAAATTTATTTCATTCAAAATATTTAAATTTATAATATAACCTCTTTTTTAATTATAACCTCTTTTTTAATTATACGAACGAGTTAATAAATTATTGAAATTAAACTTATTTTAATATTTAGCATATAATTTTAGATAATCAAGATAGATCTAATATCATATTTTAATTTTTGTTTATATAATAAATTTTAGTATAAAAATTAATATAAGTTAATACAATGAATTATTGAAAATGTTAACAAACTTATACATTAGTAAGAAAATACAAAGTCTAATATAATAAAAAGAGTAATACAAAAATATTATTTAAATAACTTTTTTGATGGGGTTGATTATACTCTATATGTTGTTCTAAACTTTATGAATTTTTGAAAATACCACTTTTCCTTTGTTTGGATAGTACAATTTATATGTACCCTAAATTATTCAGCACCTTATTATTTATTTGAAATGATTTTCGGAGTACGATTTTTATTTAGTCGGATAGTAATATCCAGAAAGCATGATACATAGTTCAGATAATACTATTCAGACCATCATATTTATTGCATAACCATTTCATAAGTTCTTTCACTAAAGATCATACACATATTTTCTTAAATCAACTTAAAAAATCTTCCATTTTTATTCAATAATTATGTTTGATAACACAATTCAATTGTATTTTGACATCATGAATCTCATAATCGTCTTAAATTACATATAATGTACATCTGTATTTCTAATCATTGTATAAAAATATGGTTGTTTTTTTGTTCATTGTGAAAGTCATATGGATTGTATCATCTAGAGCCTTCTAAATTGTGAATTTTTGATATTTGGAATGATTGATTGAATTCTCTTAATTTTTCATGGTTAACATATGGTGCAACCAAGTTAATGTGTAACACTTTAAAAACTCGACACTGTATATATAAAAGATAATCAAATATTTTCTAAAAAAAAGTGTTACACATACTCAACGCTACTCTTTCAACCAAAACAATTTAACATTTATCGGTACTCAACTATTAAAACATATTTTAAATTACCTCTTCAAAATAAAGTACTTGATTAAATTTAAATGATGCAAAATATCAATTCAAACATTAACAAAATGACTTGTTCCTAGTGTTACGAATCGAGCAAGCGAAACTAAAATATCAGAAAACAATAAATAAACGAAGAAAAGCCTCAATGCTATCGTCCAACTCACAACAACTAATTCTTCTCCTGAGTATTTGTACCACGGCATATAAAACACCACAAACAAAACAAAACATGGGTGATAATATATTAAAATATATTAAAAGTGCAAAAGATAGCAAAGGTAGCACATTGAAAACAATTATCAATGACACATATTATTCACAACAATAAAACAATCACAATGTGTTTATGTATGCAATGTGAACAACATCTCGACTCAATGCATGTGGTACCATTTCGTGAGATCAGAGTTTGTTACTAACATTCATCTACTCAACAAAGTTCCTCTTCAAACTCAAACTCATCATTGATCCACTCTTATGAACCAACGACTCGTCGCTTCTCAACATCGACACATATAATGAATGATATGCAAAAATAACAACAACAAACAGTTGCAACAAATTTACCACCTGCTCCACTTCAAACCCTTCACAACTCCAAAAGACCTCAACTGTAGTTCACACCTAAACTACACTTCTCAACAACTCACTCTTTCATGGCCACTCACCATGAAACTCAACATTAATTATTTAAAACCACGTAAAATAGTTAACAACTTATCAAACATGTCAAAACAGTAACCAACGACCGCTAAAATAGGAAATAGCTCGAAAATAGACAGTCGAACCATCAGTTTCTACATGTCATCTATTATTTGATCAAAAATAGAAAAGAAGGATCAAAACAGTTTAAAAATAAAATAGAGGAACTGATTTCGTGATTTGACTAAAATAAGGGGACTAAACCTATAATTTAACCTTCATTTTAATTGCTTTACACCAATAATTAGAGATGCAAATGGGCATAATAAAGGTATGGTACTATAGTATCCATCCCTATACTTGCAGTTGGAAAACAATCCCCGTACCCGAGCCTATATCCACTTAGTTAATATCTTTAGCACTCGTACCCATGTCTATGGGAATATAAATATTCATCCCCGTACCGGTTACGCTCATTTCTATTAAAAATAGACATGTCAAATATAAAATATTGTAGCCATAATTACTCTAGGGGTCCTTTAATTTATTTTATTATAACAAGTTAGTCCTTTAAGTTTTTTTGTAACAACTTAGTCCTTAAAATTTTTTAACTACAACAAAAAGATTGTGTCATGTCTGACACAAAATGCATTTTACTTCGGCATCTGAAGCGAGGTAAATAAGTTTTTCATGAAAAGTAAAGACTTATCACCTCAGTGTCTAAAACATCAAGGGGTATTTTAATAGCGCATGAGTTCGATTCACACTGTCTGCATTTTATCATTTACAATTGTAGCGCCTCAAGTATTTCAGAATATCAATAAAACCGAGGGGTAAACTATTAGTATTTTTTTAATTTAAACTGGTTACATTGTTTACATAGAAAATTAATAAAGTAACTTATTTACAAAATACAAGGTTTACCCAGAATATTAAAATGGTTATATTGTTAACACATAATATCAAAATAAAAATCAAAGTTGTTCATGAAGATCATATGTTGGATCTTCAAATCTTTGATATCCATGGGAAGATAAATTGCTGGAAACAATATGTTTTCAATTGCTTTTACTTGCATTCGTTTCTGATATTAACAAAAAAAAGGGATAGATAAATAAATAACTTTATGTTCAAATAAATATTTAATAACACAAACCTTAAATCCAAATAATTTTCAGCTCTTACAATCCATCTTAGAGAACTCTTCATGACTAGGACTATTACTAATCTTAAAGTGGAACATAGTTTCAAGCGCTTCATGATGTTGTATAATGAATTTTTGATATTTTGATGGCTCTTATAATGAAAGTTATTTAGGTTTCACGCGGATCACTAATGGAAGTGTCTCGAGGGCTGATAGTGGTGAAAATGGACGACAAGAATTTGATTAAGGACGATGACAAATATATTCAAAATTAACGCTAAAATATCCCCTCAGTTTTTAGAAAATCTGAGGTGGAAGAATATTATTATTTTTAATTTTTAATTTACATAATTTATAAATAATTTTAAACACAATATTACAAAAAATCCATATTCTTGGAGATAAACAAATCTTTGATATAGGGAGTTATTGGAAATAAATTATTTACAACAGGTCTTTGGTGAAATCCTTAAAGATCTCATAGTCTTCGGAAACCTCAGAGATTTCATGGTCTTTAGAGATATGTTCTTAAGTGTTTCTAGATCAAAAAATTTCATGGCAATGAATAGTGATAAATATTTCCTCTATCTGTCGCGACTACATATTAGTTAGAATTAGGGTAAAATCTATTTTACAAATGCTAGATTTTATCTCGGTTATTTTTTAAAACTGAGGTGGCATTTGTTATATATATTTTTTATGATAATTACATTGTTTACACAAAATATTAAAATAAATGGTTTAAAACAAATCTTTTCTCTTTTGAGTGAATATCTTCGCTGATATCCATCACTCAAAGGTTGAGCTCTCTTCTTTGTGTAAGTTGAAGCAATAATATTAAAATACATTATCACAACAGATACAGTGTCATTATAGTCATTGTTATTCTTGGAGAATAACAAATATTTGTTGTAATACAAATTTAGTTGTATACTATTGTGTGCATGCTTTTTAAGCTCAATGATTTGAATACATCCATCTTCTAATAAGTTATTTGTTCCAAAAATTGAAAAATATTTTTTCTGCACCTGCAATCCATCATAGGAAGTTTATTCCAAAAATACAACAACATCAACACCATTATGTGAGATAGATTGCTAGGGCAGAAAAACATTTTGTTCTAAATAGAAGAAGATTGAAGATTTTTCTGTATTACAATCCATCTCAAAGAATGATGCATGCGAGTTTGGGGCGGCTTCATACACGTAAGGAGTATAGTCAATTTTAATAAGTGCTTTCATAGTAAAATCTGATTATTTTATTTCTCGATTATATCGAAAATCGAAGGGTTAGATAATTTAGTTTACACTTATAAATAACTAAACATAAACTGCAATAGCAGAGATTCGAAGCGTGTCCTGACTTGCCTTTCCTCTCAGTTATTTTAAAACTCGAGGGAAATTGTGGATTTTTATTTTTATAAATAATAAAAGATGGCGCGCCTTGACATTTTACCTCGATTTTTCTTTGGCAGAGAGGAAAATTTCGTCATAAAAAGCGTTATTTGTTGTAGTGTTGGTTGAATTAGGACCTGACTTTAGATTTTTCGAATGCTACTTTATATATTTAGGATGCTAATTGTTGTACCCCAAAATTTTCTCTCTCTTTCTTCAGGAAACCATCTTGGATTTTCAAGGTCCCTCTGAAACAAATCCAAGTCCTGAGTTATCTTTTTGCCCAAGCAAGCCACTTACAAGAGCAAGATGGTCTCACGAACTCCAAAAACAACGCTTTTATCTTGAGAAAAATCAAATTCTAAGTACTTAGAACGTTTCTCTAAAAATGAGTGTTTAAGAAAAAAATCAGCGCTTCAGAACTTCTGGACCCGTTCCAGATAAAAACGGTCAGAAGTTGCAAGCTTGGCTCAGCGTGGTCAGAAGTTGGCTTTTCAGCAGCTACACCAGTTCAATCAGAAGTTGTAAACGTGGTTCAGTATGTAAGCCTCAGACAGAACATGCCCCTTCAGCAGTTACACAAGCTCAGTCAGAATTTGCTAAAGGAATGCAAGAGAAGCAGGGAAGTCTGAAGGCTCCTTCAGAACATGTTGAATTCAGAAGATGAAAAGGTCAGAAGAGTGGGTGTTACACTGATACAGAACCTCTAAGCCCAGGAGACCCAGAGGTAAATCCAAGGAACGTACCAGAAAATCAGGAGAATCTCCAGAGCTTACTAAGACAACAGGAAGCCAAGGCCAGAGCATGGGTTACGCTGCTGATTCAACGTTGATTTCCATTACCAGAATATTGATGATGATAGGTCTTATCACCATTTAATGCCCATTAATGCTTCCAACCACTCCTGAACATTCACGTGTGGCTTGGAAAACGCTTTTGTACAGATTCTGGCATGGGTCTACGCGCCACCGCCCACTTCAGAGGTCACTTCTCCCCAATCTACGCCTGCTGCTGCAGTCTAGGCTGAAGGCTATCTGTTATCACAACTTCCCAAGAATTTCTGTCAAAGAACAAATTCAAACTCTGTTGGCGCTTTAATGTTCAAGGCACCCACAAGAACTTTGCCTATAAATAGAGAGTCTTCACCATTGCAAAAGGCGTTCAAGAAAAGAAACAGAAAAATTGCTAAGTGAGAAACAAAACTCTTAGCAACATAGCGTTCTGAAACTCTGCCAAAATCTCCAGTTTGTTTCATAACTTTGAGTTCCTCACCTTCAAACTTCATCAAATATCCAGTTTTCTTTGTGAACCAAAAACACCCTTTCCAAACTTCTGACCCTACATACGTATACACTTTTACCTACCCTTTCAAAGAAAATCTGTCCAGAACACCACCAGAGCCAAAAGCTAGCTTTCACCCACAAACTTTTCCAACAGTCAAGTAAGCACCTGATGACCCTCATCGCGCTGTTAAGCATCATCAGTTGTACATACTCAAATAAACATAATGTAAATATCATGTTGTTGCTGTTTATGTTCTGAGGATTTTCATACCTCAGAACATTCTGAGCCAGTATAGGACTTGCCTGTGACCTTGTTGGTTCTGACCTCTGAAACATTTTTGTGTTTGCTGGATCTGTTCCAAATATGTTTCCTGTTTTGTGGATTAACAACAGAATTGCAGATGTTCTGATTAGTACAAGAAAAAGCCAAGTGCTGACTTTGACGTTAGCACATCTGAAGCCTGTTTTGTTGTCAATGATATTAGAACCTCTGAGAGTTATTGCCTTTTCAGCAGAATCAGAACTTCTGGTTTCTCCACTAACAAACTTCTGTCTTGCAGCGCAGGGGAATCAGAACTTCTGATTTCCCCACTAACAGGGTTCTGTTTTACAGGTGCCAGAGTCAGAAGTTCTGACTCATACAGTTTAACCAAGAGGTTGATCATCTGGCAGCGGATCTGAGTCAGAACTTCTGATGACCTCCCAGCAGCGCGCGGGCTCCCTCTCTCTCTCTATATCTTGTTTTTTTCTATTTTCTTTTTTGTCTATTTTTCTCGTTGAACCCCCCATGTACAAATGTGTATCCCCCTCCCTTAATTGTTGTAATAGCGTAGGATTTTATATTTCCGCTTCTTATTGCTAGTAATTAGGACGTGTATGGCAAGATAAAATCAATGAAATAGAAAAACCTAATTCAAAGAAAAAACTCTTGTATGCAATAAAACACACTTGCACACTAACACCCCTAGGGTTACATCCACTTGTTGCCTTTCAAAATTAGGCCATATTGCATGTTAGGTCTCTTTGGGCAAAACAATACAAATCAATTGATCATAGTCCCTCGATGACGCTTTCAAAAAGTTGCCTAAAATGATCAAGTCCCTTTCAAAGAAAAATTGCCCAAGGATACTTAGCACTATTGCAATTATGGTCTAAACGATGACCCGCGCCCGTCCCTTTCACATCCTAACACAAGATTGTCCACCAAATTCAATGGTGGAACAAAATTGTTAAAAGGGTTAAAACATAACAAAAATCTTTGAGAACTTTAGGGTAGATCGCGCTTAAGTACTTGTCAACTTGCAAAACAAAACACTTTCCTATTTTTCAAATCACACATCACTACACTTTCAAAACAACTTTCAAAAAACTTGAAACATCTTTTCAAAAATACAAACACCTTTTGTAAAACATTCGAGTAAAGAATTGTTACAAGGTTAGCCTAGACAAGGCATCTTTTTCAAAACATTTTCAAAGCCACACACAAAGCACCATTTCAAACAATTGAAAACCAAGGCAAGTTGATCTAAGCAAGTACCTAAGAGCCCATGGATAACCATGGATAGAAAGGGTGCTAATACCTTCCCTTTCTGTAATCTACTCCCCGAACCCAAGAAAAATCTCAAAGGTTTTTGCTGTGCTTTTTAAACCTTTCCTTAGGATAAAATAAAAAGTCGGTGGCGACTCTTGCTCAACCGAAACATTTGCGAAAACAAACGCAAAACCATAGTCAGTTCTCCCACCGTATCACACTAATATATGTATTTTATTGCAACTTTATATATTTTAGGTGATTGGTTTAATCTAAGATTGAAAAAAACAAGTAAAAAGAGTCACAATGCACGTGTTAATAACTTAAAAGACTCACAGACCATCTTATTACAATAAAATAACTTAAAGGATCCCTGATATATTTTTGCCAATATTATATATCTTAAGTTTATAAGATCATTTAAAAGTTTTCAAAAAATTTTATTGTTGAACTATGAAATAAAAGAGTACTAATATTAAATATGTAATGATTTAACATTGATGTAATTTTTATTTTAAAAATTAATAGACATTTATACAGAAATATGGTGGGATGGATACTAAGGTGTCCGTATCTGCATCCATGTCTGCTTATTTAAAGGGTAATTATTCGTGCACGTACTCATTTTTGTGGATTTTTATCCTACCTGTACAAAAATAGGACGGGATGTTACTAAGGTGTCCATACCCGCACTCATATCCGCTAATTTAAATGAATAATTATCCGCGCTCGTACCCATTTTTTTCGGATTTTTATCCTACCTTTTATGAATATTTTTGTTGATACTCACTTAGAATGTGCCAAATTACCATACCTAATAGTATATTTCAATTAATTTCTAAATTATTTAATAATTATATGAAAATGATTTATTTTTATAATTTGAGATTATAAAATCAAAGTTTTTTTTATTAAATTGATGTATCGTAGATTGATTTGATACTAGTATTATTATCAATAATCTTTAGATTATAAAGTCAAACTTTGAATTGAATTTTTTTTTAAAATATATTTTACAATCATTTTTACTTAGGAAAATTAAATATTAAATACAATTAATCTCTTATATTTATATGGATTGCAATGATAATAAATATAGTATATAGTCTGATTTACAAAATTAATTTCTATATTTTAAATTCAAATAGTTTTAGTCTCTCTCACGTTCTTTTATAAAAAATCGATGAGATTTTTGTTTTTTAACATATATTTTTATCTATAACTAATAAGATATATGTGCTCCGCACAGATACATTTATTTGATATTATATAAAATATATTTAAAAATATGTAAATTTGAAATGAATGATTTAATTATAAATGAATAATAATCATAAAAATTCAACTATATTAAATAACCATATATAAAAAAGGACATGTGAGTTAGAGGGAAAAAAAATGAAATTTCAACAAATACAAATATAAAATTTTAGATATATATGCAAAATTTAAAATAATTTACTTATTTATAAAATGAATAATAATCATATAGATTTAATTATATTAAATAATCATACAAAAATAAGAAAAAATAATAATCATAAGATGGAGAAAAAAATAATATTTAAAAATAATGAATTTATCTCTCAAATTAAATAATGGTTGATTAAATTCTAAAAATAACTTATAGTTTTAATTGAAAATTTAATTTATTTATATGCACTAATATGAATTGATATATTTAGTTTTGTAATGCAATTGATCATATTAAATAAAAAGAATATTAAAACTTTTAAATAATTAATTATTTTTAAACATATGATAAATCATCATTCAAAAAAATAACCGTAGTTATTTATTATAAATATATCACAACGGTAGAACAAATCAATTGTAGTCATAATCTTTTAAAAGAATAATATATATGAGGAAGTTGAGATTCGAACGCATAAAAATTTGATGATATCACTACAATTGGTTCCAAAACCATTGTTATATACAATTAATTTTTAATTAAAAAACAAAAAATAATATAATATGATCTTAATTTAAAGATGTTATCACATGATATAAAAGAACTGTAGTGATCTTAACGTTATTATTTACGCGTTTTGTAACAGTGATATGTAGTGATCTTAACGTTATTATTTACGCGTTTTGTAACATTGATAATAGAAAAATATTTCTATAACTCTATGTGTGGTTTTATATAGTAAAGATAGACTAAACTTGAAACTGGGCACTTGAATCAGCCTCTAGCTTGGAATAGAAATCACGTTCCTCCTTTGAAAATTCCACTTTTTTCAACTCCACATATTTAGGTGGCAAAGATATAATAGGCTCCGCATCAAGAAGTGAGCCTATAGAAAATGATCACACTTGCATGGTCACAAACAAATTTCAATCTAATGCAAGTGACAGTCATTCAATTTAATGAATTAAGTGTCAGTTCAAATATCCACTATATAATCAAGTTGAATGCATGGTAATTAATTGTTTTCGATACTCAATTATAGTAGATACCATTACAATGTTACTGATACAGAGTATCACAACACATGTATTAATGCAAAGCCAGCGTAAGTACTCTCATGATAATTAAAAATGCAGAAAAATAGGGTCAAACACATGAAGAATCAAGAGCTTCTGCATTGACAAAAAAAGAATTTTTTTTTTTTAAATAATCATATTTTTTAAATTTTTTTTTCAAATAACTACATTTTTAAAAAAAAATTATCAAACTAACCATTTTTTAAACAAAAACAATTCGTCACACAAAGGAGTAACTACTCTGACGCATGCATACAATTTAAAGAGGAGGCGCCACACTGCATGACTTCTCCTCCTCTGTAAAGTCATGCAGTGTGGCGCATGCATGTAATGTTAGAGAGGAGGCGCCATCTAGTGTGGCATGATAGTGTTATATGGTTTTCTATAAATGCAACCACTCATCCTCTTCACTTTTTCACACCATTTGTCACATAACTCTTAAAAAATGTCTTCCACTCCCTTGCCAAGGTTTTCACTTATCAAAAGAGATGTACTTGTTATTTTTTCAGCGACAAAACCTCTGGTGAAGATCAAACTCTGGAACACGCAGACGTTCGAGCATTTTCAGAAGCACTTGATTCGCTGGTTGGAAGGAGACATTTCTGAATGTGAACAGATCAGAAAAATAGAAAGGAAAATTATAGTGAAGAATGAAAATGGAGTAAGTCGATCATGGAAAAATGTGAGATGTGATGTTGATGTCATGATGATGATGCTTGGACCAGACAATATTATGTTGATGTTTTTTATCTCTTAGATATTGTGATTTGTTTAGTTATTTTGTTTGTTTATCATATTGTTGTGTTGTTGTCCTCTATTTATGGTGGTGTAATTTTTTGGGTCATTATGTGAAGGTTGTTGTAACCGAATGATAAATTGAACACGAAATGATAATCCGAATTTAAATTGAAATTTCTTGCATACAACAAATTAATTACTCTGGAAAGTTTGCTATAAAAAAGTTAGGTTCTAGAGCTAAACCCAATATTTGGACAATTTTTTCGATTGTGTCCAGGAAGACGACATGTATTGCATATTCTTATAATTTTGTTAACCGTATCCATTTCAGTTCTAATACGAGTGCTATTGGGGCACCTCTTTTTCTTCCATCGCATTTGTTCATTGTGCCAAACAATGTCCCCTTGATAAGCAGACCAATAATCCTCATTTGCCAACACATAGAAGGTATTGATGTACACACTTAAAACGCTCTTTACAGTGTAAATGGGGGATATATATTGTATTGGGTCCAAGCGAACATGCGAACATGCCACAATGACATGAGAGTAAGGCATGCGAAATGCTTGAAAATTTTCGCAATCACACCAATCTTTATCTAGCTCGACCCAATAATATCCCCTTGGCCTTCCCTCATTATGATCCATTGTCTCTTGTATACTAAACCAACCTTTAATACGATTAAACACAGTGACACTATGAGTGTTTGCTTTCGCAACTTCCTCGTTAAATGTTTTCAGTGTGCATTTATTGAACAACTGCCCTGATTGTAACATTGCCCTCCATTTTGAACTTCTTGTGTCAAACAATGACTCCATCCTAAAATATGTTGATAGATCTGGCGCTTCAAGTCTAAATATGTGCACTATACACTCTACCATCAACACCATCAGATCCATACAACATGGATCCAGCGCCTCCATCATGCAGTCCCCACCATAGACTCTCCAGATGCCTTCTCACCAGATTCTAACGCACCCTGGGCCAGCTTATTTAGGCCTGACAAATTTCAAACATTGTACCCCCTTTATTATTTTTTAGCAGACCCGTTTGCGTTTTCCTGTTCTACTTTTTTAGTTTGTTATGTTTATTTGTTTCATATTTTACTTTCAAGATTTAATCTTCTTTTAATAAATAAATAAAATCACAAAAAACATTAGGTTAGTATTTTTATTAATTAACTAATTTTGTAAATAAACTAATTAATTACTTTAATATTTTGTTTAATTTAAAATCAATAGACTTAAGATTCTAATCAATTTTAGTTTTATTTCTCAAAAAAAAAAAAAACCAAAAAATCATTTGTTCAATGCTTAAGGTTTCAAGACATTTTTTGTATTTTTTTTTATCATTACCATTTAAATTCTAGAAAGAATGTATAGGTTGCATGGGAAGTTTTGTAATCGTTTAGCTTATTTTTCTGTATTTGTCTATTATATAACTGCCCACAGGATGTATTAGCGTATGATTTAATTTTCGCACTTTATATTTTCTGTACATATATTAACTGTTTAGATGTATGCTAATATGATTGTATGGAAAAAGATCAAAATCAAACATTAGAAAAACCTAACATCAAGATAAATAATTGAAACACAATACAATTGCACATGCGCATCTTTAGGGTACTCCCACTTTGGTTTTCTTCGAAAAATAGTCACAACTCTAGAAACGTGAGAGATTTTAGTGTCTACCCTTAGGTTTAAAGATCATAAGTCCCTTGATGACCCTCTCGATGTTGCCTTGATAAAGTGATCTTAAAACTCTAGGGTAGTTACTAAAATTTCTTGCCCAGTTGCCTTTGTGACTATAAATGTCCCTTCGAATGTCCCTCTAAACATCCAACGATAGGGCTATCTACTCACTAATAGTAGGATAGAACTGTATAAAGGAAAAGAGGAAAAGAACGGCCCTTTCGAGTAAAAGTAGATAGCTGTTAGATGCATGCTCAAAAACAATTTTTTTTCACATACACAAAACACTTCCAAAAAAAATTTCAAATGCTTTATCAACAATCTTGAGGACTGATACAAGAATTATCATAAAGCAAACTGCCTTACTATTGGCATTTCAAAATACTTTGAAAACATACAAAGCACAAGGTATTTGAAAATGAGCTAAGCATCTAAGAGCCCGTAGATAACTACAGATGAAAAGGGTGCTAACACCTTCCCTTTCCATAATCTACCCCCTTACTCAGAAAACTCTCAAAAGTTCTTTTTCTATTCTTTTCACCCTTTTCTTTGTTGGATAAAAGAAAATTCAGTGGCGACTCTTGCTTACCGCGACATTTATAAACACAAATACAAAACCAGTATAACAATTGGTTCTACCACCGTATCACACATGGTGATGATGACATGTCCATATTTGGCATGACAAATGGCAATGCCACTTACTATGTTGATCTTAAGAAGGAAACTTGCTCATGTAGGATGTGGGAATTAATTGGCATGCCTTGCATCCATGTAAATGTATGCATTTGGAACATCAAGAAAAAGCCTGAGGATTATGTTGTTGGATGTTATAGGTTTGACTGTTAACTGCATTTTATAGTGTGTCAACTGCATTTTATGGTGCGCTAATTATTAACTATTAACTGTTGTTGGGTGTAACAGGAAATCAACTTTTATAGAGACATACTCACACATTGTGTATCTAACTAATGGACAATAATTGTGGCCTGTGGATGACCAGAATAAAGTGGAACCACCAGTTATGAGAAGAGCAATAGGAAGGCAAAAAAAAAAAACAGAGGAACAAAACAAATGATGAACCTAGGAATCCACATATACTGCCAAGGAGGTTTTCCACTATCACTTATGCAAAATGTGGTGCTATGGGACATAACAAGAGGAGCTGTAAAGGTAAAATGATTGTAGATAGGGAAATTCCAAAAGGTGGAAATAAGGATACGAAGGTGGCTAAGTCTAAGAAATTTACCCTTGAGAAGCAAGTACAAATTGGTCAAAGTTCACAAGCTACTCAGCCCAATCAAAAGTAGTGTACTTTAATCTAAGTATATTTTAACTCAAGCTGTGTTTGGAGCGTTATTTTGGTTGTACTAGGTATATGAAAACAATTGTATGAAAACAAGTCTTATTTTGGTTGTCACATTACAGGTCAAAAACAATTATTGTATTAATCTGGTTGTACTCTATTAATGTGTTATGATATTATGGTATGAATACTGGTGTTATTATATTGATTACAATATTCTGTTATAAGGCTGAATATTGGTGTTATTGTATTGATTACAATATTATGTTATAAGGCACATTGCTGACAAAATGGAGTCAAGTTATAGATACATAAATTGTGTCAAATAGGAGTCAAATTATAAGACACATAACTGTCAAAAGACCTAACCATTACACCATGACACAACAACAGACCTAACCATTATACTGTTATACAACGACAGACCTAACCATTACACCATTATACAATAATAGACCTAAACATTAGACTATTACACAAAATAAAACCTACTAAAATATATCTTATTTCATCAATGTTGTTCCAACAAATGCAAACAACATGACAAAAAACAATATCCAATTAATTTTCAATTTCTTCTTCATGATATTAATCTTCATCTTCAATTCGTCCTCCTTTGTTTTGTAGGTGTTGACCATCTCCTTCTCTTCATTCAAGTTCTTTAATAGTGCAAATATTAACTCATTTTCTCTATGATTCATCTCCTCGTCCAACCAAGCAAAATGTGTGCATTTTTTGTATCCTTGAATCTGTTCAGACCAAAAAACACAAAGATGAATGAATACCCAAACCAATTACAAGGGAAGAATAACAAAATGATTCATACCTTATACATGTCACATCCATAAAAACGGCGACCTGGGTTCGCATCCGTCTATGCCGTCATCAACGGAGCATCTAGACCACACTTTTCGACAAACCACAAACGACTTAAAGATTTGCTACCATAGCTGAAGTCAGACTGATGTGACATATGAGGATGTAAGATTCTTGAGGAAGACGGGGAATAGTGGCTTCGATTCAGAGGAAGACGATGAACAAGATTATTCGTTTCTCTTTGATACTTATATTAATTTTAATTCAATTAAAATAATATTGTTTTCAATTAGGATAATGTTACTTTCAATTAATAACATGATTTTAATTAATCTATTGGATTAATTCATAAAATATACAATAATGGTGACATGGATTGAGTGTTATAATGCCACCTCATAAAAATATATGACACATCATCTAAAATGAACGGGGGATCTAGTAGATGCCAAGACATGTTAAATAAAGGGATAAAATTCGCAAATTTTTTAATAGGGGAACCACTTCTTTAGAAACTCCAAACTAAGGGGATCAAAAGTGCATTTAAGCCTTTTAAAAATTAATAGATATTTATACGGAAATAGGGAGGGATGGATACTAAGGTGTCCATATCCGCACCCATGTCCGCTTATTTAAAGGATACTTATTTGTGCACGTACTCATTTTTGCCAATTTTTATCCTACCTGTACGGAAATAGGGCAGGGTGGATACTAAGGTGTCCATATCCATACTCATACTCGCTAATTTAAACGGATAATTATCCGCGTCCGTACCCATTTTTACAGGTTTTTATCCTATCTTTTATGGGTATTTTTGTGGATACTCAATGAGAATGTGTCAAATTACCATCCGTGATAGTATATTAAAATAATTTATTTTTATGATTTGAGATTATAAAGTCTAAGTTTTTTATTAAACTGATGTATCATAGATTGATTTGATATTTTAGTATTATTGTCAATACTCTTTAGATTATAAAGTCAAACTTTGAATTGAATTGTTTTTTAAATATATTTTACAATCATTTTTTACCTAGTAAAATTAAATATTAAATCCAATTAATCTCTTATATTTATATGGATTGCAATGATAATAAAATATAGGATTTTAGTCCCATTTACAAAATTAATTTCTATATTTTAAATTCAAATAATTTTAGTCTCTCTCACATTCTTTTATAAAAAATCAATGAAATTTTTGTTTTTTAACTTATATTTTCATCTATAACTAGTAAGATATTTGTGCTCCCGCACAGATAAATTTATTTGATATTATGTAATATATATTTAGAAACATGTAAATTTGAAATGAATAATTTGATTATAAAAGAATAATAATCATAAAAATTCAACTATATTAATTAACCATATAAAAAAAGGACATGTGAGTTGGAGAAAAAAAATGAAATTTTAACAAATACAAATATAAAAATTTAGATATAAATGCACAGTTTGAAATGATTTACTTATTTGTAAAATGAATAATAATCATATAGATTTAATTATATTAAATAATCACACATAAAGAAGAAAAAATTATAATCGTGAGATGGAGAAAAAAATAATGTTTAAAAATAATGAATCTATCTCTCAAATTAAAATAATAATTAATTAAATTAAAATAGATATTGTGTTGATAGTGACCCGTGAAAAAATAATAATAAATAATAGTAAATGATATGATTCAAAATAAATACTAATATTTCATTGAAATTCTAAAAATAACTTACAGATTTAATTGAAATTTTAATTTATTTATATGCACTAATATGAATTGATAAATTTAGTTTTGTAATACAATGAATATTAAAACTTTTAAATAATTGATCATTTTTAAACACGTAATAAATCATCATTTAAAAAAATTAATTTAAAAAATGTTGATATTTGAATAAATAAATAAAAATGTTGTAAAAATTTTAACCCCTCGTAAATATTTATCTTAAATATAAAAATATAATAATTTAATATATTTTTTAAATATATAATTATTAAATTATTTTAATAATAGCTAAAAAATACTAAAATAGATATACAAAAAATAAAAGGCTTAAATGCAGTTTTGACCCCCCTAGTTTAAGGTTTTTGGAGTTTCGATCCCCCTAGTTTAAAAGCCAGGTTTCTAGTCCCCAAAGTTTTCAAATTTGGGATTTTTGAAGCCCCCTCCATCTGGCTGCCCAAAAAGTGACATGGCACAGGGAGAGTAATGCCACGTATTATTTTTATTTTTTTAAAAAAAAATTTGTTTTTCTTCTCCTCATGGGCAAAATTAAGGTTCGAAAGGAAAAAAAAAATTTAAAAAAAAAAAAAAAAAAAAAAAATACGTGGCATTACTCTCCCTGTGCCATGTCACTTTTTGGGCAGCCAGATGGAGGGGGGCTTCAAAAATCCCAAATTTGAAAACTTTGGGGACTAGAAGCCTGACTTTTAAACTAGGGGGATCGAAACTCCAAAAACCTTAAATTAGGGGGGTCAAAACTGCATTTAAGCCAAAATAAAAAAGTAATACGTCATAATTATTAAATTTGCTTGTATCACTTTCAATTATATCAGTGTAAGCATGTCATTATCCATGTTGTTATATGATATATCATTAACTAAAAATTTGTATAATGAGTTTGACAAGGCCGTTTTTGAAATCTTTATTGTAGTGTCAATGTCAAACGATAAAAAATTTAAAATTGATCTACAATCATAACTCTATACATTATTACGGAAAATTCATTTAACAATAATTGGGAAAGGGATAACATCACGCGGGTCATACCGTTGTTGAGTAGATGTGATTGTAAGTTCGTTGTTTCTATCATGGTCTGGAAACCGTTATTGAAGGACAAGACACGCATACTTATCACAACAATTATACTTATCCACCATTGTGATACTTACACATAGGTACTGGACTCGAAACCCATTAACACAAATTATATAAATCATAAACCATCATTGATCACAATTACAATATATAACCGTTGTGAAAAGTGGCCTGAGTTTATTATATAATATGTAGATTGCTTGTTTTCCCATACACCTCACTAAAGAAATACAAGTTTTCAAATTGTTGAAGAAATCCATAATTTGAAAATTAAGGTATTCTTGAAAACAAACTTAAACAAACCACTATTTTTTCTGATTGCATGTGTCTCATCTTGCATTTCATGCTCTTTTACATATATACTGTGGTTTATTGATCTAACTCCTTCGATACATCGTTATCTTCGATTATAGTTAAATTTCCATTTTCTCCTTCATGACAGTTCAGAACAAAAGAAACTAACAACCACAATCTTCTAATTTTTTTCTTCTCTCTTTATTTCTCTCCACCTCACTCAAAATTGATGCATAATAACATCCAAGAAAAAAATTCATACAAAGATGATAAGAACTTACCGGTGATAATCGAAATGATAGACGTGGCGCGTTTTTGATGAGAGGGAGTGGAAGTCATAGGTGTTGTGATGTTTTAGTGGTGGTGCGGAGCTGATCGATGATGTGTTTAAAACTGAACCATCGGTGGCTTCAAGAATACACTGTAATTTGCATTTTGCTTAATGAATTCCTTCCTCTTCTTTCTCTTTTGATTTCTCTACTTTGGAATTATTGTATTGTTATTTTTTGTTGTTTTTTACCGTTGTTTTTGGTAAACAACCGTTGATCTCCAAAAAGGTAAGGTTTTTGGTTTACTTACGGGATCGATCAAACTAATCCCAGGACATATGCTAATCTTTATGTAAAATGAGTAAGAAGGAAGAACGCACGTTCGACCCAGAGAAAGGATGTTTGAGATTGTTGAAAAGTAAGTAAAAGTGTAAAAATACAAGTAAAAGAAGTAAAAAGATAACTTTGCAGGATAATGATGAAGTAATGTAAAAAGACTTTTAATAAGGAAAAAAGGTGTTTCCAACGTACATTGCTCAGCTTTATCCTTTTTCACGCAGTAGTTACTTGGATAATATTTGAGTGATTTAGTACAATATGTTGAACACACTGAAAATTACACAAGTTTCTTAATTTATACTAAAAGTAGGTAACCGTCAAGGGGACATTCTGCGCTAGGATGAAGACAAGTGTCTTCTGTATGTCCCTCGACCCACAGCTTTTTGCCACGTTGTCTCTTCTCAGACGCTGATGAAAACTGCCTTTCCCTCCAATAATTCAAAATTCAAATGGTCTTCGATCCCTATGTTAAAGCGTGAACACTTTCCCTCAGCCGAGCAACATAATTCTGGTTCAGTCGAATGAGGCCCTGGTCGAAGATTGTTATCATAACTTAGATATTTTTCCTTAAGTTATCTCATGCGTCGAATCATACCTCCTGGTCTGGTTCATTTCCAGTTGTTTGGTCCAAAAATACCAAATATATTAAGTGTCAAATTTGGGAGCCAACAATTGCCCCCCAAGAATGTCTATTTCAATGCTCAAAGAAATAGCCATTCTTTGAACTTCCCATTCGACACCTGTCTTCCCAGTTATCCACCAAGTCTTAACGTGTGCTTTTCGCCTTCCAACAGCTGTTATACTTGGTAAAAACCATCATTACTTTTCTCCAAAATGTCTCTTCAAAACTGCCGTTACCACGCTTGCCATGATGACCATATTCCTATAACCTAGGCAAGCATGTCCCAACATTTCCCAATGCCTGCACGGTAACCGTTTCACGTTTCGCCACTTGTCCCACTACCTGCGAAACATTAAATGGTCTTGACGAGACAACTCCTTCTTCTGAAGGCTATAAATACTTCCAAGCTTTTCTATTTGGAACTTTTATCATTTCCAGCTTTTCCAAATCCCTTGCATTCTCACAACATTGTACTGTCAACTTCGCTCTTTCTCTCAAATCCTTAACAATGGCCTTTCTCTCTAATGCTCCAAACAACCCTCAACCCAAAAACGCCGATGATGTCCAGAAACCACCGGAGGTCTTTTCCACCAACCCTCCTTCTTCCTCGACTAACAAGTACATTGCTAAACCTATGACTAGAGAATTGCGAGAGGCCTATGATTCTCAACTCCTTATTCCCATAAGATACGGAGGAAACATGTATGCTATGTCCGGTCCGTTATCTTCATGCATCGAAAATCCCTTAAAAAACCGCACCTTTTTTCCTACACACCTAAGGCTTAGACCCATAGGTTGCGCCAAAAAACCTAGGGATGACCCCGAAGATGCCACTCCGGCGAACCAGCAGCATCCTCAGACTACAGAGGATATCAACCTCCAGTTCATGTACAAGTGGAATCGAATCTTTCACTCAAACCCTAATCTTTCTTCTGAATATTCAGACTGGCTGAGTAAGATGGAGAGGGTGCAAGCTTCTGCTTGGAAGGAGATGGGCATTTATGACCTGGTGATGTTGTTGAAGACCAGATTGCCTTACTGCCCCCTTATACTAGTATCTTCATTGTACTTTTGGGATAATGCACATTTCACTTTTCATCTTCCTTGTGGGATGATGACCCCTACTTTATTCGACATAGCTGCCATCACTGGTCTTCGACCCACTGGTGACTATTTTGACCCTGAAGACTTGTCTGAGGATCCTATTGGGTTTGCTGCTACAAAACCCACTTATACTACCTTTATAAACCACTTTCATGGAAAAACCTCTAATACCGTGTCGGAGGTGGACCATATAGCCTTCTTGGCTATGTGGCTGTTTTGATTTGTTTTTTGTACTAAGTCACTGCAGGTGATGAAAAAGATGTTGACGCTCGCAACGCAGCTGCACCACAAATATCCTCTTTGCTTGGCCGAATTGATTTTGGCCAACTTATATGAGTCCATCAGTAATGGTGTGACTCAACTTAAGGTTCTAGAAGACAGGGGAAGCTTGCTGCTATCTGGTCCCTTTTGTCTTCTGCAACTGTGGCTTAACGCCACCTTCGAATCTTTCCTTCCCCAGAAGAACAAGATCAACGAAGAGGCTCCTGAGATTCTGAACAGGAGAGTTGAGGGCACCAGGCTTGCATTACTAACTCCCACTGATGAAGGCCAACAGTTTCAAAAGGCTTTCACCAGCTTCATAATGATGTTTGCGGAGAGAAAGATATTTGTTTCGACTATGGCTCCCTTTGCCAGTCGAAAAGTTGGTCCGGAATGGTTTACCAGGCCATACCCTTCGAATGTGAAGGATGACGTGACTGATGAGTTCGTGAGCATGTGGGAATCGTTCCTGCGCCCCAGGATCATGCACATAAGATTCAAGAGCTCAAAAAATCAATTGAGCTTGATTGCTTATCAACCAAATCTTGTCTCTCGACAATTTGGTATTGCTCAATCACTCCCTTCACCTATTTACTCTCGAGAGAAGCTGCTGCTTTTTTACAATGCAGATTACTCGAAAGATGCCGCTACCAAGCACATTGGTAGGTATTCTGGTCGAACTATACTGACCTTGTTCGACTTCAACCTTTATTTCCTGAGTTCCATCACTTTTGAGACGTGGTGGAAACAGTACTATGACGAAGAGTTCTTCAATGAGAAGGACTTCGCCCACCATCTACATGAGGCGTTCAAGCTGGTTCTCGACAGAGTCAAGAAAGGTATCCTTTTTCCATCTCTTCGTCTTAGATTTGTTTTTCGACACTTAATTAACTATATTTGTTTTGCCTTCTGTTTAGCTGTCAAAAGGGTCACCTCAAAGAAAACCGCAGAGAGTACAAAAGGGGGAGATTCTACTGTCAACCCCTCTCCTAAGGTACTTACCTTTCCTTTTTACCCTTAGTTTTATTTGACATAGGTATTGATCCTCTCGACTTGATTTCCTGGGTATTCAAAAACCTACCCCTAAAAAACGGAAGGTTCAAGAGATCCAAATCTCTAGCGATGAAGAAGAAGAGGAGTCCCCTTATGTTCCTTTGCAGAGACGAAGATTGAAAAACCAGCTCCTGCCGTCGAACCCCGTCCAAAAATCAGGATTAAAACTACAGCTGTGAGGCTTCCTCCTGTAATCATCAATGAACCTACTGAACAGGAGGTGATCGCTAGGTTAAACAATCCCAGCGAAAGTGACAACTCTAGTCCTGGTGCTGAAATCCCAGTCCAAGTATTTACTTCGACTTCTTATTATTTATTCCTCCATTCTCTTTTGTTTGTGAGGATTCTAAAAGAAACAAATTCTTTCTATTTTCCAGGACATTGCTGGCACTTCCACACGAATTCCTACTCATGTCGAGGATTCAGTCACTCTCTTGAATAGCGAAGGGGATCCTACTTATAGGCCCTCTTCAGCGAAAGACTCCTTTATGAGTTCAGTTGACAAAGTAAATCAGACTTCTGAACCCCAGCCCGAAATCATAGAAGAGGATGATGAAGAAGAAGCTGCAGCAAACTAAGAGGAGATTAGGATTCCGCTGGTCAAAGTGCAAGAGACTGAGGAGGAAGGTATCCCTGGCGTCGAAACTGAAACAGAGAGGGAAAATGTAGAGATCCCAGGAGCTGAGGGTGAAGAAGTTTTTGCTGAAGGAAACCAAAATCCTCCAGGCACTGAAGCAATTCCAACTCAAGTAGCCAACATGGTTATTACATCCAACGAAAGTATCCCTTCGACGGGATTTAGAACCAAAGAGGATTTGGCTTTACTGAAGCAACAAAATCCGTTAGGTTATTTGACTGCAATTCTGGAGGGTCAAGAGAGTTCCTCTGATTGCAGTGCTTCGACTGCATCTGGAAGATCTACTTCAACTTCCCCTCTCGATGAGGCTCTTCAAAAGGTTAAAGCACAAATCTTTAAAAGAGATTTGATGTTAACTTTAGAGGGTGAACCAGCAGCTCCTTCCTTTCTGAAGACTATCTTGAAAGCTGTCGATCTTCTTGTTGCTCCTCCGGATGTAGCCAGTGTAATCTTGGATTTACTCTCTATTGTTGATCAGGTATCAGTGGATTACAATCGCCAGAGAATTCTCAATCGTGAGATCGAAGAAGCCAATGGTCAAGTGGATGCTGCTTGGCATGCTGCTACTGAATCTGCTTCTAGAGTAAAGGACTTGTCGAAGGCCCAGGAGGCTACGCAAAAGGCGGTCAAGGATATTGATCAAAACAATGTTCAATGAGAGCACAGATTGCAGAGTTGGAAGAAAAATTTGCTGCCAACGAAAAAAAGAAAGAGGAGATTCTTGCTGTGAACAATGAATCAGAAAGCAAAGAAGAATTGGCTGAAGGGTTAAAACACACCGATCGAGCTCAATCTCTGGATGCTAAGCTCGAAACCCTTCACCAATAGAAATCTCTATGTGATCGACGACTAGAGTTATAGAGAATCAAGTATCTTCAGATTAAAGCTAACCTTCCCTTTTGAATCTTGTTTCTCTCAATTATGTAATCACTTTCTGTAACGATTTCAGAGCCATTTTGGCACTCTTAATGAAAAAAATTTAAGTTTCCATTTTGGCATTCTTTATAATCAGTGGTTATATATTATTTATTTTTATCTCTTGAAGCATGGGTCTATACGTTTCAAGTATTTACCATTTACCTTCAAGAGTCTTTGATCTTCGCTTAATTCTTCGATCTCATAGGCTCCGCCTGAGAATGCTTGCACAATTATAAAAGGTCCTTCCCACTTAGGGGACCATTTTCCCAAGCTTCTGTCTTTTCGATCTATTGGGAGTATTACTTTCCAAACTAGATCTTCAGGCTGAAACGTCTTGGACTTTACCCTTCAATTGTAGGATTTCTCGACTCGCTTCTACTGTAGTCACAAAAGATTCAAAGCTTTCAACCTTTCTTCGTCTAAGTCTACTAGTTCATCTAACATCATGCTCCAGTAGACTTCAGAGGGGATCTCATGATGTATCTAAATCCTTGTCGCTTGCAAGTGGATTTCCACTGGTAACACTGCATCATGACCATAGGTTAGGTGAAATGGTGTTGTTCCCGTGGCTTCGATGGCTTCGATTCAGAGGAAGACGATGAACAAGATTATTCGTTTCTCTTTGATACTTATATTAATTTTAATTCAATTAAAATAATATTATTTTCAATTAGAATAATGTTATTTTCAATTAATAACATGATTTTAATTAATCTATTGGATTAATTCATAAAATATACAATAATGGTGACATGGATTGAGTGTTATAATGCCACCTCATTAAAATATATGACACATCATCTAAAATGGACGGGGGATCTAGTAGATGCCAAGACATGTTAAATAAAGGGATAAAATTCGCAAGTTTTTTAATAGGGGAACCACTTCTTTAGAAACTCCAAACTAAGGGGATCAAAAGTGCATTTAAGCCTTTTAAAAATTAATAGATATTTATACGGAAATAGGGAGGGATGGATACTAAGGTGTCCATATCCGCACCCATGTCCGCTTATTTAAAGGATACTTATTTGTGCACGTACTCATTTTTGCCAATTTTTATCCTACCTGTACGGAAATAGGGCATGGTGGATACTAAGGTGTCCATATCCATACTCATACTCGCTAATTTAAACAGATAATTATCCGCGTCCGTACCCATTTTTACAGGTTTTTATCCTATCTTTTATGGGTATTTTTGTGGATACTCAATGAGAATGTGTCAAATTACCATCCGTGATAGTATATTAAAATAATTTATTTTTATGATTTGAGATTATAAAGTCTAAGTTTTTTATTAAACTGATGTATCATAGATTGATTTGATATTTTAGTATTATTGTCAATACTCTTTAGATTATAAAGTCAAACTTTGAATTGAATTGTTTTTTAAATATATTTTACAATCATTTTTTACCTAGGAAAATTAAATATTAGATCCAATTAATCTCTTATATTTATATGGATTGCAATGATAATAAAATATAGGATTTTAGTCCCATTTACAAAATTGATTTCTATATTTTAAATTCAAATAATTTTAGTCTCTCTCACATTCTTTTATAAAAAATCAATGAAATTTTTGTTTTTTAACTTATATTTTCATCTATAACTAGTAAGATATTTGTGCTCCCGCACGGATTAATTTATTTGATATTATGTAATATATATTTAGAAACATTTAAATTTGAAATGAATAATTTCATTACAAAAGAATAATAATCATAAAAATTCAACTATATTAATTAACCATATAAAAAAAAGGACATGTGAGTTGGAGAAAAAAAAATGAAATTTTAACAAATACAAATATAAAAATTTAGATATAAATGCACAATTTGAAATGATTTACTTATTTGTAAAATGAATAATAATCATATAGATTTAATTATATTAAATAATCACACATAAAGAAGAAAAAATAATAATCGTGAGATGGAGAAAAAAATAATGTTTAAAAATAATAAATTTATCTCTCAAATTAAAATAATAATTAATTAAATTAAAATAGATATTGTGTTGATAGTGACCCGTGAAAAAATAATAATAAATAATAGTAAATGATATGATTCAAAATAAATACTAATATTTCATTGAAATTCTAAAAATAACTTACAGTTTTAATTGAAATTTTAATTTATTTATATGCACTAATATGAATTGATAAATTTAGTTTTGTAATACAATGAATATTAAAACTTTTAAATAATTGATCATTTTTAAACACGTAATAAATCATCATTTAAAAACGCCGATGATGTCCAGAAACCACCGGAGGTCTTTTCCACCAATCCTCCTTCTTCCTCGACTAACAAGTACATTGCTAAACCTATGACCAGAGAATGGCGAGAGGCCTATGATTCTCAACTCCTTATTCCCATCAGATACGGCGGAAACATGTATGCTTTGTCCGGTCCGTTATCTTCATGCGTAGAAAATCCCTTAAAAAACCGCGCCTTTTTTCCTACACACCCAAGGCTTAGACCCATAGGTTGCGCCAAAAAACCTAGGGATGACCCCGAAGACGCCACTACGGCTAACCAGCAGCATCCTCAGACTACAGAGGATATCAACCTCCAGTTCATGAACAAGGGGAATCGAATCTTTCGCTCAAGCCCTAATCTTTCTTCTGAATATTCAGACTGGCTGAGTAAGATGGAGAGGGTTCAAGCTTCTGTTTGGAAGGAGATGGACATTTATGACCTGGTGATGCTGCCGAAGACCGGATTGCCTTACTGCCCCCTTATGCTGGTATTTTCATTGTACTTTTAGTATAGTGCACATTTCACTTTTCATCTTCCTTGTGGGATGATGACCCCTACTTTATTCGACATAGCTGTCATCACTGGTCTTCGACCCGCTGGTGACTATTTCGACCCTGAAGACTTGTCTGAGGATCCTATTGGGTTTGCTGCTACAAAACCCACTTATACTACCTTTATAAACCAATTTCATGGCAAAACCTCTAATACCGTGTCGGAGGTGGAGCATATAGCCTTATTGGCTATGTGGCTATCTCGATTTGTTTTTTGTACTAAGTCATTGCAGGTGACAAAAAAGATGTTGACGCTCGCAACGCAGCTGCACCACAAATATCCTCTTTGCTTGGACGAATTGATTCTGGCCAACTTATATGAGTCCATCAGTAATGGTGTGACTCAACTTAAGGTTCTAGGAGACAGGGGAAGCTTGCTGCTATCCGGTCCCTTTTGGCTTCTGCAACTGTGGCTTAACGCCACCTTCGAATCTTTCCTTCCCCAAAAGAACAAGATCAACAAAGAGGCTCCTGAGATTCTGAACAGGAGAGTCGAGGGCACCAGGCTTGCATTACTAACTCCCACTGATGAAGGCCAACAGTTTCAAAAGGCTTTCACCAGCTTCATAATGATGTTTGCAGAGAGAAAGAGCTTTGTTTCGACTATGGCTCACTTTGCCAATTGAAAAGTTGGTCCAGAATGGTTTACCAGGCCATACCCTTCGAATGTGGAGGATGACATGACTAATGAGTTCGTGAGCATGTGGGAATCGTTCATGCGCCCCAGGATCATGCACATAAGATTCAAGAGCTCAAAAAATAAATTGAGCTTGATTGCTTATCAACCAAATCTTGTCTCTCGATAATTTGGTATTGCTCAATCACTCCCTTCACCCATTTACTCTGGAGAGAAGCTGCTGCTTTTTTACAATGCAGATTACTCGAAAGATGCCACTACCAAGCACATTGGTAGGTATTCTGGTCGAACTATACTGACCTTGTTCGACTTGAACCTTCATTTCCTGAGTTCCATCACTTTTGAGACGTGGTGGAAACAATATTATGACGAAGAGTTCTTCAATGAGAAGGACTTCGCCCACCATCTACGTGAGGCGTTCAAGCTGGTTCTCGACAGAGTCAAGAAAGGTATCCTTTTTCCATCTCTTCGTCTTAGATTTGTTTTTCGACACTTAATTAACTATAGTTGTTTTGCCTTCTGTTTAGCTGTCAAAAGGGTAACCTCAAAGAAAACCGCTGAGAGTACAAAAGGGGGAGATTCTGCTGTCAACCCCTCTCCTAAGGTACTTACCTTTCCTTTTTATCCTTAGTTTTATTTGACATAGGTATTGATCCTCTCGACTTGATTTCCTGGGTATTCATAAACCTACCCCTAAAAAACGGAAGGTTCAAGAGATCCAAATCTCTAGCGATGAAGAAGAAGAGGAGTCCTCTCATGTTCCTTTGCAGAGACGAAGATTGAAAAAACCAGCTCCTGTCGTCGAACCCCGTCCAAAAATCAGGATTAAAACTACAGCTGTGAGGCTTCCTCCCATAATCATCAATGAACCTACTGAACAGGAGGTGATCGCTAGGTTAAACAATCCCAGCGAAAGTGACAACTCTAGTTCTGGTGCTGAAATCCCAGTCCAAGTATTTACTTCGACTTCTTATTATTTATTCCTCCATTCTCTTTTGTTTGTGAGGATTCTAAAAGAAACAAATTCTTTCTATTTTCCAGGACACTGCTGGCACTTCCACACGAATTCCTACTCATGTCGAAGATTTGGTCACTCTCTTGAATAGAAAAGGGGATCCTACTTATAGGCCCTCTTCAGCGAAAGACTCCTTTATGAGTTCAGTTGACGAAGTAAATCAGAATTCTGAACCCCAACCCGAAATCATAGAAGAGGCTGATGAAGAAGAAGCTGCAGCAAACCAAAAGGAGATTAGGATTCCGCTGGTCGAAGTGAAAGAGACTGAGGAGGAAGGTATCCCTGGCGTCGAAACTGAAATAGAGAGGGAAAATGTAGAGATCCCAGAAGCTGAGGGTGAAGAAGTTTTTGCTGAAGAAACCAAAATCCTCCAGGCACTGAAGCAATTCTAACTCAGGTAGCCAACATGGTTATTACATCCAACGAAAGTATCCCTTCGACGGGATCCAGAACCAAAGAGGATTTGGCTTTACTGAAGCCACAAAATCCTTTAGGTTATCTGACTGCAATTCTGGAGGGTCGAGAGAGTTCCTCTGATCGCAGAGCTTCGACTGCATCTAGAAGATCTACTTCAACTTCCCCTCTCGACGAGGCTCCTCAAAAGGTTAAAGCACAAATCTTTAAAAGAGATTTGATGTTAACTTTAGAGGGGGAACCAGCAGCTCCTTCCTTTCTGAAGACTATCTTGAAAGCTATCGATCTTCTTGTTGCTCCTCCGGATGTAGCCAGTGTAATCTTGGATTTACTCTCTATTGTTGATCAGGTATCAGCGGATTACAACAGCCAGAGAATTCTTAATCGTGAGATTGAAGAAGCCAATGGTCAAGTGGATGCTGCTTGGCATGCTGCTACTGAATCCGCTTCTAGAGTAAAGGACTTGTCGAAGGCCCAGGAGGCTAGGCAAAAGGCGGTCGAGGAGATTGATCAAAACATTGTTCAATTGAGAGCACAGATTGCAGAGTTGGAAGCAAAAATTGCTGCCAACGGCAAAAAGAAAGAGGAGCTTCTTGCTGTGAACAATGAATCGGAAAGCCAAGAAGAATTGGCTGAAGGGTTAAAACACGCCGATCGAGCTTAATCTCTGGATGCTAAGCTCGAAACCCTTCACCAATCGAAATCTCTATGTGATCGACGACTAGAGTTGCAGAGAATCAAGTATCTTCAGATTAAAGCTAACCCTCCCTTTTGAATCTTGTTTATCTCAATTATGTAATCACTTTCTGTAACGATTTCAGAGCCATTTTGGCACTCTTAATGAAAAAAATTTAAGTTTCCATTTTGGCATTCTTTATAATCAGTGGTTATATATTATTTATTTTTATCTCTTGAAGCATGGGTCTATACGTTTTCAAGTATTTACCATTTACCTTCAAGAGTCTTTGATCTTCTCTTAATTCTTCGATCTCATAGGCTCCGTTGGAGAATGCTTGCACAATTTTAAAAGGTCCTTCCCACTTAGGGGACCATTTTCCCAAGCTTC
Source organism: Vicia faba (assembly GCA_948472305.1). Lineage (NCBI taxonomy): Eukaryota > Viridiplantae > Streptophyta > Magnoliopsida > Fabales > Fabaceae > Vicia > Vicia faba. Next base: position 357,628,480 of record OX451736.1, read on the forward strand.
TGTCTTTTCAATCTATTGGGAGAATTACTTTCCAAAATAGATCTTCAGGCTGAAACGTCTTGGACTTTACCCTTCAATTGTAGGATTTCTCGACTCGCTTCTTCTGTAGTCTCAAAAGATTCAAAGCTTTCAACCTTTCTTCGTCTAAGTCTACTAGTTCATCTAACATCATGCTCCAGTAGACTTCAGAGGGGATCTCATGATGTATCTGAATCCTTGTCGCTTGCAAGTGGATTTCCACTGGTAACACTGCATCATGACCATAGGTTAGGCGAAATGGTGTTGTCCCTGTGATTTCTTTTGGACAAGTTTGACATGCCCACAGGACTTGATCTAGTGTTTTGTGCCAGTTTCTGGGTTTCTTTCCCACATGTTTCTTTATTAAACTGATCACTACTTTGTTTGCTGCTTCGACCTGGCCATTAGTTTGTGCATAATAAGGTGTAGACGTTAACAGTTTAAATCCCATTTCTGCAGCGAAATCTTGCATTTTTCGACCAGTAAAGACTGACCCTTGGTCTGTAGTTATTGTTTCAGGGATTCCAAATATGTATACGATGTACCTTTGAATGAATTCAATGACATTCTCCTGGTCTACATTGACTAAAGGAATCGCTTCGATCCACTTAGTAAAATAATCAATGCCCACCAATATATACTTCTGATTTTTAGAAGATGCTGGTCGAATTTCTCCAATGAGATCCAAAGCCCATCCTCTAAAAGGCCAAGGTTTCACAATCGAGTGAAGTTCATTTGCTGGCACATGTTGAATGCCTGTATGTTTTTGGCATTCTTGGCATCCTTTGGCAAATTCAACACAATCCTTTAACATAGTGGGCCAATATAAGCCTTGTCGAAACAATACCCATTTCATTTTTTGGCCTACTTGGTGTGCTCCACATGCCCCAGCGTGTGTGGTGGAAAGAGCCACATATGCTTCTGTTTCACTTAAGCATTTCAAAAGTACACCTTCTGGTGTTTTCTTAAATAATTCATTTCCCATCAACACATAACTCAATGCTCTGTACTTTATCTTTTGTTCTATCGAAGCTGCTGGATTTTGTAAATAATCCACTACAGGATTTCTCCAATCTTGCTCTGTTAGATTGTCTATGAACGAAATTTCAAAATTTTCATGATCAGTGTATCCTAACTTTGTGGTCTTTAAATCTGATGGAAATAATTTGGTGGCAGTTATTCTTCCTCTAACTTCGATTTCCTGTTGTAGCCTCTCTTTCAAAACTTTATACCCAAAAGCAATTTGTGCCAATTCGTTGGCTGCTTGATTTTCCAATCTGGGTATGTGTCGAATGCTAACTGCCTCGAAGTTTTTCAACAACCGTCTGGCTATTACGAAATACATAATAAGGTTTTCTTTTATGCATTTGTATTCTTTCGTAATTTGTTTTAGGACTAACTCTGAGTCTCCCATTATTTCGACTTGAGTTTCCCCCAATTCCAACAAGATTTCAAGGCCTACGATTAATGCTTCGTATTCAGCCTTATTATTGGAGCAATCCCCATCTATTTTGTACTTAAATGTTGTTGGAATTTTATTTGGAGAAATAATAAGGACTCCTACTCCGACTCCATCTTTAAAGCTATAACCATCAAAGTAAAGTTTCCATGGTTAGATCTCTAAATAATTTAGTGATCTTTCTTGTATGGAGTGGTCGACTATAAAGTCTGTGACCACTTGGCCTTTCATAGCCTTGAGAGGCATAAAAGTTAACGAATATTCAGTTAATGCAAGTGCCCATTTTCCAACTCTACTATGCAAAATGGGTTTTGACAACATATACTTCAAAACGTCAAAATGAGCCGAAACATAAACATTAACTGGCTTTATATATTGCTTAAGTTTTGTACATGAAAAATACAGACATAAACACAATTTTTCAACTTCGTTATATCTAGTTTATGCATCGTTTAAAACTCTACTGAGGTAGTAGATGGGCCTTTCGACACCATGTTCATCCTCCTGAGCCAGCATGTTCCCTTAAGTCTTATCAGACGCAGCTATGTACAGTCTCATACTTCTACTTCGACAAGGAAGCACCAGAATAGGTGGTTTAATGAGGTACTCTTTGATTTTGTCGAAGGCCTCTTGATGTTCTTCCCTCCATTCAAACCCTCCTTTGTTGAGTCGAAGTAATGGCGAGAAGGCTTGCGTTTTCCCACTAAGGTTGGATATAAATCTCCTTAGGAAATTTATCTTCCCAAGTAAGGATTGCAATTCCTTTTTGTTAGTTGGTGCTTTGGCCTGCAAGATAGCTTTGGTCTTGTTTTGGTTTATCTCAATGCCTTTCTTATGGACCACAAAACCTAAGAATTCTCCTGCTTTTACACCAAAAGCACACTTCAGAGGATTCATCTTTAGGACGTAGTGTCTCATCCTCTCAAAGGATTGTCGAAGATGATCCATATGAGCCTTCCCTAAAACAGATTTTACAACAATATCATCAATATAAATTTGCATGAAAGTGTCAATAAAGTCATGGAAGATCAAATTCATGGCTCTTTGGTACGTTGCCCCTGCATTCTTTAGGCCAAAAGGCATCACTACCCATTCATAGGTGCCTAAAGCCCCAGGGCAACGAAAGGCCGTTTTCGATACATCTTCTTCAGCAATGAAGATTTGATTGTATCCAGAGTAGCCATCCAGCATACTCATGTATTCGAAACCAGCGGCAGAATCCACAACCATTTCCGCCACTGGCATTGGATATTCATCTTTGGGTGTTGCAACAGTGAGATCTCTGAAATCGATGCACACCCTCAAGGTACGGTTTTTCTTTATAATAGGTACAATATTTGCAATCCATTCGACATACCTGGTCGTTCTAATGAACTTGCACCTCAGTAGCCTTTCGACCTCCATTTTGATTTTTGATAAAATCTCTGGCGCAAACCGTCTTGGAGTCTTTTTAACGGGTTTCTTTCCAGGCTTTATTGGTAACTGCAGTTCGACCAATCCTCTGTCGAGACCAGGCATCTCGTCATAGACCCACGCGAAGCAGTCCTTGAACTCTTTCAGTAATTTGATCATTTCGATCTTGAGTCCTGGATCCATTTTTATGCTTATGTATGTGGGCCTGTTCACAGGACCTTCGCCTAGATTTACCTCTTCTAGAGGATCTTGCGCCAACATTCTGATATTGTTCGCCAGCGGGTCCTTTTCGAAACCAAGAGGTTTGTCGTCATAGATGGCGTCTAACCTATGGTCTAGAAAGTCTTTCGTTCCCAAGTCGGGAGGCTCTGGGTCGAAATCTTTCCCAGGCCCAGTCTTCGAAAGGACTTGTTCATTGGCTCTGGAAGCCACATATTTAACTTCAGCCTCTAAGGCCGCTATCATTCTGTTTTCGGCCACATATGCCGAAATCTTTTGGAGAGTTGATGACTCAGTCATCATCATTAAACTCGCTTCCCCAGCCTGTTGGCCGTATATCACTGACTCCTCCAAAATCTATGTTGGATAAGTCTTCTTTATCCCACTGAAAACCGTGATCGGAGTGTAGGTATAGGGAGCAGAATGCATTAGGAGTTGGAGTTAAATCAAACTCAGATGGGTTACAAGGCCCTATGTGAGCCAAATTCCTGTCGAAATCATTCTTTCCGACACTATTTATTTCACCCAAGTAATAACTCTGGTCTGCTGCAATGTTCTCCACAATGTCGTCGGGGTGCCACATTATGACCCTTTGGTGCATCGAAGATGGCACTGCTCCAATGCCATGTATCCACTCTCAACCAAGGAGTAGATTGTAGTTGGGCTTTGCTGAAATAACCATGAACATGGTGGGTCGAAGGATTGAGTCCACTTTGAGGTCTAGTTGAATGACACCCATTGTGGTGCTAATGCCCCCTTCATAGTTGGATAAGACCATGTTGTGTGGCTTTATGTCAGCATCTCATTTGCTTAACTTTTCCAGCATGAATTGTGGTATGATATTAATGGTTGCCCCATAATCTACCAGAATTTTGTTTATGGTTACCTCTCCAACCTTTTCTCTAATGAACAGTGGTTTCAGATGGCTCTTCATTGCCTCTGTTGGTGGTTCAAAGAATGCGTTTTGTTCTTCCACGCATCCATGGTTCATTATATAATAACATATTGGCTTGTGTCTAGCCAGTTCTTGTTCAACCATTAGGTCAGTCTCTTTGACTTCGACCTCACGATTATATTCTTGGGGCAGCACAGATATGACGTTAACCATGACGTCTAAACTGTCACTAGAGTCGAAGTTATCTTCATTGTTCGACCCACACTCTTCCGCCCAGGGTGTTGTACCCCAAAATTTGCCCTCCCATTTCCTCAACATTTTCTCATCACAAGACCCTTGGAGCTCAAGATCCAATTAGGGTTTCCTCTGCTCAAGACTTCTCCTTGCATTGTTGACCCAAATTAGGGTTTGTGTTTGCACAAAGATATTTTGACCTAAAATGCCTAAGATGACTTTCATGCTTCATGTTGGACTCCCAAGTTTACCCATACCAAGTTTCAAGTCTTGTTTCCAAATTTTGCCCAGTCAATTGGACAATTGACCTAGAAATCAACTGTATTGGGGAAAAAGTCAACTGTGGCCAATTGACAGTCAAATCTCATGAAAAGTGACCCACATCAATATTATGAACTCATATGAACCATTTGGTCAAGTTTGGATCACAATTCCACAAGAAATTTGATCAGATCACCAAAAGGGCAAAATGGTCATTTTTAGGGTTTTGACTGCACAAAGGCAATTTTTTACTGTTTGACCTAGACAATGGCAAACCAAGCTCACATATGGACTCAAGGACCCCATGGAATTGTCTTTACATGCTCAACAAGTTCAAAAAATCCCAAATATACAAGATTGACAGTTGAATTTCCCAGTCAATTGATCAACTTTGACTGTATACTAAAAAGTCAAACTTTGACTTTTTGGTCAAAATCAAGTGTCAAGATTCATTTTTTATCAAAACATGCCAAATCATGAAACTTGTTCATCAAGAAATCAAGAATTGCAAATTAGGGTTGGAAATGAAGATTTTTCATAACTTAGAATTTTTCTAAGTTATGAAAAACCCTAATTTTTTCCTAATTTTGCCCCACTTTCTCACCAAGATTCATTTGGATTCAAGCAAAATTTAAAACATGAAAGTTGTAGCCTATTGCAAAATCTACAACTTTGATTCACAAAGTTTTCCCAAAAGAAGCTTGTAACTCAAGTTACAATTTTTGGAACAAGGGTACCAAACCATTCTGAACTTAGAGAAAATTTGACCTATTTTAGGCAAGGTTTTTACCTAACTTCAAGACCATTTTTCACATACTTCCACTTGGAATTTCAATTTTCATTTCAAAGATGGATTGTAGTACACATTCCAAGCTTTCCAAAATGTCCAAGAACTCATCAAACAACCTCATGGTTAGGGAGAATCGAATTTGGCAAGTTGGGAAAAACTCACTTTTGATTTGGCCAATTTACATGTTCATACATTTGTGCCATTTTGAATTCAGCTTGCTTCCCTTGATTACAGGTCTTTTATCTCATCTATACTCCAAAATTTAATGCCAATCCTTTGTGCCAAAGTGTTGTTCTATGAGTTCAAACATTATATGCAAGTTTAATCCATTTTTAGATAAAGCATAATATCCATTTTGGAAAAGTTGCACTTTATGTCAAAATGCAAATCCAAGCAAGTACAGCTCAAATCTCCTTGGCATAAGTTTATGGGATAATTACACTGATCAAGACTAAGTGGTGCAGCATAGAATGGGGGCCTGTACAGGCTAGAAACACCAAGTGGACATTTGTTGCTTAAAGTGTAAGAAAACTAGCATAACACAACACAACTTTCATCTCAGTTAAGACAAGCTTAAGCAAAAACTTTGTACACTTTCAAAACATCCATTCTGATCTAGAACACGAGCCAACCATCTCCAACACCCTCCCATTCACAGAATCACCATTGAACTGCCCAAAACAGGGCATTCCTTCAGTTTGAGTTCCATAGCTCAAACCTTCCATGCATTCTTGCTAAAAACACTTCAAACACATCCCACAACATCCCTTGAAGCTATTCCAAACCTCAAACACGACCTGTAACACTCCCAAGCAACATCACCATTTTCATTTTCTTGTTTTGCAGTTGAAGATCCATAGCACGATTCACTTGGTTTCAAGACAAAGTAAAGCTTGGAATAGCATCCCTGGACATCAAGGAAGTTGTACCAATCATCACCTTGCATTGAAGACACCTCCATCACCAGATACAACTTCAACTGAACAAGTAAGTTCATGAACTCGTATCTCTCTATCCAGGCATTGTTAGCTTTAGGTTTGTGAAGAAAACATGTCACATTCATAGCCCTGAACATGCCCATGTAATTAGATTTCATTTATATTATGTATGCTTAGAGAATTTTAAGTCTGAACATTGAATAAAAACTAGGTCAGGAATTGGGGGAGAAGAAATTCTCTCTCATTTCTGAGAGTTAGATTGACTTCTTTATATGTCTAGAATAGTGGCTTCAAGCTCTACAGGTTTCATGTTGGAAGATTTGGCAAAAGATCAAAGAATCAGGAGTTAGAGATTTGAGAAGAAAGGCGCGCGTTTTTGAACAGGTTTGTCTGAAGGTTGAAGACAACAACCTTTGGGCTGGGCCTGATTTGTCATTTCTGTTCACACCCCATTTTTACTTTTGAACCCCCCTGGCCCTTTGAGCTTATTTTTATGATTTTTTGACTTTTTCTTTTTTGTCCTGACTTATTTATTTTTTCTTATAATATTAAAAATATAAAAAATATTTTTTACACCATTTTTATATTTATTAGGTATTTATTTGTTTAGATTAATATTTGTACATAAATAAATATATAAACATACTTTTATTTGAAAAATACTAAAATAATGCAAATACATTTTATTTTCCATTTTTATTTCATTTTATCTTCTGAAAATATTTTATATAAAATATACTTTTTTATAAATATTAAATATTATTATTTTTGTATATATAATATATAGTTAATAAATAATACAAATACATCCATATTTATTAGCATATTTAGAAAAATACAAAATATACACATTTTATTTTTTTATTAATATTTAATATTAAAAAATACCTTTTTACAAATACACTTCATTTTTATTTTATTTTTGTATATAATAAATAAATATTGTACATATTAAATAATTAATACCTTTTATTAAATAAATTAGGGTTTTGCCCTAAACATAAAAAACTCCAAAAAAAATAATACTTTTTATTTTGTTTATTTGGCATATAAAAATACCTTTTTTCATACACATAAAAACATTTTTTTTTGCATCTTGCATATTTATTCTTATTTTATTTAATTATTGTATATTAAGTATCTTGTAAATTCCCAAATTGATGTAATAGTCTAGGTTTAAATTCCTTATCAAAATACTCCCCATTTGAACATTTGTACCCCCCTTCCCATATTGTGTTGTAATAACTTAGGAACTTTATTTTTCGCACTTTAATGCTTTCTAATTATACCATGTTAGAATTAGGGTTTCTATGCAAATCAATTAACCAAAGTAGTTTGACCTAATTTCAAAGATAAACAAGCATGAAAATGGACAACACTAATCACACTTGCACCCCTAGGGTATTCCACTTGTTGCCTTCAATAAATGGCCATATTGCATGTTAGGTCTCTTTGGGCAAAACAAACAATCAAAGGATCATAGTCCCTCGATGACGCTTTCGAAAGTTGCCTAAAAATGATCAAGTCCCTTAAAGGAAAAATTGCCCAAAGATACTTGGCACCATTGCAATTATGGTCTAAACGATGACCCGTGACCGTCCCTTTCACATCCTAACACAAGATTGTCCACCAAATGCAATGGTGGAACAAAATTGTTAAAAGGGTTAAAACATAGTAGAAATCTTTGAGAAATTTAGGAGTAAACAAACTCTTAGTTACTTGAATTAAACTTGCAAAACAAAACACTTGCCTATTTTGAAAACCACACATCACAACACTTTCAAAACAAACTTTCAAAAACAAATGAAAACCTTTTCAAAAGACATACACCTTTGTATACATCCCAACATGGATCATTACAAAGGTTGCCACCACATTGGCTTCTTTTCAAAACATTTTCAAACCCACGCACACAAAGCACCATTTCAAACAATTGAAAATTAAGGCAAGTTGATCTAAGCAAGTAACTAAGAGCCCATGGATAACCATGGATAGAAAGGGTGTTAATACCTTCCCTTTCTATAATCTACTCCCCGAACCCAAGAAAACATCTCAAAGGTTTTTTCTGTGCTTTTTAACCTTTCCTTAGGATAAAATAAAAAGTCGATGGTGACTCTTGCTCAACCGAAACATTTGCGAAAACTAACGCAAAACCATAGTCAGTTCTCCCACCGTATCACAGAACTGGCGACTCTGCTGAGGAAAAATTTAAAAGTGGAGTAACCTTAGGGCTTAGATCACCCTCTTGCATGACTATTTGTTTGTCTTAATTGCTTTATATCTTGGCTCTCTTGTTTGGGTTTGCAATCCTACACCCGGATTTTGGGAAACATTCATAGATAGCAATACGTTATGGAAACTGTGCGGGATATACCGACACGGTCGAAGCAATAGCTATATTAGTGCGACATATTTGTGAGTACCGGTAACCCTTGAGTTCAATCAAGGAGAGTACGGGGCCGCTGAGTGATGTCACTAAGCACTAATGACCTAGAACCTTACTTGACCATCTTGGCCTTTTATTAGGGGTAGTGAGATGACCGGCTTTGGTGCAGTCCGAAGTTGGTAGATACTCGATACTACACTCATTGAGGGTTGTTTTCTTGGAATATTTTGGTCGCTAGTTAAGTGGCTAAACCAAAACAATGAACAATGAAAACAATCCAGTGATATTCAGCTCCTTAGAACCCGGTTACTATTTATAGGACAGGTTTTTAAGCCAACTACACTCAAGAGGGTACTTACCTATGAAACCCCATGCAAGCCTAAAACTAGGGTTTGGTGTGATTTGCTTGTACATATGTTTGTGCATACATCATAAACATCATAAAGCATCATATGCATTCACTAACCATTTCAAGGGTTTAGATCTTCATCTTTGTTCTTGTTTTGTAGGTCATGGAAATTCCTCGCAGAAAAACCATCCAAGTTAACCTTGTGAGAATCTCTCCTCAACTCAAGGAGCTTACATCAAAAATTCCGGAAAGCTCATCCTTCAGTGAAAGACATGGTAGACTGCTCAGCTTAGTCAACACCAACATTGAAGAAGACATGATGCAAGTGCTATTCCAGTTCTTTGACCCTCTTCACCACAGTTTCACTTTCCCTGACTACCAGTTGGTGCCCACTTTGGAGGAGTTTTCTCAACTCCTGAGAATTCCTATCCTTAATCAACTACCCTACAACGGTACGGAAAAGGAACCAAAGCCTGAAGATGTTGCTCGAGCATTACATCTACAGCCTTCTGACATCAAGGGGCATTGGGAAACCAGAAGCGGCGTCAAAGGATTCTTAGTAAAATTCTTGTTTGAGAAGGCACAAGAGTGTTGGAATTCATTGGACCTACAAGCCTTTGAAGAGATTGTGGCACTCCTTATCTATGGGTTGGTCCTATTCCCAAATTCTGACCAATTGGTAGATGTTAACGCCGTCAAAATCTTCTTGTCCAGAAATCCAATACCAACATTGCTTGGGGACATTCTTCACTCATTTTACACACGAACAATGAGAAAGAGGGGTGTTCTCATGTGTTGTACTCCTCTCCTTGCAAGGTGGTTTATTTCGCACCTTCCACAATCTGTCTTAAAGAATGACCAAGGTTCAAGGTGGTCCCAACGGTTGATGACTCTTACTCACTCTGATGTACATTGGTGTTCTCAGTCCAGAGAAAATGTCATCATCGTCGATCGTTGCGGAGAGTTTCCTAATGTTCCTTTACTTGGAATCAGAGGAGGTATCACCTACAACCCTTGCCTAGCTTTGAGGCAATTTGGATATGCACGGAGGGATGGCCCTCACGACATGTTGATTCCTGACCTAGTTTTTGACTTCGACAACGATGCGCAAGGACTTCGCCAACGATTCATCAGAGCTTGGGGGAGGCCCAACAAGGTTGATAGCAAGACATTGGGACACAAGAACTCCATCCCTCTTGAGCCTTATCTCAAGTGGGTACGAGCCCGAGCCCAGAGTCTAATGATGCCTTATCCTCATGTTCTCCCTGTGATTAAAGAGCCCGTCAAGGAAGGAGAGGTTCCCTACACCATCCTACATTCTGACATGCCTACATCGTGGGAGGAGATGCAGAAGAGTTGGATCCAACTCAAGAAGGAACGGAACACTTTTGAAGCCAGCTTCTACGCCAGCGAGAAGATGGTTTTAGAGCTCACCCGCCGACTCCATGAGCAAGAGGCCCTCAACACCTACATTGCGCCAAAGAGGATGCGCAACGTCTTTTTACCTTGAGAAGTTGTTTTTGTAATATTTGGCCCATGGGGCATTTATGTACTAACAAATCTTTTCTTATTAATATGACGTGCGTTCTTTTTGTTTGCAACAATTGTGAATTTCTAAAATCCTTGAATGCATTGCATAGATAGCATCTCATGCATCATGTGCATAACAGGTACCCATTTTTCTACAGGTTGCTTAATCCTCTTCGCTGTTTATTTTGAACAGTCATCATGAATCCAGATTCCTCCAGTGAGCAAGCAATCAAGGCCCTTCAGGCCCAAAGTGCCCAGTTTCAAGAGATGGTCCTGAGCCTGGCCCAAGGTCAGCAAGAGTTGAAAGCTTTACTCCTGAAGAAGAAGAAGAAAAAGAGAACTGCGTTATTAAACATTGGACGCAGGTTTGGGAACACACTCCATAATGAGGCTGATCCAACTACTTCCTCTGCAGAGAAAGACAGTCCCCAAGGGGGAGGAGCTCCTAGCCCTGCAGTCTCTGACAACGAGACAGACTACAATGACGAACAATACCCACCTGCTGCTGACAGATACAAGCAATTAGAAGACCGCTTGAGCGCCATGGAGATTCAGAATGTGTCGGGGCTGGATTTCGGAGATTTGGGCTTATCTTCTGGGGTAGTAATCCCACACAAGTTTAAGGCGCCTGCCTTTGCCAAATATGACGGGACCTCCTGTCCAAAGCTGCATCTAAGGTCGTACGTAAGGAAGATCCAACCTTACACGGCAGATAAGAACCTTTGGATCCACTTCTTCCAAGATAGCCTTTCGGGGTCACGGCTTGAGTGGTTCTATCAACTAGATGGAACTAGTATCCGACATTGGGAAGATTTGGCGACCGCATTTTATAGACAATATCAATACAATTCTGACCTTGCTCCTACGCGTACCCAACTTCAGGGTATGTCTCTAGGAACGGGCGAAGGGTTCAAAGAATATGCGCAAAAATGGAGAGATTTGGCTGGCAGGGTGCAGCCTCCATTGACTGATCGTGAGCTGGTTGATATGTTTCTAGGGACCTTGTCTGGTCCATTTTTCAATCATCTGGTTGGCAATTCCTCAGCTGGGTTTACGGATTTGATTCTGACGGGTGAAAGGATAGAAGATGGCATCAGGTCAGGAAAGATACAAAAGGCTGCCTCCACAAGTACTGAGAAGAGGCCTTTCAAGAAAGAAGCAAGTGCCGTCTATTGTCCTAGAAAACAAGTCAAGCCAGAAAGCCGCCAAGCCGTCAATGCCTTGGTCATTTCAAAGCCTGTTGCTGCTCCTCAGCAGTACAATCAACAAAGAGGTGAAAGGCCCAAGAGGCAGTATACTCGGCTGAGTATGACCTTGTCACAAATCTTACCGCAACTGTTATCAACCAACTTGGTGACCATCAAAGAGGCTCCAAAAGTCGTGAATACTGCATCTCCTAAGTATAACCCAAATGCCCGTTGTGCTTATCATTCTGATAGCCCCGGGCACACTACTGATGATTGCTGGGCCCTGAGAAATAAGGTTCAAGACCTTATCGATGCGAAGGAAATTCAGTTTGAGGCGCCTGAGAGGCCAAATGTTGTAACTGCTCCTACGCCCCAGCATAGAGTAAATGCCATTGAGGAAGATTTGTATGCTGTTTCAGTGAATGATGTTGCTACCCCTCTTTTGACTGTTAAGAGGAACTTACTACTAGCCGGTTTATTTCCGGGTTGTAGCAAGGATTGCCTCCTGTGTGCTGTTGTCCCTACCGGTTGTCCGCTGCTGAAATCAGGCATCCAAAGCCTGATGGATAGCAAAGAAATTATGTTCAAGAAAACTGTTGTTCCATTTGTTTCCACTGAAGAAGTATCTGTCGTCACAATTTTCAACAATCCTACCAAGGCTCCCCCGAGAAAGCCAGTCCAAATTATGTCTGTTGCACCCATTACTATTACTGTTCCGGGGCCCCTCCCCTATGAATCTAATAAGGCTATCCCATGGCATTATGGGGCAGACGTGTATGTGCTTGGAGTGAAGCAGGAGTTCAACACCGGTACCAGTATCAGTAACATCACTGGTCCCTCCAAGATTACTCGCAGTGGCAGGCTCTTCTCGCCTGACATTGCACCGCCAGTTATCCGAAAACCTCTCATCATCACACCCGCAAGTGTGCATGTTCCAAATCAAGTTCCTGTGTCTACTACTGCCGCCGAGTCCTCTGGTGCTCGGGGCAAAGAAGTTGCTACCGATTTGCCTGCCAGGACGGAGGCACCAAAAAAGACTTCCGTTGAAGCCTCCCAACAAGAGATGGAGAAAATCCTTAAAATCATTAAAAAGAGTGACTTCAATGTTGTTGAACAGCTGGGGCATACCCCCTCCAAAATCTCTATGCTATCTTTGCTGCTATGCTCCGAGGCCCATGCAAAGGCCCTGATTTCATTTCTAAAAACGGCCCATGTGCCGCAAGAGACCTCTGCAGATCAATTCACTGACTGTGTGGCTAATTTGACAGCTGACAATGGTTTGGGGTTCTCGGATGCTGACCTTACCGCCAAAGGGAAAAATCACAATGACGCCCTGCATGTCTCTATAGAGTGCAGGGGCACTACTCTCGCACACGTATTGGTGGACACCGGTTCTTCCCTGAATGTATTGCCCAAGAAGGCATTGGATCGCTTGGATTGTGAGGGCCTGGAATTGAAACCTAGTAACATCATTGTTAGAGCCTTCGACGGTTCTAAGAGGATGGTGCACGGTGAGGTAGACATTCCTATTCGTGTGGGTTCCCAAGTCTTCGACTCAACGTTCTATGTAATGGATATTCGTCCATCTTATTCCTGCTTGTTGGGCCGACCTTGGATTCACAAGGCTGGGGCAGTAACATCCACTCTACACCAAAAGCTCAAATACCCTGTCAAAGGGAAGATTGTTACTGTGCAGGGTGAGGAGGAATACATGGTAAGTCACTTGAATTCATTCTGGTATATCGAGATGGACGGGGAGTTTATTGAAACCCCCTTTCAGCATTTTGAGGAGGTACCTCCAACGATGGCATCAGGTGAAACAGTGGTTGAAGAAGACTTCCCTCTGAAGATGGCTTCCTTGAAGGATGCCCGGGCTGTGATCGAGAAAGGCAATTGTGTAAACTGGGGTCAGCTTCCTGACTTCACTCAAAAGACCGACAAGTTTGGGTTGGGCTTCACTGCAGAGGCTCAGAGGGCTGTGCGCAAAGAGAGGATCAGAAAGGCTCCGGTGTTTATCACCAACCCAAGGGTGAATGCTATCGAGGAGGACGTAGAGGAAGCAGAGTTTGATAGTTGGATCTATCCAACCACCAGCAACGGACCAAGCAACTGGACGGCAAAGGATTTTACACCTATTACATTTGTCACGCAGTAATTAACTCTTTTAATTTTCAATTTGTAACAAACAATATGTTGAAACTTTTATTGGCTCGGTGTCCTACCCGGGGCATCGTAGCTCCATTTGTGAGGGCTTTTGTATGACATTTCCATATATCATTAATCAAAACATTGGACGTTTGTTGCATTTCAAATCTTGTGCTCTTTTTCTTTCTGTGTTATATATTGCAAAACAGCTATATTTACACACACTCACTCATACAGGTTTCAATCCACTCTGGATCTCACTGGTAACAACTCTGCCACCACCAGTTATGACTTCGAGAATCCGATCAACTTGGCCGAGGACGAAGGTGAAGATGATTGCGAAGTGCCTGGTGAACTCGCAAGACTACTACTCCAGGAAGAGAGGGCCATTCAGCCGCATGAAGAGCCAGTGGAAACGGTAAACCTGGGTACTGAGACAGATAGGAAAGAAGTCAAGATTGGTGCCAATCTAGAGCTCAGCATGAAGCAACGATTGATCCAGATGCTGCATGATTACATGGAGATCTTCGCTTGGTCATACGAAGACATGCCTGGTTTGGATGCCGACATTGTGGTTCATCACCTGCCTACTAAGGAAGACTGCTCTCCAGTAAAGCAAAAGGTCCGCCGCATGCGTCCAGAGATGTCCGAAAAGATCAAGGCTGAGGTTATGAAGCAATTCGATTCCGGATTTCTAGCAGTGACTTCTTATCCTCAATGGGTTGCCAACGTGGTGCCAGTGCCAAAGAAGGACGGTAAGGTCAGAATGTGTGTCGACTACAGGGATTTGAACAGGGCAAGCCCCAAGGATGATTTCCCTCTACCTCACATCGACGTTCTTGTTGACAATACTGCTCAACACAAGGTGTTCTCCTTCATGGATGGTTTTTTAGGGTATAATCAGATCAAGATGGCTCCGGAAGATATGGAAAAGACTACCTTTGTGACTCAGTGGGGAACCTTCTGCTACAAGGTCATGCCATTCGGGTTGAAGAATGCTGAGGCAACCTACCAACGTGCCATGGTTGCTTTATTTCATGATATGATCCATCATGAGATTGAGGTATATGTTGATGACATGATTGCAAGGTCCCAAACTGAGGAAGAACACCTTGACCATCTGCGGAAGCTGTTTGACCGATTGAAGTTATACAAGCTGAGGTTGAATCCAAACAAATGCACCTTTGGGGTGAGGTCCGGAAAATTGCTAGGTTTCATTGTAAGTGATAAAGGTATTCAGGTGGACCCTGCCAAGGTAAAATCCATACAAGAGATGCCGACTCCCAAGACAGAGAAAGAAGTCAGAGGCTTTCTAGGACGACTGAATTACATAGCCCGATTCATCTCACATCTAACTGCTACCTCTGAGCCAGTCTTCAAATTGCTGAAGAAAGATCAAGTAGTACGTTGGAACGATGAATGTCAGGATGCTTTCGAAAAGATAAAAGAGTATCTCCAAGAGCCACCCATTCTTATGCCACCAGTGGAAGGGAGACCTCTGATACTATACTTGACAGTACTTGACAACTCAATGGGGTGTGTGCTGGGGCAGCATGACGAGTCTGGCCGAAAAGAGCATGCTATTTATTACCTGAGCAAAAAGTTTACCGACTGTGAGTCTCGTTACTCACTGCTCGAGAAAACTTGCTGCGCTCTGGTATGGGCTGCTCGCCGGCTGAGACAGTATATGCTGACTCACACCACTCTGTTGATTTCAAAGATGGATCCCATCAAGTACATATTCGAAAAGCCTGCTCTGTCTGGAAGAATAGCAAGATGGCAAATGATCTTGACAGAATATGATATCCAGTACACAACTCAGAAGGCGATCAAGGGAAGCGTATTGGCAGATCATTTGGCACACCAACCTGTGGACGATTACCAATCATTGAACTTTGAATTTCCAGATGAAGATATCATGGTAGTAACTGACTGTGAAGTACCTGGACCGGATGAAGGACCTGAGGAAGGATCCCGATGGTCTATGCATTTCGACGGAGCCTCAAACGCTTTGGGTAACGGTATCGGCGTTGTAATCATATCCCCAAAGGAACTCATACTCCACTCACCGCCCGATTGTGTTTCAACTGCACCAACAACATGGCAGAATATGAGGCATGTATCATGGGTCTTCAAGCCGCAATCGACTTAAGGATCAAGTTTCTGAGTGTCTTCGGAAATTCCGCTCTCGTGATCAATCAGATCAAAGGCGAGTGGGATATGAAACACCCAAATCTTATTCCTTACAAGGAGTATGTGCTGACTTTGCTTCCCCACTTTGAAGAGATAACTTTTGAAAACTTCCCAAGAGAGGAGAACCAGTTGGCAGACGCACTAGCTACAATGTCTTCAATGTTCAAAGTCAAATGGGACAATGAGGCTCCCCGGATCATTATCTGGAAGTTGGACGAACCTGCATACTGCTGCGATCTTGAGGCCGAAAAGGTGACTGAAAAACCCTGGTATCATGAGGTGAAGAGATACTTGGAAGCTCAGGAATACCCTGAAGGGGAATCTGTCAACGACAAGAAGTTCATGAGAAGGTTTGCGGCAAAATTCTTCCTCAGCAACGACATTCTCTACAAACGGAATCATGATTCAACTCTACTGCGTTGTGTGGATAAGGCTGAAGCAGAGAAGATCATGATAGAACTACATGAAGGTACATTCGGAACACATTCCAGTGGACACACCATGGCAAAGAAAATCCTTAGGGCAGGATATTTCTGGTCCACAATGGAAGCCGACTGTTACCAACATTCTCGAACTTGTCATAAATGCCAGATCTATGCTGATAAGGTGCACATCCCTCCAGTTCCTCTGAACATCCTGATGGCACCATGGCCTTTTGCAATGTGGGGCATCGATATGATCGGCGAGATTCGACCGACGGCATCCAATGGGCATCGCTTCATTTTGGTAGCAATTGATTACTTCACGAAGTGGGTTGAGACAGCTTCCTACGCCACGGTAACCAAGAGCGTCATGGCACGTTTCATCCGGCATAACCTGATCTGTCGGTACGGCGTCCCGGAAAGAATAATTACGGACAATGGTACCAATCTTAACAACAAGATGATCACTGAGCTCTGCGAGCAATTCAAGATACAGCACCACAACTCTTCTCCCTACCGACCGAAGATGAATGGGGCTGTAGAAGCGGCTAATAAGAACATCAAGAAAATTGTGCAGAAGATGACAGTGATCTATAAAGATTGGCACGAAATGTTACCATTTGCTCTTCATGGGTATCGTACCTCAGCAAGGACATCAACCGGGGAAACACCCTTCTCCTTGGTCTACGGCATGGAGGCAGTCTTGCCGATTGAAGTCCAGATACCCTCTCTCCGGATAATGAAGGATGCAGACTTGAACGAAGATGACTGGATCCAGACTCGACTTGATCAATTAAACCTGATTGACGAAAAGAGACTCACCGCTATCTGTCATGGTCAGACGTACCAAAAACGGATGATCAGGGCATTTAACAAGAAAGTTAGACCACAAGAGTATCAAGTTGGGGACCTGGTAATCAAGCGCATCATCCTTCCTCAAAGAGATCCCCGGGGCAAATGGACCCCTACATACGAAGGGCCATTTGTGGTTAAACATGTGTTCTCAGGAGGAGCCATGATTCTGACCACCATGGATGGTGACGACCTTCCTCACCCCGCCAATGCAGACATAGTAAAAAGATACTACGCATGAATAAAAGACCCGCTAGGTTGACACACCTAGGCAAAAATAAGGGCTTCCCGGCGAACCAAAAGGCTTCGGGCAAAAATAAGGGGTGAAATGAAAAAAAATCTGTACACCCGGCAAGTCGAAAACCTGAAAAGGCGGCTTGGGCAAAAATGGGTATCCCGGTGGACTGAAAACCCGAAAGGGCGGTCCAGGCAAAAGTTAGGGATAAAGCGTAACACTATGTCTCATTGGATCACCTAGCATCCAGAATTCGGCATCAACTATCTGGCTCAGACTTCGGCATCGATCAATCAGCTTCATCTTCAACTAAGCAGCAAAGTGATGAGACGCTTGGGGCATAAAGGCGATAGCAGAGTTGGAACCCAGTGGGAATATTATGCACATAGCTGTTTTGTTTCCTTTTCAAAATTGTATAAACTCTATGTTATTCGGCGGCGTTCTCCTACTAGGACGTCAGCCTCTTGTACAAAAAACGCCTATTTACAGGCAAATTTCAAAATCAATACAGATTCAATTGTCCAAACAAATTGCCGTTTGTTTTTCCCTTTTTTGTTTTGTCTTGCGAAGAACGTCCAATGTTCATTTTTGATATATGCATTTGACATTAAATTGCTGATTCATAAATATTTGCATATGAAACAAAAGACTAATTACAGGTGACATCAGAGATAGGGGCAATGTAAAGTTGTCTGATGCAGTCTAGTTGCTTTGTCCGCCGAGGTACCAAGGTAGATTTAACTGAAGAATATAGTCTAATTATCTCAACTCCCCACAGAGTAAGACAAGATAGCAACCTTCCCCCAACGGAGTATAGGCCTTAATCAGCAAGCATCCCCGCAGTCTTGATCTAAGATTGTTCCCCGACAATATATACAGACACCCCAGTGGAATCATTTTCCAGCATAGTCTGAAGGTTTCCCCAGGAAAGTGGAATTCTTATCCCCAGCAGGTCTTGAAGCTTATCCCCTGCAGAGTACGGACGTCTCTCCCGAGCTTTATTCAAAGTTATTCCTCACATGGGCTTATAACTGGGTTATCCTCAGCTAATTACCACGGAAGATCGCCCTCGACAAAGTTCTTTCATTCCCCAGCGGAGTTCATCAAAGTTCCCCAACATAACTTGTCAACACAATCCCCATCGGAGTTTATCGTTGTCATCCCCAGAGGAGTTTATCTTTGTTATCCCCGGCGGAGTCCATCATTGAAATCCTCAGTGAAGCTTCAGCAACGTATCTCTTCCACAGAGCATTTCCCCGCAGAGTAATCTCTCCAACAAGTTTATTCCCTAACGGAGTCATCTTCTCCTACCGGTGTATTCTTGCAACCATCATCCCCAGCGGAAACGAAGAACTCTAGTCTTCAACGTCCGCCCAGGATTTAATTCCACGGCCGATCGTCAAGAACTTATTTTCCTAGACAAAAATACATTCACAAACATTTCACATTTCATACATCTTGCTCACATACATGATAAAGTGCATACAACACTATCTCATGTTGAACATCATGACATCATGCATTTCATACATCATGACATTGCATACAACTGATGTTTTGCCTTTTCAGGAAAAAAGACAATCCAAAAGACAACTACCTTCAACTGTCACAGTTTCCAGATTCGATTCCTGTATCTAGCCAGGGCACATCTGTGAGTGATCAGTTTCCAGATTCGATTCCTGTATCTAGCCAGGGCACATCTGAAGAGTTTGAAGATTCGATTCCTGTATCCAGCCAGGGCATATCTGTTGACGACTAATTCCAGATTCGATTCCTGTATCTAGCCAGGGCACATCTGAAGAGTTTGGAGATTCGATTCCTGTATCCAGCCAGGGCATATCTGTTGACGACTAATTCCAGATTCGATTCCTGTATCCAGCCAGGGCATATCTGTTGACGACTAATTCCAGATTCGATTCCTGTATCTAGCCAGGGCACATCTGAAGAGTTTGAAGATTCGATTCCTGTATCCAGCCAGGGCATATCTGTTGACGACTAATTCCATATTCGATTCCTGTATCTATCCAGGGTACATCTGAAGAGTTTGAAGATTCGATTCCTGTATCCAGCCAGGGCATATCTGTTGACGACTAATTCCAGATTCGATACCTGTATCCAGCCAGGGCATATCTGCGAGCAACTGATTGTAGACTCGACACCTGTATCTAGCCAGGGCATATCTGCATGAAGAGATTGAAGATCAATACCTGTAACAAGCCAGGAAAACATCTGTCTTTCTCAAAGTACACAAGTTCTCGCTAAGGAATCTCTTATGCGATCAACACTTCCAAATGGCATCTATAAGCCCATTCCCGTCAAGGTTCTATCACGCCTGCAGATGGCATCTATAAGCCCATCTCCCTATCCACAATCTCTCCAAATGGCATCAGTTGCCCATTCCCGACATCACATTGCTGATACTCCAACATGCGAGTGCAAATTTCCGGGCACTCTAGTGTCCAATCTCCTTTTACCCTCGAGTCACGAAAGGCAAACTTGCCAATCTAACTCTTCAGGTTCAAGAAGATTGAACAGGGGCAACTGTTGTACCCCAAAATTTTCCCTCCCATTTCCTCAACATTTTCTCATCACAAGACCCTTGGAGCTCAAGATCCAATTAGGGTTTCCTCTGCTCAAGACTTCTCCTTGCACTGTTGACCCAAATTAGGGTTTGTGTTTGCACAAAGATATTTTGACCTAAAATGCCTAAGATGACTTTCATGCTTCATGTTGGACTCCCAAGTTTACCCATACCAAGTTTCAAGTCTTGATTCCAAATTTTGCCCAGTCAATTGGACAGTTGACCTAGAAATCAACTATATTGGGGAAAAAGTCAACTGTGGCCAATTGACAGTCAAATCTCATGAAAAGTGACCCACATCAACATTATGAACTCATATGAACCATTTGGTCAAGTTTGGATCACAATTCCACAAGAAATTTGATCAGATCACCAAAAGGGCAAAATGGTCATTTTTAGGGTTTTGACTGCACAAAGGCAATATTTGACTGTTTGACCTAGCCAATGGCAAACTAAGCTCACATATGAACTCAAGGACCCCATGGAATTGTCTTGACATGCTCAACAAGTTCAAAAAATCCCAAATACACAAGATTGACAGTTGAATTTCCCAGTCAATTGATCAACTTTGACTGTATACTGAAAAGTCAAACTTTGACTTTTTGGTCAAAATCAAGTGTCAAGATTCATTTTTCATCAAAACATGCCAAATCATGAAACTTGTTCATCAAGAAATCAAGAATTGCAAATTAGGGTTGGAAATGAAGATTTTTCATAACTTAGAATTTTTCAAGTTATGAAAAACCCTAATTTTTCCCTAATTTTGCCCCACTTTCTCACCAAGATTCATTTGGATTCAAGCAAAAGTCAAAACATGAAAGTTGTAGCCTATTGCAAAATCTACAACTTTGATTCACAAAGTTTTCCCAAAAGAAGCTTGTAGCTTAAGTTACAATTTTTGGAACAAGGGTACCAAACCATTCTTAACTTAGAGAAAATTTGACCTATTTTAGGCAAGGTTTTTACCTAACTTCAAGACCATTTTTCACATACTTCCACTTGGAATTTCAATTTTCATTTCAAAGATGGATTGTAGTACACATTCCAAGCTTTCCAAAATGTCCAAGAACTCATCAAACAACCTCATGGTTAGGGAGAATCGAATTTGGCAAGTTGGGAAAAACTCACTTTTGATTTGGCCAATTTACATGTTCATACATTTGTGCCATTTTGAATTCAGCTTGCTTCCCTTGATTACAGGTCTTTTATCTCATCTACACTCCAAAATTTAATGCCAATCCTTTGTGCCAAAGTGTTGTTCTATGAGTTCAAACATTATATGCAAGTTTAATCCATTTTTAGATAAAGCATAATATCCATTTTGGAAAAGTTGCACTTTATGTCAAAATGCAAATCCAAGCAAGTACAGTTCAAATCTCCTTGGCACAAGTTTATGGGCTAATTACACTGATCAAGACTAAGTGGTGGAGCATAGAATGGGGGCCTGTACAGGCTAGAAACACCAAGTGGACATTTGTTGCTTAAAGTGTAAGAAAACTAGCATAACACAACACAACTTTCATCTCAGTTAAGACAAGCTTAAGCAAAAACTTTGTACACTTTCAAAACATCCATTCTGAGCTAGAACATGAGCCAACCATCTCCAACACCCTCCCATTCACAGAATCACCATTGAACTGCCCAAAATAGGGCATCCCTGCAGTTTGAGTTCCATAGCTCAAACCTTCCATGCATTCTTGCTAAAAACACTTCAAACACATCCCACAACATCCCTTGAAGCTATTCCAAACCTCAAACACGACCTGTAACACTCCCAAGCAACATCACCATTTTCATTTTCTTGTTTTGCAGTTGAAGATCCATAGCACGATTCACTTGGTTTCAAGACAAAGTAAAGCTTGGAATAGCATCCCTGGACATCAAGGAAGTTGTACCAATCATCACCTTGCATTGAAGACACCTCCATCACCAGATACAACTTCAACTGAACAGGTAAGTTCATGAACTCGTATCTCTCTATCCAGGCATTGTTAGCTTTAGGTTTGTGAAGAAAACATGTCACATTCATAGCCATGAACATGCCCATGTAATTAGATTTCATTTATATTATGTATGCTTAGAGAATTTTAAGTCTGAACATTGAATAAAAACTAGGTCAGGAATTGGGGGAGAAGAAATTCTCTCTCATTTCTGAGAGTTAGATTGACTTCTTTATATGTCTAGAATAGTGGCTTCAAGCTCTACAGGTTTCATGTTGGAAGATTTGGCAAAAGATCAAAGAATCAGGAGTTAGAGATTTGAGAAGACAGGCGCGCGTTTTTGAACAGGTTTGTCTGAAGGTTGAAGACAACAACCTTTGGGCTGGGCCTGATTTGTCATTTCTGTTCACACCCCATTTTTACTTTTGAACCCCCCTGACCCTTTGAGCTTATTTTTATGATTTTTTGACTTTTTCTTTTTTGTCCTGACTTATTTATTTTTTCTTATAATATTAAAAATATAAAAAATATTTTTTACACCATTTTTATATTTATTAGGTATTTATTTGTTTAGATTAATATTTGTACATAAATAAATATATAAACATACTTTTATTTGAAAAATACTAAAATAATGCAAACACATTTTGTTTTCCATTTTTATTTCATTTTATCTTCTGAAAATATTTTATATAAAATATACTTTTTTATAAATATTAAATGTTATTATTTTTGTATATATAATATATAGTTAATAAATAATACAAATACATCCATATTTATTAGCATATTTAGAAAAATACAAAATATACACATTTTATTTTTTTATTAATATTTAACATTAAAAAATACCTTTTTACAAATACACTTCATTTTTATTTTATTTTTGTATATAATAAATAAATATTGTACATATTAAATAATTAATACCTTTTATTAAATAAATTAGGGTTTTGCCCTAAACATAAAAAACTCCAAAAAAAATAATACTTTTTATTTTGTTTATTTGGCATATAAAAATACCTTTTTTCATACACATAAAAACTTTTTTTTTTTGCATCTTGCATATTTATTCTTATTTTATTTAATTATTGTATATTAAGTATCTTGTAAATTCCCAAATTGATGTAATAGTCTAGGTTTAAATTCCTTGTCAAAATACCCCCCATTTGAACATTTGTACCCCCCTTCCCATATTGTGTTGTAATAACTTAGGAACTTTATTTTTCGCACTTTAATGCTTTCTAATTATACCATGCTAGAATTAGGGTTTGTATGCAAATCAATTAACCAAAGTAGTTTGACCTAATTTCAAAGATAAACAAGCATGAAAATGGACAACACTAATCACACTTGCACCCCTAGGGTATTCCACTTGTTGCCTTCAATAAATGGGCCATATTGCATGTTAGGTCTCTTTGGGCAAAACAAACAATCAAATGATCATAGTCCCTCGATGACGCTTTCGAAAGTTGCCTAAAAATGATCAAGTCCCTTAAAGGAAAAATTGCCCAAAGATACTTGGCACCATTGCAATTATGGTCTAAACAATGACCCGCGACCGTCCCTTTCACATCCTAACACAAGATTGTCCACCAAATGCAATGGTGGAACAAAATTGTTAAAAGGGTTAAAACATAGTAGAAATCTTTGAGAAATTTAGGAGTAAATAAACTCTTAGTTACTTGAATTAAACTTGCAAAACAAAACACTTGCCTATTTTTAAAACCACACATCACAACACTTTCAAAACAAACTTTCAAAAACAAATGAAAACCTTTTCAAAAGACATACGCCTTTGTATACATCCCAACATGGATCATTATAAAGGTTGCCACCATATTGGCTTCTTTTCAAAACATTTTCAAACCCACGCACACAAAGCACCATTTCAAACAATTGAAAATTAAGGCAAGTTGATCTAAGCAAGTAACTAAGAGCCCATGGATAACCATGGATAGAAAGGGTGCTAATACCTTCCCTTTCTATAATCTACTCCCCGAACCCAAGAAAACATCTCAAAGGTTTTTGCTGTGCTTTTTAACCTTTCCTTAGGATAAAATAAAAAGTCGGTGGTGACTCTTGCTCAACCGAAACATTTGCGAAAACAAACGCAAAACCATAGTCAGTTCTCCCACCGTATCACACAGGGCACAGGATTTCTCTCCAGAGGCTTCCTTTGTCTTTTCTGCACATTAGTGCTAACTTCTGGATGAGGTCCAGCTGCCTCTTTCTCAGCCTTTTGCCGTCTTTGAAACCTTCTCCACTATGAACAAGACATAAGATTCTTTCCTTTATAGTTGCTCGACACATGGGTCATTTTGATCGACGCATAAGCATGGTACTCCTTTCTGTAATCTAGAGAAGAACCTCTTGGTACGTCGAATGTCTGCCACCTTTCTTCATTTGGCAATTTTCTTCCCATGGTATTCAGCGAAGTATCGGTAGGCACATTAGTTGGAGGCTTGAAAGTCGGTGGCCTCCTTTCTTGATTCATAGGTCTTTGTTGATGTCCCCTTCTTGGGTCAAATCAAATTTCTGGACCCATTCTTTGTTGGGCATTGGTGCCCTGTTTTGCTTTTACAGCCCGCATCACTTGTATGTGTTCAACGACTTTCTTATCGAAAATAGAGCTACATCTAGGGCATAGCATTACTTCTGATTTCTTCTTTTGGCATCTATGCAAAAATTCTGCCAAATCTTCATCCTCCTTTGGGAATGCAGTTTTGTTTACTTCTTCTTGTCGAAGGGTTTCTTCTGAAACTTTGGCTCCAGAGACTTCGACCACGTTAACCTGCATGTTGCTTTTGGCAGCCAGGTTCATCTTCTATATTTTGGCCTCCAAGTCCTCTGTCGAACCATTTGCAGCAGCCAAATAAGAACATGTGGTGGTTCTTTTGCTGGAGCTTTCAGTAACTCTTTTGCTGGTTCTATTGCCAATAATGGTGATAATAACGAAGTTGTCTCTAATATTAGTGGGGAATTATCAATCTGAATGGGAAACATTCTATAGACAGAGAGCCAATCTGCATTGGACACGATAAGACACATGTTAATTTGTTTCAAAGATTCCCGACAAATAAATGTTTTCCTTTTCTCAACAGTCCCAATGTAACTCCACTTAGGGTATCAGTTCAGAACCAATACTGACACCTATCCCACTTAAGAAACATGTCCCATCTGCTTAAATTCAAGTAACACAGCTGCTAGCCAATCAAAATGAACATGCGGTGCATGAGTCTTTGCATATAACGTCCAGTCAGATACCAAATTCTTCACATGATTATATGTGTCTAATACCAGTAAATTTTTAGTGCATCAAAAACTACCCATGTTTTCCAGCCTAATACGCAACACAACTAGATCAGGAGTACCAAAACCATGCATAATTCTACTATCCTGAACCTGAACTCCTATAAATTCAAAACCAAAAGTGTGCTGTAAAAAGTTCCACAGATAAACCATGTCCAGAAGCATCCAATACGAAATATAATAAGTAACAATATCAATGCAGCACCTCCATAGACTTTCAGTAGTTCAATTAATGTTACAACTAGCAGGGAGCATACGGAGAA
This sequence comes from Vicia faba, assembly GCA_948472305.1. Taxonomy (NCBI): domain Eukaryota; kingdom Viridiplantae; phylum Streptophyta; class Magnoliopsida; order Fabales; family Fabaceae; genus Vicia; species Vicia faba. The sequence goes on from OX451736.1 coordinate 357,654,102, forward strand.
GGGAGAACAACTCGAGAAAAAAGGAGGAGAATGAATGATAATGACAAAGACGATGAGGTAGTGGTGTCATAACATGTCGGGATTGAGTAGCCTGTGTATAATGCCTAGCCTAAAGAAGTTGGCTCAGCAATATCAGCCAGAAATCATATTTCTTTCCGAAACATTAGCTTAAGCGAGAAAATTGGAAGCAATTCATGTTATATTAAAATTTGAGGCATGCTTAATTGTTGATGTTGATGGAAGAAGTGGCGATCTAGCTTTTATGAGGAAACAAAATATCAATTGAAGTATATTGAATTTCTCCAGAAACTTTATCAGTGTCTTTGTGAAAGAAGATGAAAAAGGGATTGGAGACTTACTTGTTATTATGGTTATCCCGAGAAAAGTAGAAGGAAACAAGCTTGTGAGTTATTGCGTGAAATACATGGTTTATCGAGTATTTTGTGGTGTGCCATTAAGGATTTCAATTACCTATTATCACAACAAGATAAGACAGGATTGCATTTTCATCCTAATTGGGTTTGTGCCGATCTTTGACAGGTGGCTAGTTGTGATCGGTGGATCTGGAACTGACTGTTTAACGCTGGTTCGCGAAATGTCGCGGTAAGCAAGAGTCGCCACCGTCTTTTATTTTCTCCAACATGGAAAGGACAAAAGCACAGAAAAATTCCTTATTGAGATTTGTTTCTCGGTTCGGGAGGTAGATTTATAGAAAGGGAAGATGTTAGCACCCTTTCTATCCATGGTTATCCATGGGCTCTTAGATACTTGCTCATTTGTGTTTTCAAAATGTTTGTTTGCTTTTCCAGGTGAGTGGGTCTGAAAAAGTTCCGTTTAAAATTTCAGATCGACTCTTGTATCAGTCCTCAAGAGTGTTTGAAAAGTTGTTTTTGAAAGCTTTTTGCAAAGTGTCGGTGTGAAAAGAAGTTTTTGATTTGTTTTGAATTAGAGCAAGTATCTACGAGTCATCTACCTACCCTAAGGAATTAGTCTGTGTAAATGTCCTTAAGGTAGTGCCATCCCACCATTGAGAGGTAGGTAGCACCACCGTTGGAGGTGTTCAGGTCAATTCGAGGGTTAGGGACAGTGTGGTCACCGAGCAATAGTAAGATACCTTAGAAGCTACCCTTATGCCATTGGTCTTTTTATTCCGAGGCAACCGTTTCGAGGCAACTTGTTTCGAGGCAACCGTTTCGAGGCAACTAGATCAATGGAACATAAGGACTCACTAAGACGTCCTGTACTCGACGACCACGTTTCGAGGGGCAAGGCAACAGTGTGATCACCAGAGCAACAGTAGGACACCTTAGAAGCTACCCTTATGCCATGTTCATGGACATAAGGACTTACTAAGACGTCCTGTACTCGATGACCACGTTTCGAGGGGCAAGGCAACAGTGAGGCGTACCCTAAGAGTGGTGTGTGAATTGTGTGTCATTTTCAGTTATTATTTGTCTTGTCATGCATTGGGTGAGCTACGCTTTGATTTTATTTGGGCATTCATTCTTTCATGCAAGTTTAGCAGTTAAAAGGGTGCGGAAAATAAAAATGCGGAAAATAAAGGTCCTACGCTATTACAAGGCGTGGGTCTACATCGCCAAATTAAACCAAGACCCGATTTGAATAAAAGTGCGGAAAGTAAATGTCCTAATTATCTATTACAAGGCTTTGGGGCAAATACATTATATCCACAAAAGAAATAAAAATAAATGCGAAAAGAAATAAGAATCGAGAGTGCGAGGGCGTTGGACCCTTTAAAGAAATTAAATAGAAATTATAAATTAATTAATGATTAAATAAAGAAAAGAGATTATTTTTATGTTTTTTTGGTATTTTATGAAATAAAGAAAGTTAATTGAAATTAGAAATTAAAATAAAAGCCTAGTTCTAAATTTGTTTTTAATTAAAAAAATGTTTAAGTTTTAACCTAATTTATCCTAATTAATTAAATGCCATATTTATTTACAAAATTAATTAATAATAATAATAAGGAGAAAAAGTTATTTATTGAGAAAAGAATAAAGATACTAATCACCTAATTTTTATGTTTTTTTTTATAATTATTTTAGAAAAAGACATTAAAGTTAAAAACCTAAATTTAAACTAATTGTTTTATTGGAATTTATTTACAAAAACTATTTAAAGAATTAAAAAAAATTAAATAAAACATATTTTTATTTTTTAATGATTTCTGATTTTTTGGTTTTGTGTTATTATTAAGATTAATTTTGGTGAATTAAATAAAACAAAAGAAAAAAATTAAAATAAAAAGAAGAAAAGAAAAATGGAAAAATGAAAGGTGATGCAAACCATGGGGGTGTTGACCCAATTTAGGAGGGAGCACGAAGTCGCGGCAGAAGCGGATCTGGAAGCGGCGGTTGAGTCCGCGGTTGCGCGGCGGAACTGCGATTTGGACGCTTCTCGTTCTTCTGTTTCTGATTCAGAGAGCCAAATTCCAGTCCTGATCTTCACAAAGAATTTTATGGATAAAGTTCAAACAATCAAAAATAAAATTAAATAGAATAAATGAAATTGAAAATGTTAGAATTTTGTGTTGCTTTATCATGACTCAATGATGTTGTTGTGGTGCTGTCAAGAGGATGATGATTTGTGGTTGCATCAGTTTTGAGCTTGTGTCAACGGTATGAACATGAGCTTGTGTAAGGTTTCTGTTTTGGTTGATGAGATTTTTGTTAAAGTTGGTTCATGGGAAATTGCACGTGAAAAGTGAATTTACAGTGCAACAAGAAGAAAAGTGGGGGTTTCCATCGAGTGGCCTCCGTACAGGATTTTGTATAAGAGAATATGAGGTTTTTTTTTGTGGAATTTTTTTGTTTTTTCGTTTTAGAGAGTTCTCTAGGTTGTGTTCTCTTTTTTTTTTATCACTTGCATATGCATTATGTAATGTATTTCAATTGGAATTAAGGGCCTTGAAGCCTTGCATTCATACATAAGATTTTGCCATAAACCTCCATTAACAAACTTACCATCTTTGTACCAATTTTGAATTCTTGCTTGATTAGGCCTTGAAACAAATTTGGGATGTTGTATAATGATGATTCAAAGCTAATCAAGACCAAATATGCCCCTTAATTAACCTTCTTGATTTTTATTTGATTTTAAAGGATTTAAAATGAATTAAATCTAATAAAATCAAATAAAAATGAAAAAATTAATTTTAAAATTTGAAATAAAATGTGGGACACGTGGGAAGCATAGCCAAGCTGATTCAAATGGAAAAAGTGGGCCCCTTTTGTCAAAAATGAAATTTCAAGGATAAATGATTTTGGCCATTTCACAAAAATTTCCCAACTTCTCCAATGCATATCTTGCTCAATTTTGAAGTTATGAACATGTTCTTGGACATTTTGGAAAGGTCTTGAAGTCCTCTAACCAATGTCTTTAGTCCCATGTCATTTTGATTTACCAATCTCAAGTTATGGTCTTTGACTTAAAGTGCCTTTTTGTTGACTTTTGAAAATGACCTATAATGTTGAAATTGATAACTTTTTGTGAGAGCATTTCTTGGACTTGGAATGTGAAGATGAATTGTAGGAAATGTCTTCCCCTTCAAGATGAGCATTGGATGGAATTTTTCTGATGAACCAATGAAAAGTTATGCCTTGGTCAAGTTACAGTTGACTTTTCAGCTGTCCAAAAATAGAAACTTTTGCATCTTGAGACTTTTTGAGCCATACTTTGAGAATCATGATCAAGCATTGATCAAATGATGTTTGTGGCTTCAAAATAAGATGTTGACCAAAAATTTTGACTTTTGACTGCCAAATGACCATTTTGCCCCTACAGTTGACTGTTGAGCAATTAGGTTTTTTGACTGTGCAACTTGACCTTGTGAGCCTTGAAACTTGACATGTAGGTGCTTGACAATGTGTATGAGCATGGGACTTGATTGAGCCCTTGAAAACCTCAACTTCCTTGCAGGAACCAAAAACCCTAGTTTGACTGGCTTAGGAGGATGGTTGACTGGGTAGCCCTTGAGTAGACTTTGAACCATTTGAGGTGATGCTTGTCAAAACTTTGAAGATTATGGGAGGGCAAATTTTGGGGTACAACAGTTGCCCCTGTTCAATCTTCTTAGACCTGAGGATGTAGATTGGCGTGTGTGCCTTTCGTGATCCGAGGGTGGAAGATGATTGAACACTAGAGTGCCCAAAAATTTGCACTCACATAGTAGAGTATCAGCAGTGTGATAGTGGGAATGGGCTTAAAGATGACATTTGGAGAGATGATGGATAGGAGGATGGGCTTATAGATTCCATCTGGAAGTGTGACAGAACCTTGTCGGGAATGGGCTTATAGATGCCATTTGGAGACTGTCGGATAACTGAATTTGAATAAGAAATAGAATAGCTTCCGTGCCTGGAGCATATCTAGCCTATATCTAGTTGTTGACGTCTGAATAAACAGTAGAATGACCACCGTGTCTGGGGTATATCCATACTGTATCTGTATGAGCGACAGAATGTCATCCGAATCTGGATCGTATCTGGACTGAACAATAGAAGAGCATCCGGGATGGAGCATCTCTAAGTTGTTTTTTAGAAGTTTGAATCTGAATAAGCAATAGAACGGCATCCGGATCTAGAGCATCTCTAGGCTATATCTGAAAGGAAATCTGGAATGAGTGTCAGAACGTCGCCATGCCTAGGTCACATCTGAACCATATCTAGAAAGAGTCTTGAATAAGCAAAAGAACATCATCTATATCTGGAGCATTTCCAAGCTATCTCTGAGAGGAAATATGGAATAAGTATCAGAACGTCGCCATGCCTGGGTCAAATCTGAACCATATCTAGAAGGAGTCTTGAATAAGCAAAAGAACAGCATCCATATCTGGAGCATTTCCAAGCTATCTCTGAGAGGAAATCTGGAATAAGTATCAGAACGTCGCCATGCCTGGGTCACATCTGAACCATATCTAGAAAGGTGATCTCTGAATAAACAACAGAATAGCCTCCGTGCCCGGAGCATCTCTAAGTTATATCTGAGAAGAAATCTGGAATAAGTATCAGAACGTCGCCATGCCTGGGTCACATCTGAACCATATCTAGAAAGGTGATCTCTGAATAAACAACAGAACAGCCTCCGTGCTCGGAGCATCTCTAAGTTATATCTGAGAAGAAATCTGGAATAAGTATCAGAACGTCGCCATGCCTGGGTCACATCTGAACCATATCTAGAAAGGTGATCTCTGAATAAACAACAGAACAACCTCTGTGCCCGGAGCATCTCTAAGTTATATCTGAGAAGAAATCTGGAATAAGTATCAGAACGTCGCCATGCCTGGGTCACATCTGAACCATATCTAGAAAGGTGATCTCTGAATAAACAACAGAACAGCCTCCGTGCCCAGAGCATCTCTAAGTTATATCTGAGAAGAAATCTGGAATAAGTATCAGAACATCGCCATGCCTGGGTCACATCTGAACCATATCTAGAAAGGTGATCTTTGAATAAACAACAGAATAGCCTCCGTTCCCGGAGCATCTCTAAGTTATATCTGAGAAGAAATCTGGAATAAGTATCAGAACGTCGCCATGCCTGGGTCACATCTGAACCATATCTAGAAAGGTGATCTCTGAATAAACAACAGAACAGCCTCCGTGCCCGGAGCATCTCTAAGTTATATCTGAGAAGAAATCTGGAATAAGTATCAGAACGTCGCCATGCCTGGGTCACATCTGAACCATATCTAGAAAGGTGATCTCTGAATAAACAACATAACAACCTCCGTGCCCAGAGCATCTCTAAGTTATATCTGAGAAGAAATCTGGAATAAGTATCAGAACGTCGCCATGCCTGGGTCACATCTGAACCATATCTAGAAAGGTGATCTCTGAATAAACAACAGAACAGCCTCCGTGCCCGGAGCATCTCTAAGTTATATCTGAGAAGAAATCTGGAATAAGTATCAGAACGTCGCCATGCCTGGGTCACATCTGAACCATATCTAGAAAGGTGATCTCTGAATAAACAACAGAACAACCTCTGTGCCCGGAGCATCTCTAAGTTATATCTGAGAAGAAATCTGGAATAAGTATCAGAACGTCTCCATGCCTGGGTCACATCTAAACCATATCTAGAAAGGTGATCTCTGAATAAACAACAGAACAACCTCCGTGCCCGGAGCATCTCTAAGTTATATCTGAGAAGAAATCTGGAATAAGTATCAGAACGTCGCCATGCCTGGGTCACATCTGAACCATATCTAGAAAGGTGATCTCTGAATAAACAACAGAATAGCCTCCATGCCCGGAGCATCTCTAAGTTATATCTGAGAAGAAATCTGGAATAAGTATCAGAACGTCGCCATGCCTGGGTCACATCTGAACCATATCTAGAAAGGTGATCTCTGAATAAACAATAGAACAGCCTCCGTGCCCGGAGCATCTCTAAGTTATATCTGAGAAGAAATCTGGAATAAGTATCAGAACGTCGCCATGCCTGGGTCACATCTGAACCATATCTAGAAAGGTGATCTCTGAATAAACAACAGAACAGCCTCCGTGCCCGGAGCATCTCTAAGTTATATCTGAGAAGAAATCTGGAATAAGTATCAGAACGTCGCCATGCCTGGGTCACATTTGAACCATATCTAGAAAGGTGATCTCTGAATAAACAACAGAACAGCCTCCATGCCCGGAGCATCTCTAAGTTATATCTGAGAAGAAATCTGGAATAAGTATCAGAACGCCGCCATTCCTGGGTCACATCTGAACCATATCTAGAAAGGTGATCTCTGAATAAACAATAGAACAGCCTCCGTGCCCGGAGCATCTCTAAGTTATATCTGAGAAGAAATCTGGAATAAGTATCAGAACGTCGCCATGCCTGGGTCACATCTGAACCATATCTAGAAAGGTGATCTCTGAATAAACAACAGAACAACCTCTGTGCCCGGAGCATCTCTAAGTTATATCTGAGAAGAAATCTGGAATAAGTATCAGAACGTCGCCATGCCTGGGTCACATCTGAACCATATCTAGAAAGGTGATCTCTGAATAAACAACAGAACAACCTCTGTGCCCGGAGCATCTCTAAGTTATATCTGAGAAGAAATCTGGAATAAGTATCAGAACGTCGCCATGCCTGGGTCACATCTGAACCATATCTAGAAAGGTGATCTCTGAATAAACAACAGAACAGCCTCCGTGCCCGGAGCATCTCTAAGTTATATCTGAGAAGAAATCTGGAATAAGTATCAGAACATCGCCATGCCTGGGTCACATCTGAACCATATCTAGAAAGGTGATCTTTGAATAAACAACAGAATAGCCTCCGTTCCCGGAGCATCTCTAAGTTATATTTGAGAAGAAATCTGGAATAAGTATCAGAACGTCGCCATGCCTGGGTCACATCTGAACCATATCTAGAAAGGTGATCTCTGAATAAACAACAGAACAGCCTCCGTGCCCGGAGCATCTCTAAGTTATATCTGAGAAGAATTCTGGAATAAGTATCAGAACGTCGCCATGCCTGGGTCACATCTGAACCATATCTAGAAAGGTGATCTCTGAATAAACAACAGAACAACCTCCGTGCCCAGAGCATCTCTAAGTTATATCTGAGAAGAAATCTGGAATAAGTATCAGAACGTCGCCATGCCTGGGTCACATCTGAACCATATCTAGAAAGGTGATCTCTGAATAAACAACAGAACAGCCTCCGTGCCCGGAGCATCTCTAAGTTATATCTGAGAAGAAATCTGGAATAAGTATCAGAACGTCGCCATGCCTGGGTCACATCTGAACCATATCTAGAAAGGTGATCTCTGAATAAACAACAGAACAACCTCTGTGCCCGGAGCATCTCTAAGTTATATCTGAGAAGAAATCTTGAATAAGTATCAGAACGTCGCCATGCCTGGGTCACATCTAAACCATATCTAGAAAGGTGATCTCTGAATAAACAACAGAACAACCTCCGTGCCCGGAGCATCTCTAAGTTATATCTGAGAAGAAATCTGGAATAAGTATCAGAACGTCGCCATGCCTGGGTCACATCTGAACCATATCTAGAAAGGTGATCTCTGAATAAACAACAGAATAGCCTCCATGCCCGGAGCATCTCTAAGTTATATCTGAGAAGAAATCTGGAATAAGTATCAGAACGTCGCCATGCCTGGGTCACATCTGAACCATATCTAGAAAGGTGATCTCTGAATAAACAATAGAACAGCCTCCGTGCCCGGAGCATCTCTAAGTTATATCTGAGAAGAAATCTGGAATAAGTATCAGAACGTCGCCATGCCTGGGTCACATCTGAACCATATCTAGAAAGGTGATCTCTGAATAAACAACAGAACGGCCTCCGTGCCCGGAGCATCTCTAAGTTATACCTGAGAAGAAATCTAGAATAAGTATCAGAACGTCGCCATGCCTGGGTCACATTTGAACCATATCTAGAAAGGTGATCTCTGAATAAACAACAGAACAGCCTCCGTGCCCGGAGCATCTCTAAGTTATATCTGAGAAGAAATCTGGAATAAGTATCAGAACACCGCCATTCCTGGGTCACATCTGAACCATATCTAGAAAGGTGATCTCTGAATAAACAATAGAACAGCCTCCGTGCCCGGAGCATCTCTAAGTTATATCTGAGAAGAAATCTGGAATAAGTATCAGAACGTCGCCATGCCTGGGTCACATCTGAACCATATCTAGAAAGGTGATCTCTGAATAAACAACAGAACAGCCTCCGTGCCCGGAGCATCTCTAAGTTATATCTGAGAAGAAATCTGGAATAAGTATCAGAACGTCGCCATGCCTGGGTCACATCTGAACCATATCTAAAAAGGTGATCTCTGAATAAACAACAGAACAGCCTCCGTGCCCGGAGCATCTCTAAGTTATATCTGAGAAGAAATCTGGAATAAGTATCAGAACGTCGCCATGCCTGGGTCACATCTGAACCATATCTAGAAAGGTGATCTCTGAATAAACAACAGAACAGCCTCCGTGCCCGGAGCATCTCTAAGTTATATCTGAGAAGAAATCTGGAATAAGTATCAGAACGTCGCCATGCCTGGGTCACATCTGAACCATATCTAGAAAGGAATTTTGAATAAGCAAAAGAACAACATCCATATCTGGAGCATTTCCAAGCTATCTCTTTAATCTTTTTAACGTAGACATGCCCTGGCCGGATGCAGGTATCGAATCCACAATCAATCGCTCACAGACATGCCCTGGCTAGATACAGGAATCGAATCTGGGATTGCGATAGTTGATAGTAATCATCTTTGTATTGACCTTTCCTGAAAAAAGGCAAAACATTAGTTGTATGCAATGTCATGGTGCATGGAATGCGTGGTGTCATGACATTTATAACCAATGGGATTGTAGAATGTGATGTTTATATCATGTATGAAAATGTGATGTTTGCGACTGTATTTTTGTCTAGGAAAATAAATCCTTGACGAATGCCGGGAGCTTATCCTGGGCTGATGTTGCAAGAATACCGGTAGGAGAAGATAACTCCGTTGGGGAATAAACTTGGCGAATAGATTACTCTGCAGGGAAAATTACTCTAGCGATCTTGCTGGGGAAAATACTCTGTGGGAAGAGAGGTACTTTGCTGATATGTTGTATGAGAACTCCGTTGGGGATACCATTGTTGAGTTACGTTTGGGAGGTTTGAGGAATTCTGCTGGGGATAGGAATACTTCGCCGAGGACGATCTTTCCGTGGCAATTAGCTGAGGATAACCCAGTTATAAGCTCTGGCGAGGAATAACCTTCTGAATAAAGACGGGGAGAGATATGCTCTGCAAAGGATAAGCTTCCAGAATCTACTGGGGATAAGCTTCCTACTGGGGAGATGATTTAACTCTCCTGGGGAGACTTTGGATTGTACTGGGAAGGGCTCCGCTGGATGTCTAGATTCTGCCGAGGAACAATCTTAGATCAAGACTGCCGGGGATGCTTGTTGAGGGTGTTTGTAGACTCTGCTGAGGAATGTTGAGATCCGCTGGGGAGAATCCAACGTCCATAAGGCTGACTGAGTAGGCTAATTCTGCTTGGGGAGAGTATGTTGACTTGCTGGCTCACTCTCTGGGGAATTAAGGCATCTTGGTTGTTCTTCAGCTAAACCTACCTTGGTACCTTGGTGTACAGAGCAATTAGATCGCTTAGACGACTCATTATTGCCCCTGTTTCAGTGGGAGAAGGCACATGTGGGGGTAGTTGACAAATCTTCTGGTAGACAGGTGACGAGATGCCAGGAAATAGTCGTACGCTTAAATCCCTAATTTTTGCCTGGACCGCCCTTTCGGGTTTTCAGTCCACCGGGATACCCATTTCTACCCAAGCCGCCTTTTCAGGTTTTCGACTTGCCGGGTGTACAGATTTTTTCTTTTCATCCCTTATTTTTGCCCGAACCCTTTTGGTTCGCCGGGAAGCCTTTATTTTTGCCTAGGTGTGTCAACCTAGCGGGTCTTTGATTATGCGTAGTATTTTTTTCCGACTATGTCCATGCTCTCAGGATGTAGGGAGGTGCCCCTGTTAGAAGTGTTTTGTCATGCCACCAGAAGATGTTTGATCAGACAAGATTCGTTGTTGGAATGCCCCAAGTGACTCAGGCGGAGATTTGCCCCAGGCTGTTCGGCCTTTGAGAGATTCTCCGAATCTTGATTTAATTGCCCCAGATGATGGACAATAATCACGTCTGCCCTTTGATTGGAAGTGCTTTTGTTCACTAGGTATTCATCGTGCGAATTTCTCTGCTGTTCAAACAAATAGTCATACGCAAACAGTATTATATCAAGAATGCAAAGCTTATGTCTGTCTTGAAGATTTTGAAAATGCATTATTTTTTCATAAAACAAGTGAATGTTTGTAAAACGTGATGTCAAATATGTATTTACCGTAGGCCTTAAGGAGTCAGGATACCTTTCGTAACAGTATCCTTTCGAACTAACCCATGCTTCAGCTAGGACTTTTAAGGGTTATAACGTGGCATGGTTCATGGTTTAAGAAACAAAGGATAAAGGCTCAAATTATTTGTACCCACCCGCTCTTCGTGATGTTCTTCAAACCTAAGCTTAGTTGATCGTGCGTTAGACCTTGTTTGAGTCTTTGTCCTGATGTTCCAATGATGGTTCAGATATTGATGATTTATTCTGAATAGGCAGTCATTTTTTGTGTTTTTGTTGAGGGTTTGTGCGACCTCTTTTTTGATTTTATTATCCCTATTTTTGCCTGAACTGTTTCTTTTTGGAATTACAGTCAGTGGGTGTGATCGGTGGATCTGGAACTGACTGTTTAACGCTGGTTTGCGAAATGTCGCGGAAGCAAGAGTCGCCACCGTCTTTTATTTTCTCCAAATGGAAAGGACAAAAGCACAGAAAAATTCCTTAAAGAGATTGCTCTCGGTTCGGGAGGTAGGTTATAGAAAGGGAAGGTGTTAGCACCCTTTCTATCCATGGTTATCCATGGGCTCTTAGATACTTGCTCATTTGTGTTTTCAAAATTGGTTTGTTTGCTTTTCAACTGTGAGTGGGTTTGAAAAAGTTTCTTTGAAAATTTCAGTTCGACTCTTGTATCAGTCCTCAAGAGTGTTTGAAAAGTTGCTTTCGAAAGCTTTTTGAAAAGTGTCGGTGTGAAAAGTATTTTTTTGTTTTGTTTTGAAATTAGAGCAAGTATCTAGAGTCGTCTACCTACCCTAAGGAATTCGTCTGTGTAGATGTCCTTCAAAGTAGTGCCATCCCATCATTGAGAGGTAGGTAGCACCACCGTTGGAGATGTTCGGGTCAATTCGAGTTTAGGAACATGGCGATCACCAGAGCAATGGGAAGACACCTTAGAAGCTACCCTCATGCCAGGTTCCCGGATCATGAGGACTTACTAAGACATCCTCTACTCGACGATCACCTTTCGAGGCAAGGCAACAGTGAGGCGTACCCTAGGGGTGGTGTGTGCGATTGGTGTGTCGTTTTCAAGTATTTTTATCTTTTGTCATGTTATTGGTGTTCTACGCTTGTTTTTATTTTTGTCCATACATTCTTTCATGCCATTATTTACAGTTAAAAATATTGCGGGAAAGTAAAAATTCTAAGCTATTACAAAAGGCACGGGTCCAGATCGCCAAAGTTAAATCGGGACCCGATTTGACGGAAAAATAAAGAAAGTAAAAGAAAAGTGCGAGAAATTATTTAAGTTACATGGCCTTGGGAGAGATACATAAATATTATAAAGAAATAAAATAAATATGCGAATAAGAATTAAATCGGAACGAGGGCATTGGACCCTTTTTGCAAAATTAAACTAATGAGGAATTAATTAAAATTAAAAGAAAGAAAGAACTTGTTTTTTGGTATTTTTTAGTATTTTAGGATTTAATATGAAAAAAAAGAATTAATTAAAATAAATACTAACCCTAATTCTAATGGCTTTTAATTTATTAAGAAAACATTGAATTTTAACCTAAATTAACCCTAATTTTTATATACAAATTTAATTATAAAAATAAATATTTAATTATTTAACTATTTATGAAAGAAAAGTAAAAAGGATGAAAAATTATTAATTAAACCCTAATTCTATGTTTTTTAGATTTTTATTAAAAGAATTAAAATTACAACCTAATTTAAAACTAAATAATTATATACAATTTTATTTATTAAAACAAAACTATTTATTATATTTTCCTCTTTTCTGATTTTTTATGGGGTTTTTTATATTTTCGAAAATAATAAAATTAATTAATAAAACAATAATTAAAAAGAAAAATAGAAAATAAAAAAAACATAAAGAAATTAGGAAGAATTTGCAAACCCAGGGGGTTCAGACCCCAAATTAGGAGGTATCTTATAGCAATCCAGGCCCACTTATCAATTGGCCCTTTTGACTTTTCCAGGCAGTGTGCTGGCTTGTTGACTTATGCTTATGGTGTTCCTCCAATCTGCACCGTTGATTGCTCTAAACGTACGCGTGGCTGGCTTGATGAGGAGGTGTATCATGGTCTTCAGTAAGTGAAACTGCATGTGAAGACTAATTGAAAAATAATATTGAGAATACTGAAGACCTGGGGCTCGAACCCAGGTCATATACTTTACCAACCCTTATGCTTGCCAGTGGAGCCAGATGCGCGTGTTGTATATTAAATAAACTAAGAATAATATAATAAGAAGACAATGGTTAGTGGGAATCAGCGCGCGAAATTTAAACTAGCCTATCACATCTTGCCACGAGTTCATCTTCTTCGTTGGATTTCCTGAAACAAATTAACAAACATTTAACGGGGGTTTTAAACCCCCTCAAAATATGCTGATTTCAATAATAGCGATTAGGCCATGTGGCCTCAGAAATTTGGCGCGATGGTCTCAATCTTTTCGTCCCAACCTGCTGATTTTGTTCATGGCATTGTTATATCTCAATTTTATAGGAATGGAAAACGCCCAATTTAAAAACCTTAGAACCCTAGGTATCTCTAATGGCGAATCCTCATATAGGGCATGAAACTTCAATCAAACTGTGCAGTCAGCTTCAGAACAAAGTAATTAGTGCAAATCCATGAATAAAATGCAATGATATGGTCTCAATAATAGAATGCGATTATGCAAGAAAAGTGATTCAGTTCACCCTCGAATTACCAATTCTTTGCGTATGGGATTGAGTTTTTGATTGGAATCGCTTCCTAACAACCCTGGCAAGCTAATGGAACAAGTTTGGAGGCTTGAATCAACCTGCAAGTGAGTTTTCAGAATTGAGATTTTTTAACAAAAAGTGTGAGTTTGTGCAAGGGTTTTCTGAGCAGCTGCGTGGTCTTTTTGATTAGGTTTTCATTCAGGCTTATGTAATGAATCAATTAGGTCAAGAAAATTGATCAAGATCTTTTGTATTCATGGCTTTGAGGATTTGATTTTCAAGCATTGTTTTTTTCAATCTTTTCCATGCATTTTTGTACCAATTATGATCCAATCAAATTGATTCTTTCCAATCTTAACCATGCACGAAATATTGAAGGCATATCATGTATAAAAAGATTTGAAATAGTAGGTTAAATATTTTTCATATATTTAATTGATTTAAATGAATTATTAATAATAAAAATTCAAATAAATAAATAAAAAATGAATAAAAACTTCCCTTTGGGCCAAGTGGTCGTGCACATGCCATGGATGATGAATTATGGAAGAAAAATGGGCCCATTAGCAATTTTAGGTCATTTGAATCAATGTTGACTTTTCAAAATATCCAAAAATTTCCCAACTTCCACAAGGCATAACTTGCTCAATTTTTAAGCTTTTATCATGTTCTTAGACATTTTGGAAAGGTCTTTGAGTCCACTAACCAATGTCTTTGGTCCCATGTCATGTTTATTTACCAATATCAAGTTATGGCCTTTGACCTAAAGTCCCTTTTTGTTGACTTTTGAAAATGACCTATAATGTTGAAATTGATAACTTTTTGTGAGAGCATTTCTTGGACTTGAAGTATGAAGATGAGTTGTAGGAAATGTCTTTCTCTTCAAAATGAGCTTTGGATGGAATTTTTCTGATAATCCATGTGAAAGTTATGCACTGGTCAATTTACAGTTGACTTTTTCAGCTGTCCAAATAAGGAAACTTTTGCATCTTGATGATTTTTGAGCCAAATTTTGAGAATCATGATCAAGCATTGATCAAATGATGTTTGTGACTTCAAAATGAGATGTTGACCAAAAATTTGAACTTTTGACTGTCAAATGACCATTTTGCCCCTACAGTTGACTGTAGTGCAATTAGGGTTTTTGATTGTGCAATCTTGTGCTGAAAGTCTTGAAACTTGATATGAGGATGCTTGACCATATTTGTAGGCATGTGAGACTTGATTGAACCTTTGGAAACTTCATTTTCTTGATCAGAACACAAACCCTAATTTTGACTGTTTAGGAGACCCTTGAACTGTGCAACCCTTGGGGAATTTTGAAGCATGATTTGGCAAATCTTGGAGAATATGGGAGGGCAAATTTTGGGGTACAACAGTTGCCCCTGTTCAATCTTCTTAGACCTGAGGATGCAGATTGGCTGACGTGCCTTTCGTAATCCGAGGGTAGAAGATGATTGAACACTAGAGTGCCCAGAAATTTGCGCTCACATAGTGGAAATGTGATGATGGAATGGGCTTATAGATGCCATTTGGAGATTTATGAATAGGGTGATGGGCTTATAGATGCCATCTGGATGTTGGTCGTATAATAGATTCTTTAGCGAGAACCTGCATACCTGCAAAACAGAAAATGATTACCTGACATGTTGCAGGAGCTGGTTTTCAGATGCTTGGTATAGATGTGTCCCGACTGGTTACAGGAGCTGGATCTGGAGCTTCACAAGATGATGAATGAACCAGAGATGGTTACTACCTCAGCATGAACAGTAAGAGAACCTTGGGTGATTTTAACTTCAACAATGCTCGTTGAGAAAATCTTGGTGGGAATTACCATCTTCGCAGTATCGGGAAGAGAACCAATAGGCAATTATAATCTGAAAGGGAATTACATCTCATGCACTGTTGGGGAGAGGACCGTAGGAAATCATAACCTGAAAGGGAATTACATCTCACGCACCGTCGGGGAGAGGACCATAGGAAATCATAACCTTAAAGGGAATTACATCTCACGCACCGTCGGGGAGCGGACCATAGGAAATCATAACCTGAAAGGGAATTACATCTCACGCACCATCGGGGAGAGGACCGTAGGCAATCATAACCTGAAATGGAATTACATCTCACGCACCGTCGGGGAGAGGACCATAGGAAATCATAACCTGAAAGGGAATTACATCTCACGCACCGTCGGGGAGAGGACCATAGGCAATCATAACCTGAAAGGGAATTACATCTCACGCACCGTCGGGGAGAGGACCATAGGAAATCATAACCTGAAAGGGAATTACATCTCACGCACCGTCGGGGAGAGGACCATAGGAAATCATAACCTGAAAGGGAATTACATCTCACGCACCGTCGGGGAGCGGACCATAGGAAATCATAACCTGAAAGGGAATTACATCTCACGCACCGTCGGGGAGAGGACCATAGGAAATCATAACCTGAAAGGGAATTACATCTCACGCACTGTCGGGGAGAGGACCATAGGAAATCATAACCTGAAAGGGAATTACATCTCACGCACCGTCGGGGAGAGGACCATAGGAAATTATAACCTGAAAGGGAATTAAATCTCACGCACCGTCGGGGAGAGAACCATAGGAAATTATAATCTCAAAAGGAATTATCACCTCACGCACCGTCGGGGAGGGAACCATAGGAAATTATAATCTCAAAAGGAATTATCACCTCACACACCGTCGGGGAGGGAACCATAGGAAATTATAATCTCAAAAGGAATTATCACCTCACGCACCGTCGGGGAGGGAACCATAGGAAATTATAATCTCAAAAGGAATTATCACCTCACGCACCGTCGGGGAGGGAACCATAGGAAATTATAATCTCAAAAGGAATTATCACCTCACGCACCGTCGGGGAGGGAACCATAGGAGATCATAACCTGATAACTTCTACTGAGTCTTCATCAGAAAAATCTGTTGGGAGTCGATTTAGCTGGACTAGAGAAGGCCTTGGACTGGATAAGAAATCTTTGGAGTCGATTAACTGAACCGGTCTAGGTCTTGAAATATGATGGAGAATTTAGCTGCATCTTTCCTGAAAGGTAAAAGTCAGTCATATGCAATGCATGATATGGATCGAGCAATGATGTTCTCAACATAAATGAGATTTGTAAGATATGATGCGTCTATGCATGCTATAATGATGTATGTGATGTTTAGGGATGTATGTTTTCGTCTAGGAAAGTAAATCCTTGACGGGTGCCGGGAAGTCACTCCTGGGCTGATATTGGAGAATAAGCTTTTACTCCTGCTGGGGATGATAGTTGCAAGAATACCGGTAGGAGAAGATGACTCCGTTGAGGAATAAACTTGGCAAATGGAAGATTCTGCGGGGAGAAAAATACTCTAGCGACCATGTTGGGGAGAAATACTCTGTGGGGAGAGAGATGCTTTTGCTGAATTGTTGATAGTAATTTGCTGGGGATGTCTTTGCTGTGTTGGAAGTGTTAATAGACTTCGCTGGGGGGTAAGAGAACTTCGTCGAAGACGCTCTTTCCGTGGTTTTTGGCTGAGGATAACCCAGTTATATCCTATTAAGGAAATAATCTCTTTTAATATGGTCGGGCGACGCGTTTGTGCTCTGCGACGGATAAGCTTCCAGAATCTACTGGGGATAAGCTTACTGCTTGGGGAGATAAATTCCAACTTTCCTGGGGAAACTGGATTGGACTTTCCTAGGGAAGTTTTAAACTGCGGGGGAAGTGGTTCCTTTGAATGCTTGATATACTGCCGGGGAACAATCTTTAGACCAAGACTGCCGGGGATGCTTGTTAAGAATATATGTGTACTGCTGGGGAGTATTGAGATCTACTGGAGGATACTCAACTTCTTAAAGATTTGATAAACTTTGCTTGGAGAAGATTGCACTGCTGCTGACTTACTTTCTGGGGAATTAAGATGTACTGGTTATCTTCTTTAGCTGAACCTACCTTGGTACTTTGGAGGACAGAACAATTAGATTGCTCAGACAACTCTTTATTGCCTCTGTGTCTAGTGTCACCTGTAATTAATCCTTTGTTTCGTATGCAAATATTTATGAGTTAGCAAATTATTGTCAATGCATACATCACAAATTGAACCTTGGACGTTCTTCGCAAAACAAAACAGAAAAAGAAAAACAGTTGGCACGTTTAACTGAAAAGCATATTTGTATTGATTTTGAATGGCCTGAAAATAGGCGTTTTGTGTACAAGAGGCTGACGTCCTAGTAAGAGAACGCCGCCGAGCAACAGAGTTTATACAAATTTTGTACAATAGAAAATGAAACAGCTGTGTGAAATATGAATGATCCACTGGGTTTCAACTCTGCTATTGCCTTTATAACTCCGAGCGTCTCATCACTTGATGACCTTGGTTGAAGGTGAAGTTGACTGATCGATGCCGTCTGAACTTGATGCGGATACCGGATTCTGGATGCAAAGTGATCAATGAGACATAGTATTACGCTTTTATCCCTAATTTTTTCCTGGACCGCCCTTTCGGGATTTCAGTCCACCGGGATACCCATTTTTGCCCAAGTCGCCTTTTCAGGTTTTCGACTTGCCGGGTGTACAGATTTTTTCCATTTTCATCCCTTCATTTTGCCCGAACCCTTTTGGTTCGACGGGAAGCCCTAATTTTTGCCTAGGCATGTCAGCCTAGCGGGTCTTTTTTTCATGCGTAGTATCTTTTTACTATGTCTGCATTGGCGGGGTGAGGAAGGTCGTCACCATCCATATTGGTTAGTATCATTGCTCCTCCTGAGAACACATGCTTAACCACAAATGGCCCTTCGTAGGTAGGGGTCCATTTGCCCCTTGGATCACTCTGAGGAAGGATGATTCTCTTGATTACCAGATCCCCAACTCGATATTCCTGTGGTCTGACCTTTTTGTTAAATGCCCTGATCATCCGTTTCTGATACGTCTGACCATAACAGATAGCAGCAAGTCTCTTTTCATCAATAAGGTTTAACTGATCAAGTCGCGTCTGGATCCAATCATCTTCGCTCAGGTTTGCATCCTTCATTATCCGGAGAGAGGGTATTTGCACTTCGATTGGTAAGACTTCCTCCATACCATAAACCAGAGAGAAAGGAGTTGCCCCGGTTGACGTCCTAGCTGAGGTACGGTACCCATGTAGAGCGAACGGTAACATCTCGTGCCAATCCTTATAAGTCACTGTCATCTTTTGCACGATTTTCTTGATGTTCTTATTTGCTGCTTCTACAGCCCCATTCATCTTCGGTCTGTAAGGAGAAGAATTGTGGTGCTGTATCTTGAACTGTTCGTAGAGCTCAGCGATCATCTTATTATTCAGATTAGTACCGTTGTCTATAATAATTCTCTCAGGGACGCCGTACCGACAGATCAAGTTATGTCGAATGAACCATGCCACAACAGTCTTGGTTACCGTAGCATAGGAAGCTGCTTCAACCCACTTTGTGAAATAATCAATCGCCACTAGGATGAAGCGATGCCCATTGGATGCCGTAGGTTTAATCTCGCCGATCATGTCTATGCCCCACATTGCAAACGGCCAAGGCGCAGTCAGAACATTCAGGGGAACTGGAGGAACACGCACCTTGTCTGCATAGATCTGGCACTTGTGGCATGTCCTGGAATGTTCATAGCAGTCAGCTTCCATTGTAGACCAGTAGTACCCTTCCCGAAGGATCTTCTTAGCCATAGTGTGCCCACTGGAATGTGTACCAAAGGTCCCTTCATGTAGCTCTTCCATGATTCTTTCTGCTTCAGTTTTATCCACACAATGCAGTAAGGTTGAATCATGGTTTCGCTTATATAAGATGCCGTTGCTAAGGAAGAACTTGGATGCGAACCTTCTCAGGAACTTCCTGTCATTGATAGAGGCACCTTCAGGGTACTCCTGAGTTTCCAGATATCTCTTCACCTCATGGTACCAAGGCTTCTCAGTCACCAATTCAGTCTCGAGATCGCAACAGTATGCAGGTTCGTCCAGTTTCCAGATGATGATCCGGGGAGCCTCATTATCCCATTTGACCTTGAACATAGAAGACATTGTAGCTAACGCGTCCGCCAGCTGATTCTCTTCTCTTGGAAAGTGTTCAAAGGTTATCTCTGTGAAGTGGGGGATCAGGGTCAACACACATTCTCTGTAAGGGATAAGATTCGGATGTTTCGTATCCCACTCTCCTTTGGTATGATTGATCACAAGAGAGGAATCTCCGAAGACACTCAGAAACTTAATCCTTAGGTCGATCGCAGCTTGAAGACCTATGATGCACGCCTCATACTCTGCCATGTTGTTGGTACAGTTGAAACATAGCCGGGCAGTGAGTGGAGTATGAGTACCTTGTGGAGATATGATTATGGCGCCGATACCATTTCCCAAAGCATTGGAGGCTCCGTCAAAGTGCATAGACCATCGGGATCCTGGTTCAGGTCCTTCATCCGGTCCAGGTACTTCACAATCAGTCACAATCATGATGCTTTCATCCGGAAACTCAAAGTTCATGGACTGATAGTCATCTACAGCTTGATGTGCAAGTGGTCTTCCAATACACTTCCCTTGATGGCTTTCTGGGTTGTGTACTGAATGTCGTATTCCGTCAAGATCATTTGCCATCTTGCAATTCTCCCAGACAGAGCAGGCTTTTCGAATATGTACTTTATAGGATCCATCTTTGAGATCAATAAGGTAGTGTGAGTCAGCATATACTGTCTCAGCCGGCGAGCAGCCCATACCAAAGCGCAGCAAGTTTTCTCAAGCAGTGAGTATCGGGTCTCACATTCGGTAAACTTTTTGCTAAGGTAATAAATGGCATGCTCTTTTCGGCCAGACTCGTCATGCTGCCCCAGCACACACCCCATTGAATTGTCAAGCACTGTCAGGTATAATATCAGAGGTCTTCCTTCAACCGGTGGCATAAGGATAGGTGGTTCTTGGAGATACTCTTTGATTTTGTCAAAAGCAGCCTGACATTCATCGTTCCAACGTACTACCTGATCTTTCTTCAGCAGCTTGAAGATTGGCTCACAGGTAGCAGTCAGGTGAGAGATGAATCGAGCAATGTAATTCAGGCGTCCTAAAAAGCCTCTGACTTCCTTCTCTGTCCTGGGAACTGGCATCTCTTGAATAGCTTTGACCTTAGCAGGGTCCACTTGAATACCCTTATCACTGACCACGAAGCCTAGCAACTTTCCCGATCTTACCCCGAAGGTGCACTTGTTCGGGTTTAATCTCAGCTTGTACAGTTTCAACCGGTCAAATAACTTCTGCAGATGATCTAGGTGTTCTTCCTCAGTCTGGGACCTAGCGATCATGTCGTCCACATACACTTCTATCTCATGATGGATCATGTCATGAAATAGAGCAACCATGGCCCGTTGGTAGGTTTCCCCAGCGTTCTTCAACCCGAATGGCATGACCTTGTAACAGAAGGTGCCCCACTGAGTAACAAAGGTAGTCTTCTCCATGTCTTCAGGTGCCATCTTGATCTGATTGTAACCTGAAAAGCCATCCATGAAAGAGAACACTTTATGCTGAGCTGTATTGTCAACAAGGACATCAATGTGAGGTAGGGGGAAGTCATCCTTGGGGCTGGCCCTGTTCAGATCCCTGTAGTCGACACACATTCTGACCTTACCGTCTTTCTTAGGTACCGGCACCACATTAGCAACCCACTGAGGGTAAGAAGTCACTGCAAGGAACCCAGCGTCGAACTGTTTCATAACCTCGGCTTTGATCTTCTCGGACATCTCTGGACGCATACGGCGGACCTTTTGCTTAACTGGAGGACAGTCTTCCTTAGTTGGCAAGTGATGGACCACAATATCGGTATCCAACCCGGGCATGTCTTCGTAGGACCAGGCAAAGATCTCCATATAATCATGCAGCATCTGAGTCAACCGTTGCTTCACGCTGAGCTCTAGGTTGGCACCAATTTTTACCTCTTTCTTGTCTGCCTCAGTACCTAAGTTTATT
Source organism: Vicia faba (assembly GCA_948472305.1). NCBI lineage: Eukaryota > Viridiplantae > Streptophyta > Magnoliopsida > Fabales > Fabaceae > Vicia > Vicia faba. The sequence goes on from OX451736.1 coordinate 357,675,681, forward strand.
GTTTCCACTGGCTCTTCATGGGGTTGAATTGCCCTCTCTTCCTGAAGCAACATTCTTGCAAGCTCACCAGGCACTTCGCAATCCTCTTCACCTTCGTCTTCGGCTAAGTTGATCGGATTTTCGAAGTCATAATTGGCAGTAGCAGAGTTGTTATCAGTGAGATCCAGAGTGGATTGAAACCTGTATGAGTGAGTGTGTGTGTAAATACAGTTGTTTTGAAATATGTATAAAGGAAGGAAAGACAGAAAAGGAGCATAAAATTTGCAATGCGAGAAAACGTCCAAGATTTTCATTCATGATATATGAAATGACAATTTATATGCCCTCACAAATGAAACCACGGTGCCTCGGGTAAGACACCGGGTCATAGAGTTTATTTATTGTTTATTACAGATACCAAAAACATAGGAATTCATTACTTAGTAACAAGAGAAACAGATAGATTGTCCTTTGCACTCCAATTGTTAAGTCCACTGTCGGTTGCAGGGTAAATCCAACTATCAAACTCAGCTTCGTCCACTTCTTCCTCGTCCCCAATAGCATTCACTCCATGAGCAGGTAGGGGAGCTGTCACTACATTAGGCTTCTCAGATGCCTCAAACTGTACCTCCTTGGCGTCAATAAGATCCTGCAGCTTGCTCCTTAATGCCCAGCAGTCGTCTGTAGAATGCCCCGGGCTATCTGAATGGTAAGCACAATGAGCATTCGGGTTGTACTTAGGAGATGCGGTATTTGGGAACTTCGGCGCCTCTCTGACAGTCACTAAATTGGTGGATAGCAACTGTGGCAGGATCTGCGATAGGGTCATGCTCAACCGGGTAAACTCTCTCCGGGGTCTTTCAGCCCTTTGAGGATTGGTCGGTCGAGGAGCGGCAGCAGGCTTAGCAATCATTACCGCACTGACAGATTGGCGGCGCTCAGGTCTCTCTGATCTCTTGGAACCATACACGGCACTAGCCTCCTTCTTGAAGGGTTTCTTCTCAGAACTAGACGATGCACCCTTCGGAATTTTTCCAGACTTTAACCCAGCTTCAATTCTCTCTCCAGTCAGAATCAAATCAGTGAACCCTGCAGACGAATTCCCAATGAGATGGTTGAAAAATGGCCCAGATAGGGTCCCCAAGAACATGTCTACCAATTCTCGACCAGTCAATGGAGGCTGCACCCTGCCGGCCAGGTCTCTCCACTTCTGAGCGTACTCCTTAAAACCTTCACTTGAACCTAACGACATACCCTGGAGTTGGGTACGTGTAGGGGCAAGGTCGGCATTATATTGATACTGCTTATAGAAAGCAGTAGCCAACTCCTCCCAGTTACGAACCTTGGTCCCATCCAGCTGATAGAACCATTCGAGATGAGTCCCTGAAAGACTCTCCTGGAAGAAGTGGATCCACAAATTCTTATCCGCAGAGTACGGTTGAATTTTCCGAACATAGGACCTGAGATGTAGCTTGGGACAAGACGCCCCGTCATATTTAGAAAAGGATGGTGCTTTGAACTTATGAGGAATAATCACACCAGTTGACAAACCCAGATCTCCGAAATCCAGCCCAGGTACCTGTTGTATTTCCATAGCATTCAACCTATCCTCCAGCTGCTTGTATCTGTCTTCTGCAGGAGGGTACTGCTCTTCATCAAAATCAGTCTCGTTGTCGGAGACTACCGGACTAGGGACCCTTGCTTCTGCCTGAGGAGTACTCTTGCCAACAGAAGAACCAGCCTCTTCCTGCTGCAGAGCATTGCCAAACCTTCGGCCCGAGTTGAACAGAACAGTTCTTCTCTTCTTCTTCTTCTCCTTCTTCAGGAGCATAGCCTTCAGCTCCTCTTGGCCTTGAGCCAAACCCTTGATTAATTCCTGAAACTGCGCATTCTGCGCCTGAAGAGCCTTGATGGATGTCTCAGTTGATGATGAGTCGGGATTCATGATGCTGAAATAAACAGCGAAGAACTGTAAGCAACCTGAAAAGAGGAAAAACCTGCTATGCACATGATGTATGAAATGCGTATGAATTATGTTTTCAAAGACAACCGGGAATCAACTTTGTAAACAAAAAGGAACACACTTCATTAGATTCAACTTTGCAACTGAAATTATTCAACAAGTTGCCCTTAGGCGTTACATGAAGGGAAATACTGAAAAGGAAATAAAACTGTAAAAGCACATTCGGAGCTCCTTATTGATCCCATGGTCTCCTCTTCTCAGTACGGATGTAGGCATTCAGAGCTCTCTCATTCTCCAACTGTTTTGTCAGCTTCTGGATCTTTGATTCCTGCTCGTTGAACTTTTCCCGGTAAGAATCCCGCTCTTCTCGTAGTTGCGACCAAGATCTCTTCAATGTCTCATAATCAGTAGGTATCTGAGGAGGAAGGACAGTTGGAGGAACCCCATCTTTGTCAGGAGACTCAAGAATGATAGGTCTGACGGCTTCATATGGCATACCTAACTTCTGAGCACGGATGCGAACCCATTTGTAGTAGGCTTCCATAGGTAGAGAAGTCTTGGGCCCTAACTCTTGTGGGTCAGCTTTATGAACCTTGTCCCAAGCCTTGATGAACCTACGACGCAGCTCGTCACTATCCACCTGAAATTCAAAACTGATGTGAGGCACTAACATCTCATGGGGGCCTGCTCTTCTTGCTCTTCCAAACTGACGGAGTGCTAGACATGGATTGTAAGAGATCTCTCCTTGGGTACCAATCAGAGGAACATTAGGGTATTCCCCGCATCGATCAATAATAGCTATCTCATCCAAACCTCTGCAAGTCCAAATGATGTCTTTATCGGTGAGAGACATTAACCTATGAGCCCAACCTCTTCCTTCTTGATTCTTCAGTACGAACTTAGGGAGGTGCGAAATAAACCACCTCACCAACAAAGGGATACAACACAATAGGGTTCCTCGTCTTCGGGTGGTACGGGCATGAAGTTGTTGCAAGATGTCACCCAAGAGAGTGGGCACAGGATTCTGAGACATAAAGATCCTTATGGCAGTGACATTGATGAAGTTGTCAGGATTAGGAAACAGGACTAACCCATAGATTAGGAGAGCCAAGATGTCTTCATATGCCCTAAAGTCCAGGTCGTTCCAGAAACTGTTAGCTTTACCAATCAGAAACTTGGCCAAGAAACCCTTAACTCCGCTTCTAGTCACCCAGTTGTCTGTTACCTCTTGATGGGACAAAGGAAGAGCTGCAGCAACATCCTCAAGCCTGAGGGTCTTTTCCCAACCAGTAAAGGGAGTCTGATCCAAGATAGGGATACCAAGCAAATCAGAGAACTCTTCCAGGGTAGGGACCAGCTGGAAGTCTTGAAAGGTGAAGCACTGGTACAGAGGGTCATAGAACTGGGTCAGAACACTCATCAACTGTTGATCCCGCTTTGAAGTGACTAAACTGAGAAGAGAACCATGTCTCTGGATGAAGGAAGTGGTATTTGGAATTCTGCTAACCAACTCATCAAGCAACTCAGGTGAACGAACAAAGTTGAACCGGATAGTATTCCTTCGCACAGGCATCATGATGTCCTACAAAACAGAGCAAAGGTGAAACCCTCTTGTCTTTGAAATGGTCAGTCCTTATGCAGGATGCATGCAATGCTCATGATGCTATGATGTTATGATAAAGCACACCACATATAGATACAAAGGCAAACATGGTAAGGCACACAAGTCACACAAGGAAAGCCCCTAAAGTTTAGGCCAGCATGAGGTCTAGGTACTACCCTCTTTCAGTTTGTTGGTTCATACCTGTCCTAATCAAAAGTAACCGGGTTCTTAGAGGATCCCAATATCATTGACTACCCTCAATCGGTCATAACTCCAGCATCGCAATCTTTTCTTGCGGCCAGAACCATCACGAGAGTTTAGCCTCAATGGGCGTAGCATACTGCTACAATTCTAAAGGCCAAGTTGTGTCAATTAAGGTTCTAAGGTTGTTGATGCTTAATGACTCCTTAGAAGACCCATATTCTCCTCGTTGCGACACAAGGGATATCGGTACAGACCAAGGTGCCACACCAATGTAGCCATTGCTTCACCTGTGTCGGTCTATGCCGGACAGGTCTCTCACAGCTTATGCTACCTAAACAGGGTATCCCCAGATCCGGGTTAGGATCTATGTAACTCCGATGCAACCCACGATAGTAAAGCAAGCAAATCAATACAATTGAAAACACAGTTATGAACTAGCCCTAAGGTACACCTCACTTTATAAGTATCCCCAGCAGAGTCGCCAGTTCTGTGATCGGTGGATCTGGAACTGACTGTTTAACGCTGGTTCGCGAAATGTCGCGGAAGCAAGAGTCGCCACCGTCTTTTATTTTCTCCAAATGGAAAGGACAAAAGCACAGAAAAATTCCTTAAAGAGATTGCTCTCGGTTCGGGAGGTAGGTTATAGAAAGGGAAGGTGTTAGCACCCTTTCTATCCATGGTTATCCATGGGCTCTTAGATACTTGCTCATTTGTGTTTTCAAAATTGGTTTGTTTGCTTTTCAACTGTGAGTGGGTTTGAAAAAGTTTCTTTGAAAATTTCAGTTCGACTCTTGTATCAGTCCTCAAGAGTGTTTGAAAAGTTGCTTTCGAAAGCTTTTTGAAAAGTGTCGGTGTGAAAAGTATTTTTTTGATTTGTTTTGAAATTAGAGCAAGTATCTAGAGTCGTCTACCTACCCTAAGGAATTCGTCTGCGTAGATGTCCTTCAAAGTAGTGCCATCCCACCATTGAGAGGTAGGTAGCACCACCGTTAGAGATGTTCGGGTCAATTCGAGTTTAGGGACATGGCGATCACCAGAGCAATGGGAAGACACCTTAGAAGCTACCCTCATGCCAGGTTCCCGGATCATGAGGACTTACTAAGACATCCTCTACTCGACGATCACCTTTCGAGGCAAGGCAACAGTGAGGCGTACCCTAGGGGTGGTGTGTGCGATTGGTGTGTCGTTTTCAAGTATTTTTATCTTTTGTCATGTTATTGGTGTTCTACGCTTGTTTTTATTTTTGTCCATACATTCTTTCATGCCATTATTTACAGTTAAAAATATTGCGGGAAAGTAAAAATTCTAAGCTATTACAAAAGGCACGGGTCCACATCGCCAAAGTTAAACCGGGACCCGATTTGACGGAAAAATAAAGAAAGTAAAAGAAAAGTGCGAGAAATTATTTAAGTTACATGGCCTTGGGAGAGATACATAAATATTATAAAGAAATAAAATAAATATGCGAATAAGAATTAAATCGGAACGAGGGCGTTGGACCCTTTTTGCAAAATTAAACTAATGAGGAATTAATTAAAATTAAAAGAAAGAACTTGTTTTTTGGTATTTTTTAGTATTTTAGGATTTAATATGAAAAAAAAGAATTAATTAAAATAAATACTAACCCTAATTCTAATGGCTCTTAATTTATTAAGAAAACATTGAATTTTAACCTAAATTAACCCTAATTTTTATATACAAATTTAATTATAAAAATAAATATTTAATTATTTAACTATTTATGAAAGAAAAGTAAAAAGGATGAAAAATTATTAATTAAACCCTAATTCTATGTTTTTTAGATTTTTATTAAAAGAATTAAAATTACAACCTAATTTAAAACTAAATAATTATATACAATTTTATTTATTAAAACAAAACTATTTATTATATTTTCCTCTTTTCTGATTTTTTATGGGGTTTTTTTATATTTTCGAAAATAATAAAATTAATTAATAAAACAATAATTAAAAAGAAAAATAGAAAATAAAAAAAACATAAAGAAAGTAGGAAGAATTTGCAAACCCAGGGGGTTCAGACCCCAAATTAGGAGGTATCTTATAGCAATCCAGGCCCACTTATCAATTGGCCCTTTTGACTTTTCCAGGCAGTGTGCTGGCTTGTTGACTTATGCTTATGGTGTTCCTCCAATCTGCACCGTTGATTGCTCTAAACGTACGCGTGGCTGGCTTGATGAGGAGGTGTATCATGGTCTTCAGTAAGTGAAACTGCATGTGAAGACTAATTGAAAAATAATATTGAGAATACTGAAGACCTGGGGCTCGAACCCAGGTCATATACTTTACCAACCCTTATGCTTGCCAGTGGAGCCAGATGCGCGTGTTGTATATTAAATAAACTAAGAATAATATAATAAGAAGACAATGGTTAGTGGGAATCAGCGCGCGAAATTTAAACTAGCCTATCACATCTTGCCACGAGTTCATCTTCTTCGTTGGATTTCCTGAAACAAATTAACAAACATTTAACGGGGGTTTTAAACCCCCTCAAAATATGCTGATTTCAATAATAGCGATTAGGCCATGTGGCCTCAGAAATTTGGCGCGATGGTCTCAATCTTTTCGTCCCAACCTGCTGATTTTGTTCATGGCATTGTTATATCTCAATTTTATAGGAATGGGAAACGCCCAATTTAAAAACCTTAGAACCCTAGGTATCTCTAATGGCGAATCCTCATATAGGGCATGAAACTTCAATCAAACTGTGCAGTCAGCTTCAGAACAAAGTAATTAGTGCAAATCCATGAATAAAATGCAACGATATGGTCTCAATAATAGAATGCGATTATGCAAGAAAAGTGATTCAGTTCACCCTCGAATTACCAATTCTTTGCGTATGGGATTGAGTTTTTGATTGGAATCGCTTCCTAACAACCCTGGCAAGCTAATGGAACAAGTTTGGAGGCTTGAATCAACCTGCAAGTGAGTTTTCAGAATTGAGATTTTTTAACAAAAAGTGTGAGTTTGTGCAAGGGTTTTCTGAGCAGCTGCGTGGTCTTTTTGATTAGGTTTTCATTCAGGCTTATGTAATGAATCAATTAGGTCAAGAAAATTGATCAAGATCTTTTGTATTCATGGCTTTGAGGATTTGATTTTCAAGCATTGTTTTTTTCAATCTTTTCCATGCATTTTTGTACCAATTATGATCCAATCAAATTGATTCTTTCCAATCTTAACCATGCACGAAATATTGAAGGCATATCATGTATAAAAAGATTTGAAATAGTAGGTTAAATATTTTTCATATATTTAATTGATTTAAATGAATTATTAATAATAAAAATTCAAATAAATAAATAAAAAATGAATAAAAACTTCCCTTTGGGCCAAGTGGTCGTGCACATGCCATGGATGATGAATTATGGAAGAAAAATGGGCCCATTAGCAATTTTAGGTCATTTGAATCAATGTTGACTTTTCAAAATATCCAAACATTTCCCAACTTCCACAAGGCATAACTTGCTCAATTTTTAAGATTTTATCATGTTCTTGGACATTTTGGAAAGGTCTTTGAGTCCTCTAACCAATGTCTTTGGTCCCATGTCATTTTGATTTACCAATATCAAGTTATGGCCTTTGACCTAAAGTCCCTTTTTGTTGACTTTTGAAAATGACCTATAATGTTGAAATTGATAACTTTTTGTGAGAGCATTTCTTGGACTTGAAGTATGAAGATGAGTTGTAGGAAATGTCTTTCTCTTCAAAATGAGCTTTGGATGGAATTTTTCTGATAATCCATGTGAAAGTTATGCCCTGGTCAATTTACAGTTGACTTTTTCAACTGTCCAAATAAGGAAACTTTTGCATCTTGATGATTTTTGAGCCAAATTTTGAGAATCATGATCAAGCATTGATCAAATGATGTTTGTGACTTCAAAATGAGATGTTGACCAAAAAATTGAACTTTTGACTGTCAAATGACCATTTTGCCCCTACAGTTGGCTGTAGTGCAATTAGGGTTTTTGATTGTGCAATCTTGTGCTGAAAGTCTTGAAACTTGATATGAGGATGCTTGACCATATTTGTAGGCATGTGAGACTTGATTGGACCTTTGGAAACTTCATTTTCTTGATCAGAACACAAACCCTAATTTTGACTATTTAGGAGACCCTTGAACTGTGCAACCCTTGGGGAATTTTGAAGCATGATTTGGCAAATCTTGGAGAATATGGGAGGGCAAATTTTGGGGTACAACAGTGGGATGCCCCAGTTTTGTAAGTCTCCTTCATAGGTTTTGACTTATTGGGTTTTTATTTTTGAGGTATAACGACTGCCTATCCTTATGATTATTCGGAATCATCACTGTCTTCTTTTTTTGTAAGGACCTCTTTGGTGCTATTTGTTATGCACTTGGATCAACTGAGAGACTACCCTGCCCCAGGTTATGATTAAGGGTTTTAAATTTCGAAAAGAAAAACTCCTACTTCTTTGGCTCAGAGGGGTTGACGAGGGATTATCTTCCTTATAACTCCAGTGTTTAGGGATTGAAACAATGCATGTACCTCATCAGCGGGGTCTGTTCAAAAGCATACTGTAAATGTCATGATATCATTTTCGTCATCCTCCCTCAAGAGGCTTAGAATTATTAATCGAGCGTTGATCATCAGAAAAAATATGAAAATAATTTGCATATAGTGAATACGAATATATTGCTTCAAAACAGACATATGCGATGCATTAATGAAATAACAACGTTTAACATGAATAAATGTTTGAACAATCAAAAGAAAATTACAACTTGAAAAATTCTAATGAACAAAAGTCTTCTAGTCTCAGGACCTGTTACTTCAACTGATGGATCTTGTAGGGATGGCAGAAGACCTCAGCTTGACCCACTTGGGTGAAATCCACTACTCCTTCATTAATCAGATCCTGGACCTTGTTCTTCAGAGCTCAGCAGTCGGCAGTGTCGTGTCCAGGACTATCAGAGATATGCACACCTTTTGTTGGGATGATAGTTAGGAGCAGAGATGTTGGGGTTCTGGGGAGGAGCCCTTAATGTAATCAGATTCAACCTCAGCAGGTGTTGCAGAGCTTGAAACAAAGGCATGTTGATCTGGGTGAACTGCCTCTTGGACCTGCTTGGCCTACTCAGATCAACCTGTTGCTCTGGGCGAGGTTGTAGTTGGACCTGTGAGGTAGTAGCAATTTGGAGAGTTCTATTCTTCACCATGTCAGGTTCTTGTCCTCTTGGAAACTGATCAAAGACCTGGTCTCTGACTTGGGCAGGTTGCTTCATATGGTGTCTCTCTTGGTGGAGCTGACTGATTATGGTCCTCAACTCTTCTTGCTCCTGAGCTAGACCTTGGATGAGAGCCCTTTGCCCAAACATCTGGGTTTTCAATGTATCTACTTCATCTTGTAGACGTTTCAGTTGTCCGTCCTTGTCATCTTCAGCACTGTTCCTGGCTAAAGTCCCCATGAGGAGTGTCCTTAACTCTTCCTACCCCTTGGATAGGCTTAGGAAGATCTCCTTGAACTGAGTCTCTTGAGCATGAAGACCCTGGTTATCTTGTTGGGAAGCCATTGCTGAAATAAACAGTGTAGATGGTAAGTGACCTGTAAAGAAAGGTACCTGTAATGCAATGATGTCTATATATGCATGCAATGTTTTCAAGGACCTCGCGGGGTAAACAAGAAAAATTATTAGAATCTGGTAACTGGTGGCTTGATTGAAGGCACTTCATGTTGTTGAGAGTCCTTCTTCAAGGGTCAAAAGCTCACCATATCCAGTGGGTCATAGCCCCTGACAACTTTGGCTCGGGGAACTTTCCTCAAGTGTCAAAGCTCACCATATCAAGTGGGTCATAGCCCCTGACAACCTTGTCTAGAGGAAAATAAGTCCTCTTTGCCCCTTACTGGGATAGTTGATTCATCATGACCTGCGTCACAAGCCCTTGAGGTCCTTGAAACGGATTAGTCCTTATGCAGGATGTATGCAATGGTATGATGTTATGCTATGCACGGGGTAACGTAGGTAAACCCTGTTATGAGTCCCAATTAAGGACTGTAAACAAAACCTGCAAGAAACTCAGTAACCCTGTTATGAGTCCCAATTAAGGACTATAAACAAAACCTGCAAGAAAACTCAGTAAACCCTGTTATGAGTCTCAATTAGGGACTATAAACAAAACCTGCAAGAAATTTCAGTAAACCCTGTTATGAGTCTCAATTAGGGATTATAAACAAGACCTGCAAGAAAACTCAATAAACCCTGTTATGAGTCTCAATTAGGGACTATAAACCAAACCTGCAAGAAAACTCAAGTGTCAGATAACAAGTAGTCAAGTTGGAAGGCACACAAGTCACACAAGAGAAACCCTTAGAGTTTAGGCCAGCATGGGGTCTGGGTATTACCCTCTTGAAGTTGGTGGGCTCAACCTGTCCTATTAGAAGTAACCGGGTTCTAAGGGTCCCAATATCACTGGATTGCTTTCATTGTTCATCGTTTCGATTTAGCCACTGAACTGGCGACCGAAATATTCCAGGAAAGCAACCCTCAATTGGGTGTAGTATCGAGTATCAACCAACCTCGGACTGCACCAAAGTCAGTTATCTCACTACCCTAAAGAGGCCAAGATAGTTCAATTAAGGTTCCTAAGGTCGGTTGATGCTTAATGACACTACGCGGAGGCCCCGTACTCTCCTTGACTGAACTCAAGGGTTACTGGTACACACCAAAGTGCCACATCAATGTAGCAAACTGTTTCAACCATGTCGGTATACCCCTCACAGTTCCCTCACAGCCTTGTTGCTACTTTCTAAGAAGGTATCCCCAGATCCGGGTTAGGATCTATAGAACTCCCAAGACAGTCCCACAATTTAAAGCAAACAAGTCAAAGCAATTGAAAACACAGTGATCTTAGTCCTAAGGTACACCTCACTTTAAAAGATCCCCAGCAGAGTCGCCAGTTCTGTGATCGGTGGATCTGGAACTAACTGTTTAACGCTGGTTCGCGAAATGTCGCGGTAAGCAAGAGTCGCCACCGTCTTTTATTTTCTCCAACATGGAAAGGACAAAAGCACAGAAAAATTCCTTATTGAGATTTGTTTCTCGGTTCGGGAGGTAGATTTATAGAAAGGGAAGGTGTTAGCACCCTTTCTATCCATGGTTATCCATGGGCTCTTAGATACTTGCTCATTTGTGTTTTCAAAATGTTTGTTTGCTTTTCAAGGTGAGTGGGTTTGAAAAAGTTCCGTTTAAAATTTCAGATCGACTCTTGTATCAGTCCTCAAGAGTGTTTGAAAAGTTGTTTTTGAAAGCTTTTTGCAAAGTGTCGGTGTGAAAAGAAGTTTTTGATTTGTTTTGAATTAGAGCAAGTATCTACGAGTCATCTACCTACCCTAAGGAATTAGTTTGTGTAAATGTCCTTAAGGTAGTGCCATCCCACCATTGAGAGGTAGGTAGCACCACCGTTGGAGGTGTTCAGGTCAATTCGAGGGTTAGGGACAGTGTGGTCACCGAGCAATAGTAAGATACCTTAGAAGCTACCCTTATGCCATTGGTCTTTTTATTCTGAGGCAACCGTTTCGAGGCAACTTGTTTCGAGGCAACCGTTTCGAGGCAACTAGATCAATGGAACATAAGGACTCACTAAGACGTCCTGTACTCGACGACCACGTTTCGAGGGGAAAGGCAACAGTGTGATCACCAGAGCAACAGTAGGACACCTTATAAGCTACCCTTATGCCATGTTCATGGACATAAGGACTTACTAAGACGTGCTGTACTCGACGACCACGTTTCGAGGGGCAAGGCAACAGTGAGGCGTATCCTAAGAGTGGTGTGTGAATTGTGTGTCATTTTCAGTTATTATTTGTCTTGTCATGTATTGGGTGAGATACGCTTTGATTTTATTTGGGCATTCATTCTTTCATGCAAGTTTAGCAGTTAAAAGGGTGCGGAAAATAAAAATGCGGAAAATAAAGGTCCTACGCTATTACAAGGCGCGAGTCTACATCGCCAAATTAAACCAAGACCCGATTTGAATAAAAGTGCGGAAAGTAAATGTCCTAATTATCTATTACAAGGCTTTGGGGCAAATACATTATATCCACAAAAGAAATAAAAATAAATACAAAAAGAAATAAGAATCGAGAGTGCGAGGGCGTTGGACCCTTTAAAGAAATTAAATAGAAATTATAAATTAATTAATGATTAAATAAAGAAAAGAGATTATTTTTATGTTTTTTTGGTATTTTATGAAATAAAGAAAGTTAATTGAAATTAGAAATTAAAATAAAAGCCTAGTTCTAAATTTGTTTTTAATTAAAAAAATGTTTAAGTTTTAACCTAATTTATCCTAATTAATTAAATGCCATATTTATTTACAAAATTAATTAATAATAATAATAAGGAGAAAATTTTATTTATTGAGAAAAGAATAAAGATACTAATAACCTAATTTTTATGTTTTTTTTTATAATTATTTTAGAAAAAGACATTAAAGTTAAAAACCTAAATTTAAACTAATTGTTTTATTGGAATTTATTTACAAAAACTATTTAAAGAATAAAAAAAAATTAAATAAAACATATTTTTATTTTTTAATGTTTTCTGATTTTTTTGGTTTTGTGTTATTATTAAGATTAATTTTGGTGAATTAAATAAAACAAAAGAAAAACAATTAAAATAAAAAGAAGAAAAGAAAAATGGAAAAATGAAAGGTGATGCAAACCATGGGGGTGTTGACCCAATTTAGGAGGGAGCACGAAGTCGCGGCAGAAGCAGATTTGGAAGCGGCGGTTGAGTCCGCGGTTGCGCGGCGGAACTGCGATTTGGACGCTTCTCGTTCTTCTGTTTCTGATTCAGAGAGCCAAATTTCAGTCCTGATCTTCACAAAGAATTTTATGGATAAAGTTCAAACAATCAAAAAGAAAATTAAATAGAATAAATGAAATTGAAAATGTTAGAATTTTGTGTTGCTTTATCATGACTCAATGATGTTGTTGTGGTGCTGTCAAGAGGATGATGATTTGTGGTTGCATCAGTTTTGAGCTTGTGTCAACGGTATGAACATGAGCTTGTGTAAGGTTTCTGTTTTGGTTGATGAGATTTTTGTTAAAGTTGGTTCATGGGAAATTGCACGTGAAAAGTGAATTTACAGTGCAACAAGAAGAAAAGTGGGGGTTTCCATCGAGTGGCCTCCGTACAGGATTTTGTATAAGAGAATATGAGGTTTTTTTTGTGGAATTTTTTTGTTTTTTCGTTTTAGAGAGTTCTCTAGGTTGTGTTCTCTTTTTTTTTATCACTTGCATATGCATTATGTAATGTATTTCAATTGGAATTAAGGGCCTTGAAGCCTTGCATTCATACATAAGATTTTGCCATAAACCTCCATTAACAAACTTTCCATCTTTGTACCAATTTTGAATTCTTGCTTGATTAGGCCTTGAAACAAATTTGGGATGTTGTATAATGATGATTCAAAGCTAATCAAGACCAAATATGCCCCTTAATTAACCTTCTTGATTTTTATTTGATTTTAAAGGATTTAAAATGAATTAAATCCAATAAAATCAAATAAAAATGAAAAAATTAATTTTAAAATTTTAAATAAAATGTGGGACACGTGGGAAGCATGGCCAAGCTGATTCAAATAGAAAAAGTGGGCCCCTTTTGTCAAAAATGAAATTTCAAGGATAAATGATTTTGGCCATTTCACAAAAATTTCCCAACTTCTCCAATGCATATCTTGCTCAATTTTGAAGTTATGAACATGTTCTTGGACATTTTGGAAAGGTCTTGAAGTCCTCTAACCAATGTCTTTGGTACCATGTCATTTTGATTTACCAATCTCAAGTTATGGTCTTTGACTTAAAGTGCCTTTTTGTTGACTTTTGAAAATGACCTATAATGTTGAAATTGATAACTTTTTGTGAGAGCATTTCTTGGACTTGGAATGTGAAGATGAATTGTAGGAAATGTCTTCCCCTTAAAGATGAGCATTGGATGGAATTTTTCTGATGAACCATGAAAAAGTTATGCCTTGGTCAAGTTACAATTGACTTTTCAACTGTCCAAAAATAGAAACTTTTGCATCTTGAGACTTTTTCAGCCATACTTTGAGAATCATGATCAAGCATTGATCAAATGATTTTTGTGGCTTCAAAATAAGATGTTGACCAAAAATTTTGACTTTTGACTGCCAAATGACCATTTTGCCCCTATAGTTGACTGTTGAGCAATTAGGTTTTTTGACTGTGCAACTTGACCTTGTGAGCCTTGAAACTTGACATGTTGGTGCTTGACAATGTGTATGAGCATGGGACTTGATTGAGCCCTTGAAAACCTCAACTTCCTTGCAGGAGCCAAAAACCCTAGTTTGACTGGCTTAGGAGGATGGTTGACTGGGTAGCCCTTGAGTAGACTTTGAACCATTTGAGGTGATGCTTGTCAAAACTTTGAAGATTATGGGAGGGAAAATTTTGGGGTACAACACTAGTGATTGTAATTTGGTTGATATACGGCATTAAGGTCATCAGTTTATGTGGTTGAAAAGTAGAGGTACTGAGCATGTGCTTGAGGAACGTTTAGGTCGAGCTTTAGTTACTCCGATTGGTTAAACCTGTTTCTGAATGCCAAGCTCTTGAATCTCATTGTGACACATTCAGATTATAGTCCACTACTGCTAGATTGTGAACCTGCTCTATAGGTGAACCGCCAGTTTACTTTCAGATTTGAGAATAAGTGACTTCTAGAGGATGGAATCAAAGAATATGTGCAAGACGGTTGGAAATACAGGGAAACTGTCGATGTAGAGACTCATATTGCTTCTTGTGCTGATAATTTGACTAATTGGAATAGACAGCACGAAAGGAAGGAGAAAGCGGATTTTGTGAGGTGTAGGGGTTTCCATAATCATTTCAAAACTTCTACGTTTTTCTAAGTGCAAAACCAATATAACAAGTTGCTTACTCGAGAAGATACGTATTGGCGTCAACGGACTAAGATGCATTAGCTTTAAAATAGCGATCTCAATACCATGTTCGCCCACCAAGGAGGGCTGTACTGAAGTCAACGATCATCAAGGCCTAGGAGGTGTAACGAAAGCTTATTTCAAAGGTCTCTTGACAGCTACAGTGACTAGTTATGAGCATGTTCCGTGCCATGTCCAAGTTGCGGTATCCGAAGTAGACAATAACAAGTTACTGTTAGAGTTTACAATGGAGGAATTTCACTCGGAATTAAAGGAGATGCACCCAGATAAATATGAGTCCGGATGGCTTCAACGCGGCGTTTTATCAAAAAAATTGGGATATTTGTTGTGATGATATTTTTTTCGGCAGCCAAATTGTGGTTGGAACGAGGTTTTTTCCCAGATTCTGTAATCGATACTAATATTTTCTTGATACCTAAATGTTCGCAGCCTAACAAAATGAAATTTTTTCTCCCTATTTCATTATGTATCGTGGTATATAAAGTGGTTTCAAAAGTTCTAGCTAATCGTATGAAGTTTTTTTTGGAGAAATGTGTGTCGGAGGAACAATTAACATTTGTAGAGGGTCGATCTATTTTAAATAATGCTATGATAGCAAGTGAGGTTATTGACGCTCTTAAAAGAAGGACGAAAGGCAAGAAAGCTCATTTGACCCTTAAGATTGATATAAGAAAAACTTATTGTTGTACCCCAAAATTTGCCCTCCCATTTCCTCAACATTTTCTCATCAGAAGACCTTTGAAGATCAAGATCCAGTTAGGGTTTCCTCTGCTCAAGACTTCTTCTTGCACTGTGGACTCAAATTAGGGTTTGTGTTTGCCCAAGGATGTTTTGACCTAAAATGCCTAAGATGACTTTCATGCTTCATATTGGACTCCCAAGTTTACCCATACCAAGTTTCAAGTCTTGATTCCAAGTTTTGCCCAGTCAATTGGACAGTTGACCTAGAAATCAACTATATTGGGGAAAAAGTCAACTGTGGCCAATTGACAGTCAAACCTCATGAAAATTGACCCACATCAACATATTGAACTCATATGGACCATTTGATTAAGTTTGGATCACAATTCTCCAAGAAATTTGATCAGATCACCAAAAGGGCAAAATGGTCATTTTTAGGGTTTTGACTGCACAAAGGCAATTTTTGACTGTTTGACCTAGCCAATGGCAAACCAAGTTCACATATGGACTCAAGGACTCAATGAAATGGTCTTGACACATTCATCAAGCTCAAAAGATCCCAAGTACACAAGATTGACAGTTGAATTTCCCAGTCAATTGATCAATTTTGACTGTATACTGAAAAGTCAAACTTTGACTTTTTGGTCAAAATCAAGAGTCAAGATTCATTTTTCATCAAAACATGCCAAATCATGAAACTTGTTCACCAAGAAATCACAAAATGCAAATTAGGGTTTGAAAATGGAATCTTTCATAACTTAGAATTTTTCTAAGTTATGAAAAACCCTAATTTTTTCCCAACTTTGCCCCACCTTTTCACCAAGATCCATTTGGATTCAAACAAAAGTCAAAACATGAAAGTTGTAGCTTGTTGCATAATCTACAACTTTGATTCACAAAGTTTTCTCATTTGAAGCTTGTATCTCAAGTTACAATTTTTTGAATAAGGGCACTAAACCATTTTTAACTTAGTGAAATTTTAACCTATTTTGACAAGGTTTTCTACCCCACTTCAAGGTCACTTTTCATACCCTTCCACTTGGAATTTTAATTTGAATTTCAAAGATGGATTGTAGTACACATTCCAAGCTTTCCAAAATGTCCAAGAACTCATCAAACAACCTCATAACTTGAGGGATTCGAATTTCACAAGTTGGCAAAAATTCACTTTTGTTCTTTATCAAAACATGTTCATAACTTTGCAAATTTGAACTCAGCTTGCTTTATGCTTGATTACAGGTCCTTGAACCATTCCATACTCAATAATTTAATGCATATTCAATGTGTTAGAGTGTTGTTCTTTGAGTGCAAGCATTGTATGCAAGATTAATCCTAAACTAGATAAAGTGAACTTTCCATTTTTGAAAAGATTAACTTTATGTCCAATTGCAAATCAAGAAAGTACATGGAAAATCTGCTTGGCACAAGATTATGTGCATAACACACTGATCAAGAGAGGATTATGCAGCACATTAGGGGGTCCTCTACTGACCTAGAAAGCCAACTTGCTTTTGTTTGCTTCAAGTTCAAGAAAAGTCCATAACTTGGATCATCTCTCATCTCAGCTTAAGCACACAAGAAAGAAGTTATCAAACACATTCCATAGAACATATCCAAGCTTTGGCACGAGTGATTGACCTCCAAAACACCCTCCATCTCAGAATCATCCTCAAACTGCAAAAACAGGGTTGCCTCTGCAGTTTGAGTGCCAACTCCCATTTCCCTCGAGCATTCTTACCAAAATCAATCCATATACACTCCCTAGCATATATGCAAGCTAACCATGACCTAAAACCTGACCTGTAATCTCTCTAACAGTTTCCACCATTTTCATTTTTTCCTCTTGCAGTTGAAGTTCCACAGCTCGATACAAGAAGTTTCAAGACAAAGTAAGCACTGAAAAAGCATCCCTGGACCTCAAGGAAGCTTTTCCAATCATTACCTTGCACTAGAAGTTCCTCATTCTCCAGATAGAAGTTCAACTGCACAGGTAAAACTTTGAACTCGTATCTCTCTTATCATGCATCTTTAGTCTTAAGTTTGTGAAGAAACAAGGTTCTACTCATAGCCCTGAACATGTACATATCTTTACATTTCATTTCTTTTGCCTGAGTAGAGAGAATTTGTAGTTTGAAAATGGCAGAAAAACTAGGTTAGGATTTGGGGGAGGAGAAATTCTCCCTCATCTTGGAGAGTTAGGTCAAGTTCCATACATGGTTAGAATCGTCTCTTCATGCTGAACATTTGTTGTGTTATGAGTTTTTGCTGAAAAGCCAGGAATCGAGAGTTGGACATTGAAGAACAGGGGCACGCGTTTTTTTGAATTTTGTTGCTGGAGGTTGAAGACAGTGTTCTTTGGGCTGGGCCTGTATATCTTTTCTTATTCACACCACTTAATTGCTATTACACCCCCTGAGCCCATTTGCTTTATTTTTATTCTTTTTTGACTTTTTCTTTTTTGATTGACTTTGTTTATTTTTTCTCATGACATTAAAAAAATAAAAATATTTTTTCCATCATTTTTTGAATATATGGCATATTTATTTGATTTATTTCTTTTGTTTGTATATAAATATTATATATACTATTATTAGAATAAATAGAAAAAATAGTGTAAATACATTTTTTATTATTTTTTATTTACCTTCTGAAAATATTCCACATAAAAAATACCTTTTTTTTTATTTATTTTATTAAATATTAAATATTTCGCACATGATGCATATTTAAGAAATTAATATATATATATAGATATATGTTTATTAATATATTTAAGCTAAAATATAAAAATACTTGAATTTTTCATTTTATTAATATTTGATACAAAAATACTCTCTTTTTTTTTCATAATATGCTTCATTTTATTTTATTTTTATAAATAATAAATAAATATTTGTATTAAATTAGATAATAATGCATTTTCTTTAAAATTAGGGTTTTTGCCCTAAATTCAAAATACTCCAAAAAATAATATAATTTTTATTTTCTTTTCTCTTTTACATAAATAATATTTTTTCATACATATACAAAACATTTCTTTTGCATCTTGCATTCTTATTTAATTTTTGTACATTGATTAAATTGCAAATATTCAAAATGATGTAATAATTTAGATTTAAATTCTTGTCAATATCCCCATTTGAACATTTGTACCCCCCTTCCCCTATTTGATTTTGTAATAGCTTAGTAAATTTAATTTCGCACTTTATTGCTTTCTAATGATAACATGTTAGAATTAGGGTTTGTATGCGAAAAAACGATAAAAAAATAGTTATGACCTAATCTCAAGATAAATAAGCAAGAAAATGGACACACAAATCACACTTGCCCCCCCTAGGGTATTCCACTTGTTTCCTTCAAATAAATGGGCCATATTGTATGTTGAACTTCTTTGGGCAAAGCAAACAATTTGAATGATCATAGTCCCTCGACAAAAACTTTTCAAAACAAACAAAAACAAATGATCAAGTCCCTTAAAGAAAATTGCCCAAAGACATTTAACTCCGTTGCAATTATGGTCTAAACGATGACCCGCGCCTGTCCCTTTCACATCCTAACACAAGATTGTCCACCAAATACAATGGTGGAACAAACTTGTTAAAAGGGTTAAAACATAGCAATAATCTTTTGAGAAATTTAGGAGTAGATAACCTCTTAGTTACTTGAATCAAACTTGCAAAACAAAACACTTGCCTAATTTCAAAATCACACAACACTACACTTTCAAAACAACTTTCAAAAAACAAATGAAAACCTTTTCAAAAGACATACATCTTTGTATACATCCCCACATGGATCATTACAAAGGTTGCCACCACATTGGCATCTTTTCAAAACATTTTCAAAACCCACACACTAAAGCACCATTTAAAACAATTGAAAACAAAAGGCAAGTGATCTAAGCAAGTAACTAAGAGCCCATGGATAACCATGGATAGAAAGGGTGCTAATACCTTCCCTTTCTATAATCTACTCCCCGAACCCAAGAAAACATCTCAAAAGGTTTTTTGCTGTGCTTTTTAACCTTTCCTTAGGATAAAATAAAAAGTCGGTGGCGACTCTTGCTCAACCGAAACATTTGCAAAAACAAACGCAAAACCTCAAGTCAGTTCTCCCACCGTATCACAGAACTGGCGACTCTGCTGGGGAATTACTTTTAAAAGTGGAGTAACCTTAGGGCTTAGATCACCTTTGTTTTCAATTGTTTGCTTTGTTTGCTTTTATATTTGTGGGCTTTGCATCGGAGTTCATAGATCCTAACCCGGATCTGGGATATACCCTTTTTAGGTAGCATAATCTGTGAGGGACCTGTCTGGCGTAGACCGACATGGGTGAAACAGTGGCTACGTTGGTGTGGCATCTTAGTCTGTACCTATATCCCTTGTGTTGTAACGGGGAGAATATAGGTCTTCTAAGGGGTCATTAAACACCAACCAACCTTAGAACCCTAAATTGACCAACTTGGCTATTAGGACAGTAGCAGTATGCTACACTCATTGAGGCTAAACTCTCGAGATGGTTCTGGCCGCGAGAAAAGATTGCGATGCTGGAGTTATGACCGATTGAGGGTAGCCAATGATTTGAGATCCTCTAGAACCCGGTTACTTTTGATAGGACAGGTTTTAACCAACAAAACCAAAAGAGGGTAATACCTGAAACTCATGCTGGCCTGAAACCTAAGGGTGTCTTGTGTGACTTGTGTGCCTTATTTGCCCATGTGAATACTTGTGGTGTGCTTCATCATAGCATCATGCCATCATACCATTGCATGCATCCTGTATAAAAGGCTAACCCATTTCAAAGACAAAAAGGTTTCATCTTTGCTCTGTTTTGTAGGACATCATGATGCCCGTGCGTAGAAATACTGTCCGGCTCAACTTTGTTCAACCACCAGTTTTACTCAAGGATTTGGTTGGAAGGATTCCAAACACTACCTCCTTCATCAACAGACATGGTTCTCTCCTTGGCTTGGTCACTGCAAAATGGGACCAACAACTGATAAGTGTTCTGACCCAGTTTTATGACCCTCTGTACCACTGTTTCACCTTTCAAGACTTCCAGCTGGTTCCTACCCTGGAAGAATTTTCTTATTTGCTTGGGATCCCTGTCTTGGAACAAACTCCATTCACTGGTTTGGAAAAGACTCCTAGGCCTGAAGAGATTGCTGCAATTCTCCCCTTGACCAAAGAAGAGGTATTGTCCAACTGGGAAACTAGAAATGGGATCAAGGGCTTTTTGGTCAAATTTCTGGTTGGCAAGGCTAATGATTTCTGGAATGACTTGGACTTTAAGGCGTACGAGGATATTCTGGCTCTTTTGATCTATGGTCTGGTTTTGTTTCCCAACCCTGACACTTTTATCAGTATCCATGTCATAAGGATCTTCATGTCTCGGAATCCGGTACCCACTCTTTTGGGTGATATTCTGCAACAGCTCTATGCTCGTACTGCTCGAAAACGGGGAACTCCGTGGTGTTGTGCTCCTTTGCTAGTAAGGTGGTTTATTTCGCACCTTCCTAAGTTCGTGCTGAAGAATGAAGAAGGAAAAGGTTGGGCTCGGAGGTTAATGTCTCTCACTGATAATGACATCACTTGGACTCTCAGAGGTTTGGATGAGGTGGCTGTTATTGACCGTTGCAGAGAATACCCTAATGTCCCGTTGATTGGTATCCAAGGAGGAATCTCTTACAATCCGTGTTTAGCTCTCCGTAAGTTTGGAAGAGCCAGAGGAGATGGGCCTCATGAAATGCTGGTTCCTCACTTCCATTTTGAGTTTCAGGCAGACAGTGACAAACTACGCCAGGGATTCATTAAAGCTTGGGACAGAATTCACAAAGCTGACCCACATGAGTTGGGACCAAAGACTTCTCTACCAATGGAGCCCTATTGCAAATGGGTCCGCATCCGTGCTCAAAAATTAGGTATGCCCTACGAAGCTGTCAGACCAATCATCCTTGAATCTCCTGATGAAGATAGGGTTCCTCCAATTGTCCTCCCTCCTCAGATACCCACTGATTTTGATACAATGAAGAGATCTTGGGCGCAGCTAAAGGAAGAACGGGACTTCTATCGGGAAAAATTCAACGAGCAGGAACGGAAGATCCAGAGGCTGACTAAGCAATTGGAGGAAGAACGGGTCCTGAACAACTACATCAGCACTGAAAAGAGGAGGCCATGGGAGCATTGATGAGCTTTGGATGTTTCCTTTTACAGTTTTATTTCCTTCCCAGTATTTTTCATTCCTGTAATGCCCAAGGGCCAGTTGTTGAACAATTAAAATTTTAATCTAATGGAGTGTGTTTCCTTTTTTGTCTACAAAGTTGAATCTTGTTTGTCTTTGAAAACATAAAACATACGCATTCCATTGCACCATATGCATAGCAGGTACCCTATTTCACAGGTTGCTTAATCTCCTTCGCTGTTTATTTTGCACAGTCATCATGAATCCAGACTCATCCAGTGAGCAAGCGATCAAGGCCCTTCAGGCCCAAAGTGCACAGTTTCAAGAGATGGTCCTAAGCCTAGCCCAAGGTCAGCAAGAATTGAAGACTCTACTCCTGAAGAAGAAGAAGAAAAAGAGGACTGCGTTGTTCAACACCGGACGCAGATTTGGGAACACACTCCACAATGAAGCTGATCCAACCACTTCTTCTGCTGAGAAAAAACAGTCCCCAAGGGGGAGGAGCTCCTAGTCCCGCAGTCTCCGACAACGAGACGGACTATAACGACGAACAATACCCACCTGCTGCTGACAGGTACAAACAATTGGAGGACCGCTTGAGCGCCATGGAAATTCAGAATGTGCCGGGACTGGATTTCGGAGATTTGGGGTTATCTTCTGGGGTAGTAATTCCACACAAGTTTAAGGCGCCCGCCTTCGCCAAGTATGATGGGGTCTCTTGCCCAAATCTGCATCTGAGGTTGTACGTAAGGAAAATCCAACCTTACACGGCGGATAAGAACCTTTGGATTCACTTCTTCCAAGATAGCCTCTCGGGGTCACAGCTTGAATGGTTCTATCAATTAGATGGAACTAGCATCCGACACTGGGAAGATTTGGCAACCGCATTCTACAGACAATACCAATACAATTCTGATCTCGCTCCTACGCGTACCCAACTTCAGGGTATGTCTCTAGGAACGGGTGAAGGGTTCAAAGAGTACGCTCAAAAATGGAGAGATTTGGCTGGCAGGGTGCAGCCTCCATTGACTGATCGTGAGCTGGTTGATATGTTTCTGGGGACGTTGTCTGGCCCGTTTTTCAATCATTTGGTTGGTAACTCCTCCGCTGGATTTACAGATTTGATATTGACGGGAGAAAGAATTGAAGCTGGCATCAGATCAGGCAAGATACAAAAGGCTGCCTCCACCAGTGCTGAGAAGAGGCCGTTTAAGAAAGAAGCAAGTGCCGTCTATGGTCCTAGAAGACAAGTCAAGCCCGAAAGTCGCCAAGCCGTCAATGCTTTGGTCATCTCGAAACCTGTTGCTGCTCCTCAGCAGTACAATCAACAAAGAAGCGAAAGGCCCAAGAGGCAGTATACCCGACTGAGTATGACCTTATCTCAAATTTTACCCCAACTGTTATCCACCAACCTGGTGACCCTCAAAGAAGCTCCTAAGGTCGTCAACACTGCGTCTCCTAAGTATAACCCAAATGCCCGGTGTGCTTATCATTCTGATAGTCCCGGGCACACTACTGATGATTGCTGGGCCTTGAGAAACAAAGTGCAAGATCTGATCGACGCAAAGGAAATTCAGTTTGAAGCACCGGAGAGACCAAACGTTGTAACTGCTCCTATGCCCCAGCATAGAGTAAATGCCATTGAGGAAGAATTATATGTTGTTTCAGTGAATGAAGTTGTCACCCCTCTGAAGACCGTTAAGAGGAACCTACTGCGGGCCGGTTTATTTCCGGGTTGCGGTGAAGGTTGCCTGTTCTGTGTTGTTTCCCTATCTGATTGTCCCTTGCTGAGGTTAGGCATCCAAAGCCTAATGGATAGCAAGGAAATTCTATTCAAAAAGTCTGCTGTTCAGTTGGTTCCGATAAAAGAAGTTTCTGTGGTTACCATCTTCAATAATCCAATCAAGGCTCCCCTGAAGAAGCCTGTTCAAATCATGACTGTTGCACCTGTGATTATTACTGTTCCGGGGCCTCTCCCCTACGCATCTGATAAAGTTGTCCCTTGGCATTACGGGGCAGACGTATATGTAAATGGAATCAAACAAGAATTCGACACTGGCGCCAGTATCTGCGATATCACGGGTCCGGCCAAGGTCACCCGCAGTGGCAGGCTCTTCTCGCCTGACATTGCACCGCCCTCTATTCGAAGACCCCTCCTTATAACACCTACAAGTGTACCTGTTACTGTTGCTGATCAAGTTGTTTCCCCTGCTGCCAAGTCATCAAATGCTCGGGGCAAAGGGATTGAAGAAGAGCCTGCCCGGATGGAGGCACCAATACCCATAAATGCTGAAGCCTCCCAACAAGAAATGGAGGAAATCCTGAAAATAATAAGGAAAAGTGATTTCAATGTTGTCGAGCAGCTGGGGCATACGCCCTCCAAGATCTCCATGCTCTCCTTATTGCTATGCTCCGAGGCCCATGCTAAGGCCTTGATCTCATTTCTCAAGACGGCCCATGTGCCGCAGGAGACGTCTGCAGTCCAATTCACTGATTGCATAGCAAATCTGACAGCAGACAATGGCTTGGGTTTTTCAGATGTTGACCTGACCGCGAAGGGAAGAGACCACAATGATGCCCTGCATGTCTCTATCGAATGCAGGGGCACTACTCTGGCGCATGTATTGGTGGATACTGGTTCTTCTTTGAATGTTCTACCGAAAAAGGCTTTAGACCGTCTGGATTATGAAGGCCTGGAATTGAAGCCCAGCAATATCATCGTCAGGGCCTTTGACGGTTCAAAAAGGATGGTTCATGGAGAGGTTAACATCCCTATTCGTGTGGGCTCTCAGGTGTTCGACTCTACGTTTTATGTGATGGATATACGTCCATCATACTCTTGTCTACTGGGTCGACCTTGGATCCATAAAGCTGGGGCAGTGACCTCTACCTTGCACCAGAAGCTGAAGTACCCTGTCAGAGGAAAGATCGTCACTGTGCAAGGAGAAGAGGAGTATATGGTGAGCCATTTGAATTCCTTCAGATACATTGAGATGGACGGGGAGTTTATTGAAACCCCCTTTCAGCATTTCGAGGAGGTACATCCAATTTCAGCAGCAGCGGAGACAACAGTCAAAGAGAATGATTCCTTGAAGATGGCTTCCCTAAGGGATGCCCGGGCTGTGGTTCAGAAAGGCAATTGTGCAAACTGGGGTCAGCTTCCTGAGTTCACTCAGAAGAATGACAAGTTTGGGCTGGGCTTTACTGCAGAGGCTCAGAGGGCTGTGCGCAAAGAGAAGATCAGAAAGGCTCCGGTGTTTATTTCCAGCTCAAGGGTGAATGCTATCGAGGAGGATGTAGAGGAAGCAGAGTTTGACAGTTGGATCTACCCGACTACCAGCAACGGACCAAGCAACTGGACGGCAAAGGATTTTACCCCTATCACATTTGTCACGCAGTAATTAATTTCTTTTGATTTCCAATTTGTAACAAACAATATGTTAAAACTTCGTTGGCTCGGTGTCCTACCCAGGGCATCGTAGCTCCATTTGTGAGGGCTTTTTGTATGACATTTTCATATATCATCAATCAAAACATTGGACGTTTGTTGCATTTCAAATCTTGTGCTCTTTTCCTTTCTGTGTTATATATATTGCAAAACAGCTATATTTACACACACTCACTTATACAGGTTTCAATCCACTCTGGATCTCACTGGTAACAGCTCTGCTACCGCCAGTTATGGCTTCGAAAATCCGATCAACTTGGCCGAAGACGAAGGTGAAGATGATTGCGAAGTGCCTGGTGAACTCGCAAGACTGCTACTCCAGGAAGAGAGGGCTATTCAGCCACATGAAGAGCCGGTGGAGACAATTAACCTGGGTACCGAGACAGATAGGAAAGAGGTCAAGATTGGTGCCAATCTAGAGCTCAGCGTGAAGCAACGATTGATCCAGATGCTACAGGATTACATGGAGATTTTTGCTTGGTCCTATGAAGATATGCCTGGTTTGGATCCCGACATTGTAGTTCACCACCTGCCAACCAGGGAAGATTGCCCTCCGGTAAAGCAAAAAGTCCGACGGATGCGTCCAGAGATGTCTGAAAAGATAAAGGTCGAGGTTATGAAACAGTTTGATGCCGGGTTCCTTGCGGTGACTTCTTACCCTCAGTGGGTTGCCAATGTGGTGCCAGTGCCGAAGAAGGACGGTAAAGTCAGAATGTGTGTTGACTACAGGGATCTGAACAGAGCCAGCCCCAAGGATGACTTCCCCCTACCTCACATTGATGTCCTTGTTGACAATACAGCTCAACACAAGGTGTTCTCCTTCATGGATGGTTTTTCAGGGTATAATCAGATCAAGATGGCTCCAGAGGATATGGAGAAGACTACCTTTGTAACTCAGTGGGGCACCTTCTGCTATAAAGTCATGCCATTCGGATTAAAAAATGCTGGGGCAACCTATCAACGTGCCATGGTTGCTTTATTTCATGATATGATCCATCATGAGATTGAGGTATACGTTGATGACATGATTACGAGGTCTCAAACTGAGGAGGAGCACCTTGACCATCTGAGGAAGTTGTTTGACCGACTCAAGTTATACAAGCTAAGGTTGAATCCCAACAAATGCACCTTTGGGGTAAGATCCGGAAAATTGCTAGGTTTCATTATAAGTGATAAAGGTATTCAGGTGGACCCTGCCAAGGTAAAAGCCATACAAGAGATTCCGACTCCAAAAACAGAGAAAGAAGTCAGAGGTTTCCTAGGACGACTAAATTATATTGCCCGATTCATCTCACATCTGACTGCTACTTGTGAGCCAATCTTCAAATTGCTGAAGAAAGATCAAGTAGTACGCTGGAATGATGAATGTCAGGCTGCCTTTGAAAGGATAAAGGAATACCTCCAAGAGCCACCCATTCTTATGCCACCGGTGGAAGGAAGACCTCTGATACTATACTTGACAGTACTTGACAATTCCATGGGGTGTGTGCTGGGGCAGCATGACGAGTCTGGCCGAAAAGAGCACGCTATTTATTACTTGAGCAAAAAGTTTACCGACTGTGAGTCTCGTTACTCACTGCTTGAGAAAACTTGTTGCGCTCTTGTATGGGCTGCTCGCCGGCTGAGACAGTATATGCTGACTCACACTACTTTATTGATTTCAAAGATGGATCCCATCAAGTACATATTTGAAAAGCCCGCTCTGTCTGGAAGAATAGCGAGATGGCAAATGATCTTAACAGAATATGATATCCAGTATACAACTCAGAAAGCAATTAAGGGAAGTGTACTGGCCGATCATTTGGCACACCAACCCGTGGACGATTACCAATCATTGAACTTTGATTTTCCGGACGAAGACATCATGGTGGTAACTGACTGTGAAGTACCTGGACCGGATGAAGGACCTGAGGAAGGATCCCGATGGTCTATGCATTTTGATGGAGCCTCCAATGCTTTGGGTAACGGCGTCGGCGCTGTAATCATATCTCCCAAAGGAACTCATACTCCCCTCACCGCCCGATTATGTTTCAGCTGCACCAACAACATGGCAGAATATGAGGCATGTATCATGGGTTTACAAGCTGCAATCGACTTAAGGATAAAATTTCTAAGTGTCTTCGGAGATTCCGCTCTCGTGATCAATCAGATCAAAGGCGAGTGGGATACGAAACACCCGAATCTTATTCCTTACAAGGAGTATGTGTCGACCTTGCTCCCCCACTTTGAAGAGATAACTTTTGAGCACTTCCCTAGAGAGGAGAATCAGCTAGCGGACGCCCTAGCTACGATGTCTTCAATGTTCAAAGTTAAATGGGACAATGAGGCTCCCCGAATCATTATCTGGAAGTTGGATGAACCGGCATACTGCTGCGAGCTCGAGGCTGAGAAGGTTATTGAAAAACCCTGGTATCATGAGGTGAAGAGATACCTGGAAGCTCAGGAATACCCTGAAGGTGCGTATGTCAATGATAAGAAGTTCATGAGGAGGTTTGCTGCAAAATTCTTCCTCAGCAACGGCATTCTCTACAAACGGAATCATGATTCAACTCTGCTACGTTGTGTGGATAAGGCAGAAGCAGAGAAAATCATGACAGAACTGCATGAAGGTACATTTGGAACACATTCCAGTGGACACACCATGGCTAAGAAAATCCTTCGGGCAGGATATTTCTGGTCCACAATGGAAGCCGATTGTTACCAACACTCCCGAACTTGTCATAAATGCCAGATCTATGCTGACAAGGTGCATATCCCTCCGGTTCCTTTGAATGTTCTGACTGCGCCTTGGCCGTTTGCAATGTGGGGCATAGACATGATCGGTGAGATTAAACCTACGGCATCTAATGGGCATCGCTTCATCCTAGTGGCAATTGATTATTTTACAAAGTGGGTTGAGGCAGCATCCTATGCCACAGTAACCAAGAGCGTCGTGGCACGTTTCATCCGGCATAATCTGATCTGTCGGTACGGAGTCCCGGAAAGAATCATTACGGATAATGGTACCAATCTCAATAACAAAATGATCACTGAACTCTGTGAACAATTCAAGATACAGCACCACAATTCTTCTCCCTACCGGCCGAAGATGAATGGGGCTGTAGAGGCAGCCAATAAGAATATCAAGAAAATTGTGCAAAAGATGACAGTGACCTATAAAGATTGGCATGAGATGTTACCGTTCGCTCTGCATGGGTACCGTACCTCAGCCAGAACGTCAACCGGGGCAACTCCCTTCTCCTTGGTCTATGGCATGGAGGCAGTCTTGCCAATTGAAGTCCAGATACCCTCTCTCCGGATAATGAAGGATGCAGACTTGAATGAAGATGATTGGATCCAAACTCGACTTGATCAATTAAATCTGATTGACGAAAAGAGGCTCACTGCTATCTGTCATGGTCAAACGTATCAAAAACGGATGATCAGGGCATTTAACAAGAGAGTCAGACCACAAGAGTATCAAGTTGGGGACCTGGTAATCAAACGCATCATCCTTCCTCAAAGTGATCCCCGGGGCAAATGGACCCCTACTTACGAAGGGCCATTTGTGGTTAAACGTGTGTTCTCAGGAGGAGCCATGATCCTAACCACCATGGATGGTGACGACCTTCCTTACCCCGCCAATGCAGACATAGTGAAAAAATACTACGCATAAATAAAAGACCCGCTAGGTTGACATACCTAGGCAAAAATAAGGGCTTCCCGGCGAACCAAAAGGGTTCGGGCAAAAATAAGGGATGAAATGAATAAAAATCTGTACACCCGGCAAGTCGAAAACCTGAAAAGGCGGCTTGGGCAAAAATGGGTATCCCGGTGGACTGAAAACCCGAAAGGGCGGTCCAGGCAAAAGTTAGGGATAAAAGCGTAACACTATGTCTCATTGGATCCTTTCGCATCCGGAATTCGGCATCAACTATCTGGCTCAGATTTTGGCGTCGACCAATCAGCTTCATCTTCAACTAGGCAACAAAGCGATGAGAGGTTCGAAGACATAAAGACGATAGCAGAGTTGGAACCCAGTGGGATTGTTCACATAGCTGTTTTGTTTCCTTTTTCAAATTGTAAACTCTATACTATTTGGCGGCGTCCTCTTACTAGGATGTCAGCCTCTTGTACAAAAAACGCCTATTCACAGGCAAAGTTTAAATCAATACAAATTCACTTGTCCGTACAAATTACCATTGTTTTCCTTTGTTTTGTTTTGTCTTGCGAAGAACGTCCAATGTTCATTTTTGATATATGCATTTGACATTAAATTGCTGATTCATAAATATTTGCATATGAAACAAGAGATTGATTACAGGTGACATCAGAGACAGGGGCAATTGAAGTTGTCTAATGCAGTCTGGTTGTTTTGTCCGCCAAGGTACCAAGGTAGGTTCAACTGAAGAATGTGGCCAAATCATCTCAGCTCCCCGCAGAGTAAAACCAGGTTCAGTAGTACTTTCCCCAAGCAGAGTTGACTCCCTGACAATCCTGAAAAGACACAACATTCCCCGGCAGGTCTTAAAGCTCATCCCTAGTAGATTCTGGAAACTTATCCCCTGCAGAGCACGGACGTCTCTCCCGAGTTTTATTTAGAGTTATTTCCTCACAAGGACTTATAACTGGGTTATCCTCAGCTAAAAACCACGGAAGACCGCCCTCGGCAAAGTTCCTTCAATCCCCAGCGGAGTTTATCATCATTATCCCCAGCGGAATCCATCATTAAAGTCCTCAACAGGCCTCTCATCAAACTTCGGCCAAGTATCTCTTCCACAGAGCACCTCCCCGGCCGTTCATCAAGGATTTATTTTCCTAAGACGAAATTACATTCATAAACATTCACATTTTCATACATCTTGCTTACATACATGATAAAGTGCATACAACACTATCTCATGTTGAACATCATGACATCATGCATATCATACATCACGACATTGCATACAACTTATGTTTTTGCCTTTTCAGGGAAAAAGACAATCCCAAAGACAACTACCTTCAATTGTCACAATTCCAGATTCGATACCTGTATCTAGCCAGGGCACATCTGAGAGTGATCAGTTTCCAGATTCGATTCCTGTATCCAGCCAGGGCACATCTATCAACTACAACATCTCCAGATTCGATTCCTGTATCCAGCCAGGGCATATCTGTGGACCACGTTTCCAGACTCGATTCCTGTATCTAGCCAGGGCACGTCTGAGGAGTTCGAAGATTCGATTCCTGTATCCAGCCAGGGCACATCTATTGACAACTATTTCCAGATTCGACTCCTGTATCCAGCCAGGGCACATCTATTGACAACTATTTCCAGATTCGACTCCTGTATCCAGCCAGGGCACATCTGTGAGCAACCAATTGTAGATTCGATGCCTGTATCTAGCCAGGGCATATCTGCATAAGAAGACTGAAGATCAAACACCTGTAACCAGCCAGGAAAACATCCGTCTTTCTCAAATACACAAGTTCTCGCTAAGGAATCTCTTATGCGATCGACACTTCCAAATGGCATCTATAAGCCCATTCCCGACAAGGTTCTGTCACGTCTCCAGATGGCATCTATAAGCCCATCTCCCTATCTACCACCTCTCCAAATGGCATCCGTAAGCCCATTCCTGACATCACATTGTTGATACCTCAACATGCGAGTGCAAATTTCCGGGCACTCTAGTGTCCAATCTTCTTTTACCCTCGAGTCGCGAAAGGCAAACTTGCCAATCTAACTCTTCAGGTTCAAGAAGATTGAACAGGGGCAACTGTTGTACCCCAAAATTTTCCCTCCCATTTCCTCAACATTTTCTCATCACAAGACCTTTGAAGATCAAGATCCAGTTAGGGTTTCCTCTGCTCAAGACTTCTCCTTGCACTGTGGACTCAAATTAGGGTTTGTGTTTGCCCAAGGATGTTTTGACCTAAAATTCCTAAGATGACTTTCATGCTTCATATTGGACTCCCAAGTTTACCCATACCAAGTTTCAAGTCTTGATTCCAAGTTTTGCCCAGTCAATTGGACAGTTGACCTAGAAATCAACTGTATTGGGGAAAAAGTCAACTGTGTCCAATTGACAGTCAAACCTCATGAAAATTGACCCACATCAACATATTGAACTCATATGGACCATTTGATCAAGTTTGGATCACAATTCTCCAAGAAATTTGATCAGATCACCAAAAGGGCAAAATGGTCATTTTTAGGGTTTTGACTTCACAAAGGCAATTTTTGACTGTTTGACCTAGCCAATGGCAAACCAAGTTCACATATGGACTCAAGGACTCAATGAAATGGTCTTGACACATTCATCAAGCTCAAAAGATCCCAAGTACACAAGATTGACAGTTGAATTTCCCAGTCAATTGATCAATTTTGACTGTATACTGAAAAGTCAAACTTTGACTTCTTGGTCAAAATCAAGAGTCAAGATTCATTTTTCATCAAAACATGCCAAATCATGAAACTTGTTCACCAAGAAATCACAAAATGCAAATTAGGGTTTGAAAATGGAATTTTTCATAACTTAGAATTTTTCTAAGTTATGAAAAACCCTAATTTTTTCCCAACTTTGCCCCACCTTTTCACCAAGATCCATTTGGATTCAAACAAAAGTCAAAACATGAAAGTTGTAGCTTGTTGCATAATCTACAACTTTTATTCACAAAGTTTTCTCATTTGAAGCTTGTATCTCAAGTTACAATTTTTTGAATAAGGGCACTAAACCATTTTTAACTTAGTGAAATTTTAACCTATTTTGACAAGGTTTTCTACCCCACTTCAAGGCCACTTTTCATACCCTTCCACTTGGAATTTTAATTTGCATTTCAAAGATGGATTGTAGTAAACATTCCAAGATTTCCAAAATGTCCAAGAACTCATCAAACAACCTCATAACTTGAGGGATTCGAATTTCACAAGTTGGCAAAAATTCACTTTTGTTCTTTATCAAAACATGTTCATAACTTTGCAAATTTGAACTCAGCTTGCTTTATGCTTGATTACAGGTCCTTGAACCATTCCATACTCAATAATTTAATGCATATTCAATGTGTTAGAGTGTTGTTCTTTGAGTGCAAGCATTGTATGCAAGATTAATCCTAAACTAGATAAAGTGAACTTTCCATTTTTGAAAAGATTAACTTTATGTCCAATTGCAAATCAAGAAAGTACATGGAAAATCTGCTTGGCACAAGATTATGTGCATAACACACTGATCAAGAGAGGATTATGCAGCACATTAGGGGGTCCTCTACTGACCTAGAAAGCCAACTTGCTTTTGTTTGCTTCAAGTTCAAGAAAAGTCCATAACTTGGATCATCTCTCATCTCAGCTTAAGCACACAAGAAAGAAGTTATCAAACACATTCCATAGAACATATCCAAGCTTTGGCACGAGTGATTGACCTCCAAAACACCCTCCATCTCAGAATCATCCTCAAACTGCAAAAACAGGGTTGCCTCTGCAGTTTGAGTGCCAACTCCCATTTCCCTCGAGCATTCTTACCAAAATCAATCCATATACACTCCCTAGCATATATGCAAGCTAACCATGACCTAAAACCTGACCTGTAATCTCTCTAACAGTTTCCACCATTTTCATTTTTTCCTCTTACAGTTGAAGTTCCACAGCTCGATACAAGAAGTTTCAAGACAAAGTAAGCACTGAAAAAGCATCCCTGAACCTCAAGGAAGCTTTTCCAATCATTACCTTGCACTAGAAGTTCCTCATTCTCCAGATAGAAGTTCAACTGCACAGGTAAAACTTTGAACTCGTATCTCTCTTATCATGCATCTTTAGTCTTAAGTTTGTGAAGAAACAAGGTTCTACTCATAGCCCTGAACATGTACATATCTTTACATTTCATTTCTTTTGCCTGAGTAGAGAGAATTTGTAGTTTGAAAATGGCAGAAAAACTAGGTTAGGATTTGGGGGAGGAGAAATTCTCCCTCATCTTGGAGAGTTAGGTCAAGTTCCATACATGGTTAGAACCGTCTCTTCATGCTGAACATTTGTTGTGTTATGAGTTTTTGCTGAAAAGCCAGGAATCGAGAGTTGGACATTGAAGAACAGGGGCGCGCGTTTTTTTGAATTTTGTTGCTGGAGGTTGAAGACAGTGTTCTTTGGGCTGGGCCTGTATATCTTTTCTTATTCACACCACTTAATTGCTATTACACCCCCTGAGCCCATTTGCTTTATTTTTATTCTTTTTTGACTTTTTCTTTTTTGATTGACTTTGTTTATTTTTTCTCATGACATTAAAAAAATAAAAATATTTTTTCCATCATTTTTTGAATATATGGCATATTTATTTGATTTATTTCTTTTGTTTGTATATAAATATTATATATACTATTATTAGAATAAATAGAAAAAATAGTGTAAATACATTTTTTATTATTTTTTATTTACCTTCTGAAAATATTCCACATAAAAAATACCTTTTTTTTATTTATTTTATTAAATATTAAATATTTCGCACATGATGCATATTTAAGAAATTAATATATATATATATATATATATATATATATATATATATATATATATATATATATATATATATATATATATATAGATATATGTTTATTAATATATTTAAGCTAAAATATAAAAATACTTGAATTTTTCATTTTATTAATATTTGATACAAAAATACTCTCTTTTTTTTTTTCATAATATGCTTCATTTTATTTTATTTTTATAAATAATAAATAAATATTTGTATTAAATTAGATAATAATGCATTTTCTTTAAAATTAGGGTTTTTGCCCTAAATTCAAAATACTCCAAAAAATAATATAATTTTTATTTTCTTTTCTCTTTTACATAAATAATATTTTTTCATACATATACAAAACATTTCTTTTGCATCT
Source organism: Vicia faba (assembly GCA_948472305.1). Taxonomy (NCBI): domain Eukaryota; kingdom Viridiplantae; phylum Streptophyta; class Magnoliopsida; order Fabales; family Fabaceae; genus Vicia; species Vicia faba. The sequence continues at coordinate 357,709,549 of OX451736.1, forward strand.
TGCATTCTTATTTAATTTTTGTACATTGATTAAATTGCAAATATTCAAAATGATGTAATAATTTAGATTTAAATTCTTGTCAATATCCCCATTTGAACATTTGTACCCCCCCTTCCCCTATTTGATTTTGTAATAGCTTAGTAAATTTAATTTCGCACTTTATTGCTTTCTAATGATAACATGTTAGAATTAGGGTTTGTATGCGAAAAAACGATAAAAAAATAGTTATGACCTAATCTCAAGATAAATAAGCATGAAAATGGACACACAAATCACACTTGCCCCCCCCCCCCCCCCTAGGGTATTCCACTTGTTGCCTTCAAATAAATGGGCCATATTGTATGTTGAACTTCTTTGGGCAAAGAAAACAATTTGAATGATCATAGTCCCTCGACAAAAACTTTTCAAAACAAACAAAAACAAATGATCAAGTCCTTTAAAGAAAATTGCCCAAAGACATTTAACGCCGTTGCAATTATGGTCTAAACGATGACCCGCGCCTATCCCTTTCACATCCTAACACAAGATTGTCCACCAAATACAATGGTGGAACAAACTTGTTAAAAGGGTTAAAACATAGCAATAATCTTTTGAGAAATTTAGGAGTAGATAACCTCTTAGTTACTTGAATCAAACTTGCAAAACAAAACACTTGCCTAATTTCAAAATCACACAACACTACACTTTCAAAACAACTTTCAAAAAACAAATGAAAACCTTTTCAAAAGACATACATCTTTGTATACATCCCCACATGGATCATTACAAAGGTTGCCACCACATTGGCATCTTTTCAAAACATTTTCAAAACCCACACACTCAAGCACCATTTAAAACAATTGAAAACAAAAGGCAAGTGATCTAAGCAAGTAACTAAGAGCCCATGGATAACCATGGATAGAAAGGGTGCTAATACCTTCCCTTTCTATAATCTACTCCCCGAACCCAAGAAAACATCTCAAAAGGTTTTTTGCTGTGCTTTTTAACCTTTCCTTAGGATAAAATAAAAAGTCGGTGGCGACTCTTGCTCAACCGAAACATTTGCGAAAACAAACGCAAAACCTCAAGTCAGTTCTCCCACCATATCACACTTATGACATAGTGAATTAAGGTTTTCTGAAAGGGATGCTTAAGAAGATGGGATTTACGGATAGGTGGATTCGTTGGTTGATGATGTGCGTTATCTCAGTACACTATAATGTCCTAGTGAATTTGGAAAGTGTTTGACATATTTAAATAGGAAGAGGATTGGGACAAGGAGACCCATTGTCTCCTTATCTTGTTATCCTTATTTCAGAAGGTATATCGGCCCTTATTACGGGATCAATGGCTAGAGGTGACATACATGGAGTTCAGATATGCAAAGGGGCTCCCAGTGTATCCCACCTGCTCTTTGCTGACAATTGTTTTTTGTTTTGCGGGGCCAATTTAACAGAGGAGATGACTCTCATAATTTTGCTTAAAACTTATGTTGAAGCGTTAGGCCAAGAGATAAGATAAATATGACAAAGTGAGAGGTCTTCTTTAGTAATAACTTGAGCAATCCGGCCTAAGAGGATCTTGCATGTATTATGGGATTCTGTCATGTCCCGGGGACCGGGAATTATTTGGGGTTACCCTTCATGATTGGAAGAAGTAAAAAAACTACTTTCTCATACATTAAAGATCACATCAGGAAGAGAATTAATTCTTGGAGAGGATGTTCGTTATCTAAAGCTGGGAAAGAAGTTATGATTAAATCTGTGTTACATGCAACTCTGACTTACATCATGAGCATTTATATTCTTCCAGATTCAATGGTTAATGAGATCAAAAAGTTTTTGGGTGGGGGTGGTAATAATAATAGAGGTATTAGGTGGATGGTGTGGGAGAAGCTTACTTGTACTAAGAAGGACGGAGGTATGGGGTTCTGTGATTTTAGAGCATTTAATATGACGATGGTAGATAAACAGGGGTGGTTCCTTTTGTCTATACCTCATTCTCTAGTTTCCTGTGTTTTCAAAGCAAATTACTTCCCTCGAACCTCTTTCTTTGACGCTAATCTCGGTTATAACCCAAGTTTTGTGTGGAAGAGTACTTGGAAAGCTAGAGAGGATCTAACGCTAGGTTGTAGGTGGAGTAATGGTGATGGAAGTCGCATCAATATGATGAATGAACCTTGGCTTCAAGGGATTCACAAGGGGTGTCTGAGTGGAACTGAGAAGCAAGGTGCGTATAATATTACAATAAATAATCTCATGCTAGAAAATGATAAACAATGAGATATGCTAGTTTTACGTGACACATTTGATTATGCATCGGTGGAGAAAATGGTTCATGTGCCTTTGGTAGAGGATTCCATTAAACACAAGTTGGTATGGAACGAGGAGCAAAGTGGTTGTTATAATGTGTGGTCTAGTTATAGGGTGTGGAGGATTATGAAGGATAGAGGTTCAAAAATGGGTAATATGAGTAATTGGAGTAGCCTATGGAATACCAAAGCTCCTTTTAAAGTGAAACATTTTTTGTGGAGGATTTGTTAGGATTATCTTCCTTATCGGTTGAGACTTCCTTAATGATTTAAATTTGATAGTTTTTTATATTTGTACCAGAAAAGATAGGAATACCGTAGGTAGAGTTGCAGTTATGGTGGAGATTATGTGAAAGAATATGAATGATTTGATCTTGAATAATGAGCGAGACGAGGCTCCTAAGCTTGGGTGGCTTGCATTCCACAAGTGGCATGATTGGTTTTTGGTCCAACATAAACATGATGAAGATGACGACCTTCAACAGGTATTAACATGTGTTCCTCCTTCTCTCGATTGGCTCAAATGTAATGTAGATGCGGGTTTTAACCAGAACTGTGGTACTTAGAATAGAGGTTGATGTATCTAGGATAACTCGAGTAATTTTCATACTGTAGGTATGACTTGGGATGTCGGCAGTCTTTCCGTCATTGAAGCGGAAGCCTTAACTCTCAAGAAAGTCATACAAAGCGCTATTACTATGCAACTTGATCAAGTTATTTTCAAAAGTGATTCCTTTCGTGTGGTACAACCTTTACGGATCAAAATCAGTGGCAATTCTGAGTTCTATGCTATTATTAGAGTTATTCAATTGTTGTTTCTTAATTTGTGGTTGAGTTTATCAAACGTCAAGCGAATATGGTTGTTAACTCGTTAGCACAGGCGGCCAATTCGTGACCTAAGCGTAGTTTTATCCATCTTGTTCCTCCTTGTATTAAACTTTTAATTTATAATAAAAGAAGTTAGTTTTGTTCCGTTCAAAAAAAAAAACTTTTTTGTTTTTGTTTTAAAGAAATGGGATTTTCTAAGGAGTTTGATTTGGAAATATTTGATGCTTGAAATCGTAGACAAAGAATAAAGGTTGATAAGATCAATAGAGACTAACTTAATAAAATTTTTATTATAAATTACTGATCAAAGTTTTGATTACTGACTTCTTATCTTCTTTAACATGCAATGTAATCATTAATTGATTTGGGAATTCAACTAATTCAAAATAAATAATAAATTAATTTATTTTAAAAAATTAAAAATAAAACAAAATCAAATATTATTAATTATTTTAAATAAAATCTACCCTTAATGGTAAATTTATCGGTCTTTACATGGTGGACAAAAACAAAGATGATATACTCAAAAAGTTAAAAAGGTATAACACAATTTATATATTTTTCTAATTTGGGTGTTGATGTTTAGTTAGTTGGGTGTCAAATTTACAAACTTTGCAATCTATATATATATATATATATATATATATATATATATATATATATATATATATATATATATATATATATATATATATATATATATATATATATATATATATATATATATATATATATATATATATATATATATATATATATATATATATATATATATATATATATATATATATATATATATATATATATATATATATATATATATATATATATATATATATATATATATATATATATATATATATATATATATATATATATATATATATATATATTATTTGACTCCTTAAATCTACTATAAATGTTTTTCTACAAATATTAACTAAATATCTTTTACAAAAGGTAAATTTGTAAAATTCAATGAATATAGCTAACTTTCTTAATTTCTATATTTTATAAATCTTATATTTAAAAACGCACGTGATTAGGAATGACAAAATATATTTGAACTCGCAGATATTTGTGGATAAAATCCATCATGGATACGAGACGGATAATTTAATATATATTTATGGATAGAATATTGAATATTTAAATACTCATTTTAAATGGATACATATATGAGTTTAAGAATATGTGTCCATGAATATCTGTATTCGTTAATAAATTATAAAATCATTTAAATTTTATTAGTTTAAATTATTTAAAAAAGGAAATTAAACTTGTGAGAAAAGAAACTAATGTGACAAAATTTTGTTGTTAAAAATAAATTGTATGGAATTTATGGGATAATAACCCTTTGTATCTTTAAAATAGGTTGAACAATTTTTTCAATTTTTTTTATTGATGTATATTTATATATATTCTCGCATGTCTTAAAACTCACAAATTACTGTTTAGTGGATATCTGCACGGATATGAGACAAATATAAATATCATATTTATCAAATAGGACGGATACATATATCATACTATCCATCTTATGGATATCTATTTACGAACAACTGGAAAAAAATGGATTTAGGGAATTGGTTTGTGAAAAATTGGAGTATGAGAAAGATGAGTTTTTCATGTCCTTCATCGACAATTCTATATAATATAATTGCAGTGATGTTGTTGCATTTTTTTTTTGAAGAATAAGACATCTTTTCTGTTACCGTTAGCAGTGGAAAACGAAAAAGTAAATTGATTACCAATTCAAATAGTAAAATATTTGCATTTTATTTTGTTTCAATTAATAAATTTGTGTAATACAATTGTTATAATGTTATTGATTTCTCTCATTCTCTGAAGTTAGGGGTGGCAAAATGGATTGGGTCCGCCGAGTTTGTCCATTTGACCCGTTATTTTTGGTGGGTTGGACTGACATTTTCGGTTCGGTACTTTAAGTTGACCCGTCCCGTCTAACCCGCTTAAACAAGCGGGTCGATGCGGGGCGAGACGAGTTTTCTCCGCGGGCTTTTTCTTAAAACTTTTACTATTTTTTTTAAGAATTAAAACAATTTTATCTATAAAAACAACACTTATCTCTTAGGATTGTATTATAAATTATTATACAGACAAATTGAATTATATTTGTAACGTTCTTTCTATAACTTTCTAATACATCTGTTGATTGAAATAAAAGAACAAATGTATGACATGTATAATTATTAAGATTTCAATATATTAACTCATATGTTTTCTTTAGAAATAGATGTTGATTTTAAGAAAATGAAGGATTTGATTAGTGTATACATGTGACAAATTTATGATTTAACTATTAAAGAAGCGGTTAATATAAGAGTCTATATAATGTAAGCAGTGAATCTATATAATATAAGAGTGTATATTTTATGCACTGTGATTTTTATGCAATGTTATTATTATCATTGTTGGTTTTGTGTAAATTTTAAATTTAGTTCTTTTAGTAGTTAGTTTTTAAATATGATTAGAATGATATGTATTGTTTATTTATTTTGATTTTCTTTGTTGTGCTTGAGTTTATTATGTTTTTTTGTTGTAATTGATCTTTATTTATCAAATTTTTTAAATTGTTTGGACTTAAGACATCTAAAAGTTCTATTATGTATTGTTAAAAAAATTTATTTATTGACCTCTTTGGTAATAATTAAAAAAAATTTAAATATTATATTAAACTAAACTGTAAAATAAAAAATTGGCGGACCGGCCCGTCATCTCGTTAGTAAATGAGGCGGACTTGACTTTTGAGCTCGGTTTCCTACGTTGGTTCCCTCCGCCCCTTTTGAACGGATTTAAATGAGGCAGACCTAAATAGGACGAATTTTGCCACTCGTATCTAAAGCTATTATTATTTGAATGAATATAAAATTAATTTGATTTCAAATACTCGGTTACAAACTAATTAACACTAATGTAAGATAATTGGTTAATATATTTTTTACCAATCAATTAAAAATAAAATTATATAGTAATAATAAATATTAATAATGTGATAAATAAAAAAATATTAAACAACATCAAAGATAAATAATTTTTTTTTCAATTTCTATTTTAATTTTTAAATTTAATTAATTGTAATAAATGTATTAATGTATTTTATATTTCTATAACTTTAAATTTGTAATAAATTATAATATTTTTTTATTAATTTTCATAATAAAATGAAATACTTTTAATATTAAAGAATTTTATTTTGATTTTATAATTTAGTATTAAAAAATCATTTTATAATAAATTAAAAATAAATACTTGAAAAATTCAAATACTATATTGTAAAAAAAATACTAAGGTAAAAAAAAAAATACGAAAAATTTATAATGGTATGACTTTATTTTAATGAAAAAATAAAATTTTATTTCTTTCATTATAATATAATAAAGAAATAAAATTGTATTAAATGATAATCATGAATAAAAAAAAAGAGGTTGGTAAAGATTTATGTACATAGAACATGGAAAGTTTTTATATGCATTGCAATAAAATGAAACACATTTTAATTAAAAATATTATCATCTATTTTAAAAAGTTTGACCTAAATTAATGAACAATTTTATAAATTATAGTTGATATCAACGTAGAATATTTAATTATAGAATTAAATATATTTTTAATCTTCAAAATATAACTTTTAATAAATTAAAAGTAAGTGTTCAAAGTAAGTTGTCAGTGTAAGTATTTATAAAAATATTTTTTAAATTTGAAAAAAATAATCTTGATATAAATATTTTTATTTATGAGAAAATATATTGATATATATTTTTTTATAAATGGGATAAATTTAACTATTGATACAATTATTTTTATAAACAAAAATACTTTACAATTATTTTTATAAACGAGCATAAGTTACAAATATTTTTATAAATGAGAAAATTGAACTATTGATACAATTATTTTTATAAACGGGAATAAGTTACAATTATTTTTATAAACGGGAATAAATTATATTTTTAACGGGTCAAGACTACTTAATTTATATATCTTTTATATACATCTCTTAATCATCATTGTACTATATTTATTTATTATTTATAACGATATTGTGCGGACCGTATGAGCACACAAATAAATGACTACTTAATTATTTTATTTATTTTTGTACTAAAATATAAAGGGCCGAGACTACTTAATTTGTTTATATTTTATATATATTTCTTAACCACCACTATATTATATTTAATTATTATTTATTACAACATGTGCAAACACACGTATAAATCAATTTCTACTTTTAAATTCAAAAACAATTTTGTTTTCCTTATTTAAAATTCAAACAATTTTAGCTCTTCTCTCTTATTTTTTTTAAAAGAAAATCAACAAGGTTTTTATTTTTTAACTTATATTTTATATTTATAAAGTTCAATAATAAATTTACATTCAATAATTTGTCATATTTCACAAATAAATTGTCATTTAAAAAATAGAATCATTGTTAACTTATATATTCATTTATAAAATTCAACAATATCTTTATATACGATAGAGACCAAAGTTATTTAAATTTAAAATAAAATGATCGAAATTATTTAAATTTAAAATAAAAAGATAAATTTCTTAAATCATATAAAAAAGGAAATCAAAACTTAATTAAACCTAAAATATATTATTTCCATAAAATACAGCAATAAAAAATATTCAATGGTCAAGATATGCTCTCCATTTGTGTATATAAATAAATGTTTAAAGGAACACATCTCATAAGAAAACAAAGAACACCTATTCTATATAACAAGATGAACACAACAAGGAACTATACTTTTCTCCAATTCACAATATTCTTAATTGCTTTCTTCATCATTACATCAGGTTTGAAATATATGATTGAATTTCCTCTAAATATCTTGTGATTTATTTAAAATGAACTTGTTTTCATATAATTAAAGAATATTTATTATATTTATAATTTACAAAACTACTAGATAATTGATTTATTTTATAATAATTAATTTACAAAACTGTTATGATATTCTCTTATTGTTTCTGTTTGTAGATATGTGCAAGAAAACAGAAGCACAGTCGCCTATTGTGACCTGGCCATGTGTATCACCAAAACCTTGCAAAGTTAGCAGCACTTTTAGTTGCCCGTGTATTAAAAATCAATGTCAATGTGGAAAACCACCTTTTGATGATAACAATTCTATTGCACCATCCTCAATTGCAAATTGAATAAACACATATTGTGTGGCAATCATATAGTGTATGAATGAGAATGTAATAAAGGTTGATAAGAAAAATATTTAATTTCATCTTATTCTATTTTCAAAGTTTATCTTATGAATAATGTTATAAAATCTTCTTTGACCTTTAATTTCTTTTGTTCTTCTTGACTTGATAGAAAGAATAGAGTGTTTTGTAAATAGATTCGACATATTAGATTTGTAAAGCACGAGTCTAATCTAGTTATAAATTTTAAGATTTAAATATGTCATACGGTTTATTATAGGGTTAATTATAGGTTTGATTATGCCCTTTTTAAAGTTTGATATTACACATTTACATACTTGAAATTTATTTCATTCAAAATATTTAAATTTATAATATAACCTCTTTTTTAATTATAACCTCTTTTTTAATTATACGAACGAGTTAATAAATTATTGAAATTAAACTTATTTTAATATTTAGCATATAATTTTAGATAATCAAGATAGATCTAATATCATATTTTAATTTTTGTTTATATAATAAATTTTAGTATAAAAATTAATATAAGTTAATACAATGAATTATTGAAAATGTTAACAAACTTATACATTAGTAAGAAAATACAAAGTCTAATATAATAAAAAGAGTAATACAAAAATATTATTTAAATAACTTTTTTGATGGGGTTGATTATACTCTATATGTTGTTCTAAACTTTATGAATTTTTGAAAATACCACTTTTCCTTTGTTTGGATAGTACAATTTATATGTACCCTAAATTATTCAGCACCTTATTATTTATTTGAAATGATTTTCGGAGTACGATTTTTATTTAGTCGGATAGTAATATCCAGAAAGCATGATACATAGTTCAGATAATACTATTCAGACCATCATATTTATTGCATAACCATTTCATAAGTTCTTTCACTAAAGATCATACACATATTTTCTTAAATCAACTTAAAAAATCTTCCATTTTTATTCAATAATTATGTTTGATAACACAATTCAATTGTATTTTGACATCATGAATCTCATAATCGTCTTAAATTACATATAATGTACATCTGTATTTCTAATCATTGTATAAAAATATGGTTGTTTTTTTGTTCATTGTGAAAGTCATATGGATTGTATCATCTAGAGCCTTCTAAATTGTGAATTTTTGATATTTGGAATGATTGATTGAATTCTCTTAATTTTTCATGGTTAACATATGGTGCAACCAAGTTAATGTGTAACACTTTAAAAACTCGACACTGTATATATAAAAGATAATCAAATATTTTCTAAAAAAAAGTGTTACACATACTCAACGCTACTCTTTCAACCAAAACAATTTAACATTTATCGGTACTCAACTATTAAAACATATTTTAAATTACCTCTTCAAAATAAAGTACTTGATTAAATTTAAATGATGCAAAATATCAATTCAAACATTAACAAAATGACTTGTTCCTAGTGTTACGAATCGAGCAAGCGAAACTAAAATATCAGAAAACAATAAATAAACGAAGAAAAGCCTCAATGCTATCGTCCAACTCACAACAACTAATTCTTCTCCTGAGTATTTGTACCACGGCATATAAAACACCACAAACAAAACAAAACATGGGTGATAATATATTAAAATATATTAAAAGTGCAAAAGATAGCAAAGGTAGCACATTGAAAACAATTATCAATGACACATATTATTCACAACAATAAAACAATCACAATGTGTTTATGTATGCAATGTGAACAACATCTCGACTCAATGCATGTGGTACCATTTCGTGAGATCAGAGTTTGTTACTAACATTCATCTACTCAACAAAGTTCCTCTTCAAACTCAAACTCATCATTGATCCACTCTTATGAACCAACGACTCGTCGCTTCTCAACATCGACACATATAATGAATGATATGCAAAAATAACAACAACAAACAGTTGCAACAAATTTACCACCTGCTCCACTTCAAACCCTTCACAACTCCAAAAGACCTCAACTGTAGTTCACACCTAAACTACACTTCTCAACAACTCACTCTTTCATGGCCACTCACCATGAAACTCAACATTAATTATTTAAAACCACGTAAAATAGTTAACAACTTATCAAACATGTCAAAACAGTAACCAACGACCGCTAAAATAGGAAATAGCTCGAAAATAGACAGTCGAACCATCAGTTTCTACATGTCATCTATTATTTGATCAAAAATAGAAAAGAAGGATCAAAACAGTTTAAAAATAAAATAGAGGAACTGATTTCGTGATTTGACTAAAATAAGGGGACTAAAACTATAATTTAACCTTCATTTTAATTGCTTTACACCAATAATTAGAGATGCAAATGGGCATAATAAAGGTATGGTACTATAGTATCCATCCCTATACTTGCAGTTGGAAAACAATCCCCGTACCCGAGCCTATATCCACTTAGTTAATATCTTTAGCACTCGTACCCATGTCTATGGGAATATAAATATTCATCCCCGTACCGGTTACGCTCATTTCTATTAAAAATAGACATGTCAAATATAAAATATTGTAGCCATAATTACTCTAGGGGTCCTTTAATTTATTTTATTATAACAAGTTAGTCCTTTAAGTTTTTTTGTAACAACTTAGTCCTTAAAATTTTTTAACTACAACAAAAAGATTGTGTCATGTCTGACACAAAATGCATTTTACTTCGGCATCTGAAGCGAGGTAAATAAGTTTTTCATGAAAAGTAAAGACTTATCACCTCAGTGTCTAAAACATCAAGGGGTATTTTAATAGCGCATGAGTTCGATTCACACTGTCTGCATTTTATCATTTACAATTGTAGCGCCTCAAGTATTTCAGAATATCAATAAAACCGAGGGGTAAACTATTAGTATTTTTTTAATTTAAACTGGTTACATTGTTTACATAGAAAATTAATAAAGTAACTTATTTACAAAATACAAGGTTTACCCAGAATATTAAAATGGTTATATTGTTAACACATAATATCAAAATAAAAATCAAAGTTGTTCATGAAGATCATATGTTGGATCTTCAAATCTTTGATATCCATGGGAAGATAAATTGCTGGAAACAATATGTTTTCAATTGCTTTTACTTGCATTCGTTTCTGATATTAACAAAAAAAAGGGATAGATAAATAAATAACTTTATGTTCAAATAAATATTTAATAACACAAACCTTAAATCCAAATAATTTTCAGCTCTTACAATCCATCTTAGAGAACTCTTCATGACTAGGACTATTACTAATCTTAAAGTGGAACATAGTTTCAAGCGCTTCATGATGTTGTATAATGAATTTTTGATATTTTGATGGCTCTTATAATGAAAGTTATTTAGGTTTCACGCGGATCACTAATGGAAGTGTCTCGAGGGCTGATAGTGGTGAAAATGGACGACAAGAATTTGATTAAGGACGATGACAAATATATTCAAAATTAACGCTAAAATATCCCCTCAGTTTTTAGAAAATCTGAGGTGGAAGAATATTATTATTTTTAATTTTTAATTTACATAATTTATAAATAATTTTAAACACAATATTACAAAAAATCCATATTCTTGGAGATAAACAAATCTTTGATATAGGGAGTTATTGGAAATAAATTATTTACAACAGATCTTTGGTGAAATCCTTAAAGATCTCATAGTCTTCGGAAACCTCAGAGATTTCATGGTCTTTAGAGATATGTTCTTAAGTGTTTCTAGATCAAAAAATTTCATGGCAATGAATAGTGATAAATATTTCCTCTATCTGTCGCGACTACATATTAGTTAGAATTAGGGTAAAATCTATTTTACAAATGCTAGATTTCATCTCGGTTATTTTTTAAAACTGAGGTGGCATTTGTTATATATATATTTTATGATAATTACATTGTTTACACAAAATATTAAAATAAATGGTTTACAACAAATCTTTTCTCTTTTGAGTGAATATCTTCGCTGATATCCATCACTCAAAGGTTGAGCTCTCTTCTTTGTGTAAGTTGAAGCAATAATATTAAAATACATTATTACAACAGATACAGTGTCATTATAGTCATTGTTATTCTTGGAGAATAACAAATATTTGTTGTAATACAAATTTAGTTGTATACTATTGTGTGCATGTTTTTTAAGCTCAATGATTTGAATACATCCATCTTCTAATAAGTTATTTGTTCCAAAAATTGAAAAATATTTTTTCTGCACCTGCAATCCATCATAGGAAGTTTATTCCAAAAATACAACAACATCAACACCATTATGTGAGATAGATTGCTATGGCAGAAAAACATTTTGTTCTAAATAGAAGAAGATTGAAGATTTTTCTGTATTACAATCCATCTCAAAGAATGATGCATGCGAGTTTGGGGCGGCTTCATACACGTAAGGAGTATAGTCAAATTTAATAAGTGCTTTTATAGTAAAATCTGATTATTTTATTTCTCGATTATATCGAAAATCGAAGGGTTAGATAATTTAGTTTACACTTATAAATAACTAAACATAAACTGCAATAGCAGAGATTCGAAGCGTGTCCTGACTTGCCTTTCTTCTCAGTTATTTTAAAACTCGAGGGAAATTGTGGATTTTTATTTTTATAAATAATAAAAGATGGCACGCCTTGACATTTTACCTCGATTTTTCTTTGGCAGAGAGGAAAATTTCGTCATAAAAAGCGTTATTTGTTGTAGTGTTGGTTGAATTAGGACCTGACTTTAGATTTTTCGAATGCTACTTTATATATTTAGGATGCTAATTGTTGTACCCCAAAATTTTCTCTCTCTTTCTTCAGGAAACCATCTTGGATTTTCAAGGTCCCTCTGAAACAAATCCAAGTCCTGAGTTATCTTTTTGCCCAAGCAAGCCACTTACAAGAGCAAGATGGTCTCACGAACTCCAAAAACAACGCTTTTATCTTGAGAAAAATCAAATTCTAAGTACTTAGAACGTTTCTCTAAAAATGAGTGTTTAAGAAAAAAATCAGCGCTTCAGAACTTCTGGACCCGTTCCAGATAAAAATGGTCAGAAGTTGCAAGCTTGGCTCAGCGTGGTCAGAAGTTGGCTTTTCAGCAGCTACACCAGTTCAATCAGAAGTTGTAAACGTGGTTCAGTATGTAAGCCTCAGACAGAACATGCCCCTTCAGCAGTTACACAAGCTCAGTCAGAATTTGCTAAAGGAATGCAAGAGAAGCAGGGAAGTCTGAAGGCTCCTTCAGAACATGTTGAATTCAGAAGATGAAAAGGTCAGAAGAGTGGGTGTTACACTGATACAGAACCTCTAAGCCCAGGAGACCCAGAGGTAAATCCAAGGAACGTACCAGAAAATCAGGAGAATCTCCAAAGCTTACTAAGACAACAGGAAGCCAAGGCCAGAGCATGGGTTACGCTGCTGATTCAATGTTGGTTTCCATTACCAGAATATTGATGATGATAGGTCTTATCACCATTTAATGCCCATTAATGCTTCCAACCACTCCTGAACATTCACGTGTGGCTTGGAAAACGCTTTTGTACAGATTCTGGCATGGGTCTACGCGCCACCGCCCACTTCAGAGGTCACTTCTCCCCAATCTACGCCTGCTGCTGCAGTCTAGGCTGAAGGCTATCTGTTATCACAACTTCCCAGGAATTTCTGTCAAAGAACAAATTCAAACTCTGTTGGCGCTTTAATGTTCAAGGCACCCACAAGAACTTTGCCTATAAATAGAGAGTCTTCACCATTGCAAAAGGCGTTCAAGAAAAGAAACAGAAAAATTGCTAAGTGAGAAACAAAACTCTTAGCAACATAGCGTTCTGAAACTCTGCCAAAATCTCCAGTTTGTTTCATAACTTTGAGTTCCTCACCTTCAAACTTCATCAAATATCCAGTTTTCTTTGTGAACCAAAAACACCCTTTCCAAACTTCTGACCCTACATACGTATACACCTTTACCTACCCTTTCAAAGAAAATCTGTCCAGAACACCACCAGAGCCAAAAGCTAGCTTTCACCCACAAACTTTTCCAACAGTCAGGTAAGCCCCTGCTGACCCTCATCGCGCTGTTAAGCATCATCAGTTGTACATACTCAAATAAACATAATGTAAATATCATGTTGTTGCTGTTTATGTTCTGAGGATTTTCATACCTCAGAACATTCTGAGCCAGTATAGGACTTGCCTGTGACCTTGTTGGTTCTGACCTCTGAAACATTTTTGTGTTTGTTGGATCTGTTCCAAATATGTTTCCTGTTTTGTGGATTAACAACAGAATTGCAGATGTTCTGATTAGTACAAGAAAAAGCCAAGTGCTGACTTTGACGTTAGCACATCTGAAGCCGGTTTTGCTGTCAATGATATTAGAACCTCTGAGAGTTATTGCCTTTTCAGCAGAATCAGAACTTCTGGTTTCTCCACTAACAAACTTCTGTCTTGCAGCGCAGGGGAATCAGAACTTCTGATTTCCCCACTAACAGGGTTCTGTTTTACAGGTGCCAGAGTCAGAAGTTCTGACTCATACAGTTTAACCAAGAGGTTGATCATCTGGCAGCGGATCTGAGTCAGAACTTCTGATGACCTCCCAGCAGCGCGCGGGCTCCCTCTCTCTCTCTCTATATCTTGTTTTTTTCTATTTTCTTTTTTGTCTATTTTTCTCGTTGAACCCCCCATGTACAAATGTGTATCCCCCTCCCTTAATTGTTGTAATAGCGTAGGATTTTATATTTCCGCTTCTTATTGCTAGTAATTAGGACGTGTATGGCAAGATAAAATCAATGAAATAGAAAAACCTAATTCAAAGAAAAAACTCTTGTATGCAATAAAACACACTTGCACACTAACACCCCTAGGGTTACATCCACTTGTTGCCTTTCAAAATTAGGCCATATTGCATGTTAGGTCTCTTTGGGCAAAGCAATACAAATCAATTGATCATAGTCCCTCGATGACGCTTTCAAAAAGTTGCCTAAAATGATCAAGTCCCTTTCAAAGAAAAATTGCCCAAGGATACTTAGCACTATTGCAATTATGGTCTAAACGATGACCCGCGCCCGTCCCTTTCACATCCTAACATAAGATTGTCCACCAAATTCAATGGTGGAACAAAATTGTTAAAAGGGTTAAAACATAACAAAAATCTTTGAGAACTTTAGGGTAGATCGCTCTTAAGTACTTGTCAACTTGCAAAACAAAACACTTTCCTATTTTTCAAATCACACATCACTACACTTTCAAAACAACTTTCAAAAAACTTGAAACATCTTTTCAAAAATACAAACACCTTTTGTAAAACATTCGAGTAAAGAATTGTTACAAGGTTAGCCTAGACAAGGCATCTTTTTCAAAACATTTTCAAAGCCACACACAAAGCACCATTTCAAACAATTGAAAACCAAGGCAAGTTGATCTAAGCAAGTACCTAAGAGCCCATGGATAGAAAGGGTGCTAATACCTTCTCTTTCTGTAATCTACTCCCCGAACCCAAGAAAAATCTCAAAGGTTTTTGCTGTGCTTTTTAAACCTTTCCTTAGGATAAAATAAAAAGTCGGTGGCGACTCTTGCTCAACCGAAACATTTGCGAAAACAAACGCAAAACCATAGTCAGTTCTCCCACCGTATCACACTAATATATGTATTTTATTGCAACTTTATATATTTTAGGTGATTGGTTTAATCTAAGATTGAAAAAAACAAGTAAAAAGAGTCACAATGCACGTGTTAATAACTTAAAAGACTCACAGACCATCTTATTACAATAAAATAACTTAAAGGATCCCTGATATATTTTTGCCAATATTATATATCTTAAGTTTATAAGATCATTTAAAAGTTTTCAAAAAATTTTATTGTTGAACTATGAAATAAAAGAGTACTAATATTAAATATGTAATGATTTAACATTGATGTAATTTTTATTTTAAAAATTAATAGACATTTATACAGAAATATGGTGGGATGGATACTAAGGTGTCCGTATCTGCATCCATGTCTGCTTATTTAAAGGGTAATTATTCGTGCACGTACTCATTTTTGTGGATTTTTATCCTACATGTACAAAAATAGGACGGGATGTTACTAAGGTGTCCATACCCGCACTCATATCCGCTAATTTAAATGAATAATTATCCGCGCTCGTACCCATTTTTTTCGGATTTTTATCGTACCTTTTATGAATATTTTTGTTGATACTCACTTAGAATGTGCCAAATTACCATACCTAATAGTATATTTCAATTAATTTCTAAATTATTTAATAATTATATGAAAATGATTTATTTTTATAATTTGAGATTATAAAATCAAAGTTTTTTTTATTAAACTGATGTATCGTAGATTGATTTGATACTTTAGTATTATTATCAATAATCTTTAGATTATAAAGTCAAACTTTGAATTGAATTTTTTTTTAAAATATATTTTACAATCATTTTTACTTAGGAAAATTAAATATTAAATACAATTAATCTCTTATATTTATATGGATTGCAATGATAATAAATATAGTATATAGTCTCATTTACAAAATTAATTTCTATATTTTAAATTCAAATAGTTTTAGTCTCTCTCACGTTCTTTTATAAAAAATCGATGAGATTTTTGTTTTTTAACATATATTTTTATCTATAACTAATAAGATATATGTGCTCCGCACAGATACATTTATTTGATATTATATAAAATATATTTAAAAATATATAAATTTGAAATGAATGATTTAATTATAAATGAATAATAATCATAAAAATTCAACTATATTAAATAACCATATATAAAAAAGGACATGTGAGTTAGAGGGAAAAAAAATGAAATTTCAACAAATACAAATATAAAATTTTAGATATATATGCAAAATTTAAAATAATTTACTTATTTATAAAATGAATAATAATCATATAGATTTAATTATATTAAATAATCATACAAAAATAAGAAAAAATAATAATCATAAGATGGAGAAAAAAATAATATTTAAAAATAATGAATTTATCTCTCAAATTAAATAATGGTTGATTAAATTCTAAAAATAACTTATAGTTTTAATTGAAAATTTAATTTATTTATATGCACTAATATGAATTGATATATTTAGTTTTGTAATGCAATTGATCATATTAAATAAAAAGAATATTAAAACTTTTAAATAATTAATTATTTTTAAACATATGATAAATCATCATTCAAAAAAATAATCGTAGTTATTTATTATAAATATATCACAACGGTAGAACAAATCAATTGTAGTCATAATCTTTTAAAAGAATAATATATATGAGGAAGTTGAGATTCGAACGCATAAAAATTTGATGATATCACTACAATTGGTTCCAAAACCATTGTTATATACAATTAATTTTTAATTAAAAAACAAAAACAATTTTTAAAAACTAACCATTTTTTAAACAAAAACAATTCGTCACACAAAGGAGTAACTACTCTGACGCATGCATACAATTTAAAGAGGAGGCGCCACACTGCATGACTTCTCCTCCTCTGTAAAGTCATGCAGTGTGGCGCATGCATGTAATGTTAGAGAGGAGGCGCCATCTAGTGTGGCATGATAGTGTTATATGGTTTTCTATAAATGCAACCACTCATCCTCTTCACTTTTTCACACCATTTGTCACATAACTCTTAAAAAATGTCTTCCACTCCCTTGCCAAGGTTTTCACTTATCAAAAGAGATGTACTTGTTATTTTTTCAGCGACAAAACCTCTGGTGAAGATCAAACTCTGGAACACGCAGACGTTCGAGCATTTTCAGAAGCACTTGATTCGCTGGTTGGAAGGAGACATTTCTGAATGTGAACAGATCAGAAAAATAGAAAGGAAAATTATAGTGAAGAATGAAAATGGAGTAAGTCGATCATGGAAAAATGTGAGATGTGATGTTGATGTCATGATGATGATGCTTGGACCAGACAATATTATGTTGATGTTTTTTATCTCTTAGATATTGTGATTTGTTTAGTTATTTTGTTTGTTTATCATATTGTTGTGTTGTTGTCCTCTATTTATGGTGGTGTAATTTTTTGGGTCATTATGTGAAGGTTGTTGTAACCGAATGATAAATTGAACACGAAATGATAATCCGAATTTAAATTGAAATTTCTTGCATACAACAAATTAATTACTCTGGAAAGTTTGCTATAAAAAAGTTAGGTTCTAGAGCTAAACCCAATATTTGGACAATTTTTTCGATTGTGTCCAGGAAGACGACATGTATTGCATATTCTTATAATTTTGTTAACCGTATCCATTTCAGTTCTAATACGAGTGCTATTGGGGCACCTCTTTTTCTTCCATCGCATTTGTTCATTGTGCCAAACAATGTCCCCTTGATAAGCAGACCAATAATCCTCATTTGCCAACACATAGAAGGTATTGATGTACACACTTAAAACGCTCTTTACAGTGTAAATGGGGGATATATATTGTATTGGGTCCAAGCGAACATGCGAACATGCCACAATGACATGAGAGTAAGGCATGCGAAATGCTTGAAAATTTTCGCAATCACACCAATCTTTATCTAGCTCGACCCAATAATATCCCCTTGGCCTTCCCTCATTATGATCCATTGTCTCTTGTATACTAAACCAACCTTTAATACGATTAAACACAGTGACACTATGAGTGTTTGCTTTCGCAACTTCCTCGTTAAATGTTTTCAGTGTGCATTTATTGAACAACTGCCCTGATTGTAACATTGCCCTCCATTTTGAACTTCTTGTGTCAAACAATGACTCCATCCTAAAATATGTTGATAGATCTGGCGCTTCAAGTCTAAATATGTGCACTATACACTCTACCATCAACACCATCAGATCCATACAACATGGATCCAGCGCCTCCATCATGCAGTCCCCACCATAGACTCTCCAGATGCCTTCTCACCAGATTCTAACGCACCCTGGGCCAGCTTATTTAGGCCTGACAAATTTCAAACATTGTACCCCCTTTATTATTTTTTAGCAGACCCGTTTGCGTTTTCCTGTTCTACTTTTTTAGTTTGTTATGTTTATTTGTTTCATATTTTACTTTCAAGATTTAATCTTCTTTTAATAAATAAATAAAATCACAAAAAACATTAGGTTAGTATTTTTATTAATTAACTAATTTTGTAAATAAACTAATTAATTACTTTAATATTTTGTTTAATTTAAAATCAATAGACTTAAGATTCTAATCAATTTTAGTTTTATTTCTCAAAAAAAAAAAAAAACCAAAAAATCATTTGTTTAATGCTTAAGGTTTCAAGACATTTTTTGTATTTTTTTTTATCATTACCATTTAAATTCTAGAAAGAATGTATAGGTTGCATGGGAAGTTTTGTAATCGTTTAGCTTATTTTTCTGTATTTGTCTATTATATAACTGCCCACAGGATGTATTAGCGTATGATTTAATTTTCGCACTTTATATTTCCTGTACATATATTAACTGTTTAGATGTATGCTAATATGATTGTATGGAAAAAGATCAAAATCAAACATTAGAAAAACCTAACATCAAGATAAATAATTGAAACACAATACAATTGCACATGCGCATCTTTAGGGTACTCCCACTTTGGTTTTCTTCGAAAAATAGTCACAACTCTAGAAACGTGAGAGATTTTAGTGTCTACCCTTAGGTTTAAAGATCATAAGTCCCTTGATGACCCTCTCGATGTTGCCTTGATAAAGTGATCTTAAAACTCTAGGGTAGTTACTAAAATTTCTTGCCCAGTTGCCTTTGTGACTATAAATGTCCCTTCGAATGTCCCTCTAAACATCCAACGATAGGGCTATCTACTCACTAATAGTAGGATAGAACTGTATAAAGGAAAAGAGGAAAAGAACGGCCCTTTCGAGTAAAAGTAGATAGCTGTTAGATGCATGCTCAAAAACAATTTTTTTCACATACACAAAACACTTCCAAAAAAAATTTCAAATGCTTTATCAACAATCTTGAGGACTGATACAAGAATTATCATAAAGCAAACTGCCTTACTATTGGCATTTCAAAATACTTTGAAAACATACAAAGCACAAGGTATTTGAAAATGAGCTAAGCATCTAAGAGCCCGTAGATAACTACAGATGAAAAGGGTGCTAACACCTTCCCTTTCCATAATCTACCCCCTTACTCAGAAAACTCTCAAAAGTTCTTTTTCTATTCTTTTCACCCTTTTCTTTGTTGGATAAAAGAAAATTCAGTGGCGACTCTTGCTTACCGCGACATTTATAAACACAAATACAAAACCAGTATAACAATTGGTTCTACCACCGTATCACACATGGTGATGATGACATGTCCATATTTGGCATGACAAATGGCAATGCCACTTACTATGTTGATCTTAAGAAGGAAACTTGCTCATGTAGGATGTGGGAATTAATTGGCATGCCTTGCATCCATGTAAATGTATGCATTTGGAACATCAAGAAAAAGCCTGAGGATTATGTTGTTGGATGTTATAGGTTTGACTGTTAACTGCATTTTATAGTGTGTCAACTGCATTTTATGGTGCGCTAATTATTAACTATTAACTGTTGTTGGGTGTAACAGGAAATCAACTTTTATAGAGACATACTCACACATTGTGTATCTAACTAATGGACAATAATTGTGGCCTGTGGATGACCAGAATAAAGTGGAACCACCAGTTATGAGAAGAGCAATAGGAAGGAAAAAAAAAAAACAGAGGAACAAAATAAATGATGAACCTAGGAATCCACATATACTGCCAAGGAGGTTTTCCACTATCACTTATGCAAAATGTGGTGCTATGGGACATAACAAGAGGAGCTGTAAAGGTAAAATGATTGTAGATAGGGAAATTCCAAAAGGTGGAAATAAGGATACGAAGGTGGCTAAGTCTAAGAAATTTACCCTTGAGAAGCAAGTACAAATTGGTCAAAGTTCACAAGCTACTCAGCCCAATCAAAAGTAGTGTACTTTAATCTAAGTATATTTTAACTCAAGCTGTGTTTGGAGCGTTATTTTGGTTGTACTAGGTATATGAAAACAATTGTATGAAAACAAGTCTTATTTTGGTTGTCACATTACAGGTCAAAAACAATTATTGTATTAATCTGGTTGTACTCTATTAATGTGTTATGATATTATGGTATGAATACTGGTGTTATTATATTGATTACAATATTCTGTTATAAGGCTGAATATTGGTGTTATTGTATTGATTACAATATTATGTTATAAGGCACATTGCTGACAAAATGGAGTCAAGTTATAGATACATAAATTGTGTCAAATAGGAGTCAAATTATAAGACACATAACTGTCAAAAGACCTAACCATTACACCATGACACAACAACAGACCTAACCATTATACTGTTATACAACGACAGACCTAACCATTACACCATTATACAATAATAGACCTAAACATTAGACTATTACACAAAATAAAACCTACTAAAATATATCTTATTTCATCAATGTTGTTCCAACAAATGCAAACAACATGAAAAAAAACAATATCCAATTAATTTTCAATTTCTTCTTCATGATATTAATCTTCATCTTCAATTCGTCCTCCTTTGTTTTGTAGGTGTTGACCATCTCCTTCTCTTCATTCAAGTTCTTTAATAGTGCAAATATTAACTCATTTTCTCTATGATTCATCTCCTCGTCCAACCAAGCAAAATGTGTGCATTTTTTGTATCCTTGAATCTGTTCAGACCAAAAAACACAAAGATGAATGAATACCCAAACCAATTACAAGGGAAGAATAACAAAATGATTCATACCTTATACATGTCACATCCATAAAAACGGCGACCTGGGTTCGCATCCGTCTATGCCGTCATCAACGGAGCATCTAGACCACACTTTTCGACATACCACAAACGACTTAAAGATTTGCTACCATAGCTGAAGTCAGACTGATGTGACATATGAGGATGTAAGATTCTTGAGGAAGACGGGGAATAGTGGCTTCGATTCAGAGGAAGACGATGAACAAGATTATTCGTTTCTCTTTGATACTTATATTAATTTTAATTCAATTAAAATAATATTGTTTTCAATTAGGATAATGTTACTTTCAATTAATAACATGATTTTAATTAATCTATTGGATTAATTCATAAAATATACAATAATGGTGACATGGATTGAGTGTTATAATGCCACCTCATAAAAATATATGACACATCATCTAAAATGAACGGGGGATCTAGTAGATGCCAAGACATGTTAAATAAAGGGATAAAATTCGCAAATTTTTTAATAGGGGAACCACTTCTTTAGAAACTCCAAACTAAGGGGATCAAAAGTGCATTTAAGCCTTTTAAAAATTAATAGATATTTATACGGAAATAGGGAGGGATGGATACTAAGGTGTCCATATCCGCACCCATGTCCGCTTATTTAAAGGATACTTATTTGTGCACGTACTCATTTTTGCCAATTTTTATCCTACCTGTACGGAAATAGGGCAGGGTGGATACTAAGGTGTCCATATCCATACTCATACTCGCTAATTTAAACGGATAATTATCCGCGTCCGTACCCATTTTTACAGGTTTTTATCCTATCTTTTATGGGTATTTTTGTGGATACTCAATGAGAATGTGTCAAATTACCATCCGTGATAGTATATTAAAATAATTTATTTTTATGATTTGAGATTATAAAGTCTAAGTTTTTTATTAAACTGATGTATCATAGATTGATTTGATATTTTAGTATTATTGTCAATACTCTTTAGATTATAAAGTCAAACTTTGAATTGAATTGTTTTTTAAATATATTTTACAATCATTTTTTACCTAGTAAAATTAAATATTAAATCCAATTAATCTCTTATATTTATATGGATTGCAATGATAATAAAATATAGGATTTTAGTCCCATTTACAAAATTAATTTCTATATTTTAAATTCAAATAATTTTAGTCTCTCTCACATTCTTTTATAAAAAATCAATGAAATTTTTGTTTTTTAACTTATATTTTCATCTATAACTAGTAAGATATTTGTGCTCCCGCACAGATAAATTTATTTGATATTATGTAATATATATTTAGAAACATGTAAATTTGAAATGAATAATTTGATTATAAAAGAATAATAATCATAAAAATTCAACTATATTAATTAACCATATAAAAAAAGGACATGTGAGTTGGAGAAAAAAAATGAAATTTTAACAAATACAAATATAAAAATTTAGATATAAATGCACAATTTGAAATGATTTACTTATTTGTAAAATGAATAATAATCATATAGATTTAATTATATTAAATAATCACACATAAAGAAGAAAAAATTATAATCGTGAGATGGAGAAAAAAATAATGTTTAAAAATAATGAATCTATCTCTCAAATTAAAATAATAATTAATTAAATTAAAATAGATATTGTGTTGATAGTGACCCGTGAAAAAATAATAATAAATAATAGTAAATGATATGATTCAAAATAAATACTAATATTTCATTGAAATTCTAAAAATAACTTACAGATTTAATTGAAATTTTAATTTATTTATATGCACTAATATGAATTGATAAATTTAGTTTTGTAATACAATGAATATTAAAACTTTTAAATAATTGATCATTTTTAAACACGTAATAAATCATCATTTAAAAAAATTAATTTAAAAAATGTTGATATTTGAATAAATAAATAAAAATGTTGTAAAAATTTTAACCCCTCGTAAATATTTATCTTAAATATAAAAATATAATAATTTAATATATTTTTTAAATATATAATTATTAAATTATTTTAATAATAGCTAAAAAATACTAAAATAGATATACAAAAAATAAAAGGCTTAAATGCAGTTTTGACCCCCCTAGTTTAAGGTTTTTGGAGTTTCGATCCCCCTAGTTTAAAAGCCAGGTTTCTAGTCCCCAAAGTTTTCAAATTTGGGATTTTTGAAGCCCCCTCCATCTGGCTGCCCAAAAAGTGACATGGCACAGGGAGAGTAATGCCACGTATTATTTTTATTTTTTTTTTATTTTTTATTTTTAAAAAAAAAAATTTTTTTTTCTTCTCCTCATGGGCAAAATTAAGGTTCGAAAGGAAAAAAAAAAAATTTAAAAAAAAAAAAAAAAAAAAAATACGTGGCATTACTCTCCCTGTGCCATGTCACTTTTTGGGCAGCCAGATGGAGGGGGGCTTCAAAAATCCCAAATTTGAAAACTTTGGGGACTAGAAGCCTGACTTTTAAACTAGGGGGATCGAAACTCCAAAAACCTTAAATTAGGGGGGTCAAAACTGCATTTAAGCCAAAATAAAAAAGTAATACGTCATAATTATTAAATTTGCTTGTATCACTTTCAATTATATCAGTGTAAGCATGTCATTATCCATGTTGTTATATGATATATCATTAACTAAAAATTTGTATAATGAGTTTGACAAGGCCGTTTTTGAAATCTTTATTGTAGTGTCAATGTCAAACGATAAAAAATTTAAAATTGATCTACAATCATAACTCTATACATTATTACGGAAAATTCATTTAACAATAATTGGGAAAGGGATAACATCACGCGGGTCATACCGTTGTTGAGTAGATGTGATTGTAAGTTCGTTGTTTCTATCATGGTCTGGAAACCGTTATTGAAGGACAAGACACGCATACTTATCACAACAATTATACTTATCCACCATTGTGATACTTACACATAGGTACTGGACTCGAAACCCATTAACACAAATTATATAAATCATAAACCATCATTGATCACAATTACAATATATAACCGTTGTGAAAAGTGGCCTGAGTTTATTATATAATATGTAGATTGCTTGTTTTCCCATACACCTCACTAAAGAAATACAAGTTTTCAAATTGTTGAAGAAATCCATAATTTGAAAATTAAGGTATCCTTGAAAACAAACTTAAACAAACCACTATTTTTTCTGATTGCATGTGTCTCATCTTGCATTTCATGCTCTTTTACATATATACTGTGGTTTATTGATCTAACTCCTTCGATACATCGTTATCTTCGATTATAGTTAAATTTCCATTTTCTCCTTCATGACAGTTCAGAACAAAAGAAACTAACAACCACAATCTTCTAATTTTTTTCTTCTCTCTTTATTTCTCTCCACCTCACTCAAAATTGATGCATAATAACATCCAAGAAAAAAATTCATACAAAGATGATAAGCACTTACCGGTGATAATCGAAATGATAGACGTGGCGCGTTTTTGATGAGAGGGAGTGGAAGTCATAGGTGTTGTGATGTTTTAGTGGTGGTGCGGAGCTGATCGATGATGTGTTTAAAACTGAACCATCGGTGGCTTCAAGAATACACTGTAATTTTCATTTTGCTTAATGAATTCCTTCCTCTTCTTTCTCTTTTGATTTCTCTACTTTGGAATTATTGTATTGTTATTTTTTGTTGTTTTTTACCGTTGTTTTTGGTAAACAACCGTTGATCTCCAAAAAGGTAAGGTTTTTGGTTTACTTACGGGATCGATCAAACTAATCCCAGGACATATGCTAATCTTTATGTAAAATGAGTAAGAAGGAAGAACGCACGTTCGACCCAGAGAAAGGATGTTTGAGATTGTTGAAAAGTAAGTAAAAGTGTAAAAATACAAGTAAAAGAAGTAAAAAGATAACTTTGCAGGATAATGATGAAGTAATGTAAAAAGACTTTTAATAAGGAAAAAAGGTGTTTCCAACGTACATTGCTCAGCTTTATCCTTTTTCACGCAGTAGTTACTTGGATAATATTTGAGTGATTTAGTACAATATGTTGAACACACTGAAAATTACACAAGTTTCTTAATTTATACTAAAAGTAGGTAACCGTCAAGGGGACATTCTGCGCTAGGATGAAGACAAGTGTCTTCTGTATGTCCCTCGACCCACAGCTTTTTGCCACGTTGTCTCTTCTCAGACGCTGATGAAAACTGCCTTTCCCTCCAATAATTCAAAATTCAAATGGTCTTCGATCCCTATGTTAAAGTGTGAACACTTTCCCTCAGCCGAGCAACATAATTCTGGTTCAGTCGAATGAGGCCCTGGTCGAAGATTGTTATCATAACTTAGATATTTTTCCTTAAGTTATCTCATGCGTCGAATCATACCTCCTGGTCTGGTTCATTTCCAGTTGTTTGGTCCAAAAATACCAAATATATTAAGTGTCAAATTTGGGAGCCAACAATTGCCCCCCAAGAATGTCTATTTCAATGCTCAAAGAAATAGCCATTCTTTGAACTTCCCATTCGACACCTGTCTTCCCAGTTATCCACCAAGTCTTAACGTGTGCTTTTCGCCTTCCAACAGCTGTTATACTTGGTAAAAACCATCATTACTTTTCTCCAAAATGTCTCTTCAAAACTGCCGTTACCACGCTTGCCATGATGACCATATTCCTATAACCTAGGCAAGCATGTCCCAACATTTCCCAATGCCTGCACGGTAACCGTTTCACGTTTCGCCACTTGTCCCACTACCTGCGAAACATTAAATGGTCTTGACGAGACAACTCCTTCTTCTGAAGGCTATAAATACTTCCAAGCTTTTCTATTTGGAACTTTTATCATTTCCAGCTTTTCCAAATCCCTTGCATTCTCACAACATTGTACTGTCAACTTCGCTCTTTCTCTCAAATCCTTAACAATGGCCTTTCTCTCTAATGCTCCAAACAACCCTCAACCCAAAAACGCCGATGATGTCCAGAAACCACCGGAGGTCTTTTCCACCAACCCTCCTTCTTCCTCGACTAACAAGTACATTGCTAAACCTATGACTAGAGAATTGCGAGAGGCCTATGATTCTCAACTCCTTATTCCCATCAGATACGGAGGAAACATGTATGCTATGTCCGGTCCGTTATCTTCATGCATCGAAAATCCCTTAAAAAACCGCACCTTTTTTCCTACACACCTAAGGCTTAGACCCATAGGTTGCGCCAAAAAACCTAGGGATGACCCCGAAGATGCCACTCCGGCGAACCAGCAGCATCCTCAGACTACAGAGGATATCAACCTCCAGTTCATGTACAAGTGGAATCGAATCTTTCACTCAAACCCTAATCTTTCTTCTGAATATTCAGACTGGATGAGTAAGATGGAGAGGGTGCAAGCTTCTGCTTGGAAGGAGATGGGCATTTATGACCTGGTGATGTTGTTGAAGACCGGATTGCCTTACTGCCCCCTTATACTAGTATCTTCATTGTACTTTTGGGATAATGCACATTTCACTTTTCATCTTCCTTGTGGGATGATGACCCCTACTTTATTCGACATAGCTGCCATCACTGGTCTTCGACCCACTGGTGACTATTTTGACCCTGAAGACTTGTCTGAGGATCCTATTGGGTTTGCTGCTACAAAACCCACTTATACTACCTTTATAAACCACTTTCATGGAAAAACCTCTAATACCGTGTCGGAGGTGGACCATATAGCCTTCTTGGCTATGTGGCTGTTTTGATTTGTTTTTTGTACTAAGTCACTGCAGGTGATGAAAAAGATGTTGACGCTCGCAACGCAGCTGCACCACAAATATCCTCTTTGCTTGGCCGAATTGATTTTGGCCAACTTATATGAGTCCATCAGTAATGGTGTGACTCAACTTAAGGTTCTAGAAGACAGGGGAAGCTTGCTGCTATCTGGTCCCTTTTGTCTTCTGCAACTGTGGCTTAACGCCACCTTCGAATCTTTCCTTCCCCAGAAGAACAAGATCAACGAAGAGGCTCCTGAGATTCTGAACAGGAGAGTTGAGGGCACCAGGCTTGCATTACTAACTCCCACTGATGAAGGCCAACAGTTTCAAAAGGCTTTCACCAGCTTCATAATGATGTTTGCGGAGAGAAAGATATTTGTTTCGACTATGGCTCCCTTTGCCAGTCGAAAAGTTGGTCCGGAATGGTTTACCAGGCCATACCCTTCGAATGTGAAGGATGACGTGACTGATGAGTTCGTGAGCATGTGGGAATCGTTCCTGCGCCCCAGGATCATGCACATAAGATTCAAGAGCTCAAAAAATCAATTGAGCTTGATTGCTTATCAACCAAATCTTGTCTCTCGACAATTTGGTATTGCTCAATCACTCCCTTCACCTATTTACTCTCGAGAGAAGCTGCTGCTTTTTTACAATGCAGATTACTCGAAAGATGCCTCTACCAAGCACATTGGTAGGTATTCTGGTCGAACTATACTGACCTTGTTCGACTTCAACCTTTATTTCCTGAGTTCCATCACTTTTGAGACGTGGTGGAAACAATACTATGACGAAGAGTTCTTCAATGAGAAGGACTTCGCCCACCATCTACATGAGGCGTTCAAGCTGGTTCTCGACAGAGTCAAGAAAGGTATCCTTTTTCCATCTCTTCGTCTTAGATTTGTTTTTCGACACTTAATTAACTATATTTGTTTTGCCTTCTGTTTAGCTGTCAAAAGGGTCACCTCAAAGAAAACCGCAGAGAGTACAAAAGGGGGAGATTCTACTGTCAACCCCTCTCCTAAGGTACTTACCTTTCCTTTTTACCCTTAGTTTTATTTGACATAGGTATTGATCCTCTCGACTTGATTTCCTGGGTATTCAAAAACCTACCCCTAAAAAACGGAAGGTTCAAGAGATCCAAATCTCTAGCGATGAAGAAGAAGAGGAGTCCCCTTATGTTCCTTTGCAGAGACGAAGATTGAAAAACCAGCTCCTGCCGTCGAACCCCGTCCAAAAATCAGGATTAAAACTACAGCTGTGAGGCTTCCTCCTGTAATCATCAATGAACCTACTGAACAGGAGGTGATCGCTAGGTTAAACAATCCCAGCGAAAGTGACAACTCTAGTCCTGGTGCTGAAATCCCAGTCCAAGTATTTACTTCGACTTCTTATTATTTATTCCTCCATTCTCTTTTGTTTGTGAGGATTCTAAAAGAAACAAATTCTTTCTATTTTCCAGGACATTGCTGGCACTTCCACACGAATTCCTACTCATGTCGAGGATTCAGTCACTCTCTTGAATAGCGAAGGGGATCCTACTTATAGGCCCTCTTCAGCGAAAGACTCCTTTATGAGTTCAGTTGACAAAGTAAATCAGACTTCTGAACCCCAGCCCGAAATCATAGAAGAGGATGATGAAGAAGAAGCTGCAGCAAACTAAGAGGAGATTAGGATTCCGCTGGTCAAAGTGCAAGAGACTGAGGAGGAAGGTATCCCTGGCGTCGAAACTGAAACAGAGAGGGAAAATGTAGAGATCCCAGGAGCTGAGGGTGAAGAAGTTTTTGCTGAAGGAAACCAAAATCCTCCAGGCACTGAAGCAATTCCAACTCAAGTAGCCAACATGGTTATTACATCCAACGAAAGTATCCCTTCGACGGGATCCAGAACCAAAGAGGATTTGGCTTTACTGAAGCAACAAAATCCGTTAGGTTATTTGACTGCAATTCTGGAGGGTCAAGAGAGTTCCTCTGATTGCAGTGCTTCGACTGCATCTGGAAGATCTACTTCAACTTCCCCTCTCGATGAGGCTCTTCAAAAGGTTAAAGCACAAATCTTTAAAAGAGATTTGATGTTAACTTTAGAGGGGGAACCAACAGCTCCTTCCTTTCTGAAGACTATCTTGAAAGCTGTCGATCTTCTTGTTGCTCCTCCGGATGTAGCCAGTGTAATCTTGGATTTACTCTCTATTGTTGATCAGGTATCAGTGGATTACAATCGCCAGAGAATTCTCAATCGTGAGATCGAAGAAGCCAATGGTCAAGTGGATGCTGCTTGGCATGCTGCTACTGAATCTGCTTCTAGAGTAAAGGACTTGTCGAAGGCCCAGGAGGCTACGCAAAAGGCGGTCAAGGATATTGATCAAAACAATGTTCAATGAGAGCACAGATTGCAGAGTTGGAAGAAAAAATTGCTGCCAACGAAAAAAAGAAAGAGGAGATTCTTGCTGTGAACAATGAATCAGAAAGCAAAGAAGAATTGGCTGAAGGGTTAAAACACACCGATCGAGCTCAATCTCTGGATGCTAAGCTCGAAACCCTTCACCAATAGAAATCTCTATGTGATCGACGACTAGAGTTATAGAGAATCAAGTATCTTCAGATTAAAGCTAACCTTCCCTTTTGAATCTTGTTTCTCTCAATTATGTAATCACTTTCTGTAACGATTTCAGAGCCATTTTGGCACTCTTAATGAAAAAAATTTAAGTTTCCATTTTGGCATTCTTTATAATCAGTGGTTATATATTATTTATTTTTATCTCTTGAAGCATGGGTCTATACGTTTCAAGTATTTACCATTTACCTTCAAGAGTCTTTGATCTTCGCTTAATTCTTCGATCTCATAGGCTCCGCCTGAGAATGCTTGCACAATTATAAAAGGTCCTTCCCACTTAGGGGACCATTTTCCCAAGCTTCTGTCTTTTCGATCTATTGGGAGTATTACTTTCCAAACTAGATCTTCAGGCTGAAACGTCTTGGACTTTACCCTTCAATTGTAGGATTTCTCGACTCGCTTCTACTGTAGTCACAAAAGATTCAAAGCTTTCAACCTTTCTTCGTCTAAGTCTACTAGTTCATCTAACATCATGCTCCAGTAGACTTCAGAGGGGATCTCATGATGTATCTGAATCCTTGTCGCTTGCAAGTGGATTTCCACTGGTAACACTGCATCATGACCATAGGTTAGGTGAAATGGTGTTGTTCCCGTGGCTTCGATGGCTTCGATTCAGAGGAAGACGATGAACAAGATTATTCGTTTCTCTTTGATACTTATATTAATTTTAATTCAATTAAAATAATATTATTTTCAATTAGAATAATGTTATTTTCAATTAATAACATGATTTTAATTAATCTATTGGATTAATTCATAAAATATACAATAATGGTGACATGGATTGAGTGTTATAATGCCACCTCATTAAAATATATGACACATCATCTAAAATGGACGGGGGATCTAGTAGATGCCAAGACATGTTAAATAAAGGGATAAAATTCGCAAGTTTTTTAATAGGGGAACCACTTCTTTAGAAACTCCAAACTAAGGGGATCAAAAGTGCATTTAAGCCTTTTAAAAATTAATAGATATTTATACGGAAATAGGGAGGGATGGATACTAAGGTGTCCATATCCGCACCCATGTCCGCTTATTTAAAGGATACTTATTTGTGCACGTACTCATTTTTGCCAATTTTTATCCTACCTGTACGGAAATAGGGCATGGTGGATACTAAGGTGTCCATATCCATACTCATACTCGCTAATTTAAACAGATAATTATCCGCGTCCGTACCCATTTTTACAGGTTTTTATCCTATCTTTTATGGGTATTTTTGTGGATACTCAATGAGAATGTGTCAAATTACCATCCGTGATAGTATATTAAAATAATTTATTTTTATGATTTGAGATTATAAAGTCTAAGTTTTTTATTAAACTGATGTATCATAGATTGATTTGATATTTTAGTATTATTGTCAATACTCTTTAGATTATAAAGTCAAACTTTGAATTGAATTGTTTTTTAAATATATTTTACAATCATTTTTTACCTAGGAAAATTAAATATTAAATCCAATTAATCTCTTATATTTATATGGATTGCAATGATAATAAAATATAGGATTTTAGTCCCATTTACAAAATTGATTTCTATATTTTAAATTCAAATAATTTTAGTCTCTCTCACATTCTTTTATAAAAAATCAATGAAATTTTTGTTTTTTAACTTATATTTTCATCTATAACTAGTAAGATATTTGTGCTCCCGCACGGATTAATTTATTTGATATTATGTAATATATATTTAGAAACATTTAAATTTGAAATGAATAATTTCATTACAAAAGAATAATAATCATAAAAATTCAACTATATTAATTAACCATATAAAAAAAAGGACATGTGAGTTGGAGAAAAAAAAAATGAAATTTTAACAAATACAAATATAAAAATTTAGATATAAATGCACAATTTGAAATGATTTACTTATTTGTAAAATGAATAATAATCATATAGATTTAATTATATTAAATAATCACACATAAAGAAGAAAAAATAATAATCGTGAGATGGAGAAAAAAATAATGTTTAAAAATAATAAATTTATCTCTCAAATTAAAATAATAATTAATTAAATTAAAATAGATATTGTGTTGATAGTGACCCGTGAAAAAATAATAATAAATAATAGTAAATGATATGATTCAAAATAAATACTAATATTTCATTGAAATTCTAAAAATAACTTACAGTTTTAATTGAAATTTTAATTTATTTATATGCACTAATATGAATTGATAAATTTAGTTTTGTAATACAATGAATATTAAAACTTTTAAATAATTGATCATTTTTAAACACGTAATAAATCATCATTTAAAAACGCCGATGATGTCCAGAAACCACCGGAGGTCTTTTCCACCAATCCTCCTTCTTCCTCGACTAACAAGTACATTGCTAAACCTATGACCAGAGAATGGCGAGAGGCCTATGATTCTCAACTCCTTATTCCCATCAGATACGGCGGAAACATGTATGCTTTGTCCGGTCCGTTATCTTCATGCGTAGAAAATCCCTTAAAAAACCGCGCCTTTTTTCCTACACACCCAAGGCTTAGACCCATAGGTTGCGCCAAAAAACCTAGGGATGACCCCGAAGACGCCACTACGGCTAACCAGCAGCATCCTCAGACTACAGAGGATATCAACCTCCAATTCATGAACAAGGG
This sequence comes from Vicia faba, assembly GCA_948472305.1. Lineage (NCBI taxonomy): Eukaryota > Viridiplantae > Streptophyta > Magnoliopsida > Fabales > Fabaceae > Vicia > Vicia faba. The sequence continues at coordinate 357,742,474 of OX451736.1, forward strand.
GAATCGAATCTTTCGCTCAAGCCCTAATCTTTCTTCTGAATATTCAGACTGGCTGAGTAAGATGGAGAGGGTTCAAGCTTCTGTTTGGAAGGAGATGGACATTTATGACCTGGTGATGCTGCCGAAGACCGGATTGCCTTACTGCCCCCTTATGCTGGTATTTTCATTGTACTTTTAGTATAGTGCACATTTCACTTTTCATCTTCCTTGTGGGATGATGACCCCTACTTTATTCGACATAGCTGTCATCACTGGTCTTCGACCCGCTGGTGACTATTTCGACCCTGAAGACTTGTCTGAGGATCCTATTGGGTTTGCTGCTACAAAACCCACTTATACTACCTTTATAAACCAATTTCATGGAAAAACCTCTAATACCGTGTCGGAGGTGGAGCATATAGCCTTATTGGCTATGTGGCTATCTCGATTTGTTTTTTGTACTAAGTCATTGCAGGTGACAAAAAAGATGTTGACGCTCGCAACGCAGCTGCACCACAAATATCCTCTTTGCTTGGACGAATTGATTCTGGCCAACTTATATGAGTCCATCAGTAATGGTGTGACTCAACTTAAGGTTCTAGGAGACAGGGGAAGCTTGCTGCTATCCGGTCCCTTTTGGCTTCTGCAACTGTGGCTTAACGCCACCTTCGAATCTTTCCTTCCCCAAAAGAACAAGATCAACAAAGAGGCTCCTGAGATTCTGAACAGGAGAGTCGAGGGCACCAGGCTTGCATTACTAACTCCCACTGATGAAGGCCAACAGTTTCAAAAGGCTTTCACCAGCTTCATAATGATGTTTGCAGAGAGAAAGAGCTTTGTTTCGACTATGGCTCACTTTGCCAATCGAAAAGTTGGTCCAGAATGGTTTACCAGGCCATACCCTTCGAATGTGGAGGATGACATGACTAATGAGTTCGTGAGCATGTGGGAATCGTTCCTGCGCCCCAGGATCATGCACATAAGATTCAAGAGCTCAAAAAATAAATTGAGCTTGATTGCTTATCAACCAAATCTTGTCTCTCGATAATTTGGTATTGCTCAATCACTCCCTTCACCCATTTACTCTCGAGAGAAGCTGCTGCTTTTTTACAATGCAGATTACTCGAAAGATGCCACTACCAAGCACATTGGTAGGTATTCTGGTCGAACTATACTGACCTTGTTCGACTTGAACCTTCATTTCCTGAGTTCCATCACTTTTGAGACGTGGTGGAAACAATACTATGACGAAGAGTTCTTCAATGAGAAGGACTTCGCCCACCATCTACGTGAGGCGTTCAAGCTGGTTCTCGACAGAGTCAAGAAAGGTATCCTTTTTCCATCTCTTCGTCTTAGATTTGTTTTTCGACACTTAATTAGCTATAGTTGTTTTGCCTTCTGTTTAGCTGTCAAAAGGGTAACCTCAAAGAAAACCGCTGAGAGTACAAAAGGGGGAGATTCTGCTGTCAACCCCTCTCCTAAGGTACTTACCTTTCCTTTTTATCCTTAGTTTTATTTGACATAGGTATTGATCCTCTCGACTTGATTTCCTGGGTATTCATAAACCTACCCCTAAAAAACGGAAGGTTCAAGAGATCCAAATCTCTAGCGATGAAGAAGAAGAGGAGTCCTCTCATGTTCCTTTGCAGAGACGAAGATTGAAAAAACCAGCTCCTGTCGTCGAACCCCGTCCAAAAATCAGGATTAAAACTACAGCTGTGAGGCTTCCTCCCATAATCATCAATGAACCTACTGAACAGGAGGTGATCGCTAGGTTAAACAATCCCAGCGAAAGTGACAACTCTAGTTCTGGTGCTGAAATCCCAGTCCAAGTATTTACTTCGACTTCTTATTATTTATTCCTCCATTCTCTTTTGTTTGTGAGGATTCTAAAAGAAACAAATTCTTTCTATTTTCCAGGACACTGCTGGCACTTCCACACGAATTCCTACTCATGTCGAAGATTTGGTCACTCTCTTGAATAGAAAAGGGGATCCTACTTATAGGCCCTCTTCAGCGAAAGACTCCTTTATGAGTTCAGTTGACGAAGTAAATCAGAATTCTGAACCCCAACCCGAAATCATAGAAGAGGCTGATGAAGAAGAAGCTGCAGCAAACCAAAAGGAGATTAGGATTCCGCTGGTCGAAGTGAAAGAGACTGAGGAGGAAGGTATCCCTGGCGTCGAAACTGAAATAGAGAGGGAAAATGTAGAGATCCCAGAAGCTGAGGGTGAAGAAGTTTTTGCTGAAGAAACCAAAATCCTCCAGGCACTGAAGCAATTCTAACTCAGGTAGCCAACATGGTTATTACATCCAACGAAAGTATCCCTTCGACGGGATCCAGAACCAAAGAGGATTTGGCTTTACTGAAGCCACAAAATCCTTTAGGTTATCTGACTGCAATTCTGGAGGGTCGAGAGAGTTCCTCTGATCGCAGAGCTTCGACTGCATCTAGAAGATCTACTTCAACTTCCCCTCTCGACGAGGCTCCTCAAAAGGTTAAAGCACAAATCTTTAAAAGAGATTTGATGTTAACTTTAGAGGGGGAACCAGCAGCTCCTTCCTTTCTGAAGACTATCTTGAAAGCTATCGATCTTCTTGTTGCTCCTCCGGATGTAGCCAGTGTAATCTTGGATTTACTCTCTATTGTTGATCAGGTATCAGCGGATTACAACAGCCAGAGAATTCTTAATCGTGAGATTGAAGAAGCCAATGGTCAAGTGGATGCTGCTTGGCATGCTGCTACTGAATCCGCTTCTAGAGTAAAGGACTTGTCGAAGGCCCAGGAGGCTAGGCAAAAGGCGGTCGAGGAGATTGATCAAAACATTGTTCAATTGAGAGCACAGATTGCAGAGTTGGAAGCAAAAATTGCTGCCAACGGCAAAAAGAAAGAGGAGCTTCTTGCTGTGAACAATGAATCGGAAAGCCAAGAAGAATTGGCTGAAGGGTTAAAACACGCCGATCGAGCTTAATCTCTGGATGCTAAGCTCGAAACCCTTCACCAATCGAAATCTCTATGTGATCGACGACTAGAGTTGCAGAGAATCAAGTATCTTCAGATTAAAGCTAACCCTCCCTTTTGAATCTTGTTTATCTCAATTATGTAATCACTTTCTGTAACGATTTCAGAGCCATTTTGGCACTCTTAATGAAAAAAATTTAAGTTTCCATTTTGGCATTCTTTATAATCAGTGGTTATATATTATTTATTTTTATCTCTTGAAGCATGGGTCTATACGTTTTCAAGTATTTACCATTTACCTTCAAGAGTCTTTGATCTTCTCTTAATTCTTCGATCTCATAGGCTCCGTTGGAGAATGCTTGCACAATTTTAAAAGGTCCTTCCCACTTAGGGGACCATTTTCCCAAGCTTCTGTCTTTTCAATCTATTGGGAGAATTACTTTCCAAAATAGATCTTCAGGCTGAAACGTCTTGGACTTTACCCTTCAATTGTAGGATTTCTCGACTCGCTTCTTCTGTAGTCTCAAAAGATTCAAAGCTTTCAACCTTTCTTCGTCTAAGTCTACTAGTTCATCTAACATCATGCTCCAGTAGACTTCAGAGGGGATCTCATGATGTATCTGAATCCTTGTCGCTTGCAAGTGGATTTCCACTGGTAACACTGCATCATGACCATAGGTTAGGCGAAATGGTGTTGTCCCTGTGATTTCTTTTGGACAAGTTTGACATGCCCACAGGACTTGATCTAGTGTTTTGTGCCAGTTTCTGGGTTTCTTTCCCACATGTTTCTTTATTAAACTGATCACTACTTTGTTTGCTGCTTCGACCTGGCCATTAGTTTGTGCATAATAAGGTGTAGACGTTAACAGTTTAAATCCCATTTCTGCAGCGAAATCTTGCATTTTTCGACCAGTAAAGATTGACCCTTGGTCTGTAGTTATTGTTTCAGGGATTCCAAATATGTATACGATGTACCTTTGAATGAATTCAATGACATTCTCCTGGTCTACATTGACTAAAGGAATCGCTTCGATCCACTTAGTAAAATAATCAATGCCCACCAATATATACTTCTGATTTTTAGAAGATGCTGGTCGAATTTCTCCAATGAGATCCAAAGCCCATCCTCTAAAAGGCCAAGGTTTCACAATCGAGTGAAGTTCATTTGCTGGCCCATGTTGAATGCCTGTATGTTTTTGGCATTCTTGGCATCCTTTGGCAAATTCAACACAATCCTTTAACATAGTGGGCCAATATAAGCCTTGTCGAAACAATACCCATTTCATTTTTTGGCCTACTTGGTGTGCTCCACATGCCCCAGCGTGTGTGGTGGAAAGAGCCACATATGCTTCTGTTTCACTTAAGCATTTCAAAAGTACACCTTCTGGTGTTTTCTTAAATAATTCATTTCCCATCAACACATAACTCAATGCTCTGTACTTTATCTTTTGTTCTGTCGAAGCTGCTGGATTTTGTAAATAATCCACTACAGGATTTCTCCAATCTTGCTCTGTTAGATTGTCTATGAACGAAATTTCAAAATTTTCATGATCAGTGTATCCTAACTTTGTGGTCTTTAAATCTGATGGAAATAATTTGGTGGCAGTTATTCTTCCTCTAACTTCGATTTCCTGTTGTAGCCTCTCTTTCAAAACTTTATACCCAAAAGCAATTTGTGCCAATTCGTTGGCTGCTTGATTTTCCAATCTGGGTATGTGTCGAATGCTAACTGCCTCGAAGTTTTTCAACAACCGTCTGGCTATTACGAAATACATAATAAGGTTTTCTTTTATGCATTTGTATTCTTTCGTAATTTATTTTAGGACTAACTCTGAGTCTCCCATTATTTCGACTTGAGTTTCCCCCAATTCCAACAAGATTTCAAGGCCTACGATTAATGCTTCGTATTCAGCCTTATTATTGGAGCAATCCCCATCTATTTTGTACTTAAATGTTGTTGGAATTTTATTTGGAGAAATAATAAGGACTCCTACTCCGACTCCATCTTTAAAGCTATAACCATCAAAGTAAAGTTTCCATGGTTAGATCTCTAAATAATTTAGTGATCTTTCTTGTATGGAGTGGTCGACTATAAAGTCTGTGACCACTTGGCCTTTCATAGCCTTGAGAGGCATAAAAGTTAACGAATATTCAGTTAATGCAAGTGCCCATTTTCCAACTCTACTATGCAAAATGGGTTTTGACAACATATACTTCAAAACGTCAAAATGAGCCGAAACATAAACATTAACTGGCTTTATATATTGCTTAAGTTTTGTACATGAAAAATACAGACATAAACACAATTTTTCAACTTCGTTATATCTAGTTTATGCATCGTTTAAAACTCTACTGAGGTAGTAGATGGGCCTTTCGACACCATGTTCATCCTCCTGAGCCAGCATGTTCCCTTAAGTCTTATCAGACGCAGCTATGTACAGTCTCATACTTCTACTTCGACAAGGAAGCACCAGAATAGGTGGTTTAATGAGGTACTCTTTGATTTTGTCGAAGGCCTCTTGATGTTCTTCCCTCCATTCAAACCCTCCTTTGTTGAGTCGAAGTAATGGCGAGAAGGCTTGCGTTTTCCCACTAAGGTTGGATATAAATCTCCTTAGGAAATTTATCTTCCCAAGTAAGGATTGCAATTCCTTTTTGTTAGTTGGTGCTTTGGCCTGCAAGATAGCTTTGGTCTTGTTTTGGTTTATCTCAATGCCTTTCTTATGGACCACAAAACCTAAGAATTCTCCTGCTTTTACACCAAAAGCACACTTCAGAGGATTCATCTTTAGGACGTAGTGTCTCATCCTCTCAAAGGATTGTCGAAGATGATCCATATGAGCCTTCCCTAAAACTGATTTTACAACAATATCATCAATATAAATTTGCATGAAAGTGTCAATAAAGTCATGGAAGATCAAATTCATGGCTCTTTGGTACGTTGCCCCTGCATTCTTTAGGCCAAAAGGCATCACTACCCATTCATAGGTGCCTAAAGCCCCAGGGCAACGAAAGGCCGTTTTCGATACATCTTCTTCAGCAATGAAGATTTGATTGTATCCAGAGTAGCCATCCAGCATACTCATGTATTCGAAACCAGCGGCAGAATCCACAACCATTTCCGCCACTGGCATTGGATATTCATCTTTGGGTGTTGCAACAGTGAGATCTCTGAAATCGATGCACACCCTCAAGGTACCGTTTTTCTTTATAATAGGTACAATATTTGCAATCCATTCGACATACCTGGTCGTTCTAATGAACTTGCACCTCAGTAGCCTTTCGACCTCCATTTTGATTTTTGATAAAATCTCTGGCGCAAACCGTCTTGGAGTCTTTTTAACGGGTTTCTTTCCAGGCTTTATTGGTAACTGCAGTTCGACCAATCCTCTGTCGAGACCAGGCATCTCGTCATAGACCCACGCGAAGCAGTCCTTGAACTCTTTCAGTAATTTGATCATTTCGATCTTGAGTCCTGGATCCATTTTTATGCTTATGTATGTGGGCCTGTTCACAGGACCTTCGCCTAGATTTACCTCTTCTAGAGGATCTTGCGCCAACATTCTGATATTGTTCGCCAGCGGGTCCTTTTCGAAACCAAGAGGTTCGTCGTCATAGATGGCGTCTAACCTATGGTCTAGAAAGTCTTTCGTTCCCAAGTCGGGAGGCTCTGGGTCGAAATCTTTCCCAGGCCCAGTCTTCGAAAGGACTTGTTCATTGGCTCTGGAAGCCACATATTTAACTTCAGCCTCTAAGGCCGCTATCATTCTGTTTTCGGCCACATATGCCGAAATCTTTTGGAGAGTTGATGACTCAGTCATCATCATTAAACTCGCTTCCCCAGCCTGTTGGCCGTATATCACTGACTCCTCCAAAATCTATGTTGGATAAGTCTTCTTTATCCCACTGAAAACCGTGATCGGAGTGTAGGTATAGGGAGCAGAATGCATTAGGAGTTGGAGTTAAATCAAACTCAGATGGGTTACAAGGCCCTATGTGAGACTAATTCCTGTCGAAATCATTCTTTCCGACACTATTTATTTCACCCAAGTAATAACTCTGGTCTGCTGCAATGTTCTCCACAATGTCGTCGGGGTGCCACATTATGACCCTTTGGTGCATCGAAGATGGCACTGCTCCAATTCCATGTATCCACTCTCAACCAAGGAGTAGATTGTAGTTGGGCTTTGCTGAAATAACCATGAACATGGTGGGTCGAAGGATTGAGTCCACTTTGAGGTCTAGTTGAATGACACCCATTGTGGTGCTAATGCCCCCTTCATAGTTGGATAAGACCATGTTGTGTGGCTTTATGTCAGCATCTCATTTGCTTAACTTTTCCAGCATGAATTGTGGTATGATATTAATGGTTGCCCCATAATCTACCAGAATTTTGTTTATGGTTACCTCTCCAACCTTTTCTCTAATGAACAGTGGTTTCAGATGGCTCTTCATTGCCTCTGTTGGTGGTTCAAAGAATGCGTTTTGTTCTTACACGCATCCATGGTTCATTATATAATAACATATTGGCTTGTGTCTAGCCAGTTCTTGTTCAACCATTAGGTCAGTCTCTTTGACTTCGACCTCACGATTATATTCTTGGGGCAGCACAGATATGACGTTAACCATGACGTCTAAACTGTCACTAGAGTCGAAGTTATCTTCATTGTTCGACCCACACTCTTCCGCCCAGGGTGTTGTACCCCAAAATTTGCCCTCCCATTTCCTCAACATTTTCTCATCACAAGACCCTTGGAGCTCAAGATCCAATTAGGGTTTCCTCTGCTCAAGACTTCTCCTTGCATTGTTGACCCAAATTAGGGTTTGTGTTTGCACAAAGATATTTTGACCTAAAATGCCTAAGATGACTTTCATGCTTCATGTTGGACTCCCAAGTTTACCCATACCAAGTTTCAAGTCTTGTTTCCAAATTTTGCCCAGTCAATTGGACAGTTGACCTAGAAATCAACTGTATTGGGGAAAAAGTCAACTGTGGCCAATTGACAGTCAAATCTCATGAAAAGTGACCCACATCAATATTATGAACTCATATGAACCATTTGGTCAAGTTTGGATCACAATTCCACAAGAAATTTGATCAGATCACCAAAAGGGCAAAATGGTCATTTTTAGGGTTTTGACTGCACAAAGGCAATTTTTTACTGTTTGACCTAGACAATGGCAAACCAAGCTCACATATGGACTCAAGGACCCCATGGAATTGTCTTGACATGCTCAACAAGTTCAAAAAATCCCAAATACACAAGATTGACAGTTGAATTTCCCAGTCAATTGATCAACTTTGACTGTATACTAAAAAGTCAAACTTTGACTTTTTGGTCAAAATCAAGTGTCAAGATTCATTTTTCATCAAAACATGCCAAATCATGAAACTTGTTCATCAAGAAATCAAGAATTGCAAATTAGGGTTGGAAATGAAGATTTTTCATAACTTAGAATTTTTCTAAGTTATGAAAAACCCTAATTTTTTCCTAATTTTGCCCCACTTTCTCACCAAGATTCATTTGGATTCAAGCAAAAGTTAAAACATGAAAGTTGTAGCCTATTGCAAAATCTACAACTTTGATTCACAAAGTTTTCCCAAAAGAAGCTTGTAACTCAAGTTACAATTTTTGGAACAAGGGTACCAAACCATTCTGAACTTAGAGAAAATTTGACCTATTTTAGGCAAGGTTTTTACCTAACTTCAAGACCATTTTTCACATAATTCCACTTGGAATTTCAATTTTCATTTCAAAGATGGATTGTAGTACACATTCCAAGCTTTCCAAAATGTCCAAGAACTCATCAAACAACCTCATGGTTAGGGAGAATCGAATTTGGCAAGTTGGGAAAAACTCACTTTTGATTTGGCCAATTTACATGTTCATACATTTGTGCCATTTTGAATTCAGCTTGCTTCCCTTGATTACAGGTCTTTTATCTCATCTATACTCCAAAATTTAATGCCAATCCTTTGTGCCAAAGTGTTGTTCTATGAGTTCAAACATTATATGCAAGTTTAATCCATTTTTAGATAAAGCATAATATCCATTTTGGAAAAGTTGCACTTTATGTCAAAATGCAAATCCAAGCAAGTACAGTTCAAATCTCCTTGGCACAAGTTTATGGGATAATTACACTGATCAAGACTAAGTGGTGCAGCATAGAATGGGGGCCTGTACAGGCTAGAAACACCAAGTGGACATTTGTTGCTTAAAGTGTAAGAAAACTAGCATAACACAACACAACTTTCATCTCAGTTAAGACAAGCTTAAGCAAAAACTTTGTACACTTTCAAAACATCCATTCTGAGCTAGAACACGAGCCAACCATCTCCAACACCCTCCCATTCACAGAATCACCATTGAACTGCCCAAAACAGGGCATTCATGCAGTTAGAGTTCCATAGCTCAAACCTTCCATGCATTCTTGCTAAAAACACTTCAAACACATCCCACAACATCCCTTGAAGCTATTCCAAACCTCAAACACGACCTGTAACACTCCCAAGCAACATCACCATTTTCATTTTCTTGTTTTGCAGTTGAAGATCCATAGCACGATTCACTTGGTTTCAAGACAAAGTAAAGCTTGGAATAGCATCCCTGGACATCAAGGAAGCTGTACCAATCATCACCTTGCATTGAAGACACCTCCATCACCAGATACAACTTCAACTGAACAGGTAAGTTCATGAACTCGTATCTCTCTATCCAGGCATTGTTAGCTTTAGGTTTGTGAAGAAAACATGTCACATTCATAGCCCTGAACATGCCCATGTAATTAGATTTCATTTATATTATGTATGCTTAGAGAATTTTAAGTCTGAACATTGAATAAAAACTAGGTCAGGAATTGGGGGAGAAGAAATTCTCTCTCATTTCTGAGAGTTAGATTGACTTCTTTATATGTCTAGAATAGTGGCTTCAAGCTCTACAGGTTTCATGTTGGAAGATTTGGCAAAAGATCAAAGAATCAGGAGTTAGAGATTTGAGAAGAAAGGCACGCGTTTTTGAACAGGTTTGTCTGAAGGTTGAAGACAACAACCTTTGGGCTGGGCCTGATTTGTCATTTCTGTTCACACCCCATTTTTACTTTTGAACCCCCCTGGTCCTTTGAGCTTATTTTTATGATTTTTTGACTTTTTCTTTTTTGTCCTGACTTATTTATTTTTTCTTATAATATTAAAAATATAAAAAATATTTTTTACACCATTTTTATATTTATTAGGTATTTATTTGTTTAGATTAATATTTGTACATAAATAAATATATAAACATACTTTTATTTGAAAAATACTAAAATAATGCAAATACATTTTATTTTCCATTTTTATTTCATTTTATCTTCTGAAAATATTTTATATAAAATATACTTTTTTATAAATATTAAATATTATTATTTTTGTATATATAATATATAGTTAATAAATAATACAAATACATCCATATTTATTAGCATATTTAGAAAAATACAAAATATACACATTTTATTTTTTTATTAATATTTAATATTAAAAAATACCTTTTTACAAATACACTTCATTTTTATTTTATTTTTGTATATAATAAATAAATATTGTACATATTAAATAATTAATACCTTTTATTAAATAAATTAGGGTTTTGCCCTAAACATAAAAAACTCCAAAAAAAATAATACTTTTTATTTTGTTTATTTGGCATATAAAAATACCTTTTTTCATACACATAAAAACATTTTTTTTTGCATCTTGCATATTTATTCTTATTTTATTTAATTATTGTATATTAAGTATCTTGTAAATTCCCAAATTGATGTAATAGTCTAGGTTTAAATTCCTTGTCAAAATACTCCCCATTTGAACATTTGTACCCCCCTTCCCATATTGTGTTGTAATAACTTAGGAACTTTATTTTTCGCACTTTAATGCTTTCTAATTATACCATGTTAGAATTAGGGTTTGTATGCAAATCAATTAACCAAAGTAGTTTGACCTAATTTCAAAGATAAACAAGCATGAAAATGGACAACACTAATCACACTTGCACCCCTAGGGTATTCCACTTGTTGCCTTCAATAAATGGGCCATATTGCATGTTAGGTCTCTTTGGGCAAAACAAACAATCAAATGATCATAGTCCCTCGATGACGCTTTCGAAAGTTGCCTAAAAATGATCAAGTCCCTTAAAGGAAAAATTGCCCAAAGATACTTGGCACCATTGCAATTATGGTCTAAACGATGACCCGTGACCGTCCCTTTCACATCCTAACACAAGATTGTCCACCAAATGCAATGGTGGAACAAAATTGTTAAAAGGGTTAAAACATAGTAGAAATCTTTGAGAAATTTAGGAGTAAACAAACTCTTAGTTACTTGAATTAAACTTGCAAAACAAAACACTTGCCTATTTTGAAAACCACACATCACAACACTTTCAAAACAAACTTTCAAAAACAAATGAAAACCTTTTCAAAAGACATACACCTTTGTATACATCCCAACATGGATCATTACAAAGGTTGCCACCACACTGGCTTCTTTTCAAAACATTTTCAAACCCACGCACACAAAGCACCATTTCAAACAATTGAAAATTAAGGCAAGTTGATCTAAGCAAGTAACTAAGAGCCCATGGATAACCATGGATAGAAAGGGTGTCAATACCTTCCCTTTCTATAATCTACTCCCCGAACCCAAGAAAACATCTCAAAGGTTTTTTCTGTGCTTTTTAACCTTTCCTTAGGATAAAATAAAAAGTCGGTGGTGACTCTTGCTCAACCGAAACATTTGCGAAAACAAACGCAAAACCATAGTCAGTTCTCCCACCGTATCACAGAACTGGCGACTCTGCTGAGGAAAAATTTAAAAGTGGAGTAACCTTAGGGCTTAGATCACCCTCTTGCATGACTATTTGTTTGTCTTAATTGCTTTATATCTTGGCTCTCTTGTTTGGGTTTGCAATCCTACACCCGGATTTTGGGAAACATTCATAGATAGCAATACGTTATGGAAACTGTGCGGGATATACCGACACGGTCGAAGCAATAGCTATATTAGTGCGACATATTTGTGAGTACCGGTAACCCTTGAGTTCAATCAAGGAGAGTACGGGGCCGCTGAGTGATGTCACTAAGCACTAATGACCTAGAACCTTACTTGACCATCTTGGCCTTTTATTAGGGGTAGTGAGATGACCGGCTTTGGTGCAGTCCGAAGTTGGTAGATACTCGATACTACACTCATTGAGGGTTGTTTTCTTGGAATATTTTGGTCGCTAGTTAAGTGGCTAAACCAAAACAATGAACAATGAAAACAATCCAGTGATATTCAGCTCCTTAGAACCCGGTTACTATTTATAGGACAGGTTTTTAAGCCAACTACACTCAAGAGGGTACTTACCTATGAAACCCCATGCAAGCCTGAAATTAGGGTTTGGTGTGATTTGCTTGTACATATGTTTGTGCATACATCATAAACATCATAAAGCATCATATGCATTCACTAACCATTTCAAGGGTTTAGATCTTCATCTTTGTTCTTGTTTTGTAGGTCATGGAAATTCCTCGCAGAAAAACCATCCAAGTTAACCTTGTGAGAATCTCTCCTCAACTCAAGGAGCTTACATCAAAAATTCCGGAAAGCTCATCCTTCAGTGAAAGACATGGTAGACTGCTCAGCTTAGTCAACACCAACATTGAAGAAGACATGATGCAAGTGCTATTCCAGTTCTTTGACCCTCTTCACCACAGTTTCACTTTCCCTGACTACCAGTTGGTGCCCACTTTGGAGGAGTTTTCTCAACTCCTGAGAATTCCTATCCTTAATCAACTACCCTACAACGGTACGGAAAAGGAACCAAAGCCTGAAGATGTTGCTCGAGCATTACATCTACAGCCTTCTGACATCAAGGGGCATTGGGAAACCAGAAGCGGCGTCAAAGGATTCTTAGCAAAATTCTTGTTTGAGAAGGCACAAGAGTGTTGGAATTCATTGGACCTACAAGCCTTTGAAGAGATTGTGGCACTCCTTATCTATGGGTTGGTCCTATTCCCAAATTCTGACCAATTGGTAGATGTTAACGCCGTCAAAATCTTCTTGTCCAGAAATCCAATACCAACATTGCTTGGGGACATTATTCACTCATTTTACACACGAACAATGAGAAAGAGGGGTGTTCTCATGTGTTGTACTCCTCTCCTTGCAAGGTGGTTTATTTCGCACCTTCCACAATCTGTCTTAAAGAATGACCAAGGTTCAAGGTGGTCCCAACGGTTGATGACTCTTACTCACTCTGATGTACATTGGTGTTCTCAGTCCAGAGAAAATGTCATCATCGTCGATCGTTGCGGAGAGTTTCCTAATGTTCCTTTACTTGGAATCAGAGGAGGTATCACCTACAACCCTTGCCTAGCTTTGAGGCAATTTGGATATGCACGGAGGGATGGCCCTCACGACATGTTGATTCCTGACCTAGTTTTTAACTTCGACAACGATGCGCAAGGACTTCGCCAACGATTCATCAGAGCTTGGGGGAGGCCCAACAAGGTTGATAGCAAGACATTGGGACACAAGAACTCCATCCCTCTTGAGCCTTATCTCAAGTGGGTACGAGCCCGAGCCCAGAGTCTAATGATGCCTTATCCTCATGTTCTCCCTGTGATTAAAGAGCCCGTCAAGGAAGGAGAGGTTCCCTACACCATCCTACATTCTGACATGCCTACATCATGGGAGGAGATGCAGAAGAGTTGGATCCAACTCAAGAAGGAACGGAACACTTTTGAAGCCAGCTTCTACGCCAGCGAGAAGATGGTTTTAGAGCTCACCCGCCGACTCCATGAGCAAGAGGCCCTCAACACCTACATTGCGCCAAAGAGGATGCGCAACGTCTTTTTACCTTGAGAAGTTGTTTTTGTAATATTTGGCCCATGGGGCATTTATGTACTAACAAATCTTTTCTTATTAATATGACGTGCGTTCTTTTTGTTTGCAACAATTGTGAATTTCTAAAATCCTTGAATGCATTGCATAGATAGCATCTCATGCATCATGTGCATAACAGGTACCCATTTTTCTACAGGTTGCTTAATCCTCTTCGCTGTTTATTTTGAACAGTCATCATGAATCCAGATTCCTCCAGTGAGCAAGCAATCAAGGCCCTTCAGGCCCAAAGTGCCCAGTTTCAAGAGATGGTCCTGAGCCTGGCCCAAGGTCAGCAAGAGTTGAAAGCTTTACTCCTGAAGAAGAAGAAGAAAAAGAGAACTGCGTTATTAAACATTGGACGCAGGTTTGGGAACACACTCCATAATGAGGTTGATCCAACTACTTCCTCTGCAGAGAAAGACAGTCCCCAAGGGGGAGGAGCTCCTAGCCCTGCAGTCTCTGACAACGAGACAGACTACAATGACGAACAATACCCACCTGCTGCTGACAGATACAAGCAATTAGAAGACCGCTTGAGCGCCATGGAGATTCAGAATGTGCCGGGGCTGGATTTCGGAGATTTGGGCTTATCTTCTGGGGTAGTAATCCCACACAAGTTTAAGGCGCCTGCCTTTGCCAAATATGACGGGACCTCCTGTCCAAAGCTGCATCTAAGGTCGTACGTAAGGAAGATCCAACCTTACACGGCAGATAAGAACCTTTGGATCCACTTCTTCCAAGATAGCCTTTCGGGGTCACGGCTTGAGTGGTTCTATCAACTAGATGGAACTAGTATCCGACATTGGGAAGATTTGGCGACCGCATTTTATAGACAATATCAATACAATTCTGACCTCGCTCCTACGCGTACCCAACTTCAGGGTATGTCTCTAGGAACGGGCGAAGGGTTCAAAGAATATGCGCAAAAATGGAGAGATTTGGCTGGCAGGGTGCAGCCTCCATTGACTGATCGTGAGCTGGTTGATATGTTTCTAGGGACCTTGTCTGGTCCATTTTTCAATCATCTGGTTGGCAATTCCTCAGCTGGGTTTACGGATTTGATTCTGACGGGTGAAAGGATAGAAGCTGGCATCAGGTCAGGAAAGATACAAAAGGCTGCCTCCACAAGTACTGAGAAGAGGCCTTTCAAGAAAGAAGCAAGTGCCGTCTATTGTCCTAGAAAACAAGTCAAGCCAGAAAGCCGCCAAGCCGTCAATGCCTTGGTCATTTCAAAGCCTGTTGCTGCTCCTCAGCAGTACAATCAACAAAGAGGTGAAAGGCCCAAGAGGCAGTATACTCGGCTGAGTATGACCTTGTCACAAATCTTACCGCAACTGTTATCAACCAACTTGGTGACCATCAAAGAGGCTCCAAAAGTCGTGAATACTGCATCTCCTAAGTATAACCCAAATGCCCGTTGTGCTTATCATTCTGATAGCCCCGGGCACACTACTGATGATTGCTGGGCCCTGAGAAATAAGGTTCAAGACCTTATCGATGCGAAGGAAATTCAGTTTGAGGCGCCTGAGAGGCCAAATGTTGTAACTGCTCCTACGCCCCAGCATAGAGTAAATGCCATTGAGGAAGATTTGTATGCTGTTTCAGTGAATGATGTTGCTACCCCTCTTTTGACTGTTAAGAGGAACTTACTACTAGCCGGTTTATTTCCGGGTTGTAGCAAGGATTGCCTCCTGTGTGCTGTTGTCCCTACCGGTTGTCCGCTGCTGAAATCAGGCATCCAAAGCCTGATGGATAGCAAAGAAATTATGTTCAAGAAAACTGTTGTTCCATTTGTTTCCACTGAAGAAGTATCTGTCGTCACAATTTTCAACAATCCTACCAAGGCTCCCCCGAGAAAGCCAGTCCAAATTATGTCTGTTGCACCCATTACTATTACTGTTCCGGGGCCCCTCCCCTATGAATCTAATAAGGCTATCCCATGGCATTATGGGGCAGATGTGTATGTGCTTGGAGTGAAGCAGGAGTTCAACACCGGTACCAGTATCAGTAACATCACTGGTCCCTCCAAGATTACTCGCAGTGGCAGGCTCTTCTCGCCTGACATTGCACCGCCAGTTATCCGAAAACCTCTCATCATCACACCCGCAAGTGTGCATGTTCCAAATCAAGTTCCTGTGTCTACTACTGCCGCCGAGTCCTCTGGTGCTCGGGGCAAAGAAGTTGCTACCGATTTGCCTGCCAGGACGGAGGCACCAAAAAAGACTTCCGTTGAAGCCTCCCAACAAGAGATGGAGAAAATCCTTAAAATCATTAAAAAGAGTGACTTCAATGTTGTTGAACAGCTGGGGCATACCCCCTCCAAAATCTCTATGCTATCTTTGCTGCTATGCTCCGAGGCCCATGCAAAGGCCCTGATTTCATTTCTAAAAACGGCCCATGTGCCGCAAGAGACCTCTGCAGATCAATTCACTGACTGTGTGGCTAATTTGACAGCTGACAATGGTTTGGGGTTCTCGGATGCTGACCTTACCGCCAAAGGGAAAAATCACAATGACGCCCTGCATGTCTCTATAGAGTGCAGGGGCACTACTCTCGCACACGTATTGGTGGACACCGGTTCTTCCCTGAATGTATTGCCCAAGAAGGCATTGGATCGCTTGGATTGTGAGGGCCTGGAATTGAAACCTAGTAACATCATTGTTAGAGCCTTCGACGGTTCTAAGAGGATGGTGCACGGTGAGGTAGACATTCCTATTCGTGTGGGTTCCCAAGTCTTCGACTCAACGTTCTATGTAATGGATATTCGTCCATCTTATTCCTGCTTGTTGGGCCGACCTTGGATTCACAAGGCTGAGGCAGTAACATCCACTCTACACCAAAAGCTCAAATACCCTGTCAAAGGGAAGATTGTTACTGTGCAGGGTGAGGAGGAATACATGGTAAGTCACTTGAATTCATTCTGGTATATCGAGATGGACGGGGAGTTTATTGAAACCCCCTTTCAGCATTTTGAGGAGGTACCTCCAACGATGGCATCAGGTGAAACAGTGGTTGAAGAAGACTTCCCTCTGAAGATGGCTTCCTTGAAGGATGCCCGGGCTGTGATCGAGAAAGGCAATTGTGTAAACTGGGGTCAGCTTCCTGACTTCACTCAAAAGACCGACAAGTTTGGGTTGGGCTTCACTGCAGAGGCTCAGAGGGCTGTGCGCAAAGAGAGGATCAGAAAGGCTCCGGTGTTTATCACCAACCCAAGGGTGAATGCTATCGAGGAGGACGTAGAGGAAGCAGAGTTTGATAGTTGGATCTATCCAACCACCAGCAACGGACCAAGCAACTGGACGGCAAAGGATTTTACACCTATTACATTTGTCACGCAGTAATTAACTCTTTTAATTTTCAATTTGTAACAAACAATATGTTGAAACTTTTATTGGCTCGGTGTCCTACCCGGGGCATCGTAGCTCCATTTGTGAGGGCTTTTGTATGACATTTCCATATATCATTAATCAAAACATTGGACGTTTGTTGCATTTCAAATCTTGTGCTCTTTTTCTTTCTGTGTTATATATTGCAAAACAGCTATATTTACACACACTCACTCATACAGGTTTCAATCCACTCTGGATCTCACTGGTAACAGCTCTGCCACCACCAGTTATGACTTCGAGAATCCGATCAACTTGGCCGAGGACGAAGGTGAAGATGATTGCGAAGTGCCTGGTGAACTCGCAAGACTACTACTCCAGGAAGAGAGGGCCATTCAGCCGCATGAAGAGCCGATGGAAACAGTAAACCTGGGTACTGAGACAGATAGAAAAGAAGTCAAGATTGGTGCCAATCTAGAGCTCAGCATGAAGCAACGATTGATCCAGATGCTGCATGATTACATGGAGATCTTCGCTTGGTCATACGAAGACATGCCTGGTTTGGATGCCGACATTGTGGTTCATCACCTGCCTACTAAGGAAGACTGCTCTCCGGTAAAGCAAAAGGTCCGCCGCATGCGTCCAGAGATGTCCGAAAAGATCAAGGCTGAGGTTATGAAGCAATTCGATTCCGGATTTCTAGCAGTGACTTCTTATCCTCAATGGGTTGCCAACGTGGTGCCAGTGCCAAAGAAGGACGGTAAGGTCAGAATGTGTGTCGACTACAGGGATTTGAACAGGGCAAGCCCCAAGGATGATTTCCCTCTACCTCACATCGACGTTCTTGTTGACAATACTGCTCAACACAAGGTGTTCTCCTTCATGGATGGTTTTTTAGGGTATAATCAGATCAAGATGGCTCCGGAAGATATGGAAAAGACTACCTTTGTGACTCAGTGGGGAACCTTCTGCTACAAGGTCATGCCATTCGGGTTGAAGAATGCTGAGGCAACCTACCAACGTGCCATGGTTGCTTTATTTCATGATATGATCCATCATGAGATTGAGGTATATGTTGATGACATGATTGCAAGGTCCCAAACTGAGGAAGAACACCTTGACCATCTGCGGAAGCTGTTTGACCGATTGAAGTTATACAAGCTGAGGTTGAATCCAAACAAATGCACCTTTGGGGTGAGGTCCGGAAAATTGCTAGGTTTCATTGTAAGTGATAAAGGTATTCAGGTGGACCCTGCCAAGGTAAAATCCATACAAGAGATGCCGACTCCCAAGACAGAGAAAGAAGTCAGAGGCTTTCTAGGACGACTGAATTACATAGCCCGATTCATCTCACATCTAACTGCTACCTGTGAGCCAGTCTTCAAATTGCTGAAGAAAGATCAAGTAGTACGTTGGAACGATGAATGTCAGGATGCTTTCGAAAAGATAAAAGAGTATCTCCAAGAGCCACCCATTCTTATGCCACCAGTGGAAGGGAGACCTCTGATACTATACTTGACAGTACTTGACAACTCAATGGGGTGTGTGCTGGGGCAGCATGACGAGTCTGGCCGAAAAGAGCATGCTATTTATTACCTGAGCAAAAAGTTTACCGACTGTGAGTCTCGTTACTCACTGCTCGAGAAAACTTGCTGCGCTCTGGTATGGGCTGCTCGCCGGCTGAGACAGTATATGCTGACTCACACCACTCTGTTGATTTCAAAGATGGATCCCATCAAGTACATATTCGAAAAGCCTGCTCTGTCTGGAAGAATAGCAAGATGGCAAATGATCTTGACAGAATATGATATCCAGTACACAACTCAGAAGGCGATCAAGGGAAGCGTATTGGCAGATCATTTGGCACACCAACCTGTGGACGATTACCAATCATTGAACTTTGAATTTCCAGATGAAGATATCATGGTAGTAACTGACTGTGAAGTACCTGGACCGGATGAAGGACCTGAGGAAGGATCCCGATGGTCTATGCATTTCGACGGAGCCTCAAACGCTTTGGGTAACGGTATCGGCGTTGTAATCATATCCCCAAAGGAACTCATACTCCACTCACCGCCCGATTGTGTTTCAACTGCACCAACAACATGGCAGAATATGAGGCATGTATCATGGGTCTTCAAGCCGCAATCGACTTAAGGATCAAGTTTCTGAGTGTCTTCGGAAATTCCGCTCTCGTGATCAATCAGATCAAAGGCGAGTGGGATATGAAACACCCAAATCTTATTCCTTACAAGGAGTATGTGCTGACTTTGCTTCCCCACTTTGAAGAGATAACTTTTGAAAACTTCCCAAGAGAGGAGAACCAGTTGGCAGACGCACTAGCTACAATGTCTTCAATGTTCAAAGTCAAATGGGACAATGAGGCTCCCCGGATCATTATCTGGAAGTTGGACGAACCTGCATACTGCTGCGATCTTGAGGCCGAAAAGGTGACTGAAAAACCCTGGTATCATGAGGTGAAGAGATACTTGGAAGCTCAGGAATACCCTGAAGGGGAATCTGTCAACGACAAGAAGTTCATGAGAAGGTTTGCGGCAAAATTCTTCCTCAGCAACGGCATTCTCTACAAACGGAATCATGATTCAACTCTACTGCGTTGTGTGGATAAGGCTGAAGCAGAGAAGATCATGATAGAACTACATGAAGGTACATTCGGAACACATTCCAGTGGACACACCATGGCAAAGAAAATCCTTAGGGCAGGATATTTCTGGTCCACAATGGAAGCCGACTGTTACCAACATTCTCGAACTTGTCATAAATGCCAGATCTATGCTGATAAGGTGCACATCCCTCCAGTTCCTCTGAACATCCTGATGGCACCATGGCCTTTTGCAATGTGGGGCATCGATATGATCGGCGAGATTCGACCGACGGCATCCAATGGGCATCGCTTCATTTTGGTAGCAATTGATTACTTCACGAAGTGGGTTGAGACAGCTTCCTACGCCACGGTAACCAAGAGCGTCATGGCACGTTTCATCCGGCATAACCTGATCTGTCGGTACGGCGTCCCGGAAAGAATAATTACGGACAATGGTACCAATCTTAACAACAAGATGATCACTGAGCTCTGCGAGCAATTCAAGATACAGCACCACAACTCTTCTCCCTACCGACCGAAGATGAATGGGGCTGTAGAAGCGGCTAATAAGAACATCAAGAAAATTGTGCAGAAGATGACAGTGATCTATAAAGATTGGCACGAAATGTTACCATTTGCTCTTCATGGGTATCGTACCTCAGCAAGGACATCAACCGGGGCAACACCCTTCTCCTTGGTCTACGGCATGGAGGCAGTCTTGCCGATTGAAGTCCAGATACCCTCTCTCCGGATAATGAAGGATGCAGACTTGAACGAAGATGACTGGATCCAGACTCGACTTGATCAATTAAACCTGATTGACGAAAAGAGACTCACCGCTATCTGTCATGGTCAGACGTACCAAAAACGGATGATCAGGGCATTTAACAAGAAAGTTAGACCACAAGAGTATCAAGTTGGGGACCTGGTAATCAAGCGCATCATCCTTCCTCAAAGAGATCCCCGGGGCAAATGGACCCCTACATACGAAGGGCCATTTGTGGTTAAACATGTGTTCTCAGGAGGAGCCATGATTCTGACCACCATGGATGGTGACGACCTTCCTCACCCCGCCAATGCAGACATAGTAAAAAGATACTACGCATGAATAAAAGACCCGCTAGGTTGACACACCTAGGCAAAAATAAGGGCTTCCCGGCGAACCAAAAGGCTTCGGGCAAAAATAAGGGGTGAAATGAAAAAAAATCTGTACACCCGGCAAGTCGAAAACCTGAAAAGGCGGCTTGGGCAAAAATGGGTATCCCGGTGGACTGAAAACCCGAAAGGGCGGTCCAGGCAAAAGTTAGGGATAAAGCGTAACACTATGTCTCATTGGATCACCTAGCATCCAGAATTCGGCATCAACTATCTGGCTCAGACTTCGGCATCGATCAATCAGCTTCATCTTCAACTAAGCAGCAAAGTGATGAGACGCTTGGGGCATAAAGGCGATAGCAGAGTTGGAACCCAGTGGGAATATTATGCACATAGCTGTTTTGTTTCCTTTTCAAAATTGTATAAACTCTATGTTATTCGGCGGCGTTCTCCTACTAGGACGTCAGCCTCTTGTACAAAAAAACGCCTATTTACAGGCAAATTTCAAAATCAATACAGATTCAATTGTCCAAACAAATTGCCGTTTGTTTTTCCCTTTTTTGTTTTGTCTTGCGAAGAACGTCCAATGTTCATTTTTGATATATGCATTTGACATTAAATTGCTGATTCATAAATATTTGCATATGAAACAAAAGACTAATTACAGGTGACATCAGAGATAGGGGCAATGTAAAGTTGTCTGATGCAGTCTAGTTGCTTTGTCCGCCGAGGTACCAAGGTAGATTTAACTGAAGAATATAGTCTAATTATCTCAACTCCCCACAGAGTAAGACAAGATAACAACCTTCCCCCAACGGAGTATAGGCCTTCATCAGCAAGCATCCCCGCAGTCTTGATCTAAGATTGTTCCCCGACAATATATACAGACACCCCAGTGGAATCATTTTCCAGCATAGTCTGAAGGTTTCCCCAGGAAAGTGGAATTCTTATCCCCAGCAGGTCTTGAAGCTTATCCCCTGCAGAGTACGGACGTCTCTCCCGAGCTTTATTCAAAGTTATTCCTCACATGGGCTTATAACTGGGTTATCCTCAGCTAATTACCACGGAAGATCGCCCTCGACAAAGTTCTTTCATTCCCCAGCGGAGTTCATCAAAGTTCCCCAACATAACTTGTCAACACAATCCCCATCAGAGTTTATCGTTGTCATCCCCAGAGGAGTTTATCTTTGTTATCCCCGGCGGAGTCCATCATTGAAATCCTCAGTGAAGCTTCAGCAACGTATCTCTTCCACAGAGCATTTCCCCGCAGAGTAATCTCTCCAACAAGTTTATTCCCTAACGGAGTCATCTTCTCCTACCGGTGTATTCTTGCAACCATCATCCCCAGCGGAAACGAAGAACTCTACTCTTCAACGTCCGCCCAGGATTTAATTCCACGGCCGATCGTCAAGAACTTATTTTCCTAGACAAAAATACATTCACAAACATTTCACATTTCATACATCTTGCTCACATACATGATAAAGTGCATACAACACTATCTCATGTTGAACATCATGACATCATGCATTTCATACATCATGACATTGCATACAACTGATGTTTTGCCTTTTCAGGAAAAAAGACAATCCAAAAGACAACTACCTTCAACTGTCACAGTTTCCAGATTCGATTCCTGTATCTAGCCAGGGCACATCTGTGAGTGATCAGTTTCCAGATTCGATTCCTGTATCTAGCCAGGGCACATCTGAAGAGTTTGAAGATTCGATTCCTGTATCCAGCCAGGGCATATCTGTTGACGACTAATTCCAGATTCGATTCCTGTATCTAGCCAGGGCACATCTGAAGAGTTTGGAGATTCGATTCCTGTATCCAGCCAGGGCATATCTGTTGACGACTAATTCCAGATTCGATTCCTGTATCCAGCCAGGGCATATCTGTTGACGACTAATTCCAGATTCGATTCCTGTATCTAGCCAGGGCACATCTGAAGAGTTTGAAGATTCGATTCCTGTATCCAGCCAGGGCATATCTGTTGACGACTAATTCCATATTCGATTCCTGTATCTATCCAGGGTACATCTGAAGAGTTTGAAGATTCGATTCCTGTATCCAGCCAGGGCATATCTGTTGACGACTAATTCCAGATTCGATACCTGTATCCAGCCAGGGCATATCTGCGAGCAACTGATTGTAGACTCGACACCTGTATCTAGCCAGGGCATATCTGCATGAAGAGATTGAAGATCAATACCTGTAACAAGCCAGGAAAACATCTGTCTTTCTCAAAGTACACAAGTTCTCGCTAAGGAATCTCTTATGCGATCAACACTTCCAAATGGCATCTATAAGCCCATTCCCGTCAAGGTTCTATCACGCCTGCAGATGGCATCTATAAGCCCATCTCCCTATCCACAATCTCTCCAAATGGCATCAGTTGCCCATTCCCGACATCACATTGCTGATACTCCAACATGCGAGTGCAAATTTCCGGGCACTCTAGTGTCCAATCTCCTTTTACCCTCGAGTCACGAAAGGCAAACTTGCCAATCTAACTCTTCAGGTTCAAGAAGATTGAACAGGGGCAACTGTTGTACCCCAAAATTTTCCCTCCCATTTCCTCAACATTTTCTCATCACAAGACCCTTGGAGCTCAAGATCCAATTAGGGTTTCCTCTGCTCAAGACTTCTTCTTGCACTGTTGACCCAAATTAGGGTTTGTGTTTGCACAAAGATATTTTGACCTAAAATGCCTAAGATGACTTTCATGCTTCATGTTGGACTCCCAAGTTTACCCATACCAAGTTTCAAGTCTTGATTCCAAATTTTGCCCAGTCAATTGGACAGTTGACCTAGAAATCAACTATATTGGGGAAAAAGTCAACTGTGGCCAATTGACAGTCAAATCTCATGAAAAGTGACCCACATCAACATTATGAACTCATATGAACCATTTGGTCAAGTTTGGATCACAATTCCACAAGAAATTTGATCAGATCACCAAAAGGGCAAAATGGTCATTTTTAGGGTTTTGACTGCACAAAGGCAATATTTGACTGTTTGACCTAGCCAATGGCAAACTAAGCTCACATATGAACTCAAGGACCCCATGGAATTGTCTTGACATGCTCAACAAGTTCAAAAAATCCCAAATACACAAGATTGACAGTTGAATTTCCCAGTCAATTGATCAACTTTGACTGTATACTGAAAAGTCAAACTTTGACTTTTTGGTCAAAATCAAGTGTCAAGATTCATTTTTCATCAAAACATGCCAAATCATGAAACTTGTTCATCAAGAAATCAAGAATTGCAAATTAGGGTTGGAAATGAAGATTTTTCATAACTTAGAATTTTTCAAGTTATGAAAAACCCTAATTTTTTCCTAATTTTGCCCCACTTTCTCACCAAGATTCATTTGGATTCAAGCAAAAGTCAAAACATGAAAGTTGTAGCCTATTGCAAAATCTACAACTTTGATTCACAAAGTTTTCCCAAAAGAAGCTTGTAGCTTAAGTTACAATTTTTGGAACAAGGGTACCAAACCATTCTTAACTTAGAGAAAATTTGACCTATTTTAGGCAAGGTTTTTACCTAACTTCAAGACCATTTTTCACATACTTCCACTTGGAATTTCAATTTTCATTTCAAATATGGATTGTAGTACACATTCCAAGCTTTCCAAAATGTCCAAGAACTCATCAAACAACCTCATGGTTAGGGAGAATCGAATTTGGCAAGTTGGGAAAAACTCACTTTTGATTTGGCCAATTTACATGTTCATACATTTGTGCCATTTTGAATTCAGCTTGCTTCCCTTGATTACAGGTCTTTTATCTCATCTACACTCCAAAATTTAATGCCAATCCTTTGTGCCAAAGTGTTGTTCTATGAGTTCAAACATTATATGCAAGTTTAATCCATTTTTAGATAAAGCATAATATCCATTTTGGAAAAGTTGCACTTTATGTCAAAATGCAAATCCAAGCAAGTACAGTTCAAATCTCCTTGGCACAAGTTTATGGGATAATTACACTGATCAAGACTAAGTGGTAGAGCATAGAATGGGGGCCTGTACAGGCTAGAAACACCAAGTGGACATTTGTTGCTTAAAGTGTAAGAAAACTAGCATAACACAACACAACTTTCATCTCAGTTAAGACAAGCTTAAGCAAAAACTTTGTACACTTTCAAAACATCCATTTTGAGCTAGAACATGAGCCAACCATCTCCAACACCCTCCCATTCACAGAATCACCATTGAACTGCCCAAAATAGGGCATCCCTGCAGTTTGAGTTCCATAGCTCAAACCTTCCATGCATTCTTGCTAAAAACACTTCAAACACATCCCACAACATCCCTTGAAGCTATTCCAAACCTCAAACACGACCTGTAACACTCCCAAGCAACATCACCATTTTCATTTTCTTGTTTTGCAGTTGAAGATCCATAGCACGATTCACTTGGTTTCAAGACAAAGTAAAGCTTGGAATAGCATCCCTGGACATCAAGGAAGTTGTACCAATCATCACCTTGCATTGAAGACACCTCCATCACCAGATACAACTTCAACTGAACAGGTAAGTTCATGAACTCGTATCTCTCTATCCAGGCATTGTTAGCTTTAGGTTTGTGAAGAAAACATGTCACATTCATAGCCATGAACATGCCCATGTAATTAGATTTCATTTATATTATGTATGCTTAGAGAATTTTAAGTCTGAACATTGAATAAAAACTAGGTCAGGAATTGGGGGAGAAGAAATTCTCTCTCATTTCTGAGAGTTAGATTGACTTCTTTATATGTCTAGAATAGTGGCTTCAAGCTCTACAGGTTTCATGTTGGAAGATTTGGCAAAAGATCAAAGAATCAGGAGTTAGAGATTTGAGAAGACAGGCGCGCGTTTTTGAACAGGTTTGTCTGAAGGTTGAAGACAACAACATTTGGGCTGGGCCTGATTTGTCATTTCTGTTCACACCCCATTTTTACTTTTGAACCCCCCTGACCCTTTGAGCTTATTTTTATGATTTTTTGACTTTTTCTTTTTTGTCCTGACTTATTTATTTTTTCTTATAATATTAAAAATATAAAAAATATTTTTTACACCATTTTTATATTTATTAGGTATTTATTTGTTTAGATTAATATTTGTACATAAATAAATATATAAACATACTTTTATTTGAAAAATACTAAAATAATGCAAACACATTTTGTTTTCCATTTTTATTTCATTTTATCTTCTGAAAATATTTTATATAAAATATACTTTTTTATAAATATTAAATGTTATTATTTTTGTATATATAATATATAGTTAATAAATAATACAAATACATCCATATTTATTAGCATATTTAGAAAAATACAAAATATACACATTTTATTTTTTTATTAATATTTAACATTAAAAAATACCTTTTTACAAATACACTTCATTTTTATTTTATTTTTGTATATAATAAATAAATATTGTACATATTAAATAATTAATACCTTTTATTAAATAAATTAGGGTTTTGCCCTAAACATAAAAAACTCCAAAAAAAATAATACTTTTTATTTTGTTTATTTGGCATATAAAAATACCTTTTTTCATACACATAAAAACTTTTTTTTTTTGCATCTTGCATATTTATTCTTATTTTATTTAATTATTGTATATTAAGTATCTTGTAAATTCCCAAATTGATGTAATAGTCTAGGTTTAAATTCCTTGTCAAAATACCCCCCATTTGAACATTTGTACCCCCCTTCCCATATTGTGTTGTAATAACTTAGGAACTTTATTTTTCGCACTTTAATGCTTTCTAATTATACCATGCTAGAATTAGGGTTTGTATGCAAATCAATTAACCAAAGTAGTTTGACCTAATTTCAAAGATAAACAAGCATGAAAATGGACAACACTAATCACACTTGCACCCCTAGGGTATTCCACTTGTTGCCTTCAATAAATGGGCCATATTGCATGTTAGGTCTCTTTGGGCAAAACAAACAATCAAATGATCATAGTCCCTCGATGACGCTTTCGAAAGTTGCCTAAAAATGATCAAGTCCCTTAAAGGAAAAATTGCCCAAAGATACTTGGCACCATTGCAATTATGGTCTAAACGATGACCCGCGACCGTCCCTTTCACATCCTAACACAAGATTGTCCACCAAATGCAATGGTGGAACAAAATTGTTAAAAGGGTTAAAACATAGTAGAAATCTTTGAGAAATTTAGGAGTAAATAAACTCTTAGTTACTTGAATTAAACTTGCAAAACAAAACACTTGCCTATTTTTAAAACCACACATCACAACACTTTCAAAACAAACTTTCAAAAACAAATGAAAACCTTTTCAAAAGACATACGCCTTTGTATACATCCCAACATGGATCATTATAAAGGTTGCCACCATATTGGCTTCTTTTCAAAACATTTTCAAACCCACGCACACAAAGCACCATTTCAAACAATTGAAAATTAAGGCAAGTTGATCTAAGCAAGTAACTAAGAGCCCATGGATAACCATGGATAGAAAGGGTGCTAATACCTTCCCTTTCTATAATCTACTCCCCGAACCCAAGAAAACATCTCAAAGGTTTTTGCTGTGCTTTTTAACCTTTCCTTAGGATAAAATAAAAAGTCGGTGGTGACTCTTGCTCAACCGAAACATTTGCGAAAACAAACGCAAAACCATAGTCAGTTCTCCCACCGTATCACACAGGGCACAGGATTTCTCTCCAGAGGCTTCCTTTGTCTTTTCTGCACATTAGTGCTAACTTCTGGATGAGGTCCAGCTGCCTCTTTCTCAGCCTTTTGCCGTCTTTGAAACCTTCTCCACTATGAACAAGACATAAGATTCTTTCCTTTATAGTTGCTCGACACATGGGTCATTTTGATCGACGCATAAGCATGGTACTCCTTTCTGTAATCTAGAGAAGAACCTCTTGGTACGTCGAATGTCTGCCACCTTTCTTCATTTGGCCATTTTCTTCCCATGGTATTCAGCGAAGTATCGGTAGGCACATTAGTTGGAGGCTTGAAAGTCGGTGGCCTCCTTTCTTGATTCATAGGTCTTTGTTGATGTCCCCTTCTTGGGTCAAATCAAATTTCTGGACCCATTCTTTGTTGGGCATTGGTGCCCTGTTTTGCTTTTACAGCCCGCATCACTTGTATGTGTTCAACGACTTTCTTATCGAAAATAGAGCTACATCTAGGGCATAGCATTACTTCTGATTTCTTCTTTTGGCATCTATGCAAAAATTCTGCCAAATCTTCATCCTCCTTTGGGAATGCAGTTTTGTTTACTTCTTCTTGTCGAAGGGTTTCTTCTGAAACTTTGGCTCCAGAGACTTCAACCACGTTAACCTGCATGTTGCTTTTGGCAGCCAGGTTCATCTTCTGTATTTTGGCCTCCAAGTCCTCTGTCGAACCATTTGCAGCAGCCAAATAAGAACATGTGGTGGTTCTTTTGCTGGAGCTTTCAGTAACTCTTTTGCTGGTTCTATTGCCAATAATGGTGATAATAACGAAGTTGTCTCTAATATTAGTGGGGAATTATCAATCTGAATGGGAAACATTCTATAGACAGAGAGCCAATCTACATTGGACACGATAAGACACATGTTAATTTGTTTCAAAGATTCCCGACAAATAAATGTTTTCCTTTTCTCAACAGTCCCAATGTAACTCCACTTAGGGTATCAGTTCAGAACCAATACTGACACCTATCCCACTTAAGAAACATGTCCCATCTGCTTAAATTCAAGTAACACAGCTGCTAGCCAATCAAAATGAACATGCGGTGCATGAGTCTTTGCATATAACGTCCAGTCAGATACCAAATTCTTCACATGATTATATGTGTCTAATACCAGTAAATTTTTAGTGCATCAAAAACTACCCATGTTTTCCAGCCTAATACGCAACACAACTAGATCAGGAGTACCAAAACCATGCATAATTCTACTATCCTGAACCTGAACTCCTATAAATTCAAAACCAAAAGTGTGCTGTAAAAAGTTCCACAGATAAACCATGTCCAGAAGCATCCAATACGAAATATAATAAGTAACAATATCAATGCAGCACCTCCATAGACTTTCAGTAGTTCAATTAATGTTACAACTAGCAGGGAGCATACGGAGAAGGGAGAACAACTCGAGAAAAAAGGAGGAGAATGAATGATAATGACAAAGACGATGAGGTAGTGGTGTCATAACATGTCGGGATTGAGTAGCCTGTGTATAATGCCTAGCCTAAAGAAGTTGGCTCAGCAATATCAGCCAGAAATCATATTTCTTTCCGAAACATTAGCTTAAGCGAGAAAATTGGAAGCAATTCATGTTATATTAAAATTTGAGGCATGCTTAATTGTTGATGTTGATGGAAGAAGTGGCGATCTAGCTTTTATGAGGAAACAAAATATCAATTGAAGTATATTGAATTTCTCCAGAAACTTTATCAGTGTCTTTGTGAAAGAAGATGAAAAAGGGATTGGAGACTTACTTGTTATTATGGTTATCCCGAGAAAAGTAGAAGGAAACAAGCTTGTGAGTTATTGCGTGAAATACATGGTTTATCGAGTATTTTGTGGTGTGCCATTAAGGATTTCAATTACCTATTATCACAACAAGATAAGACAGGATTGCATTTTCATCCTAATTGGGTTTGTGCCGATCTTTGACAGGTGGCTAGTTGTGATCGGTGGATCTGGAACTGACTGTTTAACGCTGGTTCGCGAAATGTCGCGGTAAGCAAGAGTCGCCACCGTCTTTTATTTTCTCCAACATGGAAAGGACAAAAGCATAGAAAAATTCCTTATTGAGATTTGTTTCTCGGTTCGGGAGGTAGATTTATAGAAAGGGAAGATGTTAGCACCCTTTCTATCCATGGTTATCCATGGGCTCTTAGATACTTGCTCATTTGTGTTTTCAAAATGTTTGTTTGCTTTTCAAGGTGAGTGGGTTTGAAAAAGTTCCGTTTAAAATTTCAGATCGACTCTTGTATCAGTCCTCAAGAGTGTTTGAAAAGTTGTTTTTGAAAGCTTTTTGCAAAGTGTCGGTGTGAAAAGAAGTTTTTGATTTGTTTTGAATTAGAGCAAGTATCTACGAGTCATCTACCTACCCTAAGGAATTAGTCTGTGTAAATGTCCTTAAGGTAGTGCCATCCCACCATTGAGAGGTAGGTAGCACCACCGTTGGAGGTGTTCAGGTCAATTCGAGGGTTAGGGACAGTGTGGTCACCGAGCAATAGTAAGATACCTTAGAAGCTACCCTTATGCCATTGGTCTTTTTATTCCGAGGCAACCGTTTCGAGGCAACTTGTTTCGAGGCAACCGTTTCGAGGCAACTAGATCAATGGAACATAAGGACTCACTAAGACGTCCTGTACTCGACGACCACGTTTCGAGGGGCAAGGCAACAGTGTGATCACCAGAGCAACAGTAGGACACCTTAGAAGCTACCCTTATGCCATGTTCATGGACATAAGGACTTACTAAGACGTCCTGTACTCGATGACCACGTTTCGAGGGGCAAGGCAACAGTGAGGCGTACCCTAAGAGTGGTGTGTGAATTGTGTGTCATTTTCAGTTATTATTTGTCTTGTCATGCATTGGGTGAGCTACGCTTTGATTTTATTTGGGCATTCATTCTTTCATGCAAGTTTAGCAGTTAAAAGGGTGCGGAAAATAAAAATGCGGAAAATAAAGGTCCTACTCTATTACAAGGCGCGGGTCTACATCGCCAAATTAAACCAAGACCCGATTTGAATAAAAGTGCGGAAAGTAAATGTCCTAATTATCTATTACAAGGCTTTGGGGCAAATACATTATATCCACAAAAGAAATAAAAATAAATGCGAAAAGAAATAAGAATCGAGAGTGCGAGGGCGTTGGACCCTTTAAAGAAATTAAATAGAAATTATAAATTAATTAATGATTAAATAAAGAAAAGAGATTATTTTTATGTTTTTTTGGTATTTTATGAAATAAAGAAAGTTAATTGAAATTAGAAATTAAAATAAAAGCCTAGTTCTAAATTTGTTTTTAATTAAAAAAATGTTTAAGTTTTAACCTAATTTATCCTAATTAATTAAATGCCATATTTATTTACAAAATTAATTAATAATAATAATAAGGAGAAAAAGTTATTTATTGAGAAAAGAATAAAGATACTAATCACCTAATTTTTATGTTTTTTTTTATAATTATTTTAGAAAAAGACATTAAAGTTAAAAACCTAAATTTAAACTAATTGTTTTATTGGAATTTATTTACAAAAACTATTTAAAGAATTAAAAAAAATTAAATAAAACATATTTTTATTTTTTAATGATTTCTGATTTTTTGGTTTTGTGTTATTATTAAGATTAATTTTGGTGAATTAAATAAAACAAAAGAAAAAAATTAAAATAAAAAGAAGAAAAGAAAAATGGAAAAAGGAAAGGTGATGCAAACCATGGGGGTGTTGACCCAATTTAGGAGGGAGCACGAAGTCGCGGCAGAAGCGGATCTGGAAGCGGCGGTTGAGTCCGCGGTTGCGCGGCGGAACTGCGATTTGGACGCTTCTCGTTCTTCTGTTTCTGATTCAGAGAGCCAAATTCCAGTCCTGATCTTCACAAAGAATTTTATGGATAAAGTTCAAACAATCAAAAATAAAATTAAATAGAATAAATGAAATTGAAAATGTTAGAATTTTGTGTTGCTTTATCATGACTCAATGATGTTGTTGTGGTGCTGTCAAGAGGATGATGATTTGTGGTTGCATCAGTTTTGAGCTTGTGTCAACGGTATGAACATGAGCTTGTGTAAGGTTTCTGTTTTGGTTGATGAGATTTTTGTTAAAGTTGGTTCATGGGAAATTGCACGTGAAAAGTGAATTTACAGTGCAACAAGAAGAAAAGTGGGGGTTTCCATCGAGTGGCCTCCGTACAGGATTTTGTATAAGAGAATATGAGGTTTTTTTTGTGGAATTTTTTTGTTTTTTCGTTTTAGAGAGTTCTCTAGGTTGTGTTCTCTTTTTTTTTTATCACTTGCATATGCATTATGTAATGTATTTCAATTGGAATTAAGGGCCTTGAAGCCTTGCATTCATACATAAGATTTTGCCATAAACCTCCATTAACAAACTTACCATCTTTGTACCAATTTTGAATTCTTGCTTGATTAGGCCTTGAAACAAATTTGGGATGTTGTATAATGATGATTCAAAGCTAATCAAGACCAAATATGCCCCTTAATTAACCTTCTTGATTTTTATTTGATTTTAAAGGATTTAAAATGAATTAAATCTAATAAAATCAAATAAAAATGAAAAAATTAATTTTAAAATTTGAAATAAAATGTGGGACACGTGGGAAGCATAGCCAAGCTGATTCAAATGGAAAAAGTGGGCCCCTTTTGTCAAAAATGAAATTTCAAGGATAAATGATTTTGGCCATTTCACAAAAATTTCCCAACTTCTCCAATGCATATCTTGCTCAATTTTGAAGTTATGAACATGTTCTTGGACATTTTGGAAAGGTCTTGAAGTCCTATAACCAATGTCTTTGGTCCCATGTCATTTTGATTTACCAATCTCATGTTATGGTCTTTGACTTAAAGTGCCTTTTTGTTGACTTTTGAAAATGACCTATAATGTTGAAATTGATAACTTTTTGTGAGAGCATTTCTTGGACTTGGAATGTGAAGATGAATTGTAGGAAATGTCTTCCCCTTCAAGATGAGCATTGGATGGAATTTTTCTGATGAACCAATGAAAAGTTATGCCTTGGTCAAGTTACAGTTGACTTTTCAGCTGTCCAAAAATAGAAACTTTTGCATCTTGAGACTTTTTGAGCCATACTTTGAGAATCATGATCAAGCATTGATCAAATGATGTTTGTGGCTTCAAAATAAGATGTTGACCAAAAATTTTGACTTTTGACTGCCAAATGACCATTTTGCCCCTACAGTTAACTGTTGAGCAATTAGGTTTTTTGACTGTGCAACTTGACCTTGTGAGCCTTGAAACTTGACATGTAGGTGCTTGACAATGTGTATGAGCATGGGACTTGATTGAGCCCTTGAAAACCTCAACTTCCTTGCAGGAACCAAAAACCCTAGTTTGACTGGCTTAGGAGGATGGTTGACTGGGTAGCCCTTGAGTAGACTTTGAACCATTTGAGGTGATGCTTGTCAAAACTTTGAAGATTATGGGAGGGCAAATTTTGGGGTACAACAGTTGCCCCTGTTCAATCTTCTTAGACCTGAGGATGTAGATTGGCGTGTGTGCCTTTCGTGATCCGAGGGTGGAAGATGATTGAACACTAGAGTGCCCAAAAATTTGCACTCACATAGTAGAGTATCAGCAGTGTGATAGTGGGAATGGGCTTAAAGATGACATTTGGAGAGATGATGGATAGGAGGATGGGCTTATAGATTCCATCTGGAAGTGTGACAGAACCTTGTCGGGAATGGGCTTATAGATGCCATTTGGAGACTGTCGGATAACTGAATTTGAATAAGAAATAGAATAGCTTCCGTGCCTGGAGCATATCTAGCCTATATCTAGTTGTTGACGTCTGAATAAACAGTAGAATGACCACCGTGTCTGGGGTATATCCATACTGTATCTGTATGAGCGACAGAATGTCATCCGAATCTGGATCGTATCTGGACTGAACAATAGAAGAGCATCCGGGATGGAGCATCTCTAAGTTGTTTTTTAGAAGTTTGAATCTGAATAAGCAATAGAACGGCATCCGGATCTGGAGCATCTCTAGGCTATATCTGAAAGGAAATCTGGAATGAGTGTCAGAACGTCGCCATGCCTAGGTCACATCTGAACCATATCTAGAAAGAGTCTTGAATAAGCAAAAGAACATCATCTATATCTGGAGCATTTCCAAGCTATCTCTGAGAGGAAATATGGAATAAGTATCAGAACGTCGCCATGCCTGGGTCAAATCTGAACCATATCTAGAAGGAGTCTTGAATAAGCAAAAGAACAGCATCCATATCTGGAGCATTTCCAAGCTATCTCTGAGAGGAAATCTGGAATAAGTATCAGAACGTCGCCATGCCTGGGTCACATCTGAACCATATCTAGAAAGGTGATCTCTGAATAAACAACAGAATAGCCTCCGTGCCCGGAGCATCTCTAAGTTATATCTGAGAAGAAATCTGGAATAAGTATCAGAACGTCGCCATGCCTGGGTCACATCTGAACCATATCTAGAAAGGTGATCTCTGAATAAACAACAGAACAGCCTCCGTGCTCGGAGCATCTCTAAGTTATATCTGAGAAGAAATCTGGAATAAGTATCAGAACGTCGCCATGCCTGGGTCACATCTGAACCATATCTAGAAAGGTGATCTCTGAATAAACAACAGAACAACCTCTGTGCCCGGAGCATCTCTAAGTTATATCTGAGAAGAAATCTGGAATAAGTATCAGAACGTCGCCATGCCTGGGTCACATCTGAACCATATCTAGAAAGGTGATCTCTGAATAAACAACAGAACAGCCTCCGTGCCCGGAGCATCTCTAAGTTATATCTGAGAAGAAATCTGGAATAAGTATCAGAACATCGCCATGCCTGGGTCACATCTGAACCATATCTAGAAAGGTGATCTTTGAATAAACAACAGAATAGCCTCCGTTCCCGGAGCATCTCTAAGTTATATCTGAGAAGAAATCTGGAATAAGTATCAGAACGTCGCCATGCCTGGGTCACATCTGAACCATATCTAGAAAGGTGATCTCTGAATAAACAACAGAACAGCCTCCGTGCCCGGAGCATCTCTAAGTTATATCTGAGAAGAAATCTGGAATAAGTATCAGAACGTCGCCATGCCTGGGTCACATCTGAACCATATCTAGAAAGGTGATCTCTGAATAAACAACATAACAACCTCCGTGCCCAGAGCATCTCTAAGTTATATCTGAGAAGAAATCTGGAATAAGTATCAGAACGTCGCCATGCCTGGGTCACATCTGAACCATATCTAGAAAGGTGATCTCTGAATAAACAACAGAACAGCCTCCGTGCCCGGAGCATCTCTAAGTTATATCTGAGAAGAAATCTGGAATAAGTATCAGAACGTCGCCATGCCTGGGTCACATCTGAACCATATCTAGAAAGGTGATCTCTGAATAAACAACAGAACAACCTCTGTGCCTGGAGCATCTCTAAGTTATATCTGAGAAGAAATCTGGAATAAGTATCAGAACGTCGCCATGCCTGGGTCACATCTAAACCATATCTAGAAAGGTGATCTCTGAATAAACAACAGAACAACCTCCGTGCCCGGAGCATCTCTAAGTTATATCTGAGAAGAAATCTGGAATAAGTATCAGAACGTCGCCATGCCTGGGTCACATCTGAACCATATCTAGAAAGGTGATCTCTGAATAAACAACAGAATAGCCTCCATGCCCGGAGCATCTCTAAGTTATATCTGAGAAGAAATCTGGAATAAGTATCAGAACGTCGCCATGCCTGGGTCACATCTGAACCATATCTAGAAAGGTGATCTCTGAATAAACAATAGAACAGCCTCCGTGCCCGGAGCATCTCTAAGTTATATCTGAGAAGAAATCTGGAATAAGTATCAGAACGTCGCCATGCCTGGGTCACATCTGAACCATATCTAGAAAGGTGATCTCTGAATAAACAACAGAACAGCCTCCGTGCCCGGAGCATCTCTAAGTTATATCTGAGAAGAAATCTGGAATAAGTATCAGAACGTCGCCATGCCTGGGTCACATTTGAACCATATCTAGAAAGGTGATCTCTGAATAAACAACAGAACAGCCTCCGTGCCCAGAGCATCTCTAAGTTATATCTGAGAAGAAATCTGGAATAAGTATCAGAACGCCGCCATTCCTGGGTCACATCTGAACCATATCTAGAAAGGTGATCTCTGAATAAACAATAGAACAGCCTCCGTGCCCGGAGCATCTCTAAGTTATATCTGAGAAGAAATCTGGAATAAGTATCAGAACGTCGCCATGCCTGGGTCACATCTGAACCATATCTAGAAAGGTGATCTCTGAATAAACAACAGAACAACCTCTGTGCCCGGAGCATCTCTAAGTTATATCTGAGAAGAAACTGGAATAAGTATCAGAACGTCGCCATGCCTGGGTCACATCTGAACCATATCTAGAAATGTGATCTCTGAATAAACAACAGAACAGCCTCCGTGCCCGGAGCATCTCTAAGTTATATCTGAGAAGAAATCTGGAATAAGTATCAGAACATCGCCATACCTGGGTCACATCTGAACCATATCTAGAAAGGTGATCTTTGAATAAACAACAGAATAGCCTCCGTTCCCGGAGCATCTCTAAGTTATATCTGAGAAGAAATCTGGAATAAGTATCAGAACGTCGCCATGCCTGGGTCACATCTGAACCATATCTAGAAAGGTGATCTCTGAATAAACAACAGAACAGCCTCCGTGCCCGGAGCATCTCTAAGTTATATCTGAGAAGAATTCTGGAATAAGTATCAGAACGTCGCCATGCCTGGGTCACATCTGAACCATATCTAGAAAGGTGATCTCTGAATAAACAACAGAACAACCTCCGTGCCCAGAGCATCTCTAAGTTATATCTGAGAAGAAATCTGGAATAAGTATCAGAACGTCGCCATGCCTGGGTCACATCTGAACCATATCTAGAAAGGTGATCTCTGAATAAACAACAGAACAGCCTCCGTGCCCGGAGCATCTCTAAGTTATATCTGAGAAGAAATCTGGAATAAGTATCAGAACGTCGCCATGCCTGGGTCACATCTGAACCATATCTAGAAAGGTGATCTCTGAATAAACAACAGAACAACCTCTGTGCCCGGAGCATCTCTAAGTTATATCTGAGAAGAAATCTTGAATAAGTATCAGAACGTCGCCATGCCTGGGTCACATCTAAACCATATCTAGAAAGGTGATCTCTGAATAAACAACAGAACAACCTCCGTGCCCGGAGCATCTCTAAGTTATATCTGAGAAGAAATCTGGAATAAGTATCAGAACGTCGCCATGCCTGGGTCACATCTGAACCATATCTAGAAAGGTGATCTCTGAATAAACAACAGAATAGCCTCCATGCCCGGAGCATCTCTAAGTTATATCTGAGAAGAAATCTGGAATAAGTATCAGAACGTCGCCATGCCTGGGTCACATCTGAACCATATCTAGAAAGGTGATCTCTGAATAAACAATAGAACAGCCTCCGTGCCCGGAGCATCTCTAAGTTATATCTGAGAAGAAATCTGGAATAAGTATCAGAACGTCGCCATGCCTGGGTCACATCTGAACCATATCTAGAAAGGTGATCTCTGAATAAACAACAGAACAGCCTCCGTGCCCGGAGCATCTCTAAGTTATATCTGAGAAGAAATCTGGAATAAGTATCAGAACGTCGCCATGCCTGGGTCACATTTGAACCATATCTAGAAAGGTGATCTCTGAATAAACAACAGAACAGCCTCCGTGCCCGGAGCATCTCTAAGTTATATCTGAGAAGAAATCTGGAATAAGTATCAGAACGCCGCCATTCCTGGGTCACATCTGAACCATATCTAGAAAGGTGATCTCTGAATAAACAATAGAACAGCCTCCGTGCCCGGAGCATCTCTAAGTTATATCTGAGAAGAAATCTGGAATAAGTATCAGAACGTCGCCATGCCTGGGTCACATCTGAACCATATCTAGAAAGGTGATCTCTGAATAAACAACAGAACAGCCTCCGTGCCCGGAGCATCTCTAAGTTATATCTGAGAAGAAATCTGGAATAAGTATCAGAACGTCGCCATGCCTGGGTCACATCTGAACCATATCTAGAAAGGTGATCTCTGAATAAACAACAGAACAGCCTCCGTGCCCGGAGCATCTCTAAGTTATATCTGAGAAGAAATCTGGAATAAGTATCAGAACGTCGCCATGCCTGGGTCACATCTGAACCATATCTAGAAAGGTGATCTCTGAATAAACAACAGAACAGCCTCCGTGCCCGGAGCATCTCTAAGTTATATCTGAGAAGAAATCTGGAATAAGTATCAGAACGTCGCCATGCCTGGGTCACATCTGAACCATATCTAGAAAGGAATTTTGAATAAGCAAAAGAACAACATCCATA
This sequence comes from Vicia faba, assembly GCA_948472305.1. NCBI lineage: Eukaryota > Viridiplantae > Streptophyta > Magnoliopsida > Fabales > Fabaceae > Vicia > Vicia faba. The sequence goes on from OX451736.1 coordinate 357,780,428, forward strand.
TCTGGAGCATTTCCAAGCTATCTCTTTAATCTTTTTAACGTAGACATGCCCTGGCCGGATGCAGGTATCGAATCCACAATCAATCGCTCACAGACATGCCCTGGCTAGATACAGGAATCGAATCTGGGATTGCGATAGTTGATAGTAATCATCTTTGTATTGACCTTTCCTGAAAAAAGGCAAAACATTAGTTGTATGCAATGTCATGGTGCATGGAATGCGTGGTGTCATGACATTTATAACCAATGGGATTGTAGAATGTGATGTTTATATCATGTATGAAAATGTGATGTTTGCGACTGTATTTTTGTCTAGGAAAATAAATCCTTGACGAATGCCGGGAGCTTATCCTGGGCTGATGTTGCAAGAATACCGGTAGGAGAAGATAACTCCGTTGGGGAATAAACTTGGCGAATAGATTACTCTGCAGGGAAAATTACTCTAGCGATCTTGCTGGGGAAAATACTCTGTGGGAAGAGAGGTACTTTGCTGATATGTTGTATGAGAACTCCGTTGGGGATACCATTGTTGAGTTACGTTTGGGAGGTTTGAGGAATTCTGCTGGGGATAGGAATACTTCGCCGAGGACGATCTTTCCGTGGCAATTAGCTGAGGATAACCCAGTTATAAGCTCTGGCGAGGAATAACCTTCTGAATAAAGACGGGGAGAGATATGCTCTGCAAAGGATAAGCTTCCAGAATCTACTGGGGATAAGCTTCCTACTGGGGAGATGATTTAACTCTCCTGGGGAGACTTTGGATTGTACTGGGAAGGGCTCCGCTGGATGTCTAGATTCTGCCGAGGAACAATCTTAGATCAAGACTGCCGGGGATGCTTGTTGAGGGTGTTTGTAGACTCTGCTGAGGAATGTTGAGATCCGCTGGGGAGAATCCAACGTCCATAAGGCTGACTGAGTAGGCTAATTCTGCTTGGGGAGAGTATGTTGACTTGCTGGCTCACTCTCTGGGGAATTAAGGCATCTTGGTTGTTCTTCAGCTAAACCTACCTTGGTACCTTGGTGTACAGAGCAATTAGATCGCTTAGACGACTCATTATTGCCCCTGTTTCAGTGGGAGAAGGCACATGTGGGGGTAGTTGACAAATCTTCTGGTAGACAGGTGACGAGATGCCAGGAAATAGTCGTACGCTTAAATCCCTAATTTTTGCCTGGACTGCCCTTTCGGGTTTTCAGTCCACCGGGATACCCATTTCTACCCAAGCCGCCTTTTCAGGTTTTCGACTTGCCGGGTGTACAGATTTTTTCTTTTCATCCCTTATTTTTGCCCGAACCCTTTTGGTTCGCCGGGAAGCCCTTATTTTTGCCTAGGTGTGTCAACCTAGCGGGTCTTTGATTATGCGTAGTATTTTTTTCCGACTATGTCCATGCTCTCAGGATGTAGGGAGGTGCCCCTGTTAGAAGTGTTTTGTCATGCCACCAGAAGATGTTTGATCAGACAAGATTCGTTGTTGGAATGCCCCAAGTGACTCAGGCGGAGATTTGCCACAGGCTGTTCGGCCTTTGAGAGATTCTCCGAATCTTGATTTAATTGCCCCAGATGATGGACAATAATCACGTCTGCCCTTTGATTGGAAGTGCTTTTGTTCACTAGGTATTCATCGTGCGAATTTCTCTGCTGTTCAAACAAATAGTCATACGCAAACAGTATTATATCAAGAATGCAAAGCTTATGTCTGTCTTGAAGATTTTGAAAATGCATTATTTTTTCATAAAACAAGTGAATGTTTGTAAAACTTGATGTCAAATATGTATTTACCGTAGGCCTTAAGGAGTCAGGATACCTTTCGTAACAGTATGCTTTCGAACTAACCCATGCTTCAGCTAGGACTTTTAAGGGTTATAACGTGGCATGGTTCATGGTTTAAGAAACAAAGGATAAAGGCTCAAATTATTTGTACCCACCCGCTCTTCGTGATGTTCTTCAAACCTAAGCTTAGTTGATCATGCGTTAGACCTTGTTTGAGTCTTTGTCCTGATGTTCCAATGATGGTTCAGATATTGATGATTTATTCTGAATAGGCAGTCATTTTTTGTGTTTTTGTTGAGGGTTTGTGCGACCTCTTTTTTGATTTTATTATCCCTATTTTTGCCTGAACTGTTTCTTTTTGGAATTACAGTCAGTGGGTGTGATCGGTGGATCTGGAACTGACTGTTTAACGCTGGTTTGCGAAATGTCGCGGAAGCAAGAGTCGCCACCGTCTTTTATTTTCTCCAAATGGAAAGGACAAAAGCACAGAAAAATTCCTTAAAGAGATTGCTCTCGGTTCGGGAGGTAGGTTATAGAAAGGGAAGGTGTTAGCACCCTTTCTATCCATGGTTATCCATGGGCTCTTAGATACTTGCTCATTTGTGTTTTCAAAATTGGTTTGTTTGCTTTTCAACTGTGAGTGGGTTTGAAAAAGTTTCTTTGAAAATTTCAGTTCGACTCTTGTATCAGTCCTCAAGAGTGTTTGAAAAGTTGCTTTCGAAAGCTTTTTGAAAAGTGTCGGTGTGAAAAGTATTTTTTTGTTTTGTTTTGAAATTAGAGCAAGTATCTAGAGTCGTCTACCTACCCTAAGGAATTCGTCTGTGTAGATGTCCTTCAAAGTAGTGCCATCCCACCATTGAGAGGTAGGTAGCACCACCGTTGGAGATGTTCGGGTCAATTCGAGTTTAGGGACATGGCGATCACCAGAGCAATGGGAAGACACCTTAGAAGCTACCCTCATGCCAGGTTCCTGGATCATGAGGACTTACTAAGACATCCTCTACTCGACGATCACCTTTCGAGGCAAGGCAACAGTGAGGCGTACCCTAGGGGTGGTGTGTGCGATTGGTGTGTCGTTTTCAAGTATTTTTATCTTTTGTCATGTTATTGGTGTTCTACGCTTGTTTTTATTTTTGTCCATACATTCTTTCATGCCATTATTTACAGTTAAAAATATTGCGGGAAAGTAAAAATTCTAAGCTATTACAAAAGGCACGGGTCCACATCGCCAAAGTTAAATCGGGACCCGATTTGACGGAAAAATAAAGAAAGTAAAAGAAAAGTGCGAGAAATTATTTAAGTTACATGGCCTTGGGAGAGATACATAAATATTATAAAGAAATAAAATAAATATGCGAATAAGAATTAAATCGGAACGAGGGCATTGGACCCTTTTTGCAAAATTAAACTAATGAGGAATTAATTAAAATTAAAAGAAAGAAAGAACTTGTTTTTTGGTATTTTTTAGTATTTTAGGATTTAATATGAAAAAAAAGAATTAATTAAAATAAATACTAACCCTAATTCTAATGGCTTTTAATTTATTAAGAAAACATTGAATTTTAACCTAAATTAACCCTAATTTTTATATACAAATTTAATTATAAAAATAAATATTTAATTATTTAACTATTTATGAAAGAAAAGTAAAAAGGATGAAAAATTATTAATTAAACCCTAATTCTATGTTTTTTAGATTTTTATTAAAAGAATTAAAATTACAACCTAATTTAAAACTAAATAATTATATACAATTTTATTTATTAAAACAAAACTATTTATTATATTTTCCTCTTTTCTGATTTTTTATGGGGTTTTTTATATTTTCGAAAATAATAAAATTAATTAATAAAACAATAATTAAAAAGAAAAATAGAAAATAAAAAAAACATAAAGAAATTAGGAAGAATTTGCAAACCCAGGGGGTTCAGACCCCAAATTAGGAGGTATCTTATAGCAATCCAGGCCCACTTATCAATTGGCCCTTTTGACTTTTCCAGGCAGTGTGCTGGCTTGTTGACTTATGCTTATGGTGTTCCTCCAATCTGCACCGTTGATTGCTCTAAACGTACGCGTGGCTGGCTTGATGAGGAGGTGTATCATGGTCTTCAGTAAGTGAAACTGCATGTGAAGACTAATTGAAAAATAATATTGAGAATACTGAAGACCTGGGGCTCGAACCCAGGTCATATACTTTACCAACCCTTATGCTTGCCAGTGGAGCCAGATGCGCGTGTTGTATATTAAATAAACTAAGAATAATATAATAAGAAGACAATGGTTAGTGGGAATCAGCGCGCGAAATTTAAACTAGCCTATCACATCTTGCCACGAGTTCATCTTCTTCGTTGGATTTCCTGAAACAAATTAACAAACATTTAACGGGGGTTTTAAACCCCCTCAAAATATGCTGATTTCAATAATAGCGATTAGGCCATGTGGCCTCAGAAATTTGGCGCGATGGTCTCAATCTTTTCGTCCCAACCTGCTGATTTTGTTCATGGCATTGTTATATCTCAATTTTATAGGAATGGAAAACGCCCAATTTAAAAACCTTAGAACCCTAGGTATCTCTAATGGCGAATCCTCATATAGGGCATGAAACTTCAATCAAACTGTGCAGTCAGCTTCAGAACAAAGTAATTAGTGCAAATCCATGAATAAAATGCAATGATATGGTCTCAATAATAGAATGCGATTATGCAAGAAAAGTGATTCAGTTCACCCTCGAATTACCAATTCTTTGCGTATGGGATTGAGTTTTTGATTGGAATCGCTTCCTAACAACCCTGGCAAGCTAATGGAACAAGTTTGGAGGCTTGAATCAACCTGCAAGTGAGTTTTCAGAATTGAGATTTTTTAACAAAAAGTGTGAGTTTGTGCAAGGGTTTTCTGAGCAGCTGCGTGGTCTTTTTGATTAGGTTTTCATTCAGGCTTATGTAATGAATCAATTAGGTCAAGAAAATTGATCAAGATCTTTTGTATTCATGGCTTTGAGGATTTGATTTTCAAGCATTGTTTTTTTCAATCTTTTCCATGCATTTTTGTACCAATTATGATCCAATCAAATTGATTCTTTCCAATCTTAACCATGCACGAAATATTGAAGGCATATCATGTATAAAAAGATTTGAAATAGTAGGTTAAATATTTTTCATATATTTAATTGATTTAAATGAATTATTAATAATAAAAATTCAAATAAATAAATAAAAAATGAATAAAAACTTCCCTTTGGGCCAAGTGGTCGTGCACATGCCATGGATGATGAATTATGGAAGAAAAATGGGCCCATTAGCAATTTTAGGTCATTTGAATCAATGTTGACTTTTCAAAATATCCAAAAATTTCCCAACTTCCACAAGGCATAACTTGCTCAATTTTTAAGCTTTTATCATGTTCTTGGACATTTTGGAAAGGTCTTTGAGTCCACTAACCAATGTCTTTGGTCCCATGTCATTTTGATTTACCAATCTCAAGTTATGGCCTTTGACCTAAAGTCCCTTTTTGTTGACTTTTGAAAATGACCTATAATGTTGAAATTGATAACTTTTTGTGAGAGCATTTCTTGGACTTGAAGTATGAAGATGAGTTGTAGGAAATGTCTTTCTCTTCAAAATGAGCTTTGGATGGAATTTTTCTGATAATCCATGTGAAAGTTATGCACTGGTCAATTTACAGTTGACTTTTTCAACTGTCCAAATAAGGAAACTTTTGCATCTTGATGATTTTTGAGCCAAATTTTGAGAATCATGATCAAGCATTGATCAAATGATGTTTGTGACTTCAAAATGAGATGTTGACCAAAAATTTGAACTTTTGACTGTCAAATGACCATTTTGCCCCTACAGTTGACTGTAGTGCAATTAGGGTTTTTGATTGTGCAATCTTGTGCTGAAAGTATTGAAACTTGATATGAGGATGCTTGACCATATTTGTAGGCATGTGAGACTTGATTGAACCTTTGGAAACTTCATTTTCTTGATCAGAACACAAACCCTAATTTTGACTGTTTAGGAGACCCTTGAACTGTGCAACCCTTGGGGAATTTTGAAGCATGATTTGGCAAATCTTGGAGAATATGGGAGGGCAAATTTTGGGGTACAACAGTTGCCCCTGTTCAATCTTCTTAGACCTGAGGATGCAGATTGGCTGACGTGCCTTTCGTAATCCGAGGGTAGAAGATGATTGAACACTAGAGTGCCCAGAAATTTGCGCTCACATAGTGGAAATGTGATGATGGAATGGGCTTATAGATGCCATTTGGAGATTTATGAATAGGATGATGGGCTTATAGATGCCATCTGGATGTTGGTCGTATAATAGATTCTTTAGCGAGAACCTGCATACCTGCAAAACAGAAAATGATTACCTGACATGTTGCAGGAGCTGGTTTTCAGATGCTTGGTATAGATGTGTCCCGACTGGTTACAAGAGCTGGATCTGGAGCTTCACAAGATGATGAATGAACCAGAGATGGTTACTACCTCAGCATGAACAGTAAGAGAACCTTGGGTGATTTTAACTTCAACAATGCTCGTTGAGAAAATCTTGGTGGGAATTACCATCTTCGCAGTATCGGGAAGAGAACCAATAGGCAATTATAATCTGAAAGGGAATTACATCTCATGCACTGTTGGGGAGAGGACCGTAGGAAATCATAACCTGAAAGGGAATTACATCTCACGCACCGTCGGGGAGAGGACCATAGGAAATCATAACCTGAAAGGGAATTACATCTCACGCACCGTCGGGGAGCGGACCATAGGAAATCATAACCTGAAAGGGAATTACATCTCACGCACCATCGGGGAGAGGACCGTAGGCAATCATAACCTGAAAGGGAATTACATCTCACGCACCGTCGGGGAGAGGACCATAGGAAATCATAACCTGAAAGGGAATTACATCTCACGCACCGTCGGGGAGAGGACCATAGGCAATCATAACCTGAAAGGGAATTACATCTCACGCACCGTCGGGGAGAGGACCATAGGAAATCATAACCTGAAAGGGAATTACATCTCACGCACCGTCGGGGAGAGGACCATAGGAAATCATAACCTGAAAGGGAATTACATCTCACGCACCGTCGGGGAGCGGACCATAGGAAATCATAACCTGAAAGGGAATTACATCTCACGCACCGTCGGGGAGAGGACCATAGGAAATCATAACCTGAAAGGGAATTACATCTCACGCACTGTCGGGGAGAGGACCATAGGAAATCATAACCTGAAAGGGAATTACATCTCACGCACCGTCGGGGAGAGGACCATAGGAAATTATAACCTGAAAGGGAATTAAATCTCACGCACCGTCGGGGAGAGAACCATAGGAAATTATAATCTCAAAAGGAATTATCACCTCACGCACCGTCGGGGAGGGAACCATAGGAAATTATAATCTCAAAAGGAATTATCACCTCACACACCGTCGGGGAGGGAACCATAGGAAATTATAATCTCAAAAGGAATTATCACCTCACGCACCGTCGGGGAGGGAACCATAGGAAATTATAATCTCAAAAGGAATTATCACCTCACGCACCGTCGGGGAGGGAACCATAGGAAATTATAATCTCAAAAGGAATTATCACCTCACGCACCGTCGGGGAGGGAACCATAGGAGATCATAACCTGATAACTTCTACTGAGTCTTCATCAGAAAAATCTGTTGGGAGTCGATTTAGCTGGACTAGAGAAGGCCTTGGACTGGATAAGAAATCTTTGGAGTCGATTAACTGAACCGGTCTAGGTCTTGAAATATGATGGAGAATTTAGCTGCATCTTTCCTGAAAGGTAAAAGTCAGTCATATGCAATGCATGATATGGATCGAGCAATGATGTTCTCAACATAAATGAGATTTGTAAGATATGATGCGTCTATGCATGCTATAATGATGTATGTGATGTTTAGGGATGTATGTTTTCGTCTAGGAAAGTAAATCCTTGACGGGTGCCGGGAAGTCACTCCTGGGCTGATATTGGAGAATAAGCTTTTACTCCTGCTGGGGATGATAGTTGCAAGAATACCGGTAGAAGAAGATGACTCCGTTGAGGAATAAACTTGGCAAATGGAAGATTCTGCGGGGAGAAAAATACTCTAGCGACCATGTTGGGGAGAAATACTCTGTGGGGAGAGAGATGCTTTTGCTGAATTGTTGATAGTAATTTGCTGGGGATGTCTTTGCTGTGTTGGAAGTGTTAATAGACTTCGCTGGGGGGTAAGAGAACTTCGTCGAAGACGCTCTTTCCGTGGTTTTTGGCTGAGGATAACCCAGTTATATCCTATTAAGGAAATAATCTCTTTAAATATGGTCGGGCGACGCGTTCGTGCTCTGCGACGGATAAGCTTCCAGAATCTACTGGGGATAAGCTTACTGCTTGGGGAGATAAATTCCAACTTTCCTGGGGAAACTGGATTGGACTTTCCTAGGGAAGTTTTAAACTGCGGGGGAAGTGGTTCCTTTGAATGCTTGATATACTGCCGGGGAACAATCTTTAGACCAAGACTGCCGGGGATGCTTGTTAAGAATATATGTGTACTGCTGGGGAGTATTGAGATCTACTGGAGGATACTCAACTTCTTAAAGATTTGATAAACTTTGCTTGGAGAAGATTGCACTGCTGCTGACTTACTTTCTGGGGAATTAAGATGTACTGGTTATCTTCTTTAGCTGAACCTACCTTGGTACTTTGGAGGACAGAACAATTAGATTGCTCAGACAACTCTTTATTGCCTCTGTGTCTAGTGTCACCTGTAATTAATCCTTTGTTTCGTATGCAAATATTTATGAGTTAGCAAATTATTGTCAATGCATACATCACAAATTGAACCTTGGACGTTCTTCGCAAAACAAAACAGAAAAAGAAAAACAGTTGGCACGTTTAACTGAAAAGCATATTTGTATTGATTTTGAATGGCCTGAAAATAGGCGTTTTGTGTACAAGAGGCTGACGTCCTAGTAAGAGAACGCCGCCGAGCAACAGAGTTTATACAAATTTTGTACAATAGAAAATGAAACAGCTGTGTGAAATATGAATGATCCACTGGGTTTCAACTCTGCTATTGCCTTTATAACTCCGAGCGTCTCATCACTTGATGACCTTGGTTGAAGGTGAAGCTGACTGATCGATGCCGTCTGAACTTGATGCGGATACCGGATTCTGGATGCAAAGTGATCAATGAGACATAGTATTACGCTTTTATCCCTAATTTTTTCCTGGACCGCCCTTTCGGGTTTTCAGTCCACCGGGATACCCATTTTTGCCCAAGTCGCCTTTTCAGGTTTTCGACTTGCCGGGTGTACAGATTTTTTCCATTTTCATCCCTTCATTTTGCCCGAACCCTTTTGGTTCGACGGGAAGCCCTAATTTTTGCCTAGGCATGTCAGCCTAGCGGGTCTTTTTTTCATGCGTAGTATCTTTTTACTATGTCTGCATTGGCGGGGTGAGGAAGGTCGTCACCATCCATATTGGTTAGTATCATTGCTCCTCCTGAGAACACATGCTTAACCACAAATGGCCCTTCGTAGGTAGGGGTCCATTTGCCCCTTGGATCACTCTGAGGAAGGATGATTCTCTTGATTACCAGATCCCCAACTCGATATTCCTGTGGTCTGACCTTTTTGTTAAATGCCCTGATCATCCGTTTCTGATACGTCTGACCATGACAGATAGCAGCAAGTCTCTTTTCATCAATAAGGTTTAACTGATCAAGTCGCGTCTGGATCCAATCATCTTCGCTCAGGTTTGCATCCTTCATTATCCGGAGAGAGGGTATTTGCACTTCGATTGGTAAGACTTCCTCCATACCATAAACCAGAGAGAAAGGAGTTGCCCCGGTTGACGTCCTAGCTGAGGTACGGTACCCATGTAGAGCGAACGGTAACATCTCGTGCCAATCCTTATAAGTCACTGTCATCTTTTGCACGATTTTCTTGATGTTCTTATTTGCTGCTTCTACAGCCCCATTCATCTTCGGTCTGTAAGGAGAAGAATTGTGGTGCTGTATCTTGAACTGTTCGTAGAGCTCAGCGATCATCTTATTATTCAGATTAGTACCGTTGTCTATAATAATTCTCTCAGGGACGCCGTACCGACAGATCAAGTTATGTCGAATGAACCATGCCACAACAGTCTTGGTTACCGTAGCATAGGAAGCTGCTTCAACCCACTTTGTGAAATAATCAATCGCCACTAGGATGAAGCGATGCCCATTGGATGCCGTAGGTTTAATCTCGCCGATCATGTCTATGCCCCACATTGCAAACGGCCAAGGCGCAGTCAGAACATTCAGGGGAACTGGAGGAACACGCACCTTGTCTGCATAGATCTGGCACTTGTGGCATGTCCTGGAATGTTCATAGCAGTCAGCTTCCATTGTAGACCAGTAGTACCCTTCCCGAAGGATCTTCTTAGCCATAGTGTGCCCACTGGAATGTGTACCAAAGGTCCCTTCATGTAGCTCTTCCATGATTCTTTCTGCTTCAGTTTTATCCACACAATGCAGTAAGGTTGAATCATGGTTTCGCTTATATAAGATGCCGTTGCTAAGGAAGAACTTGGATGCGAACCTTCTCAGGAACTTCCTGTCATTGATAGAGGCACCTTCAGGGTACTCCTGAGTTTCCAGATATCTCTTCACCTCATGGTACCAAGGCTTCTCAGTCACCAATTCAGTCTCGAGATCGCAACAGTATGCAGGTTCGTCCAGTTTCCAGATGATGATCCGGGGAGCCTCATTATCCCATTTGACCTTGAACATAGAAGACATTGTAGCTAACGCGTCCGCCAGCTGATTCTCTTCTCTTGGAAAGTGTTCAAAGGTTATCTCTGTGAAGTGGGGGATCAGGGTCAACACACATTCTCTGTAAGGGATAAGATTCGGATGTTTCGTATCCCACTCTCCTTTGGTATGATTGATCACAAGAGAGGAATCTCCGAAGACACTCAGAAACTTAATCCTTAGGTCGATCGCAGCTTGAAGACCTATGATGCACGCCTCATACTCTGCCATGTTGTTGGTACAGTTGAAACATAGCCGGGCAGTGAGTGGAGTATGAGTACCTTGTGGAGATATGATTATGGCGCCGATACCATTTCCCAAAGCATTGGAGGCTCCGTCAAAGTGCATAGACCATCGGGATCCTGGTTCAGGTCCTTCATCCGGTCCAGGTACTTCACAATCAGTCACAATCATGATGCTTTCATCCGGAAACTCAAAGTTCATGGACTGATAGTCATCTACAGCTTGATGTGCAAGTGGTCTTCCAATACACTTCCCTTGATGGCTTTCTGGGTTGTGTACTGAATGTCGTATTCCGTCAAGATCATTTGCCATCTTGCAATTCTCCCAGACAGAGCAGGCTTTTCGAATATGTACTTTATAGGATCCATCTTTGAGATCAATAAGGTAGTGTGAGTCAGCATATACTGTCTCAGCCGGCGAGCAGCCCATACCAAAGCGCAGCAAGTTTTCTCAAGCAGTGAGTATCGGGTCTCACATTCGGTAAACTTTTTGCTAAGGTAATAAATGGCATGCTCTTTTCGGCCAGACTCGTCATGCTGCCCCAGCACACACCCCATTGAATTGTCAAGCACTGTCAGGTATAATATCAGAGGTCTTCCTTCAACCGGTGGCATAAGGATAGGTGGTTCTTGGAGATACTCTTTGATTTTGTCAAAAGCAGCCTGACATTCATCGTTCCAACGTACTACCTGATCTTTCTTCAGCAGCTTGAAGATTGGCTCACAGGTAGCAGTCAGGTGAGAGATGAATCGAGCAATGTAATTCAGGCGTCCTAAAAAGCCTCTGACTTCCTTCTCTGTACTGGGAACTGGCATCTCTTGAATAGCTTTGACCTTAGCAGGGTCCACTTGAATACCCTTATCACTGACCACGAAGCCTAGCAACTTTCCCGATCTTACCCCGAAGGTGCACTTGTTCGGGTTTAATCTCAGCTTGTACAGTTTCAACCAGTCAAATAACTTCTGCAGATGATCTAGGTGTTCTTCCTCAGTCTGGGACCTAGCGATCATGTCGTCCACATACACTTCTATCTCATGATGGATCATGTCATGAAATAGAGCAACCATGGCCCGTTGGTAGGTTTCCCCAGCGTTCTTCAACCCGAATGGCATGACCTTGTAACAGAAGGTGCCCCACTGAGTAACAAAGGTAGTCTTCTCCATGTCTTCAGGTGCCATCTTGATCTGATTGTAACCTGAAAAGCCATCCATGAAAGAGAACACTTTATGCTGAGCTGTATTGTCAACAAGGACATCAATGTGAGGTAGGGGGAAGTCATCCTTGGGGCTGGCCCTGTTCAGATCCCTGTAGTCGACACACATTCTGACCTTACCGTCTTTCTTAGGTACCGGCACCACATTAGCAACCCACTGAGGGTAAGAAGTCACTGCAAGGAACCCAGCGTCGAACTGTTTCATAACCTCGGCTTTGATCTTCTCGGACATCTCTGGACGCATACGGCGGACCTTTTGCTTAACTGGAGGACAGTCTTCCTTAGTTGGCAAGTGATGGACCACAATATCGGTATCCAACCCGGGCATGTCTTCGTAGGACCAGGCAAAGATCTCCATATAATCATGCAGCATCTGAGTCAACCGTTGCTTCACGCTAAGCTCTAGGTTGGCACCAATTTTTACCTCTTTCTTGTCTGCCTCAGTACCTAAGTTTATTGTTTCCACTGGCTCTTCATGGGGTTGAATTGCCCTCTCTTCCTGAAGCAACAGTCTTGCAAGCTCACCAGGCACTTCGCAATCCTCTTCACCTTCGTCTTCGGCTAAGTTGATCGGATTTTCGAAGTCATAATTGGCAGTAGCAGAGTTGTTATCAGTGAGATCCAGAGTGGATTGAAACCTGTATGAGTGAGTGTGTGTGTAAATACAGTTGTTTTGAAATATGTATAAAGGAAGGAAAGACAGAAAAGGAGCATAAAATTTGCAATGCGAGAAAACGTCCAAGATTTTCATTCATGATATATGAAATGACAATTTATATGCCCTCACAAATGAAACCACGGTGCCTCGGGTAAGACACCGGGTCATAGAGTTTATTTATTGTTTATTACAGATACCAAAAACATAGGAATTCATTACTTAGTAACAAGAGAAACAGATAGATTGTCCTTTGCACTCCAATTGTTAAGTCCACTGTCGGTTGCAGGGTAAATCCAACTATCAAACTCAGCTTCGTCCACTTCGTCCTCGTCCCCAATAGCATTCACTCCATGAGCAGGTAGGGGAGCTGTCACTACATTAGGCTTCTCAGATGCCTCAAACTGTACCTCCTTGGCGTCAATAAGATCCTGCAGCTTGCTCCTTAATGCCCAGCAGTCGTCTGTAGAATGCCCCGGGCTATCTGAATGGTAAGCACAACGAGCATTCGGGTTGTACTTAGGAGATGCGGTATTTGGGAACTTCGGCGCCTCTCTGACAGTCACTAAATTGGTGGATAGCAACTGTGGCAGGATCTGCGATAGGGTCATGCTCAACCGGGTAAACTCTCTCCGGGGTCTTTCAGCCCTTTGAGGATTGGTCGGCCGAGGAGCGGCAGCAGGCTTAGCAATCATTACCGCACTGACAGATTGGCGGCGCTCAGGTCTCTCTGATCTCTTGGAACCATACACGGCACTAGCCTCCTTCTTGAAGGGTTTCTTCTCAGAACTAGACGATGCACCCTTCGGAATTTTTCCAGACTTTAACCCAGCTTCAATTCTCTCTCCAGTCAGAATCAAATCAGTGAACCCTGCAGACGAATTCCCAATGAGATGGTTGAAAAATGGCCCAGATAGGGTCCCCAAGAACATGTCTACCAATTCTCGACCAGTCAATGGAGGCTGCACCCTGCCGGCCAGGTCTCTCCACTTCTGAGCGTACTCCTTAAAACCTTCACTTGAACCTAACGACATACCCTGGAGTTGGGTACGTGTAGGGGCAAGGTCGGCATTATATTGATACTGCTTATAGAAAGCAGTAGCCAACTCCTCCCAGTTACGAACCTTGGTCCCATCCAGCTGATAGAACCATTCGAGATGAGTCCCTGAAAGACTCTCCTGGAAGAAGTGGATCCACAAATTCTTATCCGCAGAGTACGGTTGAATTTTCCGAACATAGGACCTGAGATGTAGCTTGGGACAAGACGCCCCGTCATATTTAGAAAAGGATGGTGCTTTGAACTTATGAGGAATAATCACACCAGTTGACAAACCCAGATCTCCGAAATCCAGCCCAGGTACCTGTTGTATTTCCATAGCATTCAACCTATCCTCCAGCTGCTTGTATCTGTCTTCTGCAGGAGGGTACTGCTCTTCATCAAAATCAGTCTCGTTGTCGGAGACTACCGGACTAGGGACCCTTGCTTCTGCCTGAGGAGTACTCTTGCCAACAGAAGAACCAGCCTCTTCCTGCTGCAGAGCATTGCCAAACCTTCGGCCCGAGTTGAACAGAACAGTTCTTCTCTTCTTCTTCTTCTCCTTCTTCAGGAGCATAGCCTTCAGCTCCTCTTGGCCTTGAGCCAAACCCTTGATTAATTCCTGAAACTGCGCATTCTGCGCCTGAAGAGCCTTGATGGATGTCTCAGTTGATGATGAGTCGGGATTCATGATGCTGAAATAAACAGCGAAGAACTGTAAGCAACCTGAAAAGAGGAAAAACCTGCTATGCACATGATGTATGAAATGCGTATGAATTATGTTTTCAAAGACAACCGGGAATCAACTTTGTAAACAAAAAGGAACACACTTCATTAGATTTAACTTTGCAACTGAAATTATTCAACAAGTTGCCCTTAGGCGTTACATGAAGGGAAATACTGAAAAGGAAATAAAACTGTAAAAGCACATCCGGAGCTCCTTATTGATCCCATGGTCTCCTCTTCTCAGTACGGATGTAGGCATTCAGAGCTCTCTCATTCTCCAACTGTTTTGTCAGCTTCTGGATCTTTGATTCCTGCTCGTTGAACTTTTCCCGGTAAGAATCCCGCTCTTCTCGTAGTTGCGACCAAGATCTCTTCAATGTCTCATAATCAGTAGGTATCTGAGGAGGAAGGACAGTTGGAGGAACCCCATCTTTGTCAGGAGACTCAAGAATGATAGGTCTGACGGCTTCATATGGCATACCTAACTTCTGAGCACGGATGCGAACCCATTTGTAGTAGGCTTCCATAGGTAGAGAAGTCTTGGGCCCTAACTCTTGTGGGTCAGCTTTATGAACCTTGTCCCAAGCCTTGATGAACCTACGACGCAGCTCGTCACTATCCACCTGAAATTCAAAACTGATGTGAGGCACTAACATCTCATGGGGGCCTGCTCTTCTTGCTCTTCCAAACTGACGGAGTGCTAGACATGGATTGTAAGAGATCCCTCCTTGGGTACCAATCAGAGGAACATTAGGGTATTCCCCGCATCGATCAATAATAGCTATCTCATCCAAACCTCTGCAAGTCCAAATGATGTCTTTATCGATGAGAGACATTAACCTATGAGCCCAACCTCTTCCTTCTTGATTCTTCAGTACGAACTTAGGGAGGTGCGAAATAAACCACCTCACCAACAAAGGGATACAACACCATAGGGTTCCTCGTCTTCGGGTGGTACGGGCATGAAGTTGTTGCAAGATGTCACCCAAGAGAGTGGGCACAGGATTCTGAGACATAAAGATCCTTATGGCAGTGACATTGATGAAGTTGTCAGGATTAGGAAACATGACTAACCCATAGATTAGGAGAGCCAAGATGTCTTCATATGCCCTAAAGTCCAGGTCGTTCCAGAAACTGTTAGCTTTACCAATCAGAAACTTGGCCAAGAAACCCTTAACTCCGCTTCTAGTCACCCAGTTGTCTGTTACCTCTTGATGGGACAAAGGAAGAGCTGCAGCAACATCCTCAAGCCTGAGGGTCTTTTCCCAACCAGTAAAGGGAGTCTGATCCAAGATAGGGATACCAAGCAAATCAGAGAACTCTTCCAGGGTAGGGACCAGCTGGAAGTCTTGAAAGGTGAAGCACTGGTACAGAGGGTCATAGAACTGGGTCAGAACACTCATCAACTGTTGATCCCGCTTTGAAGTGACTAAACTGAGAAGAGAACCATGTCTCTGGATGAAGGAAGTGGTATTTGGAATTCTGCTAACCAACTCATCAAGCAACTCAGGTGAACGAACAAAGTTGAACCGGATAGTATTCCTTCGCACAGGCATCATGATGTCCTACAAAACAGAGCAAAGGTGAAACCCTCTTGTCTTTGAAATGGTCAGTCCTTATGCAGGATGCATGCAATGCTCATGATGCTATGATGTTATGATAAAGCACACCACATATAGATACAAAGGCAAACATGGTAAGGCACACAAGTCACACAAGGCAAGCCCCTAAAGTTTAGGCCAGCATGAGGTCTAGGTACTACCCTCTTTCAGTTTGTTGGTTCATACCTGTCCTAATCAAAAGTAACCGGGTTTTTAGAGGATCCCAATATCATTGACTACCCTCAATCGGTCATAACTCCAGCATCGCAATCTTTTCTTGCGGCCAGAACCATCACGAGAGTTTAGCCTCAATGGACGTAGCATACTGCTACAATTCTAAAGGCCAAGTTGTGTCAATTAAGGTTCTAAGGTTGTTGATGCTTAATGACTCCTTAGAAGACCCATATTCTCCTCGTTGCGACACAAGGGATATCGGTACAGACCAAGGTGCCACACCAATGTAGCCATTGCTTCACCTGTGTCGGTCTACGCCGGACAGGTCTCTCACAGCTTATGCTACCTAAACAGGGTATCCCCAGATCCGGGTTAGGATCTATGTAACTCCGATGCAACCCACGATAGTAAAGCAAGCAAATCAATACAATTGAAAACACAGTTATGAACTAGCCCTAAGGTACACCTCACTTTATAAGTATCCCCAGCAGAGTCGCCAGTTCTGTGATCGGTGGATCTGGAACTGACTGTTTAACGCTGGTTCGCGAAATGTCGCGGAAGCAAGAGTCGCCACCGTCTTTTATTTTCTCCAAATGGAAAGGACAAAAGCACAGAAAAATTCCTTAAAGAGATTGCTCTCGGTTCGGGAGGTAGGTTATAGAAAGGGAAGGTGTTAGCACCCTTTCTATCCATGGTTATCCATGGGCTCTTAGATACTTGCTCATTTGTGTTTTCAAAATTGGTTTGTTTGCTTTTCAACTGTGAGTGGGTTTGAAAAAGTTTCTTTGAAAATTTCAGTTCGACTCTTGTATCAGTCCTCAAGAGTGTTTGAAAAGTTGCTTTCGAAAGCTTTTTGAAAAGTGTCGGTGTGAAAAGTATTTTTTTGATTTGTTTTGAAATTAGAGCAAGTATCTAGAGTCGTCTACCTACCCTAAGGAATTCGTCTGCGTAGATGTCCTTCAAAGTAGTGCCATCCCACCATTGAGAGGTAGGTAGCACCACCGTTAGAGATGTTCGGGTCAATTCGAGTTTAGGGACATGGCGATCACCAGAGCAATGGGAAGACACCTTAGAAGCTACCCTCATGCCAGGTTCCCGGATCATGAGGACTTACTAAGACATCCTCTACTCGACGATCACCTTTCGAGGCAAGGCAACAGTGAGGCGTACCCTAGGGGTGGTGTGTGCGATTGGTGTGTCGTTTTCAAGTATTTTTATCTTTTGTCATGTTATTGGTGTTCTACGCTTGTTTTTATTTTTGTCCATACATTCTTTCATGCCATTATTTACAGTTAAAAATATTGCGGGAAAGTAAAAATTCTAAGCTATTACAAAAGGCACGGGTCCACATCGCCAAAGTTAAACCGGGACCCGATTTGACGGAAAAATAAAGAAAGTAAAAGAAAAGTGCGAGAAATTA
The DNA here is from genome assembly GCA_948472305.1 of Vicia faba. NCBI lineage: Eukaryota > Viridiplantae > Streptophyta > Magnoliopsida > Fabales > Fabaceae > Vicia > Vicia faba. The sequence goes on from OX451736.1 coordinate 357,798,053, forward strand.
TTTAAGTTACATGGCCTTGGGAGAGATACATAAATATTATAAAGAAATAAAATAAATATGCGAATAAGAATTAAATCGGAACGAGGGCGTTGGACCCTTTTTGCAAAATTAAACTAATGAGGAATTAATTAAAATTAAAAGAAAGAACTTGTTTTTTGGTATTTTTTAGTATTTTAGGATTTAATATGAAAAAAAAGAATTAATTAAAATAAATACTAACCCTAATTCTAATGGCTCTTAATTTATTAAGAAAACATTGAATTTTAACCTAAATTAACCCTAATTTTTATATACAAATTTAATTATAAAAATAAATATTTAATTATTTAACTATTTATGAAAGAAAAGTAAAAAGGATGAAAAATTATTAATTAAACCCTAATTCTATGTTTTTTAGATTTTTATTAAAAGAATTAAAATTACAACCTAATTTAAAACTAAATAATTATATACAATTTTATTTATTAAAACAAAACTATTTATTATATTTTCCTCTTTTCTGATTTTTTATGGGGTTTTTTTATATTTTCGAAAATAATAAAATTAATTAATAAAACAATAATTAAAAAGAAAAATAGAAAATAAAAAAAACATAAAGAAAGTAGGAAGAATTTGCAAACCCAGGGGGTTCAGACCCCAAATTAGAAGGTATCTTATAGCAATCCAGGTCCACTTATCAATTGACCCTTTTGACTTTTCCAGGCAGTGTGCTGGCTTGTTGACTTATGCTTATGGTGTTCCTCCAATCTGCACCGTTGATTGCTCTAAACGTACGCGTGGCTGGCTTGATGAGGAGGTGTATCATGGTCTTCAGTAAGTGAAACTGCATGTGAAGACTAATTGAAAAATAATATTGAGAATACTGAAGACCTGGGGCTCGAACCCAGGTCATATACTTTACCAACCCTTATGCTTGCCAGTGGAGCCAGATGCGCGTGTTGTATATTAAATAAACTAAGAATAATATAATAAGAAGACAATGGTTAGTGGGAATCAGCGCGCGAAATTTAAACTAGCCTATCACATCTTGCCACGAGTTCATCTTCTTCGTTGGATTTCCTGAAACAAATTAACAAACATTTAACGGGGGTTTTAAACCCCCTCAAAATATGCTGATTTCAATAATAGTGATTAGGCCATGTGGCCTCAGAAATTTGGCGCGATGGTCTCAATCTTTTCGTCCCAACCTGCTGATTTTGTTCATGGCATTGTTATATCTCAATTTTATAGGAATGGAAAACGCCCAATTTAAAAACCTTAGAACCCTAGGTATCTCTAATGGCGAATCCTCATATAGGGCATGAAACTTCAATCAAACTGTGCAGTCAGCTTCAGAACAAAGTAATTAGTGCAAATCCATGAATAAAATGCAACGATATGGTCTCAATAATAGAATGCGATTATGCAAGAAAAGTGATTCAGTTCACCCTCGAATTACCAATTCTTTGCGTATGGGATTGAGTTTTTGATTGGAATCGCTTCCTAACAACCCTGGCAAGCTAATGGAACAAGTTTGGAGGCTTGAATCAACCTGCAAGTGAGTTTTCAGAATTGAGATTTTTTAACAAAAAGTGTGAGTTTGTGCAAGGGTTTTCTGAGCAGCTGCGTGGTCTTTTTGATTAGGTTTTCATTCAGGCTTATGTAATGAATCAATTAGGTCAAGAAAATTGATCAAGATCTTTTGTATTCATGGCTTTGAGGATTTGATTTTCAAGCATTGTTTTTTTCAATATTTTCCATGCATTTTTGTACCAATTATGATCCAATCAAATTGATTCTTTCCAATCTTAACCATGCACGAAATATTGAAGGCATATCATGTATAAAAAGATTTGAAATAGTAGGTTAAATATTTTTCATATATTTAATTGATTTAAATGAATTATTAATAATAAAAATTCAAATAAATAAATAAAAAATGAATAAAAACTTCCCTTTGGGCCAAGTGGTCGTGCACATGCCATGGATGATGAATTATGGAAGAAAAATGGGCCCATTAGCAATTTTAGGTCATTTGAATCAATGTTGACTTTTCAAAATATCCAAACATTTCCCAACTTCCACAAGGCATAACTTGCTCAATTTTTAAGATTTTATCATGTTCTTGGACATTTTGGAAAGGTCTTTGAGTCCTCTAACCAATTTCTTTGGTCCCATGTCATTTTGATTTACCAATATCAAGTTATGGCCTTTGACCTAAAGTCCCTTTTTGTTGACTTTTGAAAATGACCTATAATGTTGAAATTGATAACTTTTTGTGAGAGCATTTCTTGGACTTGAAGTATGAAGATGAGTTGTAGGAAATGTCTTTCTCTTCAAAATGAGCTTTGGATGGAATTTTTCTGATAATCCATGTGAAAGTTATGCCCTGGTCAATTTACAGTTGACTTTTTCAACTGTCCAAATAAGGAAACTTTTGCATCTTGATGATTTTTGAGCCAAATTTTGAGAATCATGATCAAGCATTGATCAAATGATGTTTGTGACTTCAAAATGAGATGTTGACCAAAAAATTGAACTTTTGACTGTCAAATGACCATTTTGCCCCTACAGTTGGCTGTAGTGCAATTAGGGTTTTTGATTGTGCAATCTTGTGCTGAAAGTCTTGAAACTTGATATGAGGATGCTTGACCATATTTGTAGGCATGTGAGACTTGATTGGACCTTTGGAAACTTCATTTTCTTGATCAGAACACAAACCCTAATTTTGACTATTTAGGAGACCCTTGAACTGTGCAACCCTTGGGGAATTTTGAAGCATGATTTGGCAAATCTTGGAGAATATGGGAGGGCAAATTTTGGGGTACAACAGTGGGATGCCCCAGTTTTGTAAGTCTCCTTCATAGGTTTTGACTTATTGGGTTTTTATTTTTGAGGTATAACGACTGCCTATCCTTATGATTATTCGGAATCATCACTGTCTTCTTTTTTTGTAAGGACCTCTTTGGTGCTATTTGTTATGCACTTGGATCAACTGAGAGACTACCCTGCCCCAGGTTATGATTAAGGGTTTTAAATTTCGAAAAGAAAAACTCCTACTTCTTTGGCTCAGAGGTGTTGACGAGGGATTATCTTCCTTATAACTCCAGTGTTTAGGGATTGAAACAATGCATGTACCTCATCAGCGGGGTCTGTTCAAAAGCATACTGTAAATGTCATGATATCATTTTCGTCATCCTCCCTCAAGAGGCTTAGAATTATTAATCGAGCGTTGATCATCAGAAAAAATATGAAAATAATTTGCATATAGTGAATACGAATATATTGCTTCAAAACAGACATATGCGATGCATTAATGAAATAACAACGTTTAACATGAATAAATGTTTGAACAATCAAAAGAAAATTACAACTTGAAAAATTCTAATGAACAAAAGTCTTCTAGTCTCAGGACCTGTTACTTCAACTGATGGATCTTGTAGGGATGGCAGAAGACCTCAGCTTGACCCACTTGGGTGAAATCCACTACTCCTTCATTAATCAGATCCTGGACCTTGTTCTTCAGAGCTCAGCAGTCGGCAGTGTCGTGTCCAGGACTATCAGAGAGATATGCACACCTTTTGTTGGGATGATAGTTAGGAGCAGAGATGTTGGGGTTCTGGGGAGGAGCCCTTAATGTAATCAGATTCAACCTCAGCAGGTGTTGCAGAGCTTGAAACAAAGGCATGTTGATCTGGGTGAACTGCCTCTTGGACCTGCTTGGCCTACTCAGATCAACCTGTTGCTCTGGGCGAGGTTGTAGTTGGACCTGTGAGGTAGTAGAAATTTGGAGAGTTCTATTCTTCACCATGTCAGGTTCTTGTCCTCTTGGAAACTGATCAAAGACCTGGTCTCTGACTTGGGCAGGTTGCTTCATATGGTGTCTCTCTTGGTGGAGCTGACTGATTATGGTCCTCAACTCTTCTTGCTCCTGAGCTAGACCTTGGATGAGAGCCCTTTGCCCCAACATCTGGGTTTTCAATGTATCTACTTCAGCTTGTAGACGTTTCAGTTGTCCGTCCTTGTCATCTTCAGCACTGTTCCTGGCTAAAGTCCCCATGAGGAGTGTCCTTAACTCTTCCTACCCCTTGGATAGGCTTAGGAAGATCTCCTTGAACTGAGTCTCTTGAGCATGAAGACCCTGGTTATCTTGTTGGGAAGCCATTGCTGAAATAAACAGTGTAGATGGTAAGTGACCTGTAAAGAAAGGTACTTGTAATGCAATGATGTCTATATATGCATGCAATGTTTTCAAGGACCTCGCGGGGTAAACAAGAAAAATTATTAGAATCTGGTAACTGGTGGCTTGATTGAAGGCACTTCATGTTGTTGAGAGTCCTTCTTCAAGGGTCAAAAGCTCACCATATCCAGTGGGTCATAGCCCCTGACAACTTTGGCTCGGGGAACTTTCCTCAAGTGTCAAAGCTCACCATATCAAGTGGGTCATAGCCCCTGACAACCTTGTCTAGAGGAAAATAAGTCCTCTTTGCCCCTTACTGGGATAGTTGATTCATCATGACCTGCGTCACAAGCCCTTGAGGTCCTTGAAACGGATTAGTCCTTATGCAGGATGTATGCAATGGTATGATGTTATGCTATGCACGGGGTAACGTAGGTAAACCCTGTTATGAGTCCCAATTAAGGACTGTAAACAAAACCTGCAAGAAACTCAGTAACCCTGTTATGAGTCCCAATTAAGGACTATAAACAAAACCTGCAAGAAAACTCAGTAAACCCTGTTATGAGTCTCAATTAGGGACTATAAACAAAACCTGCAAGAAATTTCAGTAAACCCTGTTATGAGTCTCAATTAGGGATTATAAACAAGACCTGCAAGAAAACTCAATAAACCCTGTTATGAGTCTCAATTAGGGACTATAAACCAAACCTGCAAGAAAACTCAAGTGTCAGATAACAAGTAGTCAAGTTGGAAGGCACACAAGTCACACAAGAGAAACCCTTAGAGTTTAGGCCAGCATGGGGTCTGGGTATTACCCTCTTGAAGTTGGTGGGCTCAACCTGTCCTATTAGAAGTAACCGGGTTCTAAGGGTCCCAATATCACTGGATTGCTTTCATTGTTCATCGTTTCGATTTAGCCACTGAACTGGCGACCGAAATATTCCAGGAAAGCAACCCTCAATTGGGTGTAGTATCGAGTATCAACCAACCTCGGACTGCACCAAATTCAGTTATCTCACTACCCTAAAGAGGCCAAGATAGTTCAATTAAGGTTCCTAAGGTCGGTTGATGCTTAATGACACTACGCGGAGGCCCCGTACTCTCCTTGACTGAACTCAAGGGTTACCGGTACACACCAAAGTGCCACATCAATGTAGCAAACTGTTTCAACCATGTCGGTATACCCCGCACAGTTCCCTCACAGCCTTGTTGCTACTTTCTAAGAAGGTATCCCCAGATCCGGGTTAGGATCTATAGAACTCCCAAGACAGTCCCACAATTTAAAGCAAACAAGTCAAAGCAATTGAAAACACAGTGATCTTAGTCCTAAGGTACACCTCACTTTAAAAGATCCCCAGCAGAGTCGCCAGTTCTGTGATCGGTGGATCTGGAACTAACTGTTTAACGCTGGTTCGCGAAATGTCGCGGTAAGCAAGAGTCGCCACCGTCTTTTATTTTCTCCAACATGGAAAGGACAAAAGCACAGAAAAATTCCTTATTGAGATTTGTTTCTCGGTTCGGGAGGTAGATTTATAGAAAGGGAAGGTGTTAGCACCCTTTCTATCCATGGTTATCCATGGGCTCTTAGATACTTGCTCATTTGTGTTTTCAAAATGTTTGTTTGCTTTTCAAGGTGAGTGGGTTTGAAAAAGTTCCGTTTAAAATTTCAGATCGACTCTTGTATCAGTCCTCAAGAGTGTTTGAAAAGTTGTTTTTGAAAGCTTTTTGCAAAGTGTCGGTGTGAAAAGAAGTTTTTGATTTGTTTTGAATTAGAGCAAGTATCTACGAGTCATCTACCTACCCTAAGGAATTAGTTTGTGTAAATGTCCTTAAGGTAGTGCCATCCCACCATTGAGAGGTAGGTAGCACCACCGTTGGAGGTGTTCAGGTCAATTCGAGGGTTAGGGACAGTGTGGTCACCGAGCAATAGTAAGATACCTTAGAAGCTACCCTTATGCCATTGGTCTTTTTATTCCGAGGCAACCGTTTCGAGGCAACTTGTTTCGAGGCAACCGTTTCGAGGCAACTAGATCAATGGAACATAAGGACTCACTAAGACGTCCTGTACTCGACGACCACGTTTCGAGGGGAAAGGCAACAGTGTGATCACCAGAGCAACAGTAGGACACCTTATAAGCTACCCTTATGCCATGTTCATGGACATAAGGACTTACTAAGACGTGCTGTACTCGACGACCACGTTTCGAGGGGCAAGGCAACAGTGAGGCGTACCCTAAGAGTGGTGTGTGAATTGTGTGTCATTTTCAGTTATTATTTGTCTTGTCATGTATTGGGTGAGATACGCTTTGATTTTATTTGGGCATTCATTCTTTCATGCAAGTTTAGCAGTTAAAAGGGTGCGGAAAATAAAAATGCGGAAAATAAAGGTCCTACGCTATTACAAGGCGCGGGTCTACATCGCCAAATTAAACCAAGACCCGATTTGAATAAAAGTGCGGAAAGTAAATGTCCTAATTATCTATTACAAGGCTTTGGGGCAAATACATTATATCCACAAAAGAAATAAAAATAAATACAAAAAGAAATAAGAATCGAGAGTGCAAGGGCGTTGGACCCTTTAAAGAAATTAAATAGAAATTATAAATTAATTAATGATTAAATAAAGAAAAGAGATTATTTTTATGTTTTTTTGGTATTTTATGAAATAAAGAAAGTTAATTGAAATTAGAAATTAAAATAAAAGCCTAGTTCTAAATTTGTTTTTAATTAAAAAAATGTTTAAGTTTTAACCTAATTTATCCTAATTAATTAAATGCCATATTTATTTACAAAATTAATTAATAATAATAATAAGGAGAAAATTTTATTTATTGAGAAAAGAATAAAGATACTAATAACCTAATTTTTATGTTTTTTTTTATAATTATTTTAGAAAAAGACATTAAAGTTAAAAACCTAAATTTAAACTAATTGTTTTATTGGAATTTATTTACAAAAACTATTTAAAGAATAAAAAAAAATTAAATAAAACATATTTTTATTTTTTAATGTTTTCTGATTTTTTTGGTTTTGTGTTATTATTAAGATTAATTTTGGTGAATTAAATAAAACAAAAGAAAAACAATTAAAATAAAAAGAAGAAAAGAAAAATGGAAAAATGAAAGGTGATGCAAACCATGGGGGTGTTGACCCAATTTAGGAGGGAGCACGAAGTCGCGGCAGAAGCAGATCTGGAAGCGGCGGTTGAGTCCGCGGTTGCGCGGCGGAACTGCGATTTGGACGCTTCTCGTTCTTCTCTTTCTGATTCAGAGAGCCAAATTTCAGTCCTGATCTTCACAAAGAATTTTATGGATAAAGTTCAAACAATCAAAAAGAAAATTAAATAGAATAAATGAAATTGAAAATGTTAGAATTTTGTGTTGCTTTATCATGACTCAATGATGTTGTTGTGGTGCTGTCAAGAGGATGATGATTTGTGGTTGCATCAGTTTTGAGCTTGTGTCAACGGTATGAACATGAGCTTGTGTAAGGTTTCTGTTTTGGTTGATGAGATTTTTGTTAAAGTTGGTTCATGGGAAATTGCACGTGAAAAGTGAATTTACAGTGCAACAAGAAGAAAAGTGGGGGTTTCCATCGAGTGGCCTCCGTACAGGATTTTGTATAAGAGAATATGAGGTTTTTTTTGTGGAATTTTTTTGTTTTTTCGTTTTAGAGAGTTCTCTAGGTTGTGTTCTCTTTTTTTTTATCACTTGCATATGCATTATGTAATGTATTTCAATTGGAATTAAGGGCCTTGAAGCCTTGCATTCATACATAAGATTTTGCCATAAACCTCCATTAACAAACTTTCCATCTTTGTACCAATTTTGAATTCTTGCTTGATTAGGCCTTGAAACAAATTTGGGATGTTGTATAATGATGATTCAAAGCTAATCAAGACCAAATATGCCCCTTAATTAACCTTCTTGATTTTTATTTGATTTTAAAGGATTTAAAATGAATTAAATCCAATAAAATCAAATAAAAATGAAAAAATTAATTTTAAAATTTTAAATAAAATGTGGGACACGTGGGAAGCATGGCCAAGCTGATTCAAATAGAAAAAGTGGGCCCCTTTTGTCAAAAATGAAATTTCAAGGATAAATGATTTTGGCCATTTCACAAAAATTTCCCAACTTCTCCAATGCATATCTTGCTCAATTTTGAAGTTATGAACATGTTCTTGGACATTTTGGAAAGGTCTTGAAGTCCTCTAACCAATGTCTTTGGTACCATGTCATTTTGATTTACCAATCTCAAGTTATGGTCTTTGACTTAAAGTGCCTTTTTGTTGACTTTTGAAAATGACCTATAATGTTGAAATTGATAACTTTTTGTGAGAGCATTTCTTGGACTTGGAATGTGAAGATGAATTGTAGGAAATGTCTTCCCCTTAAAGATGAGCATTGGATGGAATTTTTCTGATGAACCATGAAAAAGTTATGCCTTGGTCAAGTTACAATTGACTTTTCAACTGTCCAAAAATAGAAACTTTTGCATCTTGAGACTTTTTCAGCCATACTTTGAGAATCATGATCAAGCATTGATCAAATGATGTTTGTGGCTTCAAAATAAGATGTTGACCAAAAATTTTGACTTTTGACTGCCAAATGACCATTTTGCCCCTATAGTTGACTGTTGAGCAATTAGGTTTTTTGACTGTGCAACTTGACCTTGTGAGCCTTGAAACTTGACATGTTGGTGCTTGACAATGTGTATGAGCATGGGACTTGATTGAGCCCTTGAAAACCTCAACTTCCTTGCAGGAGCCAAAAACCCTAGTTTGACTGGCTTAGGAGGATGGTTGACTGGGTAGCCCTTGAGTAGACTTTGAACCATTTGAGGTGATGCTTGTCAAAACTTTGAAGATTATGGGAGGGAAAATTTTGGGGTACAACACTAGTGATTGTAATTTGGTTGATATACGGCATGAAGGTCATCAGTTTATGTGGTTGAAAAGTAGAGGTACTGAGCATGTGCTTGAGGAACGTTTAGGTCGAGCTTTAGTTACTCCGATTGGTTAAACCTGTTTCTGAATGCCAAGCTCTTGAATCTCATTGTGACACATTCAGATTATAGTCCACTACTGCTAGATTGTGAACCTGCTCTATAGGTGAACCGCCAGTTTACTTTCAGATTTGAGAATAAGTGACTTCTAGAGGATGGAATCAAAGAATATGTGCAAGACGGTTGGAAATACAGGGAAACTGTCGATGTAGAGACTCATATTGCTTCTTGTGCTGATAATTTGACTAATTGGAATAGACAGCACGAAAGGAAGGAGAAAGCGGATTTTGTGAGGTGTAGGGGTTTCCATAATCATTTCAAAACTTCTACGTTTTTCTAAGTGCAAAACCAATATAACAAGTTGCTTACTCGAGAAGATACGTATTGGCGTCAACGGACTAAGATGCATTGGCTTTAAAATAGCGATCTCAATACCATGTTCGCCCACCAAGGAGGGCTGTACTGAAGTCAACGATCATCAAGGCCTACGAGGTGTAACGAAAGCTTATTTCAAAGGTCTCTTGACAGCTACAGTGACTAGTTATGAGCATGTTCCGTGCCATGTCCAAGTTGCGGTATCCGAAGTAGACAATAACAAGTTACTGTTAGAGTTTACAATGGAGGAATTTCACTCGGAATTAAAGGAGATGCACCCAGATAAATATGAGTCCGGATGGCTTCAACGCGGTGTTTTATCAAAAAAATTGGGATATTTGTTGTGATGATATTTTTTTCGGCAGCCAAATTGTGGTTGGAACGAGGTTTTTTCCCAGATTCTGTAATCGATACTAATATTTTCTTGATACCTAAATGTTCGCAGCCTAACAAAATGAAATTTTTTCTCCCTATTTCATTATGTATCGTGGTATATAAAGTGGTTTCAAAAGTTCTAGCTAATCGTATGAAGTTTGTTTTGGAGAAATGTGTGTCGGAGGAACAATTAACATTTGTAGAGGGTCGATCTATTTTAAATAATGCTATGATAGCAAGTGAGGTTATTGACGCTCTTAAAAGAAGGACGAAAGGCAAGAAAGCTCATTTGACCCTTAAGATTGATATAAGAAAAACTTATTGTTGTACCCCAAAATTTTCCCTCCCATTTCCTCAACATTTTCTCATCACAAGACCTTTAAAGATCAAGATCCAGTTAGGGTTTCCTCTGCTCAAGACTTCTCCTTGCACTGTGGACTCAAATTAGGGTTTGTGTTTGCCCAAGGATGTTTTGACCTAAAATGCCTAAGATGACTTTCATGCTTCATATTGGACTCCCAAGTTTACCCATACCAAGTTTCAAGTCTTGATTCCAAGTTTTGCCCAGTCAATTGGACAGTTGACCTAGAAATCAACTATATTGGGGAAAAAGTCAACTGTGGCCAATTGACAGTCAAACCTCATGAAAATTGACCCACATCAACATATTGAACTCATATGGACCATTTGATCAAGTTTGGATCACAATTCTCCAAGAAATTTGATCAGATCACCAAAAGGGCAAAATGGTCATTTTTAGGGTTTTGACTGCACAAAGGCAATTTTTGACTGTTTGACCTAGCCAATGGCAAACCAAGTTCACATATGGACTCAAGGACTCAATGAAATGGTCTTGACACATTCATCAAGCTCAAAAGATCCCAAGTACACAAGATTGACAGTTGAATTTCCCAGTCAATTGATCAATTTTGACTGTATACTGAAAAGTCAAACTTTGACTTTTTGGTCAAAATCAAGAGTCAAGATTCATTTTTCATCAAAACATGCCAAATCATGAAACTTGTTCACCAAGAAATCACAAAATGCAAATTAGGGTTTGAAAATGGAATTTTTCATAACTTAGAATTTTTCTAAGTTATGAAAAACCCTAATTTTTTCCCAACTTTGCCCCACCTTTTCACCAAGATCCATTTGGATTCAAACAAAAGTCAAAACATGAAAGTTGTAGCTTGTTGCATAATCTACAACTTTGATTCACAAAGTTTTCTCATTTGAAGCTTGTATCTCAAGTTACAATTTTTTGAATAAGGGCACTAAACCATTTTTAACTTAGTGAAATTTTAACCTATTTTGACAAGGTTTTCTACCCCACTTCAAGGTCACTTTTCATACCCTTCCACTTGGAATTTTAATTTGAATTTCAAAGATGGATTGTAGTACACATTCCAAGCTTTCCAAAATGTCCAAGAACTCATCAAACAACCTCATAACTTGAGGGATTCGAATTTCACAAGTTGGCAAAAATTCACTTTTGTTCTTTATCAAAACATGTTCATAACTTTGCAAATTTGAACTCAGCTTGCTTTATGCTTGATTACAGGTCCTTGAACCATTCCATACTCAATAATTTAATGCATATTCAATGTGTTAGAGTGTTGTTCTTTGAGTGCAAGCATTGTATGCAAGATTAATCCTAAACTAGATAAAGTGAACTTTCCATTTTTGAAAAGATTAACTTTATGTCCAATTGCAAATCAAGAAAGTACATGGAAAATCTGCTTGGCACAAGATTATGTGCATAACACACTGATCAAGAGAGGATTATGCAGCACATTAGGGGGTCCTCTACTGACCTAGAAAGCCAACTTGCTTTTGTTTGCTTCAAGTTCAAGAAAAGTCCATAACTTGGATCATCTCTCATCTCAGCTTAAGCACACAAGAAAGAAGTTATCAAACACATTCCATAGAACATATCCAAGCTTTGGCACGAGTGATTGACCTCCAAAACACCCTCCATCTTAGAATCATCCTCAAACTACAAAAACAGGGTTGCCTCTGCAGTTTGAGTGCCAACTCCCATTTCCCTCGAGCATTCTTACCAAAATCAATCCATATACACTCCCTAGCATATATGCAAGCTAACCATGACCTAAAACCTGACCTGTAATCTCTCTAACAGTTTCCACCATTTTCATTTTTTCCTCTTGCAGTTGAAGTTCCACAGCTCGATACAAGAAGTTTCAAGACAAAGTAAGCACTGAAAAAGCATCCCTGGACCTCAAGGAAGCTTTTCCAATCATTACCTTGCACTAGAAGTTCCTCATTCTCCAGATAGAAGTTCAACTGCACAGGTAAAACTTTGAACTCGTATCTCTCTTATCATGCATCTTTAGTCTTAAGTTTGTGAAGAAACAAGGTTCTACTCATAGCCCTGAACATGTACATATCTTTACATTTCATTTCTTTTGCCTGAGTAGAGAGAATTTGTAGTTTGAAAATGGCAGAAAAACTAGGTTAGGATTTGGGGGAGGAGAAATTCTCCCTCATCTTGGAGAGTTAGGTCAAGTTCCATACATGGTTAGAATCGTCTCTTCATGCTGAACATTTGTTGTGTTATGAGTTTTTGCTGAAAAGCCAGGAATCGAGAGTTGGACATTGAAGAACAGGGGCGCGCGTTTTTTTGAATTTTGTTGCTGGAGGTTGAAGACAGTGTTCTTTGGGCTGGGCCTGTATATCTTTTCTTATTCACACCACTTAATTGCTATTACACCCCCTGAGCCCATTTGCTTTATTTTTATTCTTTTTTGACTTTTTCTTTTTTGATTGACTTTGTTTATTTTTTCTCATGACATTAAAAAAATAAAAATATTTTTTCCATCATTTTTTGAATATATGGCATATTTATTTGATTTATTTCTTTTGTTTGTATATAAATATTATATATACTATTATTAGAATAAATAGAAAAAATAGTGTAAATACATTTTTTATTATTTTTTATTTACCTTCTGAAAATATTCCACATAAAAAATACCTTTTTTTTTATTTATTTTATTAAATATTAAATATTTCGCACATGATGCATATTTAAGAAATTAATATATATATAGATATATGTTTATTAATATATTTAAGCTAAAATATAAAAATACTTGAATTTTTCATTTTATTAATATTTGATACAAAAATACTCTCTTTTTTTTTTCATAATATGCTTCATTTTATTTTATTTTTATAAATAATAAATAAATATTTGTATTAAATTAGATAATAATGCATTTTCTTTAAAATTAGGGTTTTTGCCCTAAATTCAAAATACTCCAAAAAATAATATAATTTTTATTTTCTTTTCTCTTTTACATAAATAATATTTTTTCATACATATACAAAACATTTCTTTTGCATCTTGCATTCTTATTTAATTTTTGTACATTGATTAAATTGCAAATATTCAAAATGATGTAATAATTTAGATTTAAATTCTTGTCAATATCCCCATTTGAACATTTGTACCCCCCTTCCCCTATTTGATTTTGTAATAGCTTAGTAAATTTAATTTCGCACTTTATTGCTTTCTAATGATAACATGTTAGAATTAGGGTTTGTATGCGAAAAAACGATAAAAAAATAGTTATGACCTAATCTCAAGATAAATAAGCAAGAAAATGGACACACAAATCACACTTGCCCCCCCCTAGGGTATTCCACTTGTTTCCTTCAAATAAATGGGCCATATTGTATGTTGAACTTCTTTGGGCAAAGCAAACAATTTGAATGATCATAGTCCCTCGACAAAAACTTTTCAAAACAAACAAAAACAAATGATCAAGTCCCTTAAAGAAAATTGCCCAAAGACATTTAACTCCGTTGCAATTATGGTCTAAACGATGACCCGCGCCTGTCCCTTTCACATCCTAACACAAGATTGTCCACCAAATACAATGGTGGAACAAACTTGTTAAAAGGGTTAAAACATAGCAATAATCTTTTGAGAAATTTAGGAGTAGATAACCTCTTAGTTACTTGAATCAAACTTGCAAAACAAAACACTTGCCTAATTTCAAAATCACACAACACTACACTTTCAAAACAACTTTCAAAAAACAAATGAAAACCTTTTCAAAAGACATACATCTTTGTATACATCCCCACATGGATCATTACAAAGGTTGCCACCACATTGGCATCTTTTCAAAACATTTTCAAAACCCACACACTAAAGCACCATTTAAAACAATTGAAAACAAAAGGCAAGTGATCTAAGCAAGTAACTAAGAGCCCATGGATAACCATGGATAGAAAGGGTGCTAATACCTTCCCTTTCTATAATCTACTCCCCGAACCCAAGAAAACATCTCAAAAGGTTTTTTGCTGTGCTTTTTAACCTTTCCTTAGGATAAAATAAAAAGTCGGTGGCGACTCTTGCTCAACCGAAACATTTGCGAAAACAAACGCAAAACCTCAAGTCAGTTCTCCCACCGTATCACAGAACTGGCGACTCTGCTGGGGAATTACTTTTAAAAGTGGAGTAACCTTAGGGCTTAGATCACCTTTGTTTTCAATTGTTTGCTTTGTTTGCTTTTATATTTGTGGGCTTTGCATCGGAGTTCATAGATCCTAACCCGGATCTGGGATATACCCTTTTTAGGTAGCAAAATCTGTGAGGGACCTGTCTGGCGTAGACCGACATGGGTGAAACAGTGGCTACGTTGGTGTGGCATCTTAGTCTGTACCTATATCCCTTGTGTTGTAACGGGGAGAATATAGGTCTTCTAAGGGGTCATTAAACACCAACCAACCTTAGAACCCTAAATTGACCAACTTGGCTATTAGGACAGTAGCAGTATGCTACACTCATTGAGGCTAAACTCTCGAGATGGTTCTGGCCGCGAGAAAAGATTGCGATGCTGGAGTTATGACCGATTGAGGGTAGCCAATGATTTGAGATCCTCTAGAACCCGGTTACTTTTGATAGGACAGGTTTTAACCAACAAAACCAAAAGAGGGTAATACCTGAAACTCATGCTGGCCTGAAACCTAAGGGTGTCTTGTGTGACTTGTGTGCCTTATTTGCCCATGTGAATACTTGTGGTGTGCTTCATCATAGCATCATGCCATCATACCATTGCATGCATCCTGTATAAAAGGCTAACCCATTTCAAAGACAAAAAGGTTTCATCTTTGCTCTGTTTTGTAGGACATCATGATGCCCGTGCGTAGAAATACTGTCCGGCTCAACTTTGTTCAACCACCAGTTTTACTCAAGGATTTGGTTGGAAGGATTCCAAACACTACCTCCTTCATCAACAGACATGGTTCTCTCCTTGGCTTGGTCACTGCAAAATGGGACCAACAACTGATAAGTGTTCTGACCCAGTTTTATGACCCTCTGTACCACTGTTTCACCTTTCAAGACTTCCAGCTGGTTCCTACCCTGGAAGAATTTTCTTATTTGCTTGGGATCCCTGTCTTGGAACAAACTCCATTCACTGGTTTGGAAAAGACTCCTAGGCCTGAAGAGATTGCTGCAATTCTCCCCTTGACCAAAGAAGAGGTATTGTCCAACTGGGAAACTAGAAATGGGATCAAGGGCTTTTTGGTCAAATTTCTGGTTGGCAAGGCTAATGATTTCTGGAATGACTTGGACTTCAAGGCGTACGAGGATATTCTGGCTCTTTTGATCTATGGTCTGGTTTTGTTTCCCAACCCTGACACTTTTATCAGTATCCATGTCATAAGGATCTTCATGTCTCGGAATCCGGTACCCACTCTTTTGGGTGATATTCTGCAACAGCTCTATGCTCGTACTGCTCGAAAACGGGGAACTCCGTGGTGTTGTGCTCCTTTGCTAGTAAGGTGGTTTATTTCGCACCTTCCTAAGTTCGTGCTGAAGAATGAAGAAGGAAAAGGTTGGGCTCGGAGGTTAATGTCTCTCACTGATAATGACATCACTTGGACTCTCAGAGGTTTGGATGAGGTGGCTGTTATTGACCGTTGCAGAGAATACCCTAATGTCCCGTTGATTGGTATCCAAGGAGGAATCTCTTACAATCCGTGTTTAGCTCTCCGTAAGTTTGGAAGAGCCAGAGGAGATGGGCCTCATGAAATGCTGGTTCCTCACTTCCATTTTGAGTTTCAGGCAGACAGTGACAAACTACGCCATGGATTCATTAAAGCTTGGGACAGAATTCACAAAGCTGACCCACATGAGTTGGGACCAAAGACTTCTCTACCAATGGAGCCCTATTGCAAATGGGTCCGCATCCGTGCTCAAAAATTAGGTATGCCCTACGAAGCTGTCAGACCAATCATCCTTGAATCTCCTGATGAAGATAGGGTTCCTCCAACTGTCCTCCCTCCTCAGATACCCACTGATTTTGATACAATGAAGAGATCTTGGGCGCAGCTAAAGGAAGAACGGGACTTCTATCGGGAAAAATTCAACGAGCAGGAACGGAAGATCCAGAGGCTGACTAAGCAATTGGAGGAAGAACGGGTCCTGAACAACTACATCAGCACTGAAAAGAGGAGGCCATGGGAGCATTGATGAGCTTTGGATGTTTCCTTTTACAGTTTTATTTCCTTCCCAGTATTTTTCATTCCTGTAATGCCCAAGGGCCAGTTGTTGAACAATTAAAATTTTAATCTAATGGAGTGTGTTTCCTTTTTTGTCTACAAAGTTGAATCTTGTTTGTCTTTGAAAACATAAAACATACGCATTCCATTGCACCATATGCATAGCAGGTACCCTATTTCACAGGTTGCTTAATCTCCTTCGCTGTTTATTTTGCACAGTCATCATGAATCCAGACTCATCCAGTGAGCAAGCGATCAAGGCCCTTCAGGCCCAAAGTGCACAGTTTCAAGAGATGGTCCTAAGCCTAGCCCAAGGTCAGCAAGAATTGAAGACTCTACTCCTGAAGAAGAAGAAGAAAAAGAGGACTGCGTTGTTCAACACCGGACGCAGATTTGGGAACACACTCCACAATGAAGCTGATCCAACCACTTCTTCTGCTGAGAAAAAACAGTCCCCAAGGGGGAGGAGCTCCTAGTCCCGCAGTCTCCGACAACGAGACGGACTATAACGACGAACAATACCCACCTGCTGCTGACAGGTACAAACAATTGGAGGACCGCTTGAGCACCATGGAAATTCAGAATGTGCCGGGACTGGATTTCGGAGATTTGGGGTTATCTTCTGGGGTAGTAATTCCACACAAGTTTAAGGCGCCCGCCTTCGCCAAGTATGATGGGGTCTCTTGCCCAAAGCTGCATCTGAGGTTGTACGTAAGGAAAATCCAACCTTACACGGCGGATAAGAACCTTTGGATTCACTTCTTCCAAGATAGCCTCTCGGGGTCACAGCTTGAATGGTTCTATCAATTAGATGGAACTAACATCCGACACTGGGAAGATTTGGCAACCGCATTCTACAGACAATACCAATACAATTCTGATCTCGCTCCTACGCGTACCCAACTTCAGGGTATGTCTCTAGGAACGGGTGAAGGGTTCAAAGAGTACGCTCAAAAATGGAGAGATTTGGCTGGCAGGGTGCAGCCTCCATTGACTGATCGTGAGCTGGTTGATATGTTTCTGGGGACGTTGTCTGGCCCGTTTTTCAATCATTTGGTTGGTAACTCCTCCGCTGGATTTACAGATTTGATATTGACGGGAGAAAGAATTGAAGCTGGCATCAGATCAGGCAAGATACAAAAGGCTGCCTCCACCAGTGCCGAGAAGAGGCCGTTTAAGAAAGAAGCAAGTGCCGTCTATGGTCCTAGAAGACAAGTCAAGCCCGAAAGTCGCCAAGCCGTCAATGCTTTGGTCATCTCGAAACCTGTTGCTGCTCCTCAGCAGTACAATCAACAAAGAAGCGAAAGGCCCAAGAGGAAGTATACCCGACTGAGTATGACCTTATCTCAAATTTTACCCCAACTGTTATCCACCAACCTGGTGACCCTCAAAGAAGCTCCTAAGGTCGTCAACACTGCGTCTCCTAAGTATAACCCAAATGCCCGGTGTGCTTATCATTCTGATAGTCCCGGGCACACTACTGATGATTGCTGGGCCTTGAGAAACAAAGTGCAAGATCTGATCGACGCAAAGGAAATTCAGTTTGAAGCACCGGAGAGACCAAACGTTGTAACTGCTCCTATGCCCCAGCATAGAGTAAATGCCATTGAGGAAGAATTATATGCTGTTTCAGTGAATGAAGTTGTCACCCCTCTGAAGACCGTTAAGAGGAACCTACTGCGAGCCGGTTTATTTCCGGGTTGCGGTGAAGGTTGCCTGTTCTGTGTTGTTTCCCTATCTGATTGTCCCTTGCTGAGGTTAGGCATCCAAAGCCTAATGGATAGCAAGGAAATTCTATTCAAAAAGTCTGCTGTTCAGTTGGTTCCGATAAAAGAAGTTTCTGTGGTTACCATCTTCAATAATCCAATCAAGGCTCCCCTGAAGAAGCCTGTTCAAATCATGACTGTTGCACCTGTGATTATTACTGTTCCGGGGCCTCTCCCCTACGCATCTGATAAAGTTGTCCCTTGGCATTACGGGGCAGACGTATATGTAAATGGAATCAAACAAGAATTCGACACTGGCGCCAGTATCTGCGATATCACGGGTCCGGCCAAGGTCACCCGCAGTGGCAGGCTCTTCTCGCCTGACATTGCACCGCCCTCTATTCGAAGACCCCTCCTTATAACACCTACAAGTGTACCTGTTACTGTTGCTGATCAAGTTGTTTCCCCTGCTGCCAAGTCATCAAATGCTCGGGGCAAAGGGATTGAAGAAGAGCCTGCCCGGATGGAGGCACCAATACCCATAAATGCTGAAGCCTCCCAACAAGAAATGGAGGAAATCCTGAAAATAATAAGGAAAAGTGATTTCAATGTTGTCGAGCAGCTGGGGCATACGCCCTCCAAGATCTCCATGCTCTCCTTATTGCTATGCTCCGAGGCCCATGCTAAGGCCTTGATCTCATTTCTCAAGACGGCCCATGTGCCGCAGGAGACGTCTGCAGTCCAATTCACTGATTGCATAGCAAATCTGACAGCAGACAATGGCTTGGGTTTTTCAGATGCTGACCTGACCGCGAAGGGAAGAGACCACAATGATGCCCTGCATGTCTCTATCGAATGCAGGGGCACTACTCTGGCGCATGTATTGGTGGATACTGGTTCTTCTTTGAATGTTCTACCGAAAAAGGCTTTAGACCGTCTGGATTATGAAGGCCTGGAATTGAAGCCCAGCAATATCATCGTCAGGGCCTTTGACGGTTCAAAAAGGATGGTTCATGGAGAGGTTAACATCCCTATTCGTGTGGGCTCTCAGGTGTTCGACTCTACGTTTTATGTGATGGATATACGTCCATCATACTCTTGTCTACTGGGTCGACCTTGGATCCATAAAGCTGGGGCAGTGACCTCTACCTTGCACCAGAAGCTGAAGTACCCTGTCAGAGGAAAGATCGTCACTGTGCAAGGAGAAGAGGAGTATATGGTGAGCCATTTGAATTCCTTCAGATACATTGAGATGGACGGGGAGTTTATTGAAACCCCCTTTCAGCATTTCGAGGAGGTACATCCAATTTCAGCAGCAGCGGAGACAACAGTCAAAGAGAATGATTCCTTGAAGATGGCTTCCCTAAGGGATGCCCGGGCTGTGGTTCAGAAAGGCAATTGTGCAAACTGGGGTCAGCTTCCTGAGTTCACTCAGAAGAATGACAAGTTTGGGCTGGGCTTTACTGCAGAGGCTCAGAGGGCTGTGCGCAAAGAGAAGATCAGAAAGGCTCCGGTGTTTATTTCCAGCTCAAGGGTGAATGCTATCGAGGAGGATGTAGAGGAAGCAGAGTTTGACAGTTGGATCTACCCGACTACCAGCAACGGACCAAGCAACTGGACGGCAAAGGATTTTACCCCTATCACATTTGTCACGCAGTAATTAATTTCTTTTGATTTCCAATTTGTAACAAACAATATGTTAAAACTTCGTTGGCTCGGTGTCCTACCCGGGGCATCGTAGCTCCATTTGTGAGGGCTTTTTGTATGACATTTTCATATATCATCAATCAAAACATTGGACGTTTGTTGCATTTCAAATCTTGTGCTCTTTTCCTTTCTGTGTTATATATATTGCAAAACAGCTATATTTACACACACTCACTTATACAGGTTTCAATCCACTCTGGATCTCACTGGTAACAGCTCTGCTACCGCCAGTTATGGCTTCGAAAATCCGATCAACTTGGCCGAAGACGAAGGTGAAGATGATTGCGAAGTGCCTGGTGAACTCGCAAGACTGCTACTCCAGGAAGAGAGGGCTATTCAGCCACATGAAGAGCCGGTGGAGACAATTAACCTGGGTACCGAGACAGATAGGAAAGAGGTCAAGATTGGTGCCAATCTAGAGCTCAGCGTGAAGCAACGATTGATCCAGATGCTACAGGATTACATGGAGATTTTTGCTTGGTCCTATGAAGATATGCCTGGTTTGGATCCCGACATTGTAGTTCACCACCTGCCAACCAGGGAAGATTGCCCTCCGGTAAAGCAAAAAGTCCGACGGATGCGTCCAGAGATGTCTGAAAAGATAAAGGTCGAGGTTACGAAACAGTTTGATGCCGGGTTCCTTGCGGTGACTTCTTACCCTCAGTGGGTTGCCAATGTGGTGCCAGTGCCGAAGAAGGACGGTAAAGTCAGAATGTGTGTTGACTACAGGGATCTGAACAGAGCCAGCCCCAAGGATGACTTCCCCCTACCTCACATTGATGTCCTTGTTGACAATACAGCTCAACACAAGGTGTTCTCCTTCATGGATGGTTTTTCAGGGTATAATCAGATCAAGATGGCTCCAGAGGATATGGAGAAGACTACCTTTGTAACTCAGTGGGGCACCTTCTGCTATAAAGTCATTCCATTCGGATTAAAAAATGCTGGGGCAACCTATCAACGTGCCATGGTTGCTTTATTTCATGATATGATCCATCATGAGATTGAGGTATACGTTGATGACATGATTACGAGGTCTCAAACTGAGGAGGAGCACCTTGACCATCTGAGGAAGTTGTTTGACCGACTCAAGTTATACAAGCTAAGGTTGAATCCCAACAAATGCACCTTTGGGGTAAGATCCGGAAAATTGCTAGGTTTCATTATAAGTGATAAAGGTATTCAGGTGGACCCTGCCAAGGTAAAAGCCATACAAGAGATGCCGACTCCAAAAACAGAGAAAGAAGTCAGAGGTTTCCTAGGACGACTAAATTATATTGCCCGATTCATCTCACATCTGACTGCTACTTGTGAGCCAATCTTCAAATTGCTGAAGAAAGATCAAGTAGTACGCTGGAATGATGAATGTCAGGCTGCCTTTGAAAGGATAAAGGAATACCTCCAAGAGCCACCCATTCTTATGCCACCGGTGGAAGGAAGACCTCTGATACTATACTTGACAGTACTTGACAATTCCATGGGGTGTGTGCTGGGGCAGCATGACGAGTCTGGCCGAAAAGAGCACGCTATTTATTACTTGAGCAAAAAGTTTACCGACTGTGAGTCTCGTTACTCACTGCTTGAGAAAACTTGTTGCGCTCTTGTATGGGCTGCTCGCCGGCTGAGACAGTATATGCTGACTCACACTACTTTATTGATTTCAAAGATGGATCCCATCAAGTACATATTTGAAAAGCCCGCTCTGTCTGGAAGAATAGCGAGATGGCAAATGATCTTAACAGAATATGATATCCAGTATACAACTCAGAAAGCAATTAAGGGAAGTGTACTGGCCGATCATTTGGCACACCAACCTGTGGACGATTACCAATCATTGAACTTTGATTTTCCGGACGAAGACATCATGGTGGTAACTGACTGTGAAGTACCTGGACCGGATGAAGGACCTGAGGAAGGATCCCGATGGTCTATGCATTTTGATGGAGCCTCCAATGCTTTGGGTAACGGCGTCGGCGCTGTAATCATATCTCCCAAAGGAACTCATACTCCCCTCACCGCCCGATTATGTTTCAGCTGCACCAACAACATGGCAGAATATGAGGCATGTATCATGGGTTTACAAGCTGCAATCGACTTAAGGATAAAATTTCTAAGTGTCTTCGGAGATTCCGCTCTCGTGATCAATCAGATCAAAGGCGAGTGGGATACGAAACACCCGAATCTTATTCCTTACAAGGAGTATGTGTCGACCTTGCTCCCCCACTTTGAAGAGATAACTTTTGAGCACTTACCTAGAGAGGAGAATCAGCTAGCGGACGCCCTAGCTACGATGTCTTCAATGTTCAAAGTTAAATGGGACAATGAGGCTCCCCGAATCATTATCTGGAAGTTGGATGAACCGGCATACTGCTGCGAGCTCGAGGCTGAGAAGGTTATTGAAAAACCCTGGTATCATGAGGTGAAGAGATACCTGGAAGCTCAGGAATACCCTGAAGGTGCGTCTGTCAATGATAAGAAGTTCATGAGGAGGTTTGCTGCAAAATTCTTCCTCAGCAACGGCATTCTCTACAAACGGAATCATGATTCAACTCTGCTACGTTGTGTGGATAAGGCAGAAGCAGAGAAAATCATGACAGAACTGCATGAAGGTACATTTGGAACACATTCCAGTGGACACACCATGGCTAAGAAAATCCTTCGGGCAGGATATTTCTGGTCCACAATGGAAGCCGATTGTTACCAACACTCCCGAACTTGTCATAAATGCCAGATCTATGCTGACAAGGTGCATATCCCTCCGGTTCCTTTGAATGTTCTGACTGCGCCTTGGCCGTTTGCAATGTGGGGCATAGACATGATCGGTGAGATTAAACCTACGGCATCTAATGGGCATCGCTTCATCCTAGTGGCAATTGATTATTTTACAAAGTGGGTTGAGGCAGCATCCTATGCCACAGTAACCAAGAGCGTCGTGGCACGTTTCATCCGGCATAATCTGATCTGTCGGTACGGAGTCCCGGAAAGAATCATTACGGATAATGGTACCAATCTCAATAACAAAATGATCACTGAACTCTGAACAATTCAAGATACAGCACCACAATTCTTCTCCCTACCGGCCGAAGATGAATGGGGCTGTAGAGGCAGCCAATAAGAATATCAAGAAAATTGTGCAAAAGATGACAGTGACCTATAAAGATTGGCATGAGATGTTACCGTTCGCTCTGCATGGGTACCGTACCTCAGCCAGAACGTCAACCGGGGCAACTCCCTTCTCCTTGGTCTATGGCATGGAGGCAGTCTTGCCAATTGAAGTCCAGATACCCTCTCTCCGGATAATGAAGGATGCAGACTTGAATGAAGATGATTGGATCCAAACTCGACTTGATCAATTAAATCTGATTGACGAAAAGAGGCTCACTGCTATCTGTCATGGTCAAACGTATCAAAAACGGATGATCAGGGCATTTAACAAGAGAGTCAGACCACAAGAGTATCAAGTTGGGGACCTGGTAATCAAACGCATCATCCTTCCTCAAAGTGATCCCCGGGGCAAATGGACCCCTACTTACGAAGGGCCATTTGTGGTTAAACGTGTGTTCTCAGGAGGAGCCATGATCCTAACCACCATGGATGGTGACGACCTTCCTCACCCCGCCAATGCAGACATAGTGAAAAAATACTACGCATAAATAAAAGACCCGCTAGGTTGACATACCTAGGCAAAAATAAGGGCTTCCCGGCGAACCAAAAGGGTTCGGGCAAAAATAAGGGATGAAATGAATAAAAATCTGTACACCCGGCAAGTCGAAAACCTGAAAAGGCGGCTTGGGCAAAAATGGGTATCCCGGTGGACTGAAAACCCGAAAGGGCGGTCCAGGCAAAAGTTAGGGATAAAAGCGTAACACTATGTCTCATTGGATCCTTTCGCATCCGGAATTCGGCATCAACTATCTGGCTCAGATTTTGGCGTCGACCAATCAGCTTCATCTTCAACTAGGCAGCAAAGCGATGAGAGGTTCGAAGACATAAAGACGATAGCAGAGTTGGAACCCAGTGGGATTGTTCACATAGCTGTTTTGTTTCCTTTTTCAAATTGTAAACTCTATACTATTTGGCGGCGTCCTCTTACTAGGATGTCAGCCTCTTGTACAAAAAACGCCTATTCACAGGCAAAGTTTAAATCAATACAAATTCACTTGTCCGTACAAATTACCATTGTTTTCCTTTGTTTTGTTTTGTCTTGCGAAGAACGTCCAATGTTCATTTTTGATATATGCATTTGACATTAAATTGCTGATTCATAAATATTTGCATATGAAACAAGAGATTGATTACAGGTGACATCAGAGACAGGGGCAATTGAAGTTGTCTAATGCAGTCTGGTTGTTTTGTCCGCCAAGGTACCAAGGTAGGTTCAACTGAAGAATGTGGCCAAATCATCTCAGCTCCCCGCAGAGTAAAACCAGGTTCAGTAGTACTTTCCCCAAGCAGAGTTGACTCCCTGACAATCCTGAAAAGACACAACATTCCCCGGCAGGTCTTAAAGCTCATCCCTAGTAGATTCTGGAAACTTATCCCCTGCAGAGCACGGACGTCTCTCCCGAGTTTTATTTAGAGTTATTTCCTCACAAGGACTTATAACTGGGTTATCCTCAGCTAAAAACCACGGAAGACCGCCCTCGGCAAAGTTCCTTCAATCCCCAGCGGAGTTTATCATCATTATCCCCAGCGGAATCCATCATTAAAGTCCTCAACAGGCCTCTCATCAAACTTCGGCCAAGTATCTCTTCCACAGAGCACCTCCCCGGCCGTTCATCAAGGATTTATTTTCCTAAGACGAAATTACATTCATAAACATTCACATTTTCATACATCTTGCTTACATACATGATAAAGTGCATACAACACTATCTCATGTTGAACATCATGACATCATGCATATCATACATCACGACATTGCATACAACTTATGTTTTTGCCTTTTCAGGGAAAAAGACAATCCCAAAGACAACTACCTTCAACTGTCACAATTCCAGATTCGATACCTGTATCTAGCCAGGGCACATCTGAGAGTGATCAGTTTCCAGATTCGATTCCTGTATCCAGCCAGGGCACATCTATCAACTACAACATCTCCAGATTCGATTCCTGTATCCAGCCAGGGCATATCTGTGGACCACGTTTCCAGACTCGATTCCTGTATCTAGCCAGGGCACGTCTGAGGAGTTCGAAGATTCGATTCCTGTATCCAGCCAGGGCACATCTATTGACAACTATTTCCAGATTCGACTACTGTATCCAGCCAGGGCACATCTATTGACAACTATTTCCAGATTCGACTCCTGTATCCAGCCAGGGCACATCTGTGAGCAACCAATTGTAGATTCGATACCTGTATCTAGCCAGGGCATATCTGCATAAGAAGACTGAAGATCAAACACCTGTAACCAGCCAGGAAAACCTCCGTCTTTCTCAAATACACAAGTTCTCGCTAAGGAATCTCTTATGCGATCGACACTTCCAAATGGCATCTATAAGCCCATTCCCGACAAGGTTCTGTCACGTCTCCAGATGGCATCTATAAGCCCATCTCCCTATCTACCACCTCTCCAAATGGCATCCGTAAGCCCATTCCTGACATCACATTGCTGATACCTCAACATGCGAGTGCAAATTTCCGGGCACTCTAGTGTCCAATCTTCTTTTACCCTCGAGTCGCGAAAGGCAAACTTGCCAATCTAACTCTTCAGGTTCAAGAAGATTGAACAGGGGCAACTGTTGTACCCCAAAATTTTCCCTCCCATTTCCTCAACATTTTCTCATCACAAGACCTTTGAAGATCAAGATCCAGTTAGGGTTTCCTCTGCTCAAGACTTCTCCTTGCACTGTGGACTCAAATTAGGGTTTGTGTTTGCCCAAGGATGTTTTGACCTAAAATTCCTAAGATGACTTTCATGCTTCATATTGGACTCCCAAGTTTACCCATACCAAGTTTCAAGTCTTGATTCCAAGTTTTGCCCAGTCAATTGGACAGTTGACCTAGAAATCAACTATATTGGGGAAAAAGTCAACTGTGGCCAATTGACAGTCAAACCTCATGAAAATTGACCCACATCAACATATTGAACTCATATGGACCATTTGATCAAGTTTGGATCACAATTCTCCAAGAAATTTGATCAGATCACCAAAAGGGCAAAATGGTCATTTTTAGGGTTTTGACTTCACAAAGGCAATTTTTGACTGTTTGACCTAGCCAATGGCAAACCAAGTTCACATATGGACTCAAGGACTCAATGAAATGGTCTTGACACATTCATCAAGCTCAAAAGATCCCAAGTACACAAGATTGACAGTTGAATTTCCCAGTCAATTGATCAATTTTGACTGTATACTGAAAAGTCAAACTTTGACTTTTTGGTCAAAATCAAGAATCAAGATTCATTTTTCATCAAAACATGCCAAATCATGAAACTTGTTCTCCAAGAAATCACAAAATGCAAATTAGGGTTTGAAAATGGAATTTTTCATAACTTAGAATTTTTCTAAGTTATGAAAAACCCTAATTTTTTCCCAACTTTGCCCCACCTTTTCACCAAGATCCATTTGGATTCAAACAAAAGTCAAAACATGAAAGTTGTAGCTTGTTGCATAATCTACAACTTTGATTCACAAAGTTTTCTCATTTGAAGCTTGTATCTCAAGTTACAATTTTTTGAATAAGGGCACTAAACCATTTTTAACTTAGTGAAATTTTAACCTATTTTGACAAGGTTTTCTACCCCACTTCAAGGCCACTTTTCATACCCTTCCACTTGGAATTTTAATTTGCATTTCAAAGATGGATTATAGTACACATTCCAAGATTTCCAAAATGTCCAATAACTCATCAAACAACCTCATAACTTGAGGGATTCGAATTTCACAAGTTGGCAAAAATTCACTTTTGTTCTTTATCAAAACATGTTCATAACTTTGCAAATTTGAACTCAGCTTGCTTTATGCTTGATTACAGGTCCTTGAACCATTCCATACTCAATAATTTAATGCATATTCAATGTGTTAGAGTGTTGTTCTTTGAGTGCAAGCATTGTATGCAAGATTAATCCTAAACTAGATAAAGTGAACTTTCCATTTTTGAAAAGATTAACTTTATGTCCAATTGCAAATCAAGAAAGTACATGGAAAATCTGCTTGGCACAAGATTATGTGCATAACACACTGATCAAGAGAGGATTATGCAGCACATTAGGGGGTCCTCTACTGACCTAGAAAGCCAACTTGCTTTTGTTTGCTTCAAGTTCAAGAAAAGTCCATAACTTGGATCATCTCTCATCTCAGCTTAAGCACACAAGAAAGAAGTTATCAAACACATTCCATAGAACATATCCAAGCTTTGGCACGAGTGATTGACCTCCAAAACACCCTCCATCTCAGAATCATCCTCAAACTGCAAAAACAGGGTTGCCTCTGCAGTTTGAGTGCCAACTCCCATTTCCCTCGAGCATTCTTACCAAAATCAATCCATATACACTCCCTAGCATATATGCAAGCTAACCATGACTTAAAACCTGACCTGTAATCTCTCTAACAGTTTCCACCATTTTCATTTTTTCCTCTTGCAGTTGAAGTTCCACAGCTCGATACAAGAAGTTTCAAGACAAAGTAAGCACTGAAAAAGCATCCCTGAACCTCAAGGAAGCTTTTCCAATCATTACCTTGCACTAGAAGTTCCTCATTCTCCAGATAGAAGTTCAACTGCACAGGTAAAACTTTGAACTCGTATCTCTCTTATCATGCATCTTTAGTCTTAAGTTTGTGAAGAAACAAGGTTCTACTCATAGCCCTGAACATGTACATATCTTTACATTTCATTTCTTTTGCCTGAGTAGAGAGAATTTGTAGTTTGAAAATGGCAGAAAAACTAGGTTAGGATTTGGGGGAGGAGAAATTCTCCCTCATCTTGGAGAGTTAGGTCAAGTTCCATACATGGTTAGAACCGTCTCTTCATGCTGAACATTTGTTGTGTTATGAGTTTTTGCTGAAAAGCCAGGAATCGAGAGTTGGACATTGAAGAACAGGGGCGCGCGTTTTTTTGAATTTTGTTGCTGGAGGTTGAAGACAGTGTTCTTTGGGCTGGGCCTGTATATCTTTTCTTATTCACACCACTTAATTGCTATTACACCCCCTGAGCCCATTTGCTTTATTTTTATTCTTTTTTGACTTTTTCTTTTTTGATTGACTTTGTTTATTTTTTCTCATGACATTAAAAAAATAAAAATATTTTTTCCATCATTTTTTGAATATATGGCATATTTATTTGATTTATTTCTTTTGTTTGTATATAAATATTATATATACTATTATTAGAATAAATAGAAAAAATAGTGTAAATACATTTTTTATTATTTTTTATTTACCTTCTGAAAATATTCCACATAAAAAATACCTTTTTTTTATTTATTTTATTAAATATTAAATATTTCGCACATGATGCATATTTAAGAAATTAATATATATATATATATATATATATATATATATATATATATATATATATATATATATATATATATATATATATATATATATATATATATATATATATATATATATATATATAGATATATGTTTATTAATATATTTAAGCTAAAATATAAAAATACTTGAATTTTTCATTTTATTAATATTTGATACAAAAATACTCTCTTTTTTTTTCATAATATGCTTCATTTTATTTTATTTTTATAAATAATAAATAAATATTTGTATTAAATTAGATAATAATGCATTTTCTTTAAAATTAGGGTTTTTGCCCTAAATTCAAAATACTCCAAAAAATAATATAATTTTTATTTTCTTTTCTCTTTTACATAAATAATATTTTTTCATACATATACAAAACATTTCTTTTGCATCTTGCATTCTTATTTAATTTTTGTACATTGATTAAATTGCAAATATTCAAAATGATGTAATAATTTAGATTTAAATTCTTGTCAATATCCCCATTTGAACATTTGTACCCCCCTTCCCCTATTTGATTTTGTAATAGCTTAGTAAATTTAATTTCGCACTTTATTGCTTTCTAATGATAACATGTTAGAATTAGGGTTTGTATGCGAAAAAACGATAAAAAAATAGTTATGGCCTAATCTCAAGATAAATAAGCATGAAAATGGACACACAAATCACACTTGCCCCCCCCCCCCCCTAGGGTATTCCACTTGTTGCCTTCAAATAAATGGGCCATATTGTATGTTGAACTTCTTTGGGCAAAGAAAACAATTTGAATGATCATAGTCCCTCGACAAAAACTTTTCAAAACAAACAAAAACAAATGATCAAGTCCCTTAAAGAAAATTGCCCAAAGACATTTAACGCCGTTGCAATTATGGTCTAAACGATGACCCGCGCCTATCCCTTTCACATCCTAACACAAGATTGTCCACCAAATACAATGGTGGAACAAACTTGTTAAAAGGGTTAAAACATAGCAATAATCTTTTGAGAAATTTAGGAGTAGATAACCTCTTAGTTACTTGAATCAAACTTGCAAAACAAAACACTTGCCTAATTTCAAAATCACACAACACTACACTTTCAAAACAACTTTCAAAAAACAAATGAAAACCTTTTCAAAAGACATACATCTTTGTATACATCCCCACATGGATCATTACAAAGGTTGCCACCACATTGGCATCTTTTCAAAACATTTTCAAAACCCACACACTCAAGCACCATTTAAAACAATTGAAAACAAAAGGCAAGTGATCTAAGCAAGTAACTAAGAGCCCATGGATAACCATGGATAGAAAGGGTGCTAATACCTTCCCTTTCTATAATCTACTCCCCGAACCCAAGAAAACATCTCAAAAGGTTTTTTGCTGTGCTTTTTAACCTTTCCTTAGGATAAAATAAAAAGTCGGTGGCGACTCTTGCTCAACCGAAACATTTGCGAAAACAAACGCAAAACCTCAAGTCAGTTCTCCCACCGTATCACACTTATGACATAGTGAATTAAGGTTTTCTGAAAGGGATGCTTAAGAAGATGGGATTTACGGATAGGTGGATTCGTTGGTTGATGATGTGCGTTATCTCAGTACACTATAATGTCCTAGTGAATTTGGAAAGTGTTTGACATATTTAAATAGGAAGAGGATTGGGACAAGGAGACCCATTGTCTCCTTATCTTGTTATCCTTATTTCAGAAGGTATATCGGCCCTTATTACGGGATCAATGGCTAGAGGTGACATACATGGAGTTCAGATATGCAAAGGGGCTCCCAGTGTATCCCACCTGCTCTTTGCTGACAATTGTTTTTTGTTTTGCGGGGCCAATTTAACAGAGGAGATGACTCTCATAATTTTGCTTAAAACTTATGTTGAAGCGTTAGGCCAAGAGATAAGATAAATATGACAAAGTGAGAGGTCTTCTTTAGTAATAACTTGAGCAATCCGGCCTAAGAGGATCTTGCATGTATTATGGGATTCTGTCATGTCCCGGGGACCGGGAATTATTTGGGGTTACCCTTCATGATTGGAAGAAGTAAAAAAACTACTTTCTCATACATTAAAGATCACATCAGGAAGAGAATTAATTCTTGGAGAGGATGTTCGTTATCTAAAGCTGGGAAAGAAGTTATGATTAAATCTGTGTTACATGCAACTCTGACTTACATCATGAGCATTTATATTCTTCCAGATTCAATGGTTAATGAGATCAAAAAGTTTTTGGGTGGGGGTGGTAATAATAATAGAGGTATTAGGTGGATGGTGTGGGAGAAGCTTACTTGTACTAAGAAGGACGGAGGTATGGGGTTCTGTGATTTTAGAGCATTTAATATGACGATGGTAGATAAACAGGGGTGGTTCCTTTTGTCTATACCTCATTCTCTAGTTTCCCGTGTTTTCAAAGCAAATTACTTCCCTCGAACCTCTTTCTTTGACGCTAATCTCGGTTATAACCCAAGTTTTGTGTGGAAGAGTACTTGGAAAGCTAGAGAGGATCTAACGCTAGGTTGTAGGTGGAGTAATGGTGATGGAAGTCGCATCAATATGATGAATGAACCTTGGCTTCAAGGGATTCACAAGGGGTGTCTGAGTGGAACTGAGAAGCAAGGTGCGTATAATATTACAATAAATAATCTCATGCTAGAAAATGATAAACAATGAGATATGCTAGTTTTACGTGACACATTTGATTATGCATCGGTGGAGAAAATGGTTCATGTGCCTTTGGTAGAGGATTCCATTAAACACAAGTTGGTATGGAACGAGGAGCAAAGTGGTTGTTATAATGTGTGGTCTAGTTATAGGGTGTGGAGGATTATGAAGGATAGAGGTTCAAAAATGGGTAATATGAGTAATTGGAGTAGCCTATGGAATACCAAAGCTCCTTTTAAAGTGAAACATTTTTTGTGGAGGATTTGTTAGGATTATCTTCCTTATCGGTTGAGACTTCCTTAATGATTTAAATTTGATAGTTTTTTATATTTGTACCAGAAAAGATAGGAATACCGTAGGTAGAGTTGCAGTTATGGTGGAGATTATGTGAAAGAATATGAATGATTTGATCTTGAATAATGAGCGAGACGAGGCTCCTAAGCTTGGGTGGCTTGCATTCCACAAGTGGCATGATTGGTTTTTGGTCCAACATAAACATGATGAAGATGACGACCTTCAACAGGTATTAACATGTGTTCCTCCTTCTCTCGATTGGCTCAAATGTAATGTAGATGCGGGTTTTAACCAGAACTGTGGTACTTAGAATAGAGGTTGATGTATCTAGGATAACTCGAGTAATTTTCATACTGTAGGTATGACTTGGGATGTCGGCAGTCTTTCCGTCATTGAAGCGGAAGCCTTAACTCTCAAGAAAGTCATACAAAGCGCTATTACTATGCAACTTGATCAAGTTATTTTCAAAAGTGATTCCTTTCGTGTGGTACAACCTTTACGGATCAAAATCAGTGGCAATTCTGAGTTCTATGCTATTATTAGAGTTATTCAATTGTTGTTTCTTAATTTGTGGTTGAGTTTATCAAACGTCAAGCGAATATGGTTGTTAACTCGTTAGCACAGGCGGCCAATTCGTGACCTAAGCGTAGTTTTATCCATCTTGTTCCTCCTTGTATTAAACTTTTAATTTATAATAAAAGAAGTTAGTTTTGTTCCGTTCAAAAAAAAAACTTTTTTGTTTTTGTTTTAAAGAAATGGGATTTTCTAAGGAGTTTGATTTGGAAATATTTGATGCTTGAAATCGTAGACAAAGAATAAAGGTTGATAAGATCAATAGAGACTAACTTAATAAAATTTTTATTATAAATTACTGATCAAAGTTTTGATTACTGACTTCTTATCTTCTTTAACATACAATGTAATCATTAATTGATTTGGGAATTCAACTAATTCAAAATAAATAATAAATTAATTTATTTTAAAAAATTAAAAATAAAACAAAATCAAATATTATTAATTATTTTAAATAAAATCTACCCTTAATGGTAAATTTATCGGTCTTTACATGGTGGACAAAAACAAAGATGATATACTCAAAAAGTTAAAAAGGTATAACACAATTTATATATTTTTCTAATTTGGGTGTTGATGTTTAGTTAGTTGGGTGTCAAATTTACAAACTTTGCAATCTATATATATATATATATATATATATATATATATATATATATATATATATATATATATATATATATATATATATATATATATATATATATATATATATATATATATATATATATATATATATATATATATATATATATATATATATATATATATATATATATATATATATATATATATATATATATATATATATATATATATATATATATATATATATATATATATATATATATATATATATATTATTTGACTCCTTAAATCTACTACAAATATTAACTAAATATCTTTTACAAAAGGTAAATTTGTAAAATTCAATGAATATAGCTAACTTTCTTAATTTCTATATTTTATAAATCTTATATTTAAAAACGCACGTGATTAGGAATGACAAAATATATTTGAACTCGCAGATATTTGTGGATAAAATCCATCATGGATACGAGACGGATAATTTAATATATATTTATGGATAGAATATTGAATATTTAAATACTCATTTTAAATGGATACATATATGAGTTTAAGAATATGTGTCCATGAATATCTGTATTCGTTAATAAATTATAAAATCATTTAAATTTTATTAGTTTAAATTATTTAAAAAAGGAAATTAAACTTGTGAGAAAAGAAACTAATGTGACAAAATTTTGTTGTTAAAAATAAATTGTATGGAATTTATGGGATAATAACCCTTTGTATCTTTAAAATAGGTTGAACAATTTTTTCAATTTTTTTTATTGATGTATATTTATATATATTCTCGCATGTCTTAAAACTCACAAATTACTGTTTAGTGGATATCTGCACGGATATGAGACAAATATAAATATCATATTTATCAAATAGGACGGATACATATATCATACTATCCATCTTATGGATATCTATTTACGAACAACTGGAAAAAAATGGATTTAGGGAATTGGTTTGTGAAAAATTGGAGTATGAGAAAGATGAGTTTTTCATGTCCTTCATCGACAATTCTATATAATATAATTGCAGTGATGTTGTTGCATTTTTTTTTTTGAAGAATAAGACATCTTTTCTGTTACCGTTAGCAGTGGAAAACAAAAAAGTAAATTGATTACCAATTCAAATAGTAAAATATTTGCATTTTATTTTGTTTCAATTAATAAATTTGTGTAATACAATTGTTATAATGTTATTGATTTCTCTCATTCTCTGAAGTTAGGGGTGGCAAAATGGATTGGGTCCGCCGAGTTTGTCCATTTGACCCGTTATTTTTGGTGGGTTGGACTGACATTTTCGGTTCGGTACTTTAAGTTGACCCGTCCCGTCTAACCCGCTTAAACAAGCGGGTCGATGCGGGGCGGGACGAGTTTTCTCCGCGGGCTTTTTCTTAAAACTTTTACTATTTTTTTTAAGAATTAAAACAATTTTATCTATAAAAACAACACTTATCTCTTAGGATTGTATTATAAATTATTATACAGACAAATTGAATTATATTTGTAACGTTCTTTCTATAACTTTCTAATACATCTGTTGATTGAAATAAAAGAACAAATGTATGACATGTATAATTATTAAGATTTCAATATATTAACTCATATGTTTTCTTTAGAAATAGATGTTGATTTTAAGAAAATGAAGGATTTGATTAGTGTATACATGTGACAAATTTATGATTTAACTATTAAAGAAGCGGTTAATATAAGAGTCTATATAATGTAAGCAGTGAATCTATATAATATAAGAGTGTATATTTTATGCACTGTGATTTTTATGCAATGTTATTATTATCATTGTTGGTTTTGTGTAAATTTTAAATTTAGTTCTTTTAGTAGTTAGTTTTTAAATATGATTAGAATGATATGTATTGTTTATTTATTTTGATTTTCTTTGTTGTGCTTGAGTTTATTATGTTTTTTTGTTGTAATTGATCTTTATTTATCAAATTTTTTAAATTGTTTGGACTTAAGACATCTAAAAGTTCTATTATGTATTGTTAAAAAAATTTATTTATTGACCTCTTTGGTAATAATTAAAAAAAATTTAAATATTATATTAAACTAAACTGTAAAATAAAAAATTGGCGGACCGGCCCGTCATCTCGTTAGTAAATGAGGCGGACTTGACTTTTGAGCTCGGTTTCCTACGTTGGTTCCCTCCGCCCCTTTTGAACGGATTTAAATGAGGCAGACCTAAATGGGACGAATTTTGCCACTCGTATCTAAAGCTATTATTATTTGAATGAATATAAAATTAATTTGATTTCAAATACTCGGTTACAAACTAATTAACACTAATGTAAGATAATTGGTTAATATATTTTTTACCAATCAATTAAAAATAAAATTATATAGTAATAATAAATATTAATAATGTGATAAATAAAAAAATATTAAACAACATCAAAGATAAATAATTTTTTTTTCAATTTCTATTTTAATTTTTAAATTTAATTAATTGTAATAAATGTATTAATGTATTTTATATTTCTATAACTTTAAATTTGTAATAAATTATAATATTTTTTTATTAATTTTCATAATAAAATGAAATACTTTTAATATTAAAGAATTTTATTTTGATTTTATAATTTAGTATTAAAAAATCATTTTATAATAAATTAAAAATAAATACTTGAAAAATTCAAATACTATATTGTAAAAAAAATACTAAGGTAAAAAAAAAAATACGAAAAATTTATAATGGTATGACTTTATTTTAATGAAAAAATAAAATTTTATTTCTTTCATTATAATATAATAAAGAAATAAAATTGTATTAAATGATAATCATGAATAAAAAAAAAGAGGTTGGTAAAGATTTATGTACATAGAACATGGAAAGTTTTTATATGCATTGCAATAAAATGAAACACATTTTAATTAAAAATATTATCATCTATTTTAAAAAGTTTGACCTAAATTAATGAACAATTTTATAAATTATAGTTGATATCAACGTAGAATATTTAATTATAGAATTAAATATATTTTTAATCTTCAAAATATAACTTTTAATAAATTAAAAGTAAGTGTTCAAAGTAAGTTGTCAGTGTAAGTATTTATAAAAATATTTTTTAAATTTGAAAAAAATAATCTTGATATAAATATTTTTATTTATGAGAAAATATATTGATATATATTTTTTTATAAATGGGATAAATTTAACTATTGATACAATTATTTTTATAAACAAAAATACTTTACAATTATTTTTATAAACGAGCATAAGTTACAAATATTTTTATAAATGAGAAAATTGAACTATTGATACAATTATTTTTATAAACGGGAATAAGTTACAATTATTTTTATAAACGGGAATAAATTATATTTTTAACGGGTCAAGACTACTTAATTTATATATCTTTTATATACATCTCTTAATCATCATTGTACTATATTTATTTATTATTTATAACGATATTGTGCGGACCGTATGAGCACACAAATAAATGACTACTTAATTATTTTATTTATTTTTGTACTAAAATATAAAGGGCCGAGACTACTTAATTTGTTTATATTTTATATATATTTCTTAACCACCACTATATTATATTTAATTATTATTTATTACAACATGTGCAAACACACGTATAAATCAATTTCTACTTTTAAATTCAAAAACAATTTTGTTTTCCTTATTTAAAATTCAAACAATTTTAGCTCTTCTCTCTTATTTTTTTTAAAAGAAAATCAACAAGGTTTTTATTTTTTAACTTATATTTTATATTTATAAAGTTCAATAATAAATTTACATTCAATAATTTGTCATATTTCACAAATAAATTGTCATTTAAAAAATAGAATCATTGTTAACTTATATATTCATTTATAAAATTCAACAATATCTTTATATACGATAGAGACCAAAGTTATTTAAATTTAAAATAAAATGATCGAAATTATTTAAATTTAAAATAAAAAGATAAATTTCTTAAATCATATAAAAAAGGAAATCAAAACTTAATTAAACCTAAAATATATTATTTCCATAAAATACAGCAATAAAAAATATTCAATGGTCAAGATATGCTCTCCATTTGTGTATATAAATAAATGTTTAAAGGAACACATCTCATAAGAAAACAAAGAACACCTATTCTATATAACAAGATGAACACAACAAGGAACTATACTTTTCTCCAATTCACAATATTCTTAATTGCTTTCTTCATCATTACATCAGGTTTGAAATATATGATTGAATTTCCTCTAAATATCTTGTGATTTATTTAAAATGAACTTGTTTTCATATAATTAAAGAATATTTATTATATTTATAATTTACAAAACTACTAGATAATTGATTTATTTTATAATAATTAATTTACAAAACTGTTATGATATTCTCTTATTGTTTCTGTTTGTAGATATGTGCAAGAAAACAGAAGCACAGTCGCCTATTGTGACCTGGCCATGTGTATCACCAAAACCTTGCAAAGTTAGCAGCACTTTTAGTTGCCCGTGTATTAAAAATCAATGTCAATGTGGAAAACCACCTTTTGATGATAACAATTCTATTGCACCATCCTCAATTGCAAATTGAATAAACACATATTGTGTGGCAATCATATAGTGTATGAATGAGAATGTAATAAAGGTTGATAAGAAAAATATTTAATTTCATCTTATTCTATTTTCAAAGTTTATCTTATGAATAATGTTATAAAATCTTCTTTGACCTTTAATTTCTTTTGTTCTTCTTGACTTGATAGAAAGAATAGAGTGTTTTGTAAATAGATTCGACATATTAGATTTGTAAAGCACGAGTCTAATCTAGTTATAAATTTTAAGATTTAAATATGTCATACGGTTTATTATAGGGTTAATTATAGGTTTGATTATGCCCTTTTTAAAGTTTGATATTACACATTTACATACTTGAAATTTATTTCATTCAAAATATTTAAATTTATAATATAACCTCTTTTTTAATTATAACCTCTTTTTTAATTATACGAACGAGTTAATAAATTATTGAAATTAAACTTATTTTAATATTTAGCATATAATTTTAGATAATCAAGATAGATCTAATATCATATTTTAATTTTTGTTTATATAATAAATTTTAGTATAAAAATTAATATAAGTTAATACAATGAATTATTGAAAATGTTAACAAACTTATACATTAGTAAGAAAATACAAAGTCTAATATAATAAAAAGAGTAATACAAAAATATTATTTAAATAACTTTTTTGATGGGGTTGATTATACTCTATATGTTGTTCTAAACTTTATGAATTTTTGAAAATACCACTTTTCCTTTGTTTGGATAGTACAATTTATATGTACCCTAAATTATTCAGCACCTTATTATTTATTTGAAATGATTTTCGGAGTACGATTTTTATTTAGTCGGATAGTAATATCCAGAAAGCATGATACATAGTTCAGATAATACTATTCAGACCATCATATTTATTGCATAACCATTTCATAAGTTCTTTCACTAAAGATCATACACATATTTTCTTAAATCAACTTAAAAAATCTTCCATTTTTATTCAATAATTATGTTTGATAACACAATTCAATTGTATTTTGACATCATGAATCTCATAATCGTCTTAAATTACATATAATGTACATCTGTATTTCTAATCATTGTATAAAAATATGGTTGTTTTTTTGTTCATTGTGAAAGTCATATGGATTGTATCATCTAGAGCCTTCTAAATTGTGAATTTTTGATATTTGGAATGATTGATTGAATTCTCTTAATTTTTCATGGTTAACATATGGTGCAACCAAGTTAATGTGTAACACTTTAAAAACTCGACACTGTATATATAAAAGATAATCAAATATTTTCTAAAAAAAAGTGTTACACATACTCAACGCTACTCTTTCAACCAAAACAATTTAACATTTATCGGTACTCAACTATTAAAACATATTTTAAATTACCTCTTCAAAATAAAGTACTTGATTAAATTTAAATGATGCAAAATATCAATTCAAACATTAACAAAATGACTTGTTCCTAGTGTTACGAATCGAGCAAGCGAAACTAAAATATCAGAAAACAATAAATAAACGAAGAAAAGCCTCAATGCTATCGTCCAACTCACAACAACTAATTCTTCTCCTGAGTATTTGTACCACGGCATATAAAACACCACAAACAAAACAAAACATGGGTGATAATATATTAAAATATATTAAAAGTGCAAAAGATAGCAAAGGTAGCACATTGAAAACAATTATCAATGACACATATTATTCACAACAATAAAACAATCACAATGTGTTTATGTATGCAATGTGAACAACATCTCGACTCAATGCATGTGGTACCATTTCGTGAGATCAGAGTTTGTTACTAACATTCATCTACTCAACAAAGTTCCTCTTCAAACTCAAACTCATCATTGATCCACTCTTATGAACCAACGACTCGTCGCTTCTCAACATCGACACATATAATGAATGATATGCAAAAATAACAACAACAAACAGTTGCAACAAATTTACCACCTGCTCCACTTCAAACCCTTCACAACTCCAAAAGACCTCAACTGTAGTTCACACCTAAACTACACTTCTCAACAACTCACTCTTTCATGGCCACTCACCATGAAACTCAACATTAATTATTTAAAACCACGTAAAATAGTTAACAACTTATCAAACATGTCAAAACAGTAACCAACGACCGCTAAAATAGGAAATAGCTCGAAAATAGACAGTCGAACCATCAGTTTCTACATGTCATCTATTATTTGATCAAAAATAGAAAAGAAGGATCAAAACAGTTTAAAAATAAAATAGAGGAACTGATTTCGTGATTTGACTAAAATAAGGGGACTAAACCTATAATTTAACCTTCATTTTAATTGCTTTACACCAATAATTAGAGATGCAAATGGGCATAATAAAGGTATGGTACTATAGTATCCATCCCTATACTTGCAGTTGGAAAACAATCCCCGTACCCGAGCCTATATCCACTTAGTTAATATCTTTAGCACTCGTACCCATGTCTATGGGAATATAAATATTCATCCCCGTACCGGTTACGCTCATTTCTATTAAAAATAGACATGTCAAATATAAAATATTGTAGCCATAATTACTCTAGGGGTCCTTTAATTTATTTTATTATAACAAGTTAGTCCTTTAAGTTTTTTTGTAACAACTTAGTCCTTAAAATTTTTTAACTACAACAAAAAGATTGTGTCATGTCTGACACAAAATGCATTTTACTTCGGCATCTGAAGCGAGGTAAATAAGTTTTTCATGAAAAGTAAAGACTTATCACCTCAGTGTCTAAAACATCAAGGGGTATTTTAATAGCGCATGAGTTCGATTCACACTGTCTGCATTTTATCATTTACAATTGTAGCGCCTCAAGTATTTCAGAATATCAATAAAACCGAGGGGTAAACTATTAGTATTTTTTTAATTTAAACTGGTTACATTGTTTACATAGAAAATTAATAAAGTAACTTATTTACAAAATACAAGGTTTACCCAGAATATTAAAATGGTTATATTGTTAACACATAATATCAAAATAAAAATCAAAGTTGTTCATGAAGATCATATGTTGGATCTTCAAATCTTTGATATCCATGGGAAGATAAATTGCTGGAAACAATATGTTTTCAATTGCTTTTACTTGCATTCGTTTCTGATATTAACAAAAAAAAGGGATAGATAAATAAATAACTTTATGTTCAAATAAATATTTAATAACACAAACCTTAAATCCAAATAATTTTCAGCTCTTACAATCCATCTTAGAGAACTCTTCATGACTAGGACTATTACTAATCTTAAAGTGGAACATAGTTTCAAGCGCTTCATGATGTTGTATAATGAATTTTTGATATTTTGATGGCTCTTATAATGAAAGTTATTTAGGTTTCACGCGGATCACTAATGGAAGTGTCTCGAGGGCTGATAGTGGTGAAAATGGACGACAAGAATTTGATTAAGGACGATGACAAATATATTCAAAATTAACGCTAAAATATCCCCTCAGTTTTTAGAAAATCTGAGGTGGAAGAATATTATTATTTTTAATTTTTAATTTACATAATTTATAAATAATTTTAAACACAATATTACAAAAAATCCATATTCTTGGAGATAAACAAATCTTTGATATAGGGAGTTATTGGAAATAAATTATTTACAACAGATCTTTGGTGAAATCCTTAAAGATCTCATAGTCTTCGGAAACCTCAGAGATTTCATGGTCTTTAGAGATATGTTCTTAAGTGTTTCTAGATCAAAAAATTTCATGGCAATGAATAGTGATAAATATTTCCTCTATCTGTCGCGACTACATATTAGTTAGAATTAGGGTAAAATCTATTTTACAAATGCTAGATTTCATCTCGGTTATTTTTTAAAACTGAGGTGGCATTTGTTATATATATATTTTATGATAATTACATTGTTTACACAAAATATTAAAATAAATGGTTTACAACAAATCTTTTCTCTTTTGAGTGAATATCTTCGCTGATATCCATCACTCAAAGGTTGAGCTCTCTTCTTTGTGTAAGTTGAAGCAATAATATTAAAATACATTATTACAACAGATACAGTGTCATTATAGTCATTGTTATTCTTGGAGAATAACAAATATTTGTTGTAATACAAATTTAGTTGTATACTATTGTGTGCATGCTTTTTAAGCTCAATGATTTGAATACATCCATCTTCTAATAAGTTATTTGTTCCAAAAATTGAAAAATATTTTTTCTGCACCTGCAATCCATCATAGGAAGTTTATTCCAAAAATACAACAACATCAACACCATTATGTGAGATAGATTGCTAGGGCAGAAAAACATTTTGTTCTAAATAGAAGAAGATTGAAGATTTTTCTGTATTACAATCCATCTCAAAGAATGATGCATGCGAGTTTGGGGCGGCTTCATACACGTAAGGAGTATAGTCAAATTTAATAAGTGCTTTTATAGTAAAATCTGATTATTTTATTTCTCGATTATATCGAAAATCGAAGGGTTAGATAATTTAGTTTACACTTATAAATAACTAAACATAAACTGCAATAGCAGAGATTCGAAGCGTGTCCTGACTTGCCTTTCCTCTCAGTTATTTTAAAACTCGAGGGAAATTGTGGATTTTTATTTTTATAAATAATAAAAGATGGCACGCCTTGACATTTTACCTCGATTTTTCTTTGGCAGAGAGGAAAATTTCGTCATAAAAAGCGTTATTTGTTGTAGTGTTGGTTGAATTAGGACCTGACTTTAGATTTTTCGAATGCTACTTTATATATTTAGGATGCTAATTGTTGTACCCCAAAATTTTCTCTCTCTTTCTTCAGGAAACCATCTTGGATTTTCAAGGTCCCTCTGAAACAAATCCAAGTCCTGAGTTATCTTTTTGCCCAAGCAAGCCACTTACAAGAGCAAGATGGTCTCACGAACTCCAAAAACAACGCTTTTATCTTGAGAAAAATCAAATTCTAAGTACTTAGAACGTTTCTCTAAAAATGAGTGTTTAAGAAAAAAATCAGCGCTTCAGAACTTCTGGACCCGTTCCAGATAAAAATGGTCAGAAGTTGCAAGCTTGGCTCAGCGTGGTCAGAAGTTGGCTTTTCAGCAGCTACACCAGTTCAATCAGAAGTTGTAAACGTGGTTCAGTATGTAAGCCTCAGACAGAACATGCCCCTTCAGCAGTTACACAAGCTCAGTCAGAATTTGCTAAAGGAATGCAAGAGAAGCAGGGAAGTCTGAAGGCTCCTTCAGAACATGTTGAATTCAGAAGATGAAAAGGTCAGAAGAGTGGGTGTTACACTGATACAGAACCTCTAAGCCCAGGAGACCCAGAGGTAAATCCAAGGAACGTACCAGAAAATCAGGAGAATCTCCAAAGCTTACTAAGACAACAGGAAGCCAAGGCCAGAGCATGGGTTACGCTGCTGATTCAATGTTGGTTTCCATTACCAGAATATTGATGATGATAGGTCTTATCACCATTTAATGCCCATTAATGCTTCCAACCACTCCTGAACATTCACGTGTGGCTTGGAAAACGCTTTTGTACAGATTCTGGCATGGGTCTACGCGCCACCGCCCACTTCAGAGGTCACTTCTCCCCAATCTACGCCTGCTGCTGCAGTCTAGGCTGAAGGCTATCTGTTATCACAACTTCCCAGGAATTTCTGTCAAAGAACAAATTCAAACTCTGTTGGCGCTTTAATGTTCAAGGCACCCACAAGAACTTTGCCTATAAATAGAGAGTCTTCACCATTGCAAAAG
The DNA here is from genome assembly GCA_948472305.1 of Vicia faba. Lineage (NCBI taxonomy): Eukaryota > Viridiplantae > Streptophyta > Magnoliopsida > Fabales > Fabaceae > Vicia > Vicia faba. Next base: position 357,840,766 of record OX451736.1, read on the forward strand.
GCGTTCAAGAAAAGAAACAGAAAAATTGCTAAGTGAGAAACAAAACTCTTAGCAACATAGCGTTCTGAAACTCTGCCAAAATCTCCAGTTTGTTTCATAACTTTGAGTTCCTCACCTTCAAACTTCATCAAATATCCAGTTTTCTTTGTGAACCAAAAACACCCTTTCCAAACTTCTGACCCTACATACGTATACACCTTTACCTACCCTTTCAAAGAAAATCTGTCCAGAACACCACCAGAGCCAAAAGCTAGCTTTCACCCACAAACTTTTCCAACAGTCAGGTAAGCACCTGCTGACCCTCATCGCGCTGTTAAGCATCATCAGTTGTACATACTCAAATAAACATAATGTAAATATCATGTTGTTGCTGTTTATGTTCTGAGGATTTTCATACCTCAGAACATTCTGAGCCAGTATAGGACTTGCCTGTGACCTTGTTGGTTCTGACCTCTGAAACATTTTTGTGTTTGTTGGATCTGTTCCAAATATGTTTCCTGTTTTGTGGATTAACAACAGAATTGCAGATGTTCTGATTAGTACAAGAAAAAGCCAAGTGCTGACTTTGACGTTAGCACATCTGAAGCCGGTTTTGCTGTCAATGATATTAGAACCTCTGAGAGTTATTGCCTTTTCAGCAGAATCAGAACTTCTGGTTTCTCCACTAACAAACTTCTGTCTTGCAGCGCAGGGGAATCAGAACTTCTGATTTCCCCACTAACAGGGTTCTGTTTTACAGGTGCCAGAGTCAGAAGTTCTGACTCATACAGTTTAACCAAGAGGTTGATCATCTGGCAGCGGATCTGAGTCAGAACTTCTGATGACCTCCCAGCAGCGCGCGGGCTCCCTCTCTCTCTCTCTATATCTTGTTTTTTTCTATTTTCTTTTTTGTCTATTTTTCTCGTTGAACCCCCCATGTACAAATGTGTATCCCCCTCCCTTAATTGTTGTAATAGCGTAGGATTTTATATTTCCGCTTCTTATTGCTAGTAATTAGGACGTGTATGGCAAGATAAAATCAATGAAATAGAAAAACCTAATTCAAAGAAAAAACTCTTGTATGCAATAAAACACACTTGCACACTAACACCCCTAGGGTTACATCCACTTGTTGCCTTTCAAAATTAGGCCATATTGCATGTTAGGTCTCTTTGGGCAAAGCAATACAAATCAATTGATCATAGTCCCTCGATGACGCTTTCAAAAAGTTGCCTAAAATGATCAAGTCCCTTTCAAAGAAAAATTGCCCAAGGATACTTAGCACTATTGCAATTATGGTCTAAACGATGACCCGCGCCCGTCCCTTTCACATCCTAACATAAGATTGTCCACCAAATTCAATGGTGGAACAAAATTGTTAAAAGGGTTAAAACATAACAAAAATCTTTGAGAACTTTAGGGTAGATCGCTCTTAAGTACTTGTCAACTTGCAAAACAAAACACTTTCCTATTTTTCAAATCACACATCACTACACTTTCAAAACAACTTTCAAAAAACTTGAAACATCTTTTCAAAAATACAAACACCTTTTGTAAAACATTCGAGTAAAGAATTGTTACAAGGTTAGCCTAGACAAGGCATCTTTTTCAAAACATTTTCAAAGCCACACACAAAGCACCATTTCAAACAATTGAAAACCAAGGCAAGTTGATCTAAGCAAGTACCTAAGAGCCCATGGATAACCATGGATAGAAAGGGTGCTAATACCTTCTCTTTCTGTAATCTACTCCCCGAACCCAAGAAAAATCTCAAAGGTTTTTGCTGTGCTTTTTAAACCTTTCCTTAGGATAAAATAAAAAGTCGGTGGCGACTCTTGCTCAACCAAAACATTTGCGAAAACAAACGCAAAACCATAGTCAGTTCTCCCACCGTATCACACTAATATATGTATTTTATTGCAACTTTATATATTTTAGGTGATTGGTTTAATCTAAGATTGAAAAAAACAAGTAAAAAGAGTCACAATGCACGTGTTAATAACTTAAAAGACTCACAGACCATCTTATTACAATAAAATAACTTAAAGGATCCCTGATATATTTTTGCCAATATTATATATCTTAAGTTTATAAGATCATTTAAAAGTTTTCAAAAAATTTTATTGTTGAACTATGAAATAAAAGAGTACTAATATTAAATATGTAATGATTTAACATTGATGTAATTTTTATTTTAAAAATTAATAGACATTTATACAGAAATATGGTGGGATGGATACTAAGGTGTCCGTATCTGCATCCATGTCTGCTTATTTAAAGGGTAATTATTCGTGCACGTACTCATTTTTGTGGATTTTTATCCTACCTGTACAAAAATAGGACGGGATGTTACTAAGGTGTCCATACCCGCACTCATATCCGCTAATTTAAATGAATAATTATCCGCGCTCGTACCCATTTTTTTCGGATTTTTATCGTACCTTTTATGAATATTTTTGTTGATACTCACTTAGAATGTGCCAAATTACCATACCTAATAGTATATTTCAATTAATTTCTAAATTATTTAATAATTATATGAAAATGATTTATTTTTATAATTTGAGATTATAAAATCAAAGTTTTTTTTATTAAACTGATGTATCGTAGATTGATTTGATACTTTAGTATTATTATCAATAATCTTTAGATTATAAAGTCAAACTTTGAATTGAATTTTTTTTTAAAATATATTTTACAATCATTTTTACTTAGGAAAATTAAATATTAAATACAATTAATCTCTTATATTTATATGGATTGCAATGATAATAAATATAGTATATAGTCTCATTTACAAAATTAATTTCTATATTTTAAATTCAAATAGTTTTAGTCTCTCTCACGTTCTTTTATAAAAAATCGATGAGATTTTTGTTTTTTAACATATATTTTTATCTATAACTAATAAGATATATGTGCTCCGCACAGATACATTTATTTGATATTATATAAAATATATTTAAAAATATATAAATTTGAAATGAATGATTTAATTATAAATGAATAATAATCATAAAAATTCAACTATATTAAATAACCATATATAAAAAAGGACATGTGAGTTAGAGGGAAAAAAAATGAAATTTCAACAAATACAAATATAAAATTTTAGATATATATGCAAAATTTAAAATAATTTACTTATTTATAAAATGAATAATAATCATATAGATTTAATTATATTAAATAATCATACAAAAATAAGAAAAAATAATAATCATAAGATGGAGAAAAAAATAATATTTAAAAATAATGAATTTATCTCTCAAATTAAATAATGGTTGATTAAATTCTAAAAATAACTTATAGTTTTAATTGAAAATTTAATTTATTTATATGCACTAATATGAATTGATATATTTAGTTTTGTAATGCAATTGATCATATTAAATAAAAAGAATATTAAAACTTTTAAATAATTAATTATTTTTAAACATATGATAAATCATCATTCAAAAAAATAATCGTAGTTATTTATTATAAATATATCACAACGGTAGAACAAATCAATTGTAGTCATAATCTTTTAAAAGAATAATATATATGAGGAAGTTGAGATTCGAACGCATAAAAATTTGATGATATCACTACAATTGGTTCCAAAACCATTGTTATATACAATTAATTTTTAATTAAAAAACAAAAAATAATATAATATGATCTTAATTTAAAGATGTTATCACAGGATATAAAAGAACTGTAGTGATCTTAACGTTATTATTTACGCGTTTTGTAACAGTGATATGTAGTGATCTTAACGTTATTATTTACGCGTTTTGTAACATTGATAATAGAAAAATATTTCTATAACTCTATGTGTGGTTTTATATAGTAAAGATAGACTAAACTTGAAACTGGGCACTTGAATCAGCCTCTAGCTTGGAATAGAAATCACGTTCCTCCTTTGAAAATTCCACTTTTTTCAACTCCACATATTTAGGTGGCAAAGATATAATAGGCTCCGCATCAAGAAGTGAGCCTATAGAAAATGATCACACTTGCATGGTCACAAACAAATTTCAATCTAATGCAAGTGACAGTCATTCAATTTAATGAATTAAGTGTCAGTTCAAATATCCACTATATAATCAAGTTGAATGCATGGTAATTAATTGTTTTCGATACTCAATTATAGTAGATACCATTACAATGTTACTGATACAGAGTATCACAACACATGTATTAATGCAAAGCCAGCGTAAGTACTCTCATGATAATTAAAAATGCAGAAAAATAGGGTCAAACACATGAAGAATCAAGAGCTTCTGCATTGACAAAAAAAGAATTTTTTTTTTTTAAATAATCATATTTTTTAAATTTTTTTTTCAAATAACTACATTTTTAAAAAAAAATTATCAAACTAACCATTTTTTAAACAAAAATAATTCGTCACACAAAGGAGTAACTATTCTGACGCATGCATACAATTTAAAGAGGAGGCGCCACACTGCATGACTTCTCCTCCTCTGTAAAGTCATGCAGTGTGGCGCATGCATGTAATGTTAGAGAGGAGGCGCCATCTAGTGTGGCATGATAGTGTTATATGGTTTTCTATAAATGCAACCACTCATCCTCTTCACTTTTTCACACCATTTGTCACATAACTCTTAAAAAATGTCTTCCACTCCCTTGCCAAGGTTTTCACTGATCAAAAGAGATGTACTTGTTATTTTTTCAGCGACAAAACCTCTGGTGAAGATCAAACTCTGGAACACGCAGACGTTCGAGCATTTTCAGAAGCACTTGATTCGCTGGTTGGAAGGAGACATTTCTGAATGTGAACAGATCAGAAAAATAGAAAGGAAAATTACAGTGAAGAATGAAAATGGAGTAAGTCGATCATGGAAAAATGTGAGATGTGATGCTGATGTCATGATGATGATGCTTGGACCAGACAATATTATGTTGATGTTTTTTATCTCTTAGATATTGTGATTTGTTTAGTTATTTTGTTTGTTTATCATATTGTTGTGTTGTTGTCCTCTATTTATGGTGTTGTAATTTTTTGGGTCATTATGTGAAGGTTGTTGTAACCGAATGATAAATTGAACACAAAATGATAATCCGAATTTAAATTGAAATTTCTTGCATACAACAAATTAATTACTCTGGAAAGTTTGCTATAAAAAAGTTAGGTTCTAGAGCTAAACCCAATATTTGGACAATTTTTTCGATTGTGTCCAGGAAGACGACATGTATTGCATATTCTTATAATTTTGTTAACCGTATCCATTTCAGTTCTAATACGAGTGCTATTGGGGCGCCTCTTTTTCTTCCATCGCATTTGTTCATTGTGCCAAACAATGTCCCCTTGATAAGCAGACCAATAATCCTCATTTGCCAACACATAGAAGGTATTGATGTACACACTTAAAACGCTCTTTACTGTGTAAATGGGGGATATATATTGTATTGGGTCCAAGCGAACATGCGAACATGCCACAATGACATGAGAGTAAGGCATGCGAAATGCTTGAAAATTTCCGCAATCACACCAATCTTTATCTAGCTCGACCCAATAATATCCCCTTGGCCTTCCCTCATTATGATCCATTGTCTCTTGTATACTAAACCAACCTTTAATACGATTAAACACGGTGACACTATGAGTGTTTGCTTTCGCAACTTCCTCGTTAAATGTTTTCAGTGTGCATTTACTGAACAACTGCCCTGATTGTAACATTGCCCTCCATTTTGAACTTCTTGTGTCAAACAATGACTCCATCCTAAAATATGTTGCTCTAACCAAAGTTGTAATTGGTAGGTTTCAGATGCCTTTGAAGACAAAGTTTAATGATTCCACCAAATTTTTTCGCTCCACCCTAATGCTTCTGAGTTTGTCAACTGGATTTCTTCGCGATAGTGTCGGAATGATGGTTCTGTTAAGGCATACCTTGCATTAACAACTTTCTTTAGAAGTGTCTTGTCTTTGATATGGAGGATGAAGTTTTGTGTGATATGTCTAGTGCAATAAACATGTGTTGAAGGGGGGTCATGCCAACCGTTATCAGGGTTACTGTATGCACTCACAATCGATGTCTGTCTGTCTGAAATTAAACAAAGGTTGGGTTGAGGAGCAACGTGTAATCGGAGATTCTTCATAAAGAAATTTCACGCACCACTTGTCTCACCTTCAACAAGAGTGAAGGCAATCAGAGAAACATTATCGTTGCCAACTTGTGCCACTGCCAAGAGGAATGTTCCTTTATACTTTCCATATAAACAAGTTCCGTCAATCTGTATAATATGTTTGCAAAATGCAAAACCCTTGATGCATGGTTCATGCGCCCAGAACAATCTATGAAATATTCCATTTCCACTGACACGAGTTTTGTCTGGGGTATATGCTGGGAATGTCTCCAAAATTATAACAGTTCCCGGAGCATAATATTTGAGCGCCACCAAAAATCTTGGAAGTTCTTTGTACGATTCCTCCCAATTACCTACACAAGTTCAACTGCCATAGTCCTCTCGATCCATGCCTTCCTATAAGAGGGAATATTTTTTGCAAGCAAAGACATAAACAAAGGGTGGGAGTTAGAATCGAAGGGCCACCTGCATAATTACATTCGAAGGAAATAACAAAACAAAGCTTCGACAGGCCAGAAGGAAGTGTTCGATTGAGCTAGATGGATATTTTTAGATCAAGCAGCTAAGGAAAATAGTGACTTAATTGAAGAAGCCACAATGATGAGGCCTTGAGTCATCAAAATGAGCAATTCAAAGCCAATCGAAGAGCAAGGCTTGAGGGAATTCGAAGGAGTCAAGATGAGAAACCTTTCCAAGTTCATTCAAAACCCAAAATAGTAGAAGATCATCAAAAATGGCAACTCTTTTAAGGCTTTCGATTATGCCTTCAAAGCCTGATTAATGGATGATTCTTGCCATGTTTGTTCATCCTCACCCTCTATAATTACAGAGCTAAAGACACATTGCCAGGGACGAAAAACATTTCCACAAAAACATTTTTGCAGAGACGGAAAAATGTTGCCAGCAGAGACGAAAACACTTTTTCCAGACAATTTTTTTTTTGCCAGACACTCGCACCACCAGCTAGACGAAAAGATTACCCCCAGAAAAAAAAAATACGTGGCATTACTCTCCCCGTGCCATGTCACTTTTTGGGCAGCCAGATGGAGGGGGGCTTCAAAAATCCCAAATTTGAAAACTTTGGGGACTAGAAGCCTGACTTTTAAACTAGGGGGATCGAAACTCCAAAAACCTTAAATTAGGGGGGTCAAAACTGCATTTAAGCCAAAATAAAAAAGTAATACGTCATAATTATTAAATTTGCTTGTATCACTTTCAATTATATCAGTGTAAGCATGTCATTATCCATGTTGTTATATGATATATCATTAACTAAAAATTTGTATAATGAGTTTGACAAGGCCGTTTTTGAAATCTTTATTGTAGTGTCAATGTCAAACGATAAAAAATTTAAAATTGATCTACAATCATAACTCTATACATTATTACGGAAAATTCATTTAACAATAATTGGGAAAGGGATAACATCACGCGGGTCATACCGTTGTTGAGTAGATGCGATTGTAAGTTCGTTGTTTCTATCATGGTCTGGAAACCGTTATTGAAGGACAAGACACGCATACTTATCACAACAATTATACTTATCCACCATTGTGATACTTACACATAGGTACTGGACTCGAAACCCATTAACACAAATTATATAAATCATAAACCATCATTGATCACAATTACAATATATAACCGTTGTGAAAAGTGGCCAGAGTTTATTATATAATATGTAGATTGCTTGTTTTCCCATACACCTCACTAAAGAAATACAAGTTTTCAAATTGTTGAAGAAATCCATAATTTGAAAATTAAGGTATTCTTGAAAACAAACTTAAACAAACCACTATTTTTTCTGATTGCATGTGTCTCATCTTGCATTTCATGCTCTTTTACATATATACTGTGGTTTATTGATCTAACTCCTTCGATACATCGTTATCTTCGATTATAGTTAAATTTCCATTTTCTCCTTCATGACAGTTCAGAACAAAAGAAACTAACAACCACAATCTTCTAATTTTTTTCTTCTCTCTTTATTTCTCTCCACCTCACTCAAAATTGATGCATAATAACATCCAAGAAAAAAATTCATACAAAGATGATAAGCACTTACCGGTGATAATCGAAATGATAGACGTGGCGCGTTTTTGATGAGAGGGAGTGGAAGTCATAGGTGTTGTGATGTTTTAGTGGTGGTGCGGAGCTGATCGATGATGTGTTTAAAACTGAACCATCGGTGGCTTCAAGAATACACTGTAATTTGCATTTTGCTTAATGAATTCCTTCCTCTTCTTTCTCTTTTGATTTCTCTACTTTGGAATTATTGTATTGTTATTTTTTGTTGTTTTTTACCGTTGTTTTTGGTAAACAACCGTTGATCTCCAAAAAGGTAAGGTTTTTGGTTTACTTACGGGATCGATCAAACTAATCCCAGGACATATGCTAATCTTTATGTAAAATGAGTAAGAAGGAAGAACGCACGTTCGACCCAGAGAAAGGATGTTTGAGATTGTTGAAAAGTAAGTAAAAGTGTAAAAATACAAGTAAAAGAAGTAAAAAGATAACTTTGCAGGATAATGATGAAGTAATGTAAAAAGACTTTTAATAAGGAAAAAAGGTGTTTCCAACGTACATTGCTCAGCTTTATCCTTTTTCACGCAGTAGTTACTTGGATAATATTTGAGTGATTTAGTACAATAGGTTGAACACACTGAAAATTACACAAGTTTCTTAATTTATACTAAAAGTAGGTAACCGTCAAGGGGACATTCTGCGCTAGGATGAAGACAAGTGTCTTCTGTATGTCCCTCGACCCACAGCTTTTTGCCACGTTGTCTCTTCTCAGACGCTGATGAAAATTGCCTTTCCCTCCAATAATTAAAAATTCAAATGGTCTTCGATCCCTATGTTAAAGCGTGAACACTTTCCCTCAGCCGAGCAACATAATTCTGGTTCAGTCGAATGAGGCCCTGGTCGAAGATTGTTATCATAACTTAGATATTTTTCCTTAAGTTATCTCATGCGTCGAATCATACCTCCTGGTCTGGTTCATTTCCAGTTGTTTGGTCCAAAAATACCAAATATATTAAGTGTCAAATTTGGGAGCCAACAATTGCCCCCCAAGAATGTCTATTTCAATGCTCAAAGAAATAGCCATTCTTTGAACTTCCCATTCGACACCTGTCTTCCCAGTTATCCACCAAGTCTTAACGTGTGCTTTTCGCCTTCCAACAGCTGTTATACTTGGTAAAAACCATCATTACTTTTCTCCAAAATGTCTCTTCAAAACTGCCGTTACCACGCTTGCCATGATGACCATATTCCTATAACCTAGGCAAGCATGTCCCAACATTTCCCAATGCCTGCACGGTAACCGTTTCACGTTTCGCCACGTGTCCCACTACCTGCGAAACATTAAATGGTCTTGACGAGACAACTCCTTCTTCTGAAGGCTATAAATACTTCCAAGCTTTTCTATTTGGAACTTTTATCATTTCCAGCTTTTCCAAATCCCTTGCATTCTCACAACATTGTACTGTCAACTTCGCTCTTTCTCTCAAATCCTTAACAATGGCCTTTCTCTCTAATGCTCCAAACAACCCTCAACCCAAAAACGCCGATGATGTCCAGAAACCACCGGAGGTCTTTTCCACCAACCCTCCTTCTTCCTCGACTAACAAGTACATTGCTAAACCTATGACTAGAGAATTGCGAGAGGCCTATGATTCTCAACTCCTTATTCCCATCAGATACGGAGGAAACATGTATGCTATGTCCGGTCCGTTATCTTCATGCATCGAAAATCCCTTAAAAAACCGCGCCTTTTTTCCTACACACCTAAGGCTTAGACCCATAGGTTGCGCCAAAAAACCTAGGGATGACCCCGAAGATGCCACTCCGGCGAACCAGCAGCATCCTCAGACTACAAAGGATATCAACCTCCAGTTCATGTACAAGTGGAATCGAATCTTTCACTCAAACCCTAATCTTTCTTCTGAATATTCAGACTGGATGAGTAAGATGGAGAGGGTGCAAGCTTCTGCTTGGAAGGAGATGGGCATTTATGACCTGGTGATATTGTTGAAGACCGGATTGCCTTACTGCCCCCTTATACTGGTATCTTCATTGTACTTTTGAGATAATGCACATTTCACTTTTCATCTTCCTTGTGGGATGATGACCCCTACTTTATTCGACATAGCTGCCATCACTGGTCTTCGACCCACTGGTGACTATTTTGACCCTGAAGACTTGTCTGAGGATCCTATTGGGTTTGCTGCTACAAAACCCACTTATACTACCTTTATAAACCACTTTCATGGAAAAACCTCTAATACCGTGTCGGAGGTGGACCATATAGCCTTCTTGGCTATGTGGCTGTTTTGATTTGTTTTTTGTACTAAGTCACTGCAGGTGATGAAAAAGATGTTGACGCTCGCAACGCAGCTGCACCACAAATATCCTCTTTGCTTGGCCGAATTGATTTTGGCCAACTTATATGAGTCCATCAGTAATGGTGTGACTCAACTTAAGGTTCTAGAAGACAGGGGAAGCTTGCTGCTATCTGGTCCCTTTTGTCTTCTGCAACTGTGGCTTAACGCCACCTTCGAATCTTTCCTTCCCCAGAAGAACAAGATCAACGAAGAGGCTCCTGAGATTCTGAACAGGAGAGTTGAGGGCACCAGGCTTGCATTACTAACTCCCACTGATGAAGGCCAACAGTTTCAAAAGGCTTTCACCAGCTTCATAATTATGTTTGCGGAGAGAAAGATATTTGTTTCGACTATGGCTCCCTTTGCCAGTCGAAAAGTTGGTCCGGAATGGTTTACCAGGCCATACCCTTCGAATGTGAAGGATGACGTGACTGATGAGTTCGTGAGCATGTGGGAATCGTTCCTGCGCCCCAGGATCATGCACATAAGATTCAAGAGCTCAAAAAATCAATTGAGCTTGATTGCTTATCAACCAAATCTTGTCTCTCGACAATTTGGTATTGCTCAATCACTCCCTTCACCTATTTACTCTCGAGAGAAGCTGCTGCTTTTTTACAATGCAGATTACTCGAAAGATGCCGCTACCAAGCACATTGGTAGGTATTCTGGTCGAACTATACTGACCTTGTTCGACTTCAACCTTTATTTCCTGAGTTCCATCACTTTTGAGACATGGTGGAAACAGTACTATGACGAAGAGTTCTTCAATGAGAAGGACTTCGCCCACCATCTACATGAGGCGTTCAAGCTGGTTCTCGACAGAGTCAAGAAAGGTATCCTTTTTCCATCTCTTCGTCTTAGATTTGTTTTTCGACACTTAATTAACTATATTTGTTTTGCCTTCTGTTTAGCTGTCAAAAGGGTCACCTCAAAGAAAACCGCAGAGAGTACAAAAGGGGGAGATTCTGCTGTCAACCCCTCTCCTAAGGTACTTACCTTTCCTTTTTACCCTTAGTTTTATTTGACATAGGTATTGATCCTCTCGACTTGATTTCCTGGGTATTCAAAAACCTACCCCTAAAAAACGGAAGGTTCAAGAGATCCAAATCTCTAGCGATGAAGAAGAAGAGGAGTCCCCTTATGTTCCTTTGCAGAGACGAAGATTGAAAAACCAGCTCCTGCCGTCGAACCCCGTCCAAAAATCAGGATTAAAACTACAGCTGTGAGGCTTCCTCCTGTAATCATCAATGAACCTACTGAACAGGAGGTGATCGCTAGGTTAAACAATCCCAGCGAAAGTGACAACTCTAGTCCTGGTGCTGAAATCCCAGTCCAAGTATTTACTTCGACTTCTTATTATTTATTCCTCCATTCTCTTTTGTTTGTGAGGATTCTAAAAGAAACAAATTCTTTCTATTTTCCAGGACATTGCTGGCACTTCCACACGAATTCCTACTCATGTCGAGGATTCAGTCACTCTCTTGAATAGCGAAGGGGATCCTACTTATAAGCCCTCTTCAGCGAAAGACTCCTTTATGAGTTCAGTTGACAAAGTAAATCAGACTTCTGAACCCCAGCCCGAAATCATAGAAGAGGATGATGAAGAAGAAGCTGCAGCAAACTAAGAGGAGATTAGGATTCCGCTGGTCAAAGTGCAAGAGACTGAGGAGGAAGGTATCCCTGGCGTCGAAACTGAAACAGAGAGGGAAAATGTAGAGATCCCAGGAGCTGAGGGTGAAGAAGTTTTTGCTGAAGGAAACCAAAATCCTCCAGGCACTGAAGCAATTCCAACTCAAGTAGCCAACATGGTTATTACATCCAACGAAAGTATCCCTTCGACGGGATCCAGAACCAAAGAGGATTTGGCTTTACTGAAGCAACAAAATCCGTTAGGTTATTTGACTGCAATTCTGGAGGGTCAAGAGAGTTCCTCTGATCGCAGTGCTTCGACTGCATCTGGAAGATCTACTTCAACTTCCCCTCTCGATGAGGCTCTTCAAAAGGTTAAAGCACAAATCTTTAAAAGAGATTTGATGTTAACTTTAGAGGGGGAACCAGCAGCTCCTTCCTTTCTGAAGACTATCTTGAAAGCTGTCGATCTTCTTGTTGCTCCTCCGGATGTAGCCAGTGTAATCTTGGATTTACTCTCTATTGTTGATCAGGTATCAGTGGATTACAATCGCCAGAGAATTCTCAATCGTGAGATCGAAGAAGCCAATGGTCAAGTGGATGCTGCTTGGCATGCTGCTACTGAATCTGCTTCTAGAGTAAAGGACTTGTCGAAGGCCCATGAGGCTACGCAAAAGGCGGTCGAGGATATTGATCAAAACAATGTTCAATGAGAGCACAGATTGCAGAGTTGGAAGAAAAAATTGCTGCCAACGAAAAAAAGAAAGAGGAGATTCTTGCTGTGAACAATGAATCAGAAAGCAAAGAAGAATTGGCTGAAGGGTTAAAACACACCGATCGAGCTCAATCTCTGGATGCTAAGCTCGAAACCCTTCACCAATAGAAATCTCTATGTGATCGACGACTAGAGTTATAGAGAATCAAGTATCTTCAGATTAAAGCTAACCTTCCCTTTTGAATCTTGTTTCTCTCAATTATGTAATCACTTTCTGTAACGATTTCAGAGCCATTTTGGCACTCTTAATGAAAAAAATTTAAGTTTCCATTTTGGCATTCTTTATAATCAGTGGTTATATATTATTTATTTTTATCTCTTGAAGCATGGGTCTATACGTTTCAAGTATTTACCATTTACCTTCAAGAGTCTTTGATCTTCGCTTAATTCTTCGATCTCATAGGCTCCGCCTGAGAATGCTTGCACAATTATAAAAGGTCCTTCCCACTTAGGGGACCATTTTCCCAAGCTTCTGTCTTTTCGATCTATTGGGAGTATTACTTTCCAAACTAGATCTTCAGGCTGAAACGTCTTGGACTTTACCCTTCAATTGTAGGATTTCTCGACTCGCTTCTACTGTAGTCACAAAAGATTCAAAGCTTTCAACCTTTCTTCGTCTAAGTCTACTAGTTCATCTAACATCATGCTCCAGTAGACTTCAGAGGGGATCTCATGATGTATCTGAATCCTTGTCGCTTGCAAGTGGATTTCCACTGGTAACACTGCATCATGACCATAGGTTAGGCGAAATGGTGTTGTTCCCGTGGCTTCGATGGCTTCGATTCAGAGGAAGACGATGAACAAGATTATTCGTTTCTCTTTGATACTTATATTAATTTTAATTCAATTAAAATAATATTGTTTTCAATTAGAATAATGTTATTTTCAATTAATAACATGATTTTAATTAATCTATTGGATTAATTCATAAAATATACAATAATGGTGACATGGATTGAGTGTTATAATGCCACCTCATTAAAATATATGACACATCATCTAAAATGGACGGGGGATCTAGTAGATGCCAAGACATGTTAAATAAAGGGATAAAATTCGCAAGTTTTTTAATAGGGGAACCACTTCTTTAGAAACTCCAAACTAAGGGGATCAAAAGTGCATTTAAGCCTTTTAAAAATTAATAGATGTTTATACGGAAATAGGGAGGGATGGATACTAAGGTGTCCATATCCGCACCCATGTCCGCTTATTTAAAGGATACTTATTTGTGCACGTACTCATTTTTGCCAATTTTTATCCTACCTGTACGGAAATAGGGCATGATGGATACTAAGGTGTCCATATCCATACTCATACTCGCTAATTTAAACAGATAATTATCCGCGTCCGTACCCATTTTTACAGGTTTTTATCCTATCTTTTATGGGTATTTTTGTGAATACTCAATGAGAATGTGTCAAATTACCATCCGTGATAGTATATTAAAATAATTTATTTTTATGATTTGAGATTATAAAGTCTAAGTTTTTTATTAAACTGATGTATCATAGATTGATTTGATATTTTAGTATTATTGTCAATACTCTTTAGATTATAAAGTCAAACTTTGAATTGAATTGTTTTTTAAATATATTTTACAATCATTTTTTACCTAGGAAAATTAAATATTAAATCCAATTAATCTCTTATATTTATATGGATTGCAATGATAATAAAATATAGGATTTTAGTCCCATTTACAAAATTGATTTCTATATTTTAAATTCAAATAATTTTAGTCTCTCTCACATTCTTTTATAAAAAATCAATGAAATTTTTGTTTTTTAACTTATATTTTCATCTATAACTAGTAAGATATTTGTGCTCCCGCACGGATACATTTATTTGATATTATGTAATATATATTTAGAAACATTTAAATTTGAAATGAATAATTTGATTACAAAAGAATAATAATCATAAAAATTCAACTATATTAATTAACCATATAAAAAAAAGGACATGTGAGTTGGAGAAAAAAAATGAAATTTTAACAAATATAAATATAAAAATTTAGATATAAATGCACAATTTGAAATGATTTACTTATTTGTAAAATGAATAATAATCATATAGATTTAATTATATTAAATAATCACACATAAAGAAGAAAAAATAATAATCGTGAGATGGAGAAAAAAATAATGTTTAAAAATAATAAATTTATCTCTCAAATTAAAATAATAATTAATTAAATTAAAATAGATATTGTGTTGATAGTGACCCGTGAAAAAATAATAATAAATAATAGTAAATGATATGATTCAAAATAAATACTAATATTTCATTGAAATTCTAAAAATAACTTACAGTTTTAATTGAAATTTTAATTTATTTATATGCACTAATATGAATTGATAAATTTAGTTTTGTAATACAATGAATATTAAAACTTTTAAATAATTGATCATTTTTAAACACGTAATAAATCATCATTTAAAAACGCCGATGATGTCCAGAAACCACCGGAGGTCTTTTCCACCAATCCTCCTTCTTCCTCGACTAACAAGTACATTGCTAAACCTATGACCAGAGAATGGCGAGAGGCCTATGATTCTCAACTCCTTATTCCCATCAGATACGGCGGAAACATGTATGCTTTGTCCGGTCCGTTATCTTCATGCGTAGAAAATCCCTTAAAAAACCGCGCCTTTTTTCCTACACACCCAAGGCTTAGACCCATAGGTTGCGCCAAAAAACCTAGGGATGACCCCGAAGACGCCACTACGGCTAACCAGCAGCATCCTCAGACTACAGAGGATATCAACCTCCAGTTCATGAACAAGGGGAATCGAATCTTTCGCTCAAGCCCTAATCTTTCTTCTGAATATTCAGACTGGCTGAGTAAGATGGAGAGGGTTCAAGCTTCTGTTTGGAAGGAGATGGACATTTATGACCTGGTGATGCTGCCGAAGACCGGATTGCCTTACTGCCCCCTTATGCTGGTATTTTCATTGTACTTTTAGTATAGTGCACATTTCACTTTTCATCTTCCTTGTGGGATGATGACCCCTACTTTATTCGACATAGCTGTCATCACTGGTCTTCGACCCGCTGGTGACTATTTCGACCCTGAAGACTTGTCTGAGGATCCTATTGGGTTTGCTGCTACAAAACCCACTTATACTACCTTTATAAACCAATTTCATGGCAAAACCTCTAATACCGTGTCGGAGGTGGAGCATATAGCCTTATTGGCTATGTGGCTATCTCGATTTGTTTTTTGTACTAAGTCATTGCAGGTGACAAAAAAGATGTTGACGCTCGCAACGCAGCTGCACCACAAATATCCTCTTTGCTTGGACGAATTGATTCTGGCCAACTTATATGAGTCCATAAGTAATGGTGCGACTCAACTTAAGGTTCTAGGAGACAGGGGAAGCTTGCTGCTATCCGGTCCCTTTTGGCTTCTGCAACTGTGGCTTAACGCCACCTACGAATCTTTCCTTCCCCAGAAGAACAAGATCAACAAAGAGGCTCCTGAGATTCTAAACAGGAGATTCGAGGGCACCAGGCTTGCATTACTAACTCCCACTGATGAAGGCCAACAGTTTCAAAAGGCTTTCACCAGCTTCATAATGATGTTTGCAGAGAGAAAGAGCTTTGTTCGACTATGGCTCACTTTGCCAATCGAAAAGTTGGTCCAGAATGGTTTACCAGGCCATACCCTTCGAATGTGGAGGATGACATGACTAATGAGTTCGTGAGCATGTGGGAATCGTTCCTGCGCCCCAGGATCATGCACATAAGATTCAAGAGCTCAAAAAATCAATTGAGCTTGATTGCTTATCAACCAAATCTTGTCTCTCGATAATTTGGTATTGCTCAATCACTCCCTTCACCCATTTACTCTCGAGAGAAGTTGTTGCTTTTTTACAATGCAGATTACTCGAAAGATGCCACTACCAAGCACATTGGTAGGTATTCTGGTCGAACTATACTGACCTTGTTCGACTTGAACCTTCATTTCCTGAGTTCTATCACTTTTGAGACGTGGTGGAAACAATACTATAACGAAGAGTTCTTCAATGAGAAGGACTTCGCCCACCATCTACGTGAGGCGTTCAAGCTGGTTCTCGACAGAGTCAAGAAAGGTATCCTTTTTCCATCTCTTCGTCTTAGATTTGTTTTTCGACACTTAATTAACTATAGTTGTTTTGCCTTCTGTTTAGTTGTCAAAAGGGTCACCTCAAAGAAAACCGCTGAGAGTACAAAAGGGGGAGATTCTGCTGTCAACCCCTCTCCTAAGGTACTTACCTTTCCTTTTTATCCTTAGTTTTATTTGACATAGGTATTGATCCTCTCGACTTGATTTCCTGGGTATTCATAAACCTACCCCTAAAAAACGGAAGGTTCAAGAGATCCAAATCTCTAGCGATGAAGAAGAAGAGGAGTCCCCTCATGTTCCTTTGCAGAGACGAAGATTGAAAAAACCAGCTCCTGTCGTCGAACCCCGTCCAAAAATCAGGATTAAAACTACAGCTGTGAGGCTTCCTCCCATAATCATCAATGAACCTACTGAACAGGAGGTGATCGCTAGGTTAAACAATCCCAGCGAAAGTGACAACTCTAGTTCTGGTGCTGAAATCCCAGTCCAAGTATTTACTTCGACTTCTTATTATTTATTCCTCCATTCTCTTTTGTTTGTGAGGATTCTAAAAGAAACAAATTCTTTCTATTTTCCAGGACACTGCTGGCACTTCCACACGAATTCCTACTCATATCGAGGATTCGGTCACTCTCTTGAATAGAAAAGGGGATCCTACTTATAGGCCCTCTTCAGCGAAAGACTCCTTTATGAGTTCAGTTGACGAAGTAAATCAAAATTTTGAACCCCAACCCGAAATCATAGAAGAGGCTGATGAAGAAGAAGCTGCAGCAAACCAAGAGGAGATTAGGATTCCGCTGGTCGAAGTGAAAGAGACTGAGGAGGAAGGTATCCCTGGCGTCGAAACTGAAACAGAGAGGGAAAATATAGAGATCCCAGAAGCTGAGGGTGAAGAAGTTTTTGCTGAAGAAACCAAAATCCTCCAGGCACTGAAGCAATTCTAACTCAGGTAGCCAACATGGTTATTACATCCAACGAAAGTATCCCTTCGACGGGATCCAGAACCAAAGAGGATTTGGCTTTACTGAAGCCACAAAATCCTTTAGGTTATCTGACTGCAATTCTGGAGGGTCGAGAGAGTTCCTCTGATCGCAGTGCTTCAACTGCATCTAGAAGATCTACTTCAACTTCCCCTCTCAACGAGGCTCTTCAAAAGGTTAAAGCACAAATCTTTAAAAGAGATTTGATGTTAACTTTAGAGGGGGAACCAGCAGCTCCTTCCTTTCTGAAGACTATCTTGAAAGCTATCGATCTTCTTGTTGCTCCTCCGGATGTAGCCAATGTAATCTTGGATTTACTCTCTATTGTTGATCAGGTATCAGCGGATTACAACAGCCAGAGAATTCTTAATCGTGAGATCGAAGAAGCCAATGGTCAAGTGGATGCTGCTTGGCATGCTGCTACTGAATCCGCTTCTAGAGTAAAGGACTTGTCGAAGGCCCAGGAGGCTAGGCAAAAGGCGGTCGAGGAGATTGATCAAAACATTGTTCAATTGAGAGCACAGATTGCAGAGTTGGAAGCAAAAATTGCTGCCAACGGCAAAAAGAAAGAGGAGCTTCTTGCTGTGAACAATGAATCGGAAAGCCAAGAAGAATTGGCTGAAGGGTTAAAACACGCCGATCGAGCTTAATCTCTGGATGCTAAGCTCGAAACCCTTCACCAATCGAAATCTCTATGTGATCGACGACTAGAGTTGCAGAGAATCAAGTATCTTCAGATTAAAGCTAACCTTCCCTTTTGAATCTTGTTTATCTCAATTATGTAATCACTTTCTGTAACGATTTCAGAGCCATTTTGGCACTCTTAATGAAAAAAATTTAAGTTTCCATTTTGGCATTCTTTATAATCAGTGGTTATATATTATTTATTTTTATCTCTTGAAGCATGGGTCTATACGTTTTCAAGTATTTACCATTTACCTTCAAGAGTCTTTGATCTTCTCTTAATTCTTCGATCTCATAGGCTCCGTTGGAGAATGCTTGCACAATTTTAAAAGGTCCTTCCCACTTAGGGGACCATTTTCCCAAGCTTCTGTCTTTTCGATCTATTGGGAGTATTACTTTCCAAAATAGATCTTCAGGCTGAAACGTCTTGGACTTTACCCTTCAATTGTAGGATTTCTCGACTCGCTTCTTCTGTAGTCTCAAAAGATTCAAAGCTTTCAACCTTTCTTCGTCTAAGTCTACTAGTTCATCTAACATCATGCTCCAGTAGACTTCAGAGGGGATCTCATGATGTATCTGAATCCTTGTCGCTTGCAAGTGGATTTCCACTGGTAACACTGCATCATGACCATAGGTTAGGCGAAATGGTGTTGTCCATGTGGATTCTTTTGGACAAGTTTGACATGCCCACAGGACTTGATCTAGTGTTTTGTGCCAGTTTCTGGGTTTCTTTCCCACATGTTTATTTATTAAACTGATCACTACTTTGTTTGCTGCTTCGACCTGGCCATTAGTTTGTGCATAATAAGGTGTAGACGTTAACAGTTTAAATCCCATTTCTGCAGCGAAATCTTGCATTTTTCGACCAGTAAAGACTGACCCTTGGTCTGTAGTTATTGTTTCAGGGATTCTAAATCTGTATACGATGTACCTTTAAATGAATTCAATGACATTCTCCTGGTCTACATTGACTAAAGGAATCGCTTCGATCCACTTAGTAAAATAATCAATGCCCACCAATATATACTTCTGATTTTTAGAAGATGCTGGTCGAATTTCTCCAATGAGATCCAAAGCCCATCCTCTAAAAGGCCAAGGTTTCACAATCGAGTGAAGTTCATTTGCTGGCACATGTTGAATGCCTGTATGTTTTTGGCATTCTTGGCATCCTTTGGCAAATTCAACACACTCCTTTAACATAGTGGGCCAATATAAGCCTTGTCGAAACAATACCCATTTCATTTTTTGGCCTACTTGGTGTGCTCCACATGCCCCAGCGTGTGTGGTGGAAAGAGCCACATATGCTTCTGTTTCACTTAAGCATTTCAAAAGTACACCTTCTGGTGTTTTCTTAAATAATTCATTTCCCATCAACACATAACTCAATGCTCTGTACTTTATCTTTTGTTCTGTCGAAGCTGCTGGATTTTGTAAATAATCCACTACAGGATTTCTCCAATCTTGCTCTGTTAGATTGTCTATGAACGAAATTTCAAAATTTTCATGATCAGTGTATCCTAACTTTGTGGTCTTTAAATCTGATGGAAATAATTTGGTGGCAGTTATTCTTCCTCTAACTTCGATTTCCTGTTGTAGCCTCTCTTTCAAAACTTTATACCCAGAAGCAATTTGTGCCAATTCGTTGGCTGCTTGATTTTCCAATCTGGGTATGTGTCGAATGCTAACTGTCTCGAAGTTTTTCAACAACCGTCTGGCTATTACGAAATACATAATAAGGTTTTCTTTTATGCATTTGTATTCTTTCGTAATTTGTTTTAGGACTAACTCTGAGTCTCCCATTATTTCGACTTGAGTTGCCCCCAATTCCAACAAGATTTCAAGGCCTACGATTAATGCTTCGTATTCAGCCTTATTATTGGAGCAATCCCCATCTATTTTGTACTTAAATGTTGTTGGAATTTTATTTGGAGAAATAATAAGGACTCCTACTCCGACTCCATCTTTAAAGTTATAACCATCAAAGTAAAGTTTCCATGGTTAGATCTCTAAATAATTTAGTGATCTTTCTTGTATGGAGTGGTCGACTATAAAGTCTGTGACCACTTGGCCTTTCATAGCCTTTAGAGGCATAAAAGTTAACGAATATTCAGTTAATGCAAGTGCCCATTTTTCAACTCTACTATGCAAAATGGGTTTTGACAACATATACTTCAAAACGTCAAAATGAGCCGAAACATAAACATTAACTGGCTTTATATATTGCTTAAGTTTTGTACATGAAAAATACAGACATAAACACAATTTTTCAACTTCGTTATATCTAGTTTATGCATCGTTTAAAACTCTACTGAGGTAGTAGATGGGCCTTTCGACACCATGTTCATCCTCCTGAGCCAGCATGTTCCCTTAAGTCTTATCAGACGCAGCTATGTACAGTCTCATACTTCTACTTCGACAAGGAAGCACCAGAATAGGTGGTTTAATGAGGTACTCTTTGATTTTGTCGAAGGCCTCTTGATGTTCTTCCCTCCATTCAAACGCTCCTTTGTTGAGTCGAAGTAATGGCGAGAAGGCTTGCGTTTTCCCACTAAGGTTGGATATAAATCTCCTTAGGAAATTTATCTTCCCAAGTAAGGATTGCAATTCCTTTTTGTTAGTTGGTGCTTTGGCCTGCAAGATAGCTTTGGTCTTGTTTTGGTTTATCTCAATGCCTTTCTTGTGGACCACAAAACCTAAGAAATCTCCTGCTTTTACACCAAAAGCACACTTCAGAGGATTCATCTTTAGGACGTAGTGTCTCATCCTCTCAAAGGATTGTCGAAGATGATCCATATGAGCCTTCCCTAAAACTGATTTTACAACAATATCATCAATATAAATTTGCATGAAAGTGTAAATAAAGTCATGGAAGATCAAATTCATGGCTCTTTGGTACGTTGCCCCTGCATTCTTTAGGCCAAAAGGCATCACTACCCATTCATAGGTGCCTAAAGCCCCAGGGCAACGAAAGGCCGTTTTCGATACATCTTCTTCAGCAATGAAGATTTGATTGTATCCAGAGTAGCCATCCAGCATACTCATGTATTCGAAACCAGCGGCAGAATCCACAACCATTTCCGCCACTGGCATTGGATATTCATCTTTGGGTGTTGCAACAGTGAGATCTCTGAAATCGATGCACACCCTCAATGTACCGTTTTTCTTTATAATAGGTACAATATTTGCAATCCATTCGACATACCTGGTCGTTCTAATGAACTTGCACCTCAGTAGCCTTTCGACCTCCATTTTGATTTTTGATAAAATCTCTGGCGCAAACCGTCTTGGAGTCTTTTTAACGGGTTTCTTTCCAGGCTTTATTGGTAACTGCAGTTCGACCAATCCTCTGTCGAGACCAGGCATCTCGTCATAGACCCACGCGAAGCAGTCCTTGAACTCTTTCAGTAATTTGATCATTTCGATCTTGAGTCCTGGATCCATTTTTATGCTTATGTATGTGGGCCTGTTCACAGGACCTTCGCCTAGATTTACCTCTTCTAGAGGATCTTGCGCCAACATTCTGATATTGTTCGCCAGCGGGTCCTTTTCGAAACCAAGAGGTTCGTCGTCATAGATGGCGTCTAACCTATGGTCTAGAAAGTCTTTCGTTCCCAAGTCGGGAGGCTCTGGGTCGAAATCTTTCCCAGGCCCAGTCTTCGAAAGGACTTGTTCATTGGCTCTGGAAGCCACATATTTAACTTCAGCCTCTAAGGCCGCTATCATTCTGTTTTCGGCCACATATGCCGAAATCTTTTGGAGAGTTGATGACTCAGTCATCATCATTAAACTCGCTTCCCCAGCCTGTTGGCCGTATATCACTGACTCCTCCAAAATCTATGTTGGATAAGTCTTCTTTATCCCACTGAAAACCGTGATCGGAGTGTAGGTATAGGGAGCAGAATGCATTAGGAGTTGGAGTTAAATCAAACTCAGATGGGTTACAAGGCCCTATGTGAGCCAAATTCCTGTCGAAATCATTCTTTCCGACACTATTTATTTCACCCAAGTAATAACTCTGGTCTGCTGCAATGTTTTCCACAATGTCGTCGGGGTGCCACATTATGACCCTTTGGTGCATCGAAGATGGCACTGCTCCAATGCCATGTATCCACTCTCAACCAAGGAGTAGATTGTAGTTGGGCTTTGCTGAAATAACCATGAACATGGTGGGTCGAAGGATTGAGTCCACTTTGAGGTCTAGTTGAATGACACCCATTGTGGTGCTAATGCCCCCTTCATAGTTGGATAAGACCATGTTGTGTGGCTTTATGTCAGCATCTCATTTGCTTAACTTTTCCAGCATGAATTGTGGTATGATATTAATGGTTGCCCCATAATCTACCAGAATTTTGTTTATGGTTACCTCTCCAACCTTTTCTCTAATGAACAGTGGTTTCAGATGGCTCTTCATTGCCTCTGTTGGTGGTTCAAAGAATGCGTTTTGTTCTTCCACGCATCCATGGTTCATTATATAATAACATATTGGCTTGTGTCTAGCCAGTTCTTGTTCAACCATTAGGTCAGTCTCTTTGACTTCGACCTCACGATTATATTCTTGGGGCAGCACAGATATGACGTTAACCATGACGTCTAAACTGTCACTAGAGTCGAAGTTATCTTTATTGTTCGACCCACACTCTTCCGCCCAGGGTGTTGTACCCCAAAATTTACCCTCCCATTTCCTCAACATTTTCTCATCACAAGACCCTTGGAGCTCAAGATCCAATTAGGGTTTCCTCTGCTCAAGACTTCTCCTTGCACTGTTGACCCAAATTAGGGTTTGTGTTTGCACAAAGATATTTTGACCTAAAATGCCTAAGATGACTTTCATGCTTCATGTTGGACTCCCAAGTTTACCCATACCAAGTTTCAAGTCTTGATTCCAAATTTTGCCCAATCAATTGGACAGTTGACCTAGAAATCAACTGTATTGGGGAAAAAGTCAACTGTGGCCAATTGACAGTCAAATCTCATGAAAAGTGACCCACATCAACATTATGAACTCATATGAACCATTTGGTCAAGTTTGGATCACAATTCCACAAGAAATTTGATCAGATCACCAAAAGGGCAAAATGGTCATTTTTAGGGTTTTGACTACACAAAGGCAATTTTTTACTGTTTGACCTAGCCAATGGCAAACCAAGCTCACATATGGACTCAAGGACCCCATGGAATTGTCTTGACATGCTCAACAAGTTCAAAAAATCCCAAATACACAAGATTGACAGTTGAATTTCCCAGTCAATTGATCAACTTTGACTGTATACTAAAAAGTCAAACTTTGACTTTTTGGTCAAAATCAAGTGTCAAGATTCATTTTTCATCAAAACATGCCAAATCATGAAACTTGTTCATCAAGAAATCAAGAATTGCAAATTAGGGTTGGAAATGAAGATTTTTCATAACTTAGAATTTTTCTAAGTTATGAAAAACCCTAATGTTTTCCTAATTTTGCCCCACTTTCTCACCAAGATTAATTTGGATTCAAGCAAAATTCAAAACATGAAAGTTGTAGCCTATTGCAAAATCTACAACTTTGATTCACAAAGTTTTCCCAAAAGAAGCTTGTAACTCAAGTTACAATTTTTGGAACAAGGGTACCAAACCATTCTGAACTTAGAGAAAATTTGACCTATTTTAGGCAAGGTTTTTACCTAACTTCAAGACCATTTTTCACATACTTCCACTTGGAATTTCAATTTGCATTTCAAAGATGGATTGTAGTACACATTCCAAGCTTTCCAAAATGTCCAAGAACTCATCAAACAACCTCATGGTTAGGGAGAATCGAATTTGGCAAGTTGGGAAAAACTCACTTTTGATTTGGCCAATTTACATGTTCATACATTTGTGCCATTTTGAATTCAGCTTGCTTCCCTTGATTACAGGTCTTTTATCTCATCTATACTCCAAAATTTAATGCCAATCCTTTGTGCCAAAGTGTTGTTCTATGAGTTCAAACATTATATGCAAGTTTAATCCATTTTTAGATAAAGCATAATATCCATTTTGGAAAAGTTGCACTTTATGTCAAAATGCAAATCCAAGCAAGTACAGTTCAAATCTCCTTGGCACAAGTTTATGGGATAATTACACTGATCAAGACTAAGTGGTGCAGCATAGAATGGGGGCCTGTACAGGCTAGAAACACCAAGTGGACATTTGTTGCTTAAAGTGTAAGAAAACTAGCATAACACAACACAACTTTCATCTCAGTTAAGACAAGCTTAAGCAAAAACTTTGTACACTTTCAAAACATCCATTCTGAGCTAGAACACGAGCCAACCATCTCCAACACCCTCCCATTCACAGAATCACCATTGAACTGCCCAAAACAGGGCATTCCTGCAGTTTGAGTTCCATAGCTCAAACCTTCCATGCATTCTTGCTAAAAACACTTCAAACACATCCCACAACATCCCTTGAAGCTATTCCAAACCTCAAACACGACCTGTAACACTCCCAAGCAACATCACCATTTTCATTTTCTTGTTTTGCAGTTGAAGATCCATAGCACGATTCACTTGGTTTCAAGACAAAGTAAAGCTTGGAATAGCATCCCTGGACATCAAGGAAGTTGTACCAATCATCACCTTGCATTGAAGACACCTCCATCACCAGATACAACTTCAACTGAACAGGTAAGTTCATGAACTCGTATCTCTCTATCCAGGCATTGTTAGCTTTAGGTTTGTGAAGAAAACATGTCACATTCATAGCCCTGAACATGCCCATGTAATTAGATTTCATATATTATGTATGCTTAGAGAATTTTAAGTCTGAACATTGAATAAAAACTAGGTCAGGAATTGGGGGAGAAGAAATTCTCTCTCATTTCTGAGAGTTAGATTGACTTCTTTATATGTCTAGAATAGTGGCTTCAAGCTCTACAGGTTTCATGTTGGAAGATTTGGCAAAAGATCAAAGAATCAGGAGTTAGAGATTTGAGAAGAAAGGCGCGCATTTTTGAACAGGTTTGTCTGAAGGTTGAAGACAACAACCTTTGGGCTGGGCCTGATTTGTCATTTCTGTTCACACCCCATTTTTACTTTTGAACCCCCCTGGCCCTTTGAGCTTATTTTTATGATTTTTTGACTTTTTCTTTTTTGTCCTGACTTATTTATTTTTTCTTATAATATTAAAAATATAAAAAATATTTTTTACACCATTTTTATATTTATTAGGTATTTATTTGTTTAGATTAATATTTGTACATAAATAAATATATAAACATACTTTTATTTGAAAAATACTAAAATAATGCAAATACATTTTATTTTCCATTTTTATTTCATTTTATCTTCTGAAAATATTTTATATAAAATATACTTTTTTATAAATATTAAATATTATTATTTTTGTATATATAATATATAGTTAATAAATAATACAAATACATCCATATTTATTAGCATATTTATAAAAATACAAAATATACACATTTTATTTTTTTATTAATATTTAACATTAAAAAATACCTTTTTACAAATACACTTCATTTTTATTTTATTTTTGTATATAATAAATAAATATTGTACATATTAAATAATTAATACCTTTTATTAAATAAATTAGGGTTTTGCCCTAAACATAAAAAACTCCAAAAAAAAAATAATTTTTATTTTGTTTATTTGGCATATAAAAATACCTTTTTTCATACACATAAAAACATTTTTTTTTGCATCTTGCATATTTATTCTTATTTTATTTAATTATTGTATATTAAGTATCTTGTAAATTCCCAAATTGATGTAATAGTCTAGGTTTAAATTCCTTGTCAAAATACTCCCCATTTGAACATTTGTACCCCCCTTCCCATATTGTGTTGTAATAACTTAGGAACTTTATTTTTCGCACTTTAATGCTTTCTAATTATACCATGCTAGAATTAGGGTTTGTATGCAAATCAATTAACCAAAGTAGTTTGACCTAATTTCAAAGATAAACAAGCATGAAAATGGACAACACTAATCACACTTGCACCCCTAGGGTATTCCACTTGTTGCCTTCAATAAATGGGCCATATTGCATGTTAGGTCTCTTTGGGCAAAACAAACAATCAAATGATCATAGTCCCTCGATGACGCTTTCGAAAGTTGCCTAAAAATGATCAAGTCTCTTAAAGGAAAAATTGCCCAAAGATACTTGGCACCATTGCAATTATGGTCTAAACGATGACCCGTGACCGTCCCTTTCACATCCTAACACAAGATTGTCCACCAAATGCAATGGTGGAACAAAATTGTTAAAAGGGTTAAAACATAGTAGAAATCATTGAGAAATTTAGGAGTAAACAAACTCTTAGTTACTTGAATTAAACTTGCAAAACAAAACACTTGCCTATTTTGAAAACCACACATCACAACACTTTCAAAACAAACTTTCAAAAACAAATGAAAACCTTTTCAAAAGACATACACCTTTGTATACATCCCAACATGGATCATTACAAAGGTTGCCACCACATTGGCTTCTTTTCAAAACATTTTCAAACCCACGCACACAAAGCACCATTTCAAACAATTGAAAATTAAGGCAAGTTGATCTAAGCAAGTAACTAAGAGCCCATGGATAACCATGGATAGAAAGGGTGTTAATACCTTCCCTTTCTATAATCTACTCCCCGAACCCAAGAAAACATCTCAAAGGTTTTTTCTGTGCTTTTTAACCTTTCCTTAGGATAAAATAAAAAGTCGGTGGTGACTCTTGCTCAACCGAAACATTTGCGAAAACAAACGCAAAACCATAGTCAGTTCTCCCACCGTATCACAGAACTGGCGACTCTGCTGGGGAAAAATTTAAAAGTGGAGTAACCTTAGGGCTTAGATCACCCTCTTGCATGACTATTTATTTGTCTTAATTGCTTTATATCTTGGCTCTCTTGTTTGGGTTTGCAATCCTAAACCCGGATTTTGGGAAACATTCATAGATAGCAATACGTTGTGGAAACTGTGCGGGATATACCGACACGATCGAAGCAATAGCTATATTAGTGCGACATATTTGTGAGTACCGGTAACCCTTGAGTTCAATCAAGGAGAGTACGGGGCCGCTGAGTGATGTCACTAAGCACTAATGACCTAGAACCTTACTTGACCATCTTGGCCTTTTATTAGGGGTAGTGAGATGACCGGCTTTGGTGCAGTCTGAAGTTGGTAGATACTCGATACTACACTCATTGAGGGTTGTTTTCTTGGAATATTTTGGTCGCTAGTTAAGTGGATAAACCAAAACAATGAACAATGAAAACAATCCAGTGATATTGAGCTCCTTAGAACCCGGTTACTATTTATAGGACAGGTTTTTAAGCCAACTACACTCAAGAGGGTACTTACCTATGAAACCCCATGCAAGCCTGAAACTAGGGTTTGGTGTGATTTACTTGTACATATGTTTGTGCATACATCATAAACATCATAAATCATCATATGCATTCACTAACCATTTCAAGGGTTTAGATCTTCATCTTTGTTCTTGTTTTGTAGGTCATGGAAATTCCTCGCAGAAAAACCATCCAAGTTAACCTTGTGAGAATCTCTCCTCAACTCAAGGAGCTTACATCAAGAATTCCGGAAAGCTCATCCTTCAGTGAAAGACATGGTAGACTGCTCAGCTTAGTCAACACCAACATTGAAGAAGACATGATGAAAGTGCTATTCCAGTTCTTTGACCCTCTTCACCACAGTTTCACTTTCCCTGACTACCAGTTGGTGCCCACTTTGGAGGAGTTTTCTCAACTCCTGAGAATTCCTATCCTTAATCAACTACCCTACAACGGTACGGAAAAGGAACCAAAGCCTGAAGATGTTGCTCGAGCATTACATCTACAGCCTTCTGACATCAAGGGGCACTGGGAAACCAGAAGCGGCGTCAAAGGATTCTTAGCAAAATTCTTGTTTGAGAAGGCACAAGAGTGTTGGAATTCATTGGACCTACAAGCCTTTGAAGAGATTGTGGCACTCCTTATCTATGGGTTGGTCCTATTCCCAAATTCTGACCAATTGGTAGATGTTAACGCCGTCAAAATCTTCTTGTCCAGAAATCCAATACCAACATTGCTTGGGGACATTCTTCACTCATTTTACACACGAACAATGAGAAAGAGGGGTGTTCTCATGTGTTGTACTCCTCTCCTTGCAAGGTGGTTTATTTCGCACCTTCCACAATCTGTCTTAAAGAATGACCAAGGTTCAAGGTGGTCCCAACGGTTGATGACTCTTACTCACTATGATGTACATTGGTGTTCTCGGTCCAGAGAAAATGTCATCATCGTCGATCATTGCGGAGAGTTTCCTAATGTTCCTTTACTTGGAATCAGAGGAGGTATCACCTACAACCCTTGCCTAGCTTTGAGGCAATTTGGATATGCACGGAGGGATGGCCCTCACGACATGTTGATTCCTGACCTAGTTTTTGACTTCGACAACGATGCGCAAGGACTTCGCCAACGATTCATCAGAGCTTGGGGGAGGCCCAACAAGGTTGATAGCAAGACATTGGGACACAAGAACTCCATCCCTCTTGAGCCTTATCTCAAGTGGGTACGAGCCCGAGCCCAGAGTCTAATGATGCCTTATCCTCATGTTCTCCCTGTGATTAAAGAGCCCGTCAAGGAAGGAGAGGTTCCCTACACCATCCTACATCCTGACATGCCTACATCGTGGGAGGAGATGCAGAAGAGTTGGATCCAACTCAAGAAGGAACGGAACACTTTTGAAGCCAGCTTCTACGCCAGCGAGAAGATGGTTTTAGAGCTCACCCGCCGACTCCATGAGCAAGAGGCCCTCAACACCTACATTGCGCCAAAGAGGATGCGCAACGTATTTTTACCTTGAGAAGTTGTTTTTGTAATATTTGGCCCATGGGGCATTTATGTACTAACAAATCTTTTCTTATTAATATGACGTGCGTTCTTTTTGTTTGCAACAATTGTGAATTTCTAAAATCCTTGAATGCATTGCATAGATAGCATCTCATGCATCATGTGCATAACAGGTACCCATTTTTCTACAGGTTGCTTAATCCTCTTCGCTGTTTATTTTGAACAGTCATCATGAATCCAGATTCCTCCAGTGAGCAAGCAATCAAGGCCCTTCAGGCCCAAAGTGCCCAGTTTCAATAGATGGTCCTGAGCCTGGCCCAAGGTCAGCAAGAGTTGAAAGCTTTACTCCTGAAGAAGAAGAAGAAAAAGAGAACTGCGTTATTAAACATTGGACGCAGGTTTGGGAACACACTCCATAATGAGGCTGATCCAACTACTTCCTCTGCAGAGAAAGACAGTCCCCAAGGGGGAGAAGCACCTAGCCCTGCAGTCTCTGACAACGAGACGGACTACAATGACGAACAATACCCACCTGCTGCTGACAGATACAAGCAATTAGAAGACCGCTTGAGCGCCATGGAGATTCAGAATGTGCCGGGGCTGGATTTCGGAGATTTGGGCTTATCTTCTGGGGTAGTAATCCCACACAAGTTTAAGGCGCCTGCCTTTGCCAAATATGACGGGACCTCCTGTCCAAAGCTGCATCTAAGGTCGTACGTAAGGAAGATCCAACCTTACACGGCAGATAAGAACCTTTGGATCCACTTCTTCCAAGATAGCCTTTCGGGGTCACAGCTTGAGTGGTTCTATCAACTAGATGGAACTAGTATCCGACATTGGGAAGATTTGGCGACCGCATTTTATAGACAATATCAATACAATTCTGACCTCGCTCCTACGCGTACCCAACTTCAGGGTATGTCTCTAGGAACGGGCGAAGGGTTCAAAGAATATGCGCAAAAATGGAGAGATTTGGCTGGCAGGGTGCAGCCTTCATTGACTGATCGTGAGCTGGTTGATATGTTTCTAGGGACCTTGTCTGGTCCATTTTTCAATCATCTGGTTGGCAATTCCTCAGCTGGGTTTACGGATTTGATTCTGACGGGTGAAAGGATAGAAGCTGGCATCAGGTCAGGAAAGATACAAAAGGCTGCCTCCACAAGTACTGAGAAGAGGCCTTTCAAGAAAGAAGCAAGTGCCGTCTATTGTCCTAGAAAACAAGTCAAGCCAGAAAGCCGCCAAGCCGTCAATGCCTTGGTCATTTCAAAGCCCGTTGCTGCTCCTCAGCAGTACAATCAACAAAGAGGTGAAAGGCACAAGAGGCAGTATACTCGGCTGAGTATGACCTTGTCACAAATCTTACCGCAACTGTTATCAACCAACTTGGTGACCATCAAAGAGGCTCCAAAAGTCGTGAATACTGCATCTCCTAAGTATAACCCAAATGCCCGTTGTGCTTATCATTCTGATAGCCCCGGGCACATTACTGATGATTGCTGGGCCCTGAGAAATAAGGTTCAAGACTTTATCGATGCGAAGGAAATTCAGTTTGAGGCGCCTGAGAGGCCAAATGTTGTAACTGCTCCTATGCCCCAGCATAGAGTAAATGCCATTGAGGAAGATTTGTATGCTGTTTCGGTGAATGATGTTGCTACCCCTCTTTTGACTGTTAAGAGGAACTTACTACTAGCCGGTTTATTTCCGGGTTGTAGCAAGGATTGCCTTCTGTGTGCTGTTGTCCCTACCGGTTGTCCGCTGCTGAAATCAGGCATCCAAAGCCTGATGGATAGCAAAGAAATTCTGTTCAAGAAAACTGTTGTTCCATTTGTTTCCACTGAAGAAGTATCTGTCGTCACAATTTTCAACAATCCTACCAAGGCTCCCCCGAGAAAGCCAGTCCAAATTATGTCTGTTGCACCCATTACTATTACTGTTCCGGGGCCCCTCCCCTATGAATCTAATAAGGCTCTCCCATGGCATTATGGGGCAGACGTGTATGTGCTTGGAGTGAAGCAGGAGTTCAACACCGGTACCAGTATCAGTAACATCACTGGTCCCTCCAAGATTACTCGCAGTGGCAGGCTCTTCTCGCCTGACATTGCACCGCCAGTTATCCGAAAACCTCTCATCATCACACCCGCAAGTGTGCATGTTCCAAATCAAGTTCCTGTGTCTACTACTGCCGCCGAGTCCTCTGGTGCTCGGGGCAAAGAAGTTGCTACCGATTTGCCTGCCAGGACGGAGGCACCAAAAAAGACTTCCGTTGAAGCCTCCCAACAAGAGATGGAGAAAATCCTTAAAATCATTAAAAAGAGTGACTTCAATGTTGTTGAACAGCTGGGGCATACCCCCTCCAAAATCTCTATGCTATCTTTGCTGCTATGCTCCGAGGCCCATGCAAAGGCCCTGATTTCATTTCTAAAAACGGCCCATGTGCCGCAAGAGACCTCTGCAGATCAATTCACTGACTGTGTGGCTAATTTGACAGCTGACAATGGTTTGGGGTTCTCGGATGCTGACCTTACCGCCAAAGGGAAAAATCACAATGACGCCCTGCATGTCTCTATAGAGTGCAGGGGCACTACTCTCGCACACGTATTGGTGGACACCGGTTCTTCCCTGAATGTATTGCCCAAGAAGGCATTGGATCGCTTGGATTGTGAGGGCCTGGAATTGAAACCTAGTAACATCATTGTTAGAGCCTTCGACGGTTCTAAGAGGATGGTGCACGGTGAGGTAGACATTCCTATTCGTGTGGGTTCCCAAGTCTTCGACTCAACGTTCTATGTAATGGATATTCGTCCATCTTATTCCTGCTTGTTGGGCCGACCTTGGATTCACAAGGCTGGGGCAGTAACATCCACTCTACACCAAAAGCTCAAATACCCTGTCAAAGGGAAGATTGTTACTGTGCAGGGTGAGGAGGAATACATGGTAAGTCACTTGAATTCATTCTGGTATATCGAGATGGACGGGGAGTTTATTGAAACCCCCTTTCAGCATTTTGAGGAGGTACCTCCAACGATGGCATCAGGTGAAACAGTGGTTGAAGAAGACTTCCCTCTGAAGATGGCTTCCTTGAAGGATGCCCGGGCTGTGATCGAGAAAGGCAATTGTGTAAACTGGGGTCAGCTTCCTGACTTCACTCAAAAGACCGACAAGTTTGGGTTGGGCTTCACTGCAGAGGCTCAGAGGGATGTGCACAAAGAGAGGATCAGAAAGGCTCCGGTGTTTATCACCAACCCAAGGGTGAATGCTATCGAGGAGGACGTAGAGGAAGCAGAGTTTGACAGTTGGATCTATCCAACCACCAGCAACGGACCAAGCAACTGGACGGCAAAGGATTTTACACCTATTACATTTGTCACGCAGTAATTAACTCTTTTAATTTTCAATTTGTAACAAACAATATGTTGAAACTTTTATTGGCTCGGTGTCCTACCCGGGGCATCGTAGCTCCATTTGTGAGGGCTTTTGTATGACATTTCCATATATCATTAATCAAAACATTGGACGTTTGTTGCATTTCAAATCTTGTGCTCTTTTTCTTTCTGTGTTATATATTGCAAAACAGCTATATTTACACACACTCACTCATACAGGTTTCAATCCACTCTGGATCTCACTGGTAACAGCTCTGCCACCACCAGTTATGACTTCGAGAATCCGATCAACTTGGAAGAGGACGAAGGTGAAGATGATTGCGAAGTGCCTGGTGAACTCGCAAGACTGCTACTCCAGGAAGAGAGGGCCATTCAGCCGCATGAAGAGCCGGTGGAAATAGTAAACCTGGGTACTGAGACAGATAGAAAAGAAGTCAAGATTGGTGCCAATCTAGAGCTCAGCATGAAGCAACGATTGATCCAGATGCTGCATGATTACATGGAGATCTTCGCTTGGTCATACGAAGACATGCCTGGTTTGGATGCCGACATTGTGGTTCATCACCTGCCTACTAAGGAAGACTGCTCTCCGGTAAAGCAAAAGGTCCGCCGCATGCGTCCAGAGATGTCCGAAAAGATCAAGGCTGAGGTTATGAAGCAATTCGATGCCGGATTTCTAGCAGTGACTTCTTATCCTCAATGGGTTGCCAACGTGGTGCCAGTGCCAAAGAAAGACGGTAAGGTCAGAATGTGTGTCGACTACAGGGATTTGAACAGGGCAAGCCCCAAGGATGATTTCCCTCTACCTCACATCGACGTTCTTGTTGACAATACTGCTCAACACAAGGTGTTCTCCTTCATGGATGGTTTTTTAGGGTATAATCAGATCAAGATGGCTCCGGAAGATATGGAAAAGACTACCTTTGTGACTCAGTGGGGAACCTTCTGCTACAAGGTCATGCCATTCGGGTTGAAGAATGTTGAGGCAACCTACCAACGTGCCATGGTTGCTTTATTTCATGATATGATCCATCATGAGATTGAGGTATATGTTGATGACATGATTGCAAGGTCCCAAACTGAGGAAGAACACCTTGACCATCTGCGGAAGCTGTTTGACCGATTGAAGTTATACAAGCTGAGGTTGAATCCAAACAAATACACCTTTGGGGTGAGGTCCGGAAAATTGCTAGGTTTCATTGTAAGTGATAAAGGTATTCAGGTGGACCCTGCAAAGGTAAAAGCCATACAAGAGATGCCGACTCCCAAGACAGAGAAAGAAGTCAGAGGCTTTCTGGGACGACTGAATTACATAGCCCGATTCATCTCACATCTAACTGCTACCTGTGAGCCAGTCTTCAAATTGCTGAAGAAAGATCAAGTAGTACGTTGGAACGATGAATGTCAGGATGCTTTCGAAAAGATAAAAGAGTATCTCCAAGAGCCACCCATTCTTATGCCACCAGTGGAAGGGAGACCTCTGATACTATACTTGACAGTACTTGACAACTCAATGGGGTGTGTGCTGGGGCAGCATGACGAGTCTGGCCGAAAAGAGCATGCTATTTATTACCTGAGCAAAAAGTTTACCGACTGTGAGTCTCGTTACTCACTGCTCGAGAAAACTTGCTGCGCTCTGGTATGGGCTGCTCGCCGGCTGAGACAGTATATGCTGACTCACACCACTCTGTTGATTTCAAAGATGGATCCCATCAAGTACATATTCGAAAAGCCTGCTCTGTCTGGAAGAATAGCAAGATGGCAAATGATCTTGACAGAATATGATATCCAGTACACAACTCAGAAGGCGATCAAGGGAAGTGTATTGGCAGATCATTTGGCACACCAACCTGTGGACGATTACCAATCATTGAACTTTGAATTTCCAGATGAAGATATCATGGTAGTAACTGACTGTGAAGTACCTGGACCGGATAAAGGACCTGAGGAAGGATCCCGATGGTCTATGCATTTCGACGGAGCCTCAAACGCTTTGGGTAACGGTATCGGCGCTGTAATCATATCCCCCAAAGGAACTCATACTCCACTCACCGCCCGATTGTGTTTCAACTGCACCAACAACATGGCAGAATATGAGGCATGTATCATGGGTCTTCAAGCCGCAATCGACTTAAGGATCAAGTTTCTGAGTGTCTTCGGAGATTCCGCTCTCGTGATCAATCAGATCAAAGGCGAGTGGGATATGAAACACCCAAATCTTATTCCTTACAAGGAGTATGTGCTGACTTTGCTTCCCCACTTTGAAGAGATAACTTTTGAAAACTTCCCAAGAGAGGAGAACCAGTTGGCAGACGCACTAGCTACAATGTCTTCAATGTTCAAAGTCAAATGGGACAATGAGGCTCCCCGGATCATTATCTGGAAGTTGGACGAACCTGCATACTGCTGCGATCTTGAGGCCGAAAAGGTGACTGAAAAACCCTGGTATCATGAGGTGAAGAGATACTTGGAAGCTCAGGAATACCCTGAAGGGGCATCTGTCAACGACAAGAAGTTCATGAGAAGGTTTGCGGCAAAATTCTTCCTCAGCAACGACATTCTCTACAAACGGAATCATGATTCAACTCTACTGCGTTGTGTGGATAAGGCTGAAGCAGAGAAGATCATGATAGAACTACATGAAGGTACATTCGGAACACATTCCAGTGGACACACCATGGCAAAGAAAATCCTTAGGGCAGGATATTTCTGGTCCAGAATGGAAGCCGACTGTTACCAACATTCTCGAACTTGTCATAAATGCCAGATCTATGCTGATAAGGTGCACATCCCTCCAGTTCCTCTGAACATCCTGACGGCACCATGGCCTTTTGCAATGTGGGGCATCGATATGATCGGCGAGATTCGACCGACGGCATCCAATGGGCATCACTTTATTTTGGTAGCAATTGATTACTTCACGAAGTGGGTTGAGGCAGCTTCCTACGCCACGGTAACCAAGAGCGTCATGGCACGTTTCATCCGGCATAACCTGATCTGTCGGTACGGCGTCCCAGAAAGAATAATTACGGACAATGGTACCAATCTTAACAACAAGATGATCACTGAGCTCTGCGAGCAATTCAAGATACAGCACCACAACTCTTCTCCCTACCGACCGAAGATGAATGGGGCTGTAGAAGCGGCTAATAAGAACATCAAGAAAATTGTGCAGAAGATGACAGTGATCTATAAAGATTGGCACGAAATGTTACCATTTGCTCTTCATGGGTATCGTACCTCAGCAAGGACATCAACCGGGGCAACACCCTTCTCCTTGGTCTACGGCATGGAGGCAGTCTTGCCGATTGAAGTCCAGATACCCTCTCTCCGGATAATGAAGGATGCAGACTTGAACAAAGATGACTGGATCCAGACTCGACTTGATCAATTAAACCTGATTGACGAAAAGAGACTCACCGCTATCTGTCATGGTCAGACGTACCAAAAACGGATGATCAGGGCATTTAACAAGAAAGTTAGACCACAAGAGTATCAAGTTGGGGACCTGGTAATCAAGCGCATCATCCTTCCTCAAAGAGATCCCCGAGGCAAATGGACCCCTACATACGAAGGGCCATTTGTGGTTAAACATGTGTTCTCAGGAGGAGCCATGATTCTGACCACCATGGATGGTGACGACCTTCCTCACCCCGCCAATGCAGACATAGTAAAAAGATACTACGCATGAATAAAAGACCCGCTAGGTTGACACACCTAGGCAAAAATAAGGGCTTCCCGGCGAACCAAAAGGGTTCGGGCAAAAATAAGGGGTGAAATGAAAAAAAATCTGTACACCCGGCAAGTCGAAAACTTGAAAAGGCGGCTTGGGCAAAAATGGGTATCCCGGTTGTTGTACCCCAAAATTTGCCCTCCCATATTCTCCAAGATTTGACAAGTCAAGGTCACAAAATTACCCCAAGGGTTGTGCAGCTCAACTGTCTCCTATACAGTCAAAACTAGGGTTTGAGTTCTGGTCAAGCAAATGAACTTTTCAAAGGCCCAATCAAGTCTCATATGCTTACAAATGTGGTCAAGCATCCTCATGTCAAGTTTCAAAGCATTCAGCTCAAAATTGCACAGTCAAAACCCTAAATTGCACTGCAGTCAACTGTAGGGGCAAAATGGTCATTTGACAGTCAAAAGTTCAAATTTTTGGTCAATATATCATTTTGAAGCCACAAACATCATTTGATCAATGCTTGATCATGATTCTCAAAATTTGGCTCAGAAATCATCAAAGATGCAAAAGTTGCTATATTTGGACAGCTGAAAAAGTCAACTGAAATTGACCAAGGCATAACTTTCACATGGATTATCAGAAAAATTCCATCCAAAGCTCATTTTGAAGAGAAAGACATTCCCTACAATTCATCTTCATGTTCCAAGTCCAAGAAATGCTCTCACAAAAAGTTATCAATTTCAACATTATAGGTCATTTTCAAAAGTCAACAAAAAGGGACTTTAAGTCAAAGGCCATAACTTGAGATTGGTAAGTCAAAATGACATGGGACCAAAGACATTGGTTAAAGGACTCAAAGACCTTTCCAAAATGTCCAAGAACATGTGAAAAGCTTAAAAATTGACCAAGTTATGCCTTGTGGAAGTTGGGAAATTTTTGGAAATTTTTGAAAGTCAACATTGATGCAAAAGGCCTAAAAATGCAAATGGGCCCATTTTTCTTCCAAGTTTCTTCATGCCAAGCCTATGCACGACCACTAGGCCCAAAGGGAGGTATTTTCATATTTTTTAATTATTTATTTGAATTAATATTAATTTATATTCATTTAAATCATTTTAATTCATGAAAAATATAAACCTTAACCTAAAAAATCTTTTTATGCACATTCTAATGTCAATATTTCGTGCACTTCTTAATTAAGCAAGTTTTGATGAGAATTGATCAGATTTGAACCAAATTGCACATGAAAAGATTTGAAAAAGATTTTCCAAAATCAAATATGTGAAACCATGAATGCTTGAGATTTTGTGCAAAATTTTTGACCTAATAGTCTCTATACATACTCAGCATGATAACCCTAATGTTTTGGAGACTCCATACTGCGCAGCAATTGACATTACAAACTTGCAAAAATCCTTAAAAAGTTCAATACTGAATTCAAGGTTTGAGGCCGATTCAAGCATCAACTCTCATCCCATTAGCATTCTGAGACATCATTGAGTGTTTCTCAATCATTAACAACAAGCAAAACACCCTGAACTGGTATCCATGAGTCCAACCGTACCTTGAAAATTTTGAAACCACATAGCATGATTCCATCATCTTTATGCATTTTTCTTTGTTGATTCATATTCATATTAATGTTCTAAAGCTAACTGTGGTGTTTAATTGCGTTTTTATTGACCATATACGATTATGCCATTGCCAAAAGTTAGGGTTTTCAGGAGCTCGAATTAGGGATTTTGTGTAGAAGAAAAATTAGGACTTCTGAACACCATGGTTGGATTCAGCACCTCAAGACGAAGATGTCTGAACCCTCGCGATGAATTTATGGTCCATAGGGAGCTATTCGCTATTTTCTTGAATCCCCCCTAATGCAACGTTTCTAAAACCGTTGCTATAGGCTTATGTTTCAGAAAAATAAAAAAGGGAACGAAGAAGAAGACTATGTGGCATGCTGTAATTCGTTGATTCAAATCTGGCGCGCTTCCCTCCACTAACTTTACTTTTCTTTTATATTATTTGTGTTATATTATTTGTTAATTGAAACGCGCTTGGTCCAGTGGTACACGCTACGCTTGTAATCTTCAAGACCTGGGTTCAAGTCCCAGGTCTGGCAAAAGCCTCATGCTATTTTTCAATATAAGATCCCATGCTTTGCTAATATTCAGGTACATCATGTTCCATCCTCCTCCAACCTCCACGCGTCCTAAAGGCCTCAGATCCATGGCCAAGATTTAAGATGCACCATGCACCAGGTCAAAGCGCTGACACCTGATCCTAGAAAGTCAACCAATTTCCAAGCAAATGGGCCTTGAATTACCAGGCCTTACCTCCTAATCTGGGGCAACACCCCACTTTGGTTTGCTTTTCTTTTGCTTTTATTATTTTAATTATTGTATTATTTATTTTTATTGCTTTAATTAATTAATTTTCTCTCTTTTTACAAAAATACAAAAAAACATCATAAAAATAAAAAATGTCCAAATAAAAATATATTTTTTAATTTTAATTATTTTCATAAATAAATTAGAATGTAAATTATGTAGTGTAATTTAGGTTTTAATTTTAGTTCCTTTTTTTAATAAAAATCCAAAATGTAGAATTTAGGTTTTAATTGTTAGTTCTTTTTGTTTCCTTTTTTTTCCACAATAATAATTATTATTTATTTATTTATTTTCCTATTTAAATTGTACATAAATGAATTAGGTTTAATTTAGGTCATATTTTAATTCTTTCATAATAAATAAAAGATATTAGAATTAGGGTTTGCTTCTTAATTAAATTTCAATTAACTTTTTCTATTAAATCTAAAAAACATAAAAATACCTAAAAACATTTTTCTTCTTAATTTTAATTTTAATTCCTCTTTATTTAATTAATTCATTAACTTTAACTATTGTTTGTAAAAGGGTCCAACGCCCTAGTTTTGTTTTAATTATTTTCTTTCGCACATTTACTTTATTGCTTATTATAATTATGTAATTGCCCCAAAGCGTTGTAATTTACTTTTCGCACTTTTATTTACTTCGCGTTATTTATTTTCCGCTAAATCGGGTCCGGTTTAATTTTGGCGATGTGGACCCGCGCCTTTGTAATAGTCGTAGATTTATCTTTTCTGCAAACTTTATAACTGTTAATCAAGCATGAAAGAATGGATGTCTAATAAAAACAAAACGTTAGATCACCAATAACCTGACAAGACAAAAATAAATGAATCTGACACACAAATCACACACCACCCCTAGGGTACGCCTCACTGTTGCCTTGCCTCGAAAGGTGATCGTCGAGTAGAGGATGTCTTAGTAAGTCCTCATGATCCGGGAACCTGGCATGAGGGTAGCTTCTAAGGTGTCTTCCTATTGCTCTGGTGATCACCATGTCCCGAACCTCGAATTGACCCGAACACCTCCAACGGTGGTGCTACCTACCTCTCAATGGTGGGATGGCACTACTTTAAAGGATATTTACACAGACGAATTCCTTAGGGTAGGTAGACGACTCTAGATACTTGCTCTAATTTCAAAACAAAATTCAAAAATACTTTTCACACCGACACCTTTTCAAAAAGCTTTCGAAAGCAATTTTTCAAACACTCTTGAGGACCGATACAAGAGTCCAACTGGAATTTTCAAAGAAACTTTTTTAAAACCCACAATTGAAAAGCAAAC
Source organism: Vicia faba (assembly GCA_948472305.1). NCBI lineage: Eukaryota > Viridiplantae > Streptophyta > Magnoliopsida > Fabales > Fabaceae > Vicia > Vicia faba. The sequence continues at coordinate 357,880,960 of OX451736.1, forward strand.
AAACCAATTTTGAAAACACAAATGAGCAAGTATCTAAGAGCCCATGGATAACCATGGATAGAAAGGGTGCTAACACCTTCCCTTTCTATAATCTACCTCCCGAACCGAGAGCAATCTCTATAAGGAATTTTTCTGTGCTTTTGTCCTTTCCATTTGGAGAAAATAAAAGACGGTGGCGACTCTTGCTTACCGCGACATTTCGCGAACCAGCGTTAAACAGTCAGTTCCAGATCCACCGATCACAGAACTGGCGACTCTGCTGGGGATAATCTTATAAAGTGAGGTGTACCTTAGGGCTAGGTCATAACTGTGTTTTCACTTGTACTGTTTTGCTTGCTTTACTATTGTGGGTTGCATCGGAGATACATAGATCCTAACCCGGATCTGGGGATACCCTGTTTAGGTAGCATAAGCTGTGAGGGACCTGTCCGGCGTAGACTGACACAGGTGAAGCAGTGGCTACGTTGGTGTGGCACCTTAGTCTGTACCGATATCCCTTGTGTCGCAACGAGGAGAATATGGGTCTTCTAAGGAGTCATTAAGCACCAATAACCTTAGAACCTTAATTGACACAACTTGGCCTTTAGAATTGTAGCAGTATGCTACGCCCATTGAGACTAAACTCTCGTGATGGTTCTGGCCGCAAGAAAAGATTGCGATGCTGGAGTTATGACCGATTGAGGGTAGTCAATGATATTGGGATCCCCTAAGAACCCGGTTACTTTTGATTAGGACAGGTATGAACCAACAAACTGAAAGAGGGTAGTACCTAGACCTCATGCTGGCCTAAACTTTAGGGGCTTGCCTTGTGTGACTTGTGTGCCTTACTATGTTTGCCTTTGTATCTGTATGTGGTGTGCTTTATCATAACATCATAGCATCATGAGCATTGCATGCATCCTGCATAAGAACTGACCATTTCAAAGACAAGAGGGTTTCATCTTTGCTCTGTTTTGTAGGACATTATGATGCCTGTGCGAAGGAATACTATCCGGTTCAACTTTGTTCGTTCACCTGAGTTGATTGATGAGTTGGTTAGCAGAGTTCCAAACACCACTTCCTTCATTCAGAGGCATGGTTCTCTTCTCAGTTTAGTCACTGCAAAGCGGGATCAACAGTTGATGAGTGTTCTGACCCAGTTCTATGACCCTCAGTACCAGTGCTTCACCTTTCAAGACTTCCAGCTGGTCCCTACCCTGGAAGAGTTCTCTAATCTGCTTGGTATCCCTATCTTGGATCAGACTCCCTTTACTGGTTGGGAAAAGACCCTTAGGCTTGAGGACATTGCTGCAGCTCTTCCTTTGACCCATCAAGAGGTAACAGACAACTGGGTAACTAGAAGCGGAGTTAAGGGTTTCTTGGCCAAGTTTCTGATTAGTAAAGCTAACAGCTTCTGGAATGACTTGGACTTTAGGGCATATGAAGACATCTTGGCTCTCCTAATCTATGGGTTAGTCCTGTTCCCTAATCCTGACAACTTCATCAATGTCACTTCCATTAGGATCTTTATGTCTCAGAACCCTGTGCCCACTCTCTTGGGTGACATCTTGCAACAACTTCATGCCCGTACTATCCGAAGACGAGGAACCCTATGGTGTTGTATCCCTTTGTTGGTGAGGTGGTTTATTTCGCACCTCCCTAAGTCCGTACTGAAGAATCAAGAAGGAAGAGGTTGGGCTCACAGGTTAATGTCTCTCACCGATAAAGACATCATTTGGACTTGCAGAGGTTTGGATGAGATAGCTATTGTTGATCGATGCGGGGAGTATCCTAATGTTCCTCTGATTGGTACTCAAGGAGGGATCTCGTACAATCCATGTCTAGCACTCCGTCAGTTTGGAAGAGCAAGAAGAACAGGCCCCCATGAGATGTTAGTGCCTCACATCAGTTTCGAGTTTCAGGTGGATAGTGACGAGCTACGTCGTAGGTTCATCAAGGCTTGGGACAAGGTTCATAAAGCTGACCCACAAGAGCTAGGGCCAAAGACCTCTCTACCTATGGAAGCCTACTACAAATGGGTCCGCACCCGTGCTCAGAAGTTAGGTATGCCGTATGAAGCTGTCAGACCCGTCATTCTTGAGTGTCCTGATAAAGATGGTGTTCCTCCAACTGTCCTTCCTCCTCAGATACCCACTGATTATGAGACATTGAAGAGATCTTGGTCGCAACTGCAAGAAGAACGGGATTCTTACCGGGAAAAGTTCAACGAGCAGGAATCAAAGATCCAGAAGCTGACAAAGCAGTTGGAGAATGAGAGAGCCCTGAATGCCTACCTCCGTACTGAGAAGAGGAGACCATGGGATCAATGAGGAATTCTGAATGTGCCTTTACAGTTTTTATTTCCTTTCCAGTTGTTCCATTTTATGTAAACGCCTAAGGGCAACTTGTTGAATAATTTCAGTTGCAAAGTTGAATCTAATGAAGTGTGTTCCTTGTTTTTGTTTACAAAGTTGATTCCCGATTGTCTTTGAAAACATAATTCATACGCATTTCATACATCATGTGCATAGCAGGTTTTTCCCCTTTTTCAGGTTGCTTACAGTTCTTCGCTGTTTATTTCAGCATCATGAATCCCGGATCTGAATCAACAGAGACATCAATCAAGGCTCTCCAGGCGCAGAATGCGCAGTTTCAAGAACTAATCCTGGGTCTAGCTAAGGGCCAAGAGGAATTGAAGACTATGCTCCTGAAGAAGGAGAAGAAGAAGAAAAGAAGAGCTGTTCTATTCAACACGGGCCGAAGGTTGGGTAATACTCTGCACCAGGAAGAGGCTGTTTCTTCTGTTGGCAAGAGTCCTTCTCAGGCAGAAGTAAAGCTTCCTACTCCAGAAGTCTCCGACAACGAGACAGATTTTGATGAAGAATAGTATCCTCCTGCAGATGACAGGTACAAACAACTGGAGGACAGGTTGAAGGCTATGGAGGTGCAACAGGCACCTGGGCTGGATTTCGGAGATCTGGGTTTGTCGACTGGTGTGATCATCCCGCACAAATTCAAAGCACCCACCTTCTCCAAGTATGACGGGGCATCCTGTCCCAAGCTGCATTTGAGGTCCTATGTGCGGAAAATTCAGCCGTACTCTGCGGACAAGAATCTATGGATCCACTTCTTCCAGGAGAGTCTTTCAGGGACTCATCTCGAATGGTTCTATCAGCTGGATGGGACCAAAGTTCGTAACTGGGAGGAGCTGGCTACTGCTTTCTACAAGCAGTATCAGTATAATGCCGACCTTGCCCCCACACGTACCCAACTCCAGGGTATGTCGTTAGGTGCAAGTGAAGGTTTTAAAGAATACGCGCAGAAGTGGAGAGATCTGGCTGGCAGGGTGCAGCCACCTTTGACTGATCGAGAGTTAGTGGACATGTTCTTGGGGACCCTATCTGGGCCGTTTTTTAACCATCTCATTGGGAATTCTTCTGCTGGTTTCACTGATTTAATCTTGACTGGAGAGAGAATCGAAGCTGGGCTGAAATCTGGGAAGATTGCAAAGGGGGCATCATCCTCTAGCTCAGAAAAGAAGCCGTTTAAAAAGGAGTCTAGTGCCGTGTATGGTTCTAGGAAATCAGAAAGACCTGATCGCCGCCAATCTGTCAGCGCGGTAATGATCGCTAAGCCTGCTGCCGCTCCCCGGCCAAACAATCCTCAAAGGGCTGATAGACCCCGGAGAGAGTTCACCCGGTTAAGCATGACCCTATCGCAAATCCTGCCACAGTTGCTATCCACCAATTTGGTGACTGTCAAGGAGGCGCCAAAGTTCTCAAACACTACCTCTCCTAAGTACAACCCGAATGCCCGTTGTGCTTACCATTCAGACAGCCCGGGGCACTCTACTGATGACTGTTGGGCGTTAAAGAATAAGGTGCAAGACCTTATCGATGCTAAGGAGATACAATTCGAAGCGCCTGCAAAGCCGAATGTAGTTACTGCCCCTATGCCTCAGCACGGGGTAAATGCTGTTGATGAAGATGTTTATGCTGTCTCTGTGGATGATCTAGCCACTCCTTTAAAGATCATTAAGAAGAACCTACTGCAGGCCGGTTTATTTCCGGGTTGTAGTGAGGGTTGCCTGTTCTGTGTTGTGTCCCCATCCGGTTGTCCCTTGCTAAAGTTAGGCATTCAAAGCTTGATGGATAGCAAGGAGATTCTATTCAAGAAGTCTGTTGTTCGCATGGTTCCAATAGAAGAAGTTTCTGTGGTGACTATCTTCAACAATCCGATCCCGGCTCTCCAGAAGAAGCCCATCCAAATTCTGACCGTTGCACCTGTTACTATCACTGTTCCTGGGCCCCTGCCCTATGTATCCAACAAAGCTGTCCCTTGGCACTATGGGGCAGATGTATATATAAATGGAGTTAAACAAGAGCTCAACGCTGGCGCCAGCATCTGTGACATCACTGGCCCGGCCAAAGTTACCCGCAGTGGCAGGCTCTTCTCGCCTGACATTGCGCCACCTGCTGCCCGAAGACCACTCCTGATAATTCCTGCAAGTACACCTGCTCCTGTTGCTGATCAAGTTGTTGTTCCTGCTACTGATCCAATTGTTCCTCCTGCTGCCGAGTCATCCAATGCTCGGGGCAAGGGAATTGAAACTGAGCCTGCCCAGACGGAGGCACCCATACCCATAGCTGCTGAGGCCTCCCCACAAGAGATGGAGGAGATTTTGAAGATTATAAAGAAGAGCGATTTTAATGTTGTGGAACAGTTGGGGCATACGCCCTCCAAGATATCCATGCTCTCTTTACTGTTGTGCTCTGAGGCCCATGCAAAGGCCCTCATCTCATTCCTCAAGAAGGCCCATGTGCCACATGAAACCTCTACAGTCCAATTCACTGATTGCGTGGCAAGTCTAACGGCAGACAATGGCTTGGGTTTTTCAGACGCTGATTTGACCATGAAGGGGAAAGATCATAATGACGCTCTGCATGTCTCAATCGAATGCAGGGGCACCACCTTGGCACATGTGTTGGTTGATACTGGGTCATCGTTGAATGTGCTACCCAAGAAGGCTCTGGATCGTCTAGATTGTGAAGGACTGGATTTGAAGCCCAGCAACATCATTGTCAGGGCCTTTGACGGTTCAAAGAGAATGGTCCACGGGGAGGTTGACATTCCAATTCGTGTGGGTTCTCAGGTGTTCGACTCCACTTTTTATGTGATGGATATCCGTCCATCTTACTCTTGTCTGCTGGGTCGACCCTGGATACATAAGGCTGGGGCAGTGACCTCTACCTTGCATCAAAAGCTGAAGTACCCCGTCAGAGGGAAGATTGTCACCGTGCAAGGTGAGGAAGAATACATGGTGAGCCACCTAAACTCGTTCAGATACATTGAGATGGATGGGGAGTTCATTGAGACCCCCTTTCAGCATTTCGAGGAGGTGTTTCCAATCGCAGCAGAAACAGCAGAAGCAGGTGGTCCTCTGAAGATGGCTTCCCTAAAGGATGCCAGGGCTGTGGTGCAGAAGGGTGAAGGTGCCAACTGGGGCAGACTTCCAAACTTCACCCGGAAGACTGATAAACTTGGGCTGGGTTTCACCTCAGAAGGGCAGAGAGCTATGAGGAAAGAGAAGATCGGAAGGCCTCCGGTATTTATTAAAGGTTCAGAAGCGAATGCTGTCGGGGAAGACCTTGAAGTGGACGAAGCCGAATTCAACAGCTGGATTTATCCGACGGCCGAAGAAGGATTGAACAATTGGAGTGCAAAGGATCATACCCCTGTTACCTTTGTGACACAGTAATGAATTCCCATGTTTTGTTATTTTGTAATAAACAATGATAAACTCTATGGCCCGGTGTCTTACCCGAGGCACCGTGGTTCTATTTGTGAGGGCATACAAACTGTCATTTTATACATCATGAATGAAAATCTTGGACGTTTTTCGCAGTGCAAATATTGTGTTCCTTTTCTATCTTTCCTTTCCTTTACATAATTATCAAAACAGCTGTATTTACACACACACTCACTCATACAGGTTCCAATCCACTCTGGATCTCACTGATAACAGCTCTGCTAATGCCAATTATGACTTCGAAAATCCGATCAACTTAGCCGAAGACGAAGGTGAAGATGATTGCAAAGTGCCTGGCGAGCTTGCAAGACTGTTGCTTCAGGAAGAGAGGGCAATTCAACCCCATGAAGAGCCAGTGGAAACCATAAACCTGGGTACTGAGGCAGACAGAAAAGAGGTAAAGATTGGTGCCAACCTAGAGCTCAGCGTGAAGCAACGGTTAACCAAGATGCTGCATGACTATATGGAGATCTTTGCCTGGTCCTACGAAGACATGCCAGGGTTGGATACCGATATTGTTGTCCATCATTTGCCGACTAGGGAAGACTGCCCTCCAGTTAAACAAAAGGTCCGTCGGATGCGTCCAGAGATGTCCGAGAAGATTAAAGCCGAAGTCATGAAACAGTTTGATGCAGGGTTCCTTGCAGTAACTTCTTACCCTCAGTGGGTTGCTAATGTGGTGCCGGTACCTAAAAAGGACGGCAAGGTCAGAATGTGTGTTGACTACAGGGATCTGAACAGGGCCAGCCCCAAAGATGACTTTCCCTTACCTCACATTGATGTCCTTGTTGATAATACAGCTCAGCACAAGGTATTCTCTTTCATGGATGGCTTTTCAGGCTACAATCAGATCAAGATGGCACCTGAAGATATGGAAAAGACTACATTTGTTACTCAGTGGGGCACCTTCTGTTACAAGGTCATGCCGTTCGGATTAAAGAATGCTGGGGCAACCTACCAACGTGCCATGGTTGCCTTATTTCATGATATGATCCATCATGAGATCGAAGTGTATGTGGACGACATGATCGCTAGGTCCCAGACTGAGGAAGAGCATCTAGATCATCTGCAGAAGTTGTTTGACCGTCTGAAACTGTACAAGCTGAGATTGAACCCGAACAAGTGCACCTTCGGGGTAAGATCCGGGAAGTTGCTAGGCTTCGTGGTCAGTGATAAAGGTATTCAAGTGGACCTTGCTAAGGTCAAAGCTATTCAAGAGATGCCAGTTCCTAAAACAGAGAAGGAGGTCAGAGGCTTTTTAGGGCGCCTGAATTACATCGCTCGATTCATATCTCATTTGACTGCTACCTGTGAGCCAATCTTCAAGCTGCTGAAGAAAGATCAGGTAGTACGTTGGAACGATGAATGTCAGGCTGCTTTCGACAAAATCAAAGAGTATCTCCAAGAACCACCTATCCTTATGCCACCGGTTGAAGGGAGACCTCTGATCCTATATCTGACAGTGCTAGACAACTCAATGGGGTGTGTGCTGGGCCAGCATGACGAGTCTGGCCGAAAAGAGCATGCCATTTATTACCTTAGCAAAAAGTTTACCGACTGTGAGACCCGATACTCACTGCTTGAGAAAACTTGCTGCGCTTTGGTATGGGCTGCTCGCCGGCTGAGATAGTATATGCTGACTCACACTACCTTATTGATCTCAAAGATGGATCCTATAAAGTACATATTCGAAAAGCCTGCTCTGTCTGGGAGAATTGCAAGATGGCAAATGATCTTGACGGAATACGACATTCAGTATACGACCCAGAAATCCATCAAGGGAAGTGTATTGGCAGACCATTTAGCTCATCAAGCTGTAGATGACTACCAATCAATGAACTTCGAGTTTCCAGATGAAAGCATCATGATTGTAACTGATTGTGAAGTACCTGGACCGGATGAAGGACCTGAACCAGGATCCCGATGGTCTATGCACTTTGACGGAGCCTCCAATGCTTTGGGAAATGGTATCGGCGCCATCATCATATCTCCTCAGGGTACTCATACTCCACTCACTGCCCGGCTATGTTTCAACTGTACCAACAACATGGCGGAGTATGAGGCGTGCATCATGGGTCTTCAAGCTGCGATTGACCTAAGGATCAAATTTCTAAGTGTTTTCGGAGATTCCGCTCTTGTGATCAACCAGATCAACGGAGAATGGGATACGAAACATCCAAACTTGATTCCTTACAGAGAATGTGTGTTGACCATGATTCCCCACTTCACAGAGATAACCTTTGAGCACTTTCCAAGAGAAGAGAATCAGTTAGCGGACGCGTTAGCTACAATGTCTTCAATGTTCAAGGTTAAATGGGATAATGAAGCTCCCCGGATCATCATCTGGAAACTGGACGAACCGGCATACTGTTGTGATCTCGAAACTGAATTGGTGACTGAGAAGCCTTGGTACCATGAAGTGAAGAGATATCTGGAAGCTCAGGAATACCCTGAAGGTGCCTCTATCAATGATAAGAAATTCCTGAGACGGTTCGCAGCCAAGTTCTTCCTAAGCAACGGCGTCTTGTACAAGCGAAACCATGATTCAACCTTACTGCGTTGTGTGGACAAGACTGAAGCGGAAAGAATCATGGAAGAGCTACATGAAGGGACCTTTGGTACGCATTCCAGTGGACATACTATGGCTAAAAAGATCCTACGGGCAGGATATTACTGGTCCACAATGGAAGCTGACTGCTACCAACACTCCAGGACATGCCACAAGTGCCAGATCTATGCAGATAAGGTGCATGTCCCTCCGGTTCCCCTGAATGTTCTGACTGCACCTTGGCCGTTTGCGATGTGGGGCATAGACATGATCGGCGAGATAAAACCTACGGCATCTAATGGACATCGCTTCATCTTAGTGGCGATCGACTATTTTACAAAGTGGGTTGAGGCAGCATCCTATGCTACGGTAACCAAGACTGTTGTGGCACGGTTCATTCGGCACAATCTGATTTGTCGATACGGCGTCCCTGAACGGATCATTACAGACAACGGTACCAATCTAAACAATAAGATGATTGCTGAGCTTTGCGAACAGTTCAAGATACAGCACCACAATTCTTCTCCTTACAGACCGAAGATGAATGGGGCTGTAGAAGCAGCAAATAAAAACATCAAAAAGATCGTGCAAAAGATGACAGTAACGTACAAAGATTGGCACGAGATGTTACCGTTCGCTCTGCATGGGTACCGTACCTCAGCAAGGACGTCAACCGGGGCAACTCCCTTCTCTCTGGTTTATGGCATGGAGGCAGTCTTGCCAATTGAAGTGCAAATCCCCTCTCTCCGGATAATGAAGGATGCAAATCTGAATGAAGATGATTGGATCCAGACACGACTTGATCAACTCAACCTCATTGACGAAAAGAGACTTGCTGCTATCTGTCATGGTCAGACGTATCAAAAACGAATGATCAGGGCATTTAACAAAAAGGTCAGACCACAGGAATATCAAGTTGGGGATCTGGTTATCAAGAGAATCATCCTTCCTCAGAGTGATCCAAGGGGCAAATGGACCCCTACGTACGAAGGGCCATTTGTGGTTAAGCATGTGTTCTCAGGAGGGGCAATGATCTTAACTAACATGGATGGTGACGACCTTCCTCACCCCGCCAATGCAGACATAGTTAAAAAATACTACGCATGAAAAAAAAAGACCCGCTAGGCTGACATGCCTAGGCAAAAATTAGGGCTTCCCGTCGAACCAAAAGGGTTCGGGCAAAATGTAGGGATGAAAATGAAAAAATCTGTACACCCGGCAAGTCGAAAACCTGAAAAGGCGGCTTGGGCAAAAATGGGTATCCCGGTGGACTGAAAACCCGAAAGGGCGGTCCAGGCAAAAATTAGGGATAAAGCGTAAAACTATGTCTCATTGATCACTTTGCATCCAGAATCCGGTATCTGCATCAAGTTCAGATGGCATCGATCAGTCAGCTTCACCTTCAACCAAGGTCATCAAGTGATGAGACGCTCGGAGTTATAAAGGCAATAGCAGAATTGAAACTCAGTGGATCATTCATCTTTCACACAGCTGTTTTATTTTCATTTGTACAAACTTGTATAAACTCTTTTGATCGGCGACGTACCTCTTACTAGGGCGTCAGCCTCTTGTACACAAAACGCCTATTGCCAGGCCATTCAAAAATCAATAAAATATATCTTCAGTTAAATGTGCCAAGTGTTTTTCTTTTTCTGTTTTGTTTTGCGAAGAACGTCCAAGGTTCAATTTGTGATGTATGCATTGACAATAATTTGCTAACTCATAAATATTTGCATACGAAACAAAGGAATTAATTGCAGGTGACACTGGGAACAAGGGAAATAAAGAGTTGTCTAAGCAGTCTAATTGTTCTGTCCTCCAAGGTACCAAGATAGGTTCGACTAAAAAAATATGACCGAGTATCTTAATTCCCCAGAGAGTAGTTCAGTAAAGCAGTACATCTCTCTCCAAGCAAAATTGTCAAATATCAAGGGAATTGAGTATCCTCCAGCCGATCTCAAACATTCCTCAGCAGCAATACATATATTCTTAACAAGTATCCCCGGCAGTCTTGGTCTAAAGATTGTTCCCCGGCGGTATACCACCATTCAAAGAAATCACTTCCCCGCAGTCTAAAACTTCCCCCAGGAGAGTCCAATCCAGGTTCCCCAGGAAAGTTGGAACTCATATCTCCCCAAGCAGTAAGCTTATCCCCAGTAGATTCTGGAAGCTTACCCCTCGCAGAGCATGAACGCGTCGTCCCGGCTTGATTTAAAGAGTTATTGCCGTAACAGGATATAACTGGGTTATCCTCAGCCAAAAGCCACGAAAAGAGCGTCCTCGGCAAAGTATCTTCCTATCCCCAGCGAAGTCTATCAACACTTCCAGCACAACAAGGATATCCCCGGCATAATTCATCAACGGTATCCTCAGCGGAGTTATCTTCATCAACTCAGCAAAGCATCGCTATCCCCACAGAGTAGCACTCCCCAGCATGTTCGCTAGAGTATCTTTTTTCCCGCAGAATTATTTCATTCCTCAACGGAGTTATCTCCTCCTACCGGTATTCTTGCAATGAATCATCCACAGCGGAAGCAAAATCTCTTCCTCAACATCAGCCCAGGATAGGACTTCCCGGCATCCGTCAAGGATTTATTTTTCTAGACAGAAACATACATGAATCATCACATACATCATTATAGCATGCATGTACACATCATATCATATAAATCGTATCCGTGTTCGCTTGATCCATATCATGCATCGCATATAACTGACCTCTACCTTTCAGGAAGGGTGCAGTTGAAATTCTCAAACATATTTCAAGGACTTCTCTAGTCCAGTTAAATCGACTCCAAACAGATTTTTCTGATAAAGACTCAATAGAGGTTCTCTTATGGTCCCCTCTCCAACGGCGTGTGAGGTGGTAATTCCTTTTGCAGATGTTTCCCTCTCCGGCATGAGCGTGAGGTGATATTCTCTTATGGTCCCCTCTCCAACGGCGTGTGAGGTGGTAATTCCTTCTTCAGATGTTTCCCTCTCCGGCATGAGCGTGAGGTGATATTCTCTTATGGTCCCCTCTCCAACGGCGTGTGAGGTGGTAATTCCTTCTTCAGATGTTTCCCTCTCCGGCATGAGCGTGAGGTGATATTCTCTTATGGTCCCCTCTCCAACGGCGTGTGAGGTGGTAATTCCTTCTTCAGATGTTTCCCTCTCCGGCATGAGCGTGAGGTGATATTCTCTTATGGTCCCCTCTCCAACGGCGTGTGAGGTGGTAATTCCTTTTTCAGATGTTTCCCTCTCCGGCATGAGCGTGAGGTGATATTCTCTTATGGTCCCCTCTCCAACGGCGTGTGAGGTGGTAATTCCTTCTTCAGATGTTTCCCTCTCCGGCATGAGCGTGAGGTGATATTCTCTTATGGTCCCCTCTCCAACGGCGTGTGAGGTGGTAATTCCTTTTTCAGATGTTTCCCTCTCCGGCATGAGCGTGAGGTAATATTCTCTTATGGTCCCCTCTCCAACGGCGAGTGAGGTGATATTTCCTTCCAGATTATAATTTCCTATAGTTCCCTCTCCAGCGGTGAGTGAGGTGACTCCCTTTGAGATTATAATGTCCTTTGGTTCTCTTCCTGACACTACGAAGATGGTAATTCTCACCAAGATTTTCTCAACGAGCGTTGTTGAGATTGAAATCATTCAGGATTCTCTTACCAGTCATGCTAAGGCAGTAACCATCCCTGGTTCATTCATCAGCGTTTGAAGCTCCAGACTCAGCTCCTGTAACCAATCAGGACATATCTATATCAAGCATCTAAAATCAGCTCCTGCGACGTGTCAGGTACTCATTTTTCTGTTTTGCAGGTATGCAGATTCTCGCTAAGGAACCTCCTACGCGATCAACATCCAGATGGCATCTATAAGCCCATCATCCTATCCAAGCAACATCCAAATGGCATCTATAAGCCCATTCCCTCATCATCATTGCTACTATGTGAGCGCAAATTTCTGGGCACTTTAAGTGTTCAATCATCTTCCACCCTCGGATTACGAAAGGCACGACAGCCAATCTGCATCCTCAGGTCTAAGAAGATTGAACAGGGGCAACTGTTGTACCCCAAAATTTGCCCTCCCATATTCTCCAAGATTTGACAAGTCAAGGTCACAAAATTACCCCAAGGGTTGTGCAGCTCAACTGTCTCCTATACAGTCAAAACTAGGGTTTGAGTTCTGGTCAAGCAAATGAACTTTTCAAAGGCCCAATCAAGTCTCATATGCTTACAAATGTGGTCAAGCATCCTCATGTCAAGTTTCAAAGCATTCAGCTCAAAATTGCACAGTCAAAACCCTAAATTGCACTGCAGTCAACTGTAGGGGCAAAATGGTCATTTGACAGTCAAAAGTTCAAATTTTTGGTCAATATATCATTTTGAAGCCACAAACATCATTTGATCAATGCTTGATCATGATTCTCAAAATTTGGCTCAGAAATCATCAAAGATGCAAAAGTTGCTATATTTGGACAGCTGAAAAAGTCAACTGAAATTGACCAAGGCATAACTTTCACATGGATTATCAGAAAAATTCCATCCAAAGCTCATTTTGAAGAGAAAGACATTCCCTACAATTCATCTTCATGTTCCAAGTCCAAGAAATGCTCTCACAAAAAGTTATCAATTTCAACATTATAGGTCATTTTCAAAAGTCAACAAAAAGGGACTTTAAGTCAAAGGCCATAACTTGAGATTGGTAAGTCAAAATGACATGGGACCAAAGACATTGGTTAAAGGACTCAAAGACCTTTCCAAAATGTCCAAGAACATGTGAAAATCTTAAAAATTGACCAAGTTATGCCTTGTGGAAGTTGGGAAATTTTTGGAAATTTTTGAAAGTCAACATTGATGCAAAAGGCCTAAAAATGCAAATGGGCCCATTTTTCTTCCAAGTTTCTTCATGCCAAGCCTATGCACGACCACTAGGCCCAAAGGGAGGTATTTTCATATTTTTTAATTATTTATTTGAATTAATATTAATTTATATTCATTTAAATCATTTTAATTCATGAAAAATATAAACCTTAACCTAAAAAATCTTTTTATGCACATTCTAATGTCAATATTTCGTGCACTTCTTAATTAAGCAAGTTTTGATGAGAATTGATCAGATTTGAACCAAATTGCACATGAAAAGATTTGAAAAAGATTTTCCAAAATCAAATATGTGAAACCATGAATGCTTGAGATTTTGTGCAAAATTTTTGACCTAATAGTCTCTATACATACTCAGCATGATAACCCTAATGTTTTGGAGACTCCATACTGCGCAGCAATTGACATTACAAACTTGCAAAAATCCTTAAAAAGTTCAATACTGAATTCAAGGTTTGAGGCCGATTCAAGCATCAACTCTCATCCCATTAGCATTCTGAGACATCATTGAGTGTTTCTCAATCATTAACAACAAGCAAAACACCCTGAACTGGTATCCATGAGTCCAACCGTACCTTGAAAATTTTGAAACCACATAGCATGATTCCATCATCTTTATGCATTTTTCTTTGTTGATTCATATTCATATTAATGTTCTAAAGCTAACTGTGGTGTTTAATTGCGTTTTTATTGACCATATACGATTATGCCATTGCCAAAAGTTAGGGTTTTCAGGAGCTCGAATTAGGGATTTTGTGTAGAAGAAAAATTAGGACTTCTGAACACCATGGTTGGATTCAGCACCTCAAGACGAAGATGTCTGAACCCTCGCGATGAATTTATGGTCCATAGGGAGCTATTCGCTATTTTCTTGAATCCCCCCTAATGCAACGTTTCTAAAACCGTTGCTATAGGCTTATGTTTCAGAAAAATAAAAAAGGGAACGAAGAAGAAGACTATGTGGCATGCTGTAATTCGTTGATTCAAATCTGGCGCGCTTCCCTCCACTAACTTTACTTTTCTTTTATATTATTTGTGTTATATTATTTGTTAATTGAAACGCGCTTGGTCCAGTGGTACACGCTACGCTTGTAATCTTCAAGACCTGGGTTCAAGTCCCAGGTCTGGCAAAAGCCTCATGCTATTTTTCAATATAAGATCCCATGCTTTGCTAATATTCAGGTACATCATGTTCCATCCTCCTCCAACCTCCACGCGTCCTAAAGGCCTCAGATCCATGGCCAAGATTTAAGATGCACCATGCACCAGGTCAAAGCGCTGACACCTGATCCTAGAAAGTCAACCAATTTCCAAGCAAATGGGCCTTGAATTACCAGGCCTTACCTCCTAATCTGGGGCAACACCCCACTTTGGTTTGCTTTTCTTTTGCTTTTATTATTTTAATTATTGTATTATTTATTTTTATTGCTTTAATTAATTAATTTTCTCTCTTTTTACAAAAATACAAAAAAACATCATAAAAATAAAAAATGTCCAAATAAAAATATATTTTTTAATTTTAATTATTTTCATAAATAAATTAGAATGTAAATTATGTAGTGTAATTTAGGTTTTAATTTTAGTTCCTTTTTTTAATAAAAATCCAAAATGTAGAATTTAGGTTTTAATTGTTAGTTCTTTTTGTTTCCTTTTTTTTCCACAATAATAATTATTATTTATTTATTTATTTTCCTATTTAAATTGTACATAAATGAATTAGGTTTAATTTAGGTCATATTTTAATTCTTTCATAATAAATAAAAGATATTAGAATTAGGGTTTGCTTCTTAATTAAATTTCAATTAACTTTTTCTATTAAATCTAAAAAACATAAAAATACCTAAAAACATTTTTCTTCTTAATTTTAATTTTAATTCCTCTTTATTTAATTAATTCATTAACTTTAACTATTGTTTGTAAAAGGGTCCAACGCCCTAGTTTTGTTTTAATTATTTTCTTTCGCACATTTACTTTATTGCTTATTATAATTATGTAATTGCCCCAAAGCGTTGTAATTTACTTTTCGCACTTTTATTTACTTCGCGTTATTTATTTTCCGCTAAATCGGGTCCGGTTTAATTTTGGCGATGTGGACCCGCGCCTTTGTAATAGTCATAGATTTATCTTTTCTGCAAACTTTATAACTGTTAATCAAGCATGAAAGAATGGATGTCTAATAAAAACAAAACGTTAGATCACCAATAACCTGACAAGACAAAAATAAATGAATCTGACACACAAATCACACACCACCCCTAGGGTACGCCTCACTGTTGCCTTGCCTCGAAAGGTGATCGTCGAGTAGAGGATGTCTTAGTAAGTCCTCATGATCCGGGAACCTGGCATGAGGGTAGCTTCTAAGGTGTCTTCCTATTGCTCTGGTGATCACCATGTCCCGAACCTCGAATTGACCCGAACACCTCCAACGGTGGTGCTACCTACCTCTCAATGGTGGGATGGCACTACTTTAAAGGATATTTACACAGACGAATTCCTTAGGGTAGGTAGACGACTCTAGATACTTGCTCTAATTTCAAAACAAAATTCAAAAATACTTTTCACACCGACACCTTTTCAAAAAGCTTTCGAAAGCAATTTTTCAAACACTCTTGAGGACCGATACAAGAGTCCAACTGGAATTTTCAAAGAAACTTTTTTAAAACCCACAATTGAAAAGCAAACAAACCAATTTTGAAAACACAAATGAGCAAGTATCTAAGAGCCCATGGATAACCATGGATAGAAAGGGTGCTAACACCTTCCCTTTCTATAATCTACCTCCCGAACCGAGAGCAATCTCTATAAGGAATTTTTCTGTGCTTTTGTCCTTTCCATTTGGAGAAAATAAAAGACGGTGGCGACTCTTGCTTACCGCGACATTTCGCGAACCAGCGTTAAACAGTCAGTTCCAGATCCACCGATCACACCGGTGGACTGAAAACCCGAAAGGGCGGTCCAGGCAAAAGTTAGGGATAAAGCGTAACACTATGTCTTATTGGATCACCTAGCATCCAGAATTCGGCATCAACTATCTGGCTCAGACTTCGGCATCGATCAATCAGCTTCATCTTCAACTAAGCAGCAAAGTGATGAGACGCTTGGGGCATAAAGGCGATAGCAGAGTTGGAACCCAGTGGGAATATTATGCACATAGATGTTTTGTTTCCTTTTCAAAATTGTATAAACTCTATGTTATTCGGCGGCGTTCTCCTACTAGGATGTCAGCCTCTTGTACAAAAAACGCCTATTTACAGGCAAATTTCAAAATCAATACAGATTCAGTTGTCCAAACAAATTGCCGTTTGTTTTTCCCTTTTTTGTTTTGTCTTGCGAAGAACGTCCAATGTTCATTTTTTATATATGCATTTGACATTAAATTGCTGATTCATAAATATTTGCATATGAAACAAAAGACTAATTACAGGTGACATCAGAGATAGGGGCAATGTAAAGTTGTCTGATGCAGTCTGGTTGCTTTGTCCGCCGAGGTACCAAGGTAGATTTAACTGAAGAATGTAGTCTAATTATCTCAACTCCCCACAGAGTAAGACAAGATAGCAACCTTCCCCCAACGGAGTATAGGCCTTCATCAGCAAGCATCCCCGACAGTCTTGATCTAAGATTGTTCCCCGGCAATATATACAGACACCCCAGTGGAATCATTTTCCAGCATAGTCTAAAGATTTCCCCAGGAAAGTGGAATTCTTATCCCCAGCAGGTCTTGAAGCTTATCCCCTGCAGAGTACGGACGTCTCTCCCGAGCTTTATTCAAAGTTATTCCTCACATGGGCTTATAACTGGGTTATCCTCAGCTAATTACCACGGAAGATCGCCCTCGACAAAGTTCTTTCATTCCCCAGCGGAGTTCATCAAAGTTCCCCAACATAACTTGTCAACACAATCCCCATCGGAGTTTATCATTGTCATCCCCAGAGGAGTTTATCTTTGTTATCCCCGACGGAGTCCATCATTGAAATCCTCAGTGAAGCTTCAACAACGTATCTCTTCCATAGAGCATTTCCCCGCAGAGTAATCTCTCCAACAAGTTTATTCCCCAACGGAGTCATCTTCTCCTACCGGTGTATTCTTGCAACCATCATCCCCAGCGGAAACGAAGAACTCTACTCTTCAACGTCCGCCCAGGATTTAATTCCACGGCCGATCGTCAAGAACTTATTTTCCTATACAAAAATACATTCACAAACATTTCACATTTCATACATCTTGCTCACATACATGATAAAGTGCATACAACACTATCTCATGTTGAACATCATGACATCATGCATTTCATACATCATGACATTGCATACAACTGATGTTTTGCCTTTTCAGGAAAAAAGACAATCCAAAAGACAACTACCTTCAACTGTCACAGTTTCCAGATTCGATTCCTGTATCTAGCCAGGGCACATCTGTGAGTGATCAGTTTCCAGATTCGATTCCTGTATCTAGCCAGGGCACATCTGAAGAGTTTGAAGATTCGATTCCTGTATCCAGCCAGGGCATATCTGTTGACGACTAATTCCAGATTCGATTCCTGTATCTAGCCAGGGCACATCTGAAGAGTTTGGAGATTCGATTCCTGTATCCAGCCAGGGCATATCTATTGACGACTAATTCCAGATTCGATTCCTGTATCCAGCTAGGGCATATCTGTTGACGACTAATTCCAGATTCGATTCCTGTATCTAGCCAGGGCACATCTGAAGAGTTTGAAGATTCGATTCCTGTATCCAGCCAGGGCATATCTGTTGATGACTAATTCCAGATTCGATTCCTGTATCTATCCAGGGTACATCTGAAGAGTTTGAAGATTCGATTCCTGTATCCAGCCAGGGCATATCTGTTGACGACTAATTCCAGATTCGATACCTGTATCCAGCCAGGGCATATCTGCGAGCAACTGATTGTAGACTCGACACCTGTATCTAGCCAGGGCATATCTGCATGAAGAGATTGAAGATCAATACCTGTAACAAGCCAGGAAAACATCTGTCTTTCTCAAAGTACACAAGTTCTCGCTAAGGAATCTCTTATGCGATCAACACTTCCAAATGGCATCTATAAGCCCATTCCCGTCAAGGTTCTGTCACGCCTGCAGATGGCATCTATAAGCCCATCTCCCTATCCACAATCTCTCCAAATGGCATCAGTTGCCCATTCCCGACATCACATTGCTGATACTCCAACATGCGAGTGCAAACTTCCGGGCACTCTAGTGTCTAATCTCCTTTTACCCTTGAGTCACGAAAGGCAAACTTGCCAATCTAACACTTCAGGTTCAAGAAGATTGAACAGGGGCAACTGTTGTACCCCAAAATTTGCCCTCCCATTTCCTCAACATTTTCTCATCACAAGACCCTTGGAGCTCAAGATCCAATTAGGGTTTCCTCTGCTCAAGACTTCTCCTTGCACTGTTGACCCAAATTAGGGTTTGTGTTTGCACAAAGATATTTTGACCTAAAATGCCTAAGATGACTTTCATGCT
This sequence comes from Vicia faba, assembly GCA_948472305.1. Taxonomy (NCBI): domain Eukaryota; kingdom Viridiplantae; phylum Streptophyta; class Magnoliopsida; order Fabales; family Fabaceae; genus Vicia; species Vicia faba. The sequence goes on from OX451736.1 coordinate 357,899,652, forward strand.
TCATGTTGGACTCCCAAGTTTACCCATACCAAGTTTCAAGTCTTGATTCCAAATTTTGCCCAGTCAATTGGACAGTTTATCCTAGAAATCAACTATATTGGGGAAAAAGTCAACTGTGGCCAATTGACAGTCAAATCTCATGAAAAGTGACCCACATCAACATTATGAACTCATATGAACCATTTGGTCAAGTTTGGATCACAATTCCACAAGAAATTTGATCAGATCACCAAAAGGGCAAAATGGTCATTTTTAGGGTTTTGACTGCACAAAGGCAATATTTGACTGTTTGACCTAGCCAATGGCAAACTAAGCTCACATATGAACTCAAGGACCCCATGGAATTGTCTTGACATGCTCAACAAGTTCAAAAAATCCCAAATACACAAGATTGACAGTTGAATTTCCCAATCAATTGATCAACTTTGACTGTATACTGAAAAGTCAAACTTTGACTTTTTGGTCAAAATCAAGTGTCAAGATTCATTTTTCATCAAAACATGCCAAATCATGAAACTTGTTCATCAAGAAATCAAGAATTGCAAATTAGGGTTGGAAATGAAGATTTTTCATAACTTAGAATTTTTCTAAGTTATGAAAAACCCTAATTTTTTCCTAATTTTGCCCCACTTTCTCACCAAGATTCATTTGGATTCAAGCAAAAGTCAAAACATGAAAGTTGTAGCCTATTGCAAAATCTACAACTTTGATTCACAAAGTTTTCCCAAAAGAAGCTTGTAGCTTAAGTTACAATTTTTGGAACAAGGGTACCAAACCATTCTTAACTTAGAGAAAATTTGACCTATTTTAGGCAAGGTTTTTACCTAACTTCAAGACCATTTTTCACATACTTCCACTTGGAATTTAAATTTGCATTTCAAAGATGGATTGTATTACACATTCCAAGCTTTCCAAAATGTCCAAGAACTCATCAAACAACCTCATGGTTAGGGAGAATCGAATTTGGCAAGTTGGGAAAAACTCACTTTTGATTTGGCCAATTTACATGTTCATACATTTGTGCCATTTTGAATTCAGCTTGCTTCCCTTGATTACAGGTCTTTTATCTCATCTACACTCCAAAATTTAATGCCAATCCTTTGTGCCAAAGTGTTGTTCTATGAGTTCAAACATTATATGCAAGTTTAATCCATTTTTAGATAAAGCATAATATCCATTTTGGAAAAGTTGCACTTTATGTCAAAATGCAAATCCAAGCAAGTACAGTTCAAATCTCCTTGGCACAAGTTTATGGGCTAATTACACTGATCAAGACTAAGTGGTGGAGCATATAATGGGGGCCTGTACAGGCTAGAAACACCAAGTGGACATTTGTTGCTTAAAGTGTAAGAAAACTAGCATAACACAACACAACTTTCATCTCAGTTAAGACAAGCTTAAGAAAAAACTTTGTACACTTTCAAAACATCCATTCTGAGCTAGAACACGAGCCAACCATCTCCAACACCCTCCCATTCACAGAATCACCATTGAACTGCCCAAAATAGGGCATCCCTGCAGTTTGAGTTCCATAGCTCAAACCTTCCATGCATTCTTGCTAAAAACACTTCAAACACATCCCACAACATCCGTTGAAGCTATTCCAAACCTCAAACACGACCTGTAACACTCCCAAGCAACATCACCATTTTCATTTTCTTGTTTTGCAGTTGAAGATCCATAGCACGATTCACTTGGTTTCAAGACAAAGTAAAGCTTGGAATAGCATCCCTGGACATCAAGGAAGTTGTACCAATCATCACCTTGCATTGAAGACACCTCCATCACCAGATACAACTTCAACTGAACAGGTAAGTTCATGAACTCGTATCTCTCTATCCAGGCATTGTTAGCTTTAGGTTTGTGAAGAAAACATGTCACATTCATAGCCCTGAACATGCCCATGTGTGATCGGTGGATCTGGAACTGGCTGTTTAACGCTGGTTCGCGAAATGTCGCGGAAGCAAGAGTCGCCACCGTCTTTTATTTTCTCCAAATGGAAAGGACAAAAGCACAGAAAAATTCCTTATAGAGATTGCTCTCGGTTCGGGAGGTAGACTATAGAAAGGGAAGGTGTTAGCACCCTTTCTATCCATGGTTATCCATGGGCTCTTAGATACTTGCTCATTGTGTTTTCAAAAATGGTTTGTTTGCTTTTCAACTGTGGGTTTTAAAAAGTTTCTTTGAAAATTCCAGTTCGACTCTTGTATCGGTCTTCAAGAGTGTTTGAAAAATTGCTTTCGAAAGCTTTTTGAAAAGGTGTCGGTGTGAAAAGTATTTTTGACTTGTTTTGAAATTTAGAGCAAGTATCTATGAGAACCTACCTACCCTAAGGAATTCGTCTGTGTAAATGTCCTTTAAAGTAGTGCCATCCCACCATTGAGAGGTAGGTAGCACCACCGTCGGAGGTGTTCGGGTCAATTCGGGGTTCGGGACATGGTGATCACCAGAGCAATGGGAAGACACCTTAGAAGCTACCCTCATGCCAGGTTCCCGGATCATGAGGACTTACCAAGACATCCTCTACTCGACGATCACCTTTCGAGGCAAGGCAACAGTGAGGCGTACCCTAGGGGTGGTGTGTGCGATTCGTGTGTCAGATTCAATTATCTTTGTCTTGTCATGTTATGAGTGATCTACGCGTTGTTTTTATTTTGGTCCATACATTCTTTCATGCTTTTTTGTTAACAGTTAAAAGTTGCGAGGAAAAGTAAATATAAAGCTATTACAAATGGCGCGGGTCCACATCGCCAAAAATTAACCAGGACCCGATTTGACGGAAAGTAGATAAAGAAATTAAAAGAATTGAAAAGTGCGAGAAGTTTAGTTACATGGCTTCGGGAGAGATACATAATTATTTAAGCAAAATAAAATACATACGCGAATAAAGAAATTAACTCGAGACGAGGGCGTTGGACCCTTTTGCAAAATATGAAAGTTACATGAATTAATTAATTTAAGAAAAGAAATTGTTTTTGTTTTTTTGGTATTTTTTTTAGTGTTAGAAGATTTAATAGAAAAAAGAAAGAATTAATTAAAATTAACTACTAACCCTAATTCTACTTTATTTTAATTTATTTAGGAAAACATTAAACTTCAACCTAAATTAAACCTAAATTTTTTATATACAATTTAATTATGAAAATAAATGAAATAAGTAATATTATTATAGAAGGGTAAATTAAAAGAAATAAAAACAATAATTAAACCTATTTCTACATTTTTTAGATTTTTATTATGAAAATAATTAATATTGCAAACCCTAATTTAAACTAAATTTATTTACATGCATTTATTTATAAGAAAATATTAAAATAAAAATATTTATTATATTTTTTTCTCTTTTCTGATTTTTAGGCATTTTTTTGTATTTTTGTAGAAATAATTAATTGATTTAAAACAATAAAGAAAATAAAATAATAATTGAAAAAGATAAAATATAAGGAAAATTGCAAACCAGGGGGGGGTAGTCCCCAAATAGGAGGTTTTGATCCAAGAATTCTGGCCCAACAAGCTTCAGGTCCGTTTCACTTTCCCACTAGCGTGTAACAATGTTGACCTGAGTTTATGGTGTGCTTTCAATCTATGCCCTTGACTTGATCTCAGTGTGCACGTGGATGTGAGATATTTGAAGACATATGGTACGTCTGCAGCCTTGAAGCGCATGGGATTTGTTAACGAAAAATAATATGGAAATATATAAGACCTGGGGTTCGAACCCAGGTCACATACCTTGCCAATCAACACGTTTGCCACTGAAGCACGCTGTTCATCTGTATATTAATATAACAACTAAATATTATAAAAGAAAATGGTCAGTGGCCTTGGAAACGCGCGCGAATTTTAAACAAGCCAATCAGTGTGTGCCACGAAGTCATCGTCTTCACCATCCCTGAAATACAAACTATTAAGCAACGGTTTTACATGCGTTTCATTAGGCCAGCTATGGGAAAATAGCGATTAGGCCTGTGTCATTCAGAAATTTGGTGCGATGGTTGGTTCTTGTTCGTTCAAGCCTGCTGATTACAACCATGGCATTCTGGAAAGCTAATTTTTCGTTAAATAAGAAACCCCAATTTTGAGGTCCTGCAAACCCTAGAAATCAAACATGGCACAATCGTGTATACAGCATAATAATCAAATTAAGGCATATGGTTAGCTTCAAAACTGCACAAGGAACATGAATCTATAATCAAAATGCTATGAATGTACGTAAATATTGAAACACGATAATGGATTTTTCATGAGGTTTCTTGAATGCTGTATACCAATTCTTTGCATTTTGATGGTGGTTTCTGATTGGAATACGTTCAGGGAACCTTGAGGAAGCTATTGAAACAAGAATTAGGTCTTGAATCGTCCTGGAATGATGTTTTCAGAATTGACTTCTTTGACAATTTTTTCAAGTTTTTGAAGAGCTTTCTTGCGCAGCTTTTTTTTCTGTTTGCATTAGGGTTATGATCAGGCATATGTAGTGAATGCATTAGGTCAAAAAAACTCAATCAAATCCATTGCATTCATTGATTTGGAAATTTGATTTTCTAAGGATCTTTTCATATCTTTTCCATGTGTTCTTGTGTCAATTATGATCAATTTGCTCCAAATCTTTCCCTGTTTGATTAGGCACGAAATATTGAGTCTAAAACATGTATAAAAAGATTGGTTAGGGTGAGTTAAATATTTTTCATATATTTAAATGATTTAAATGAATTAATATAAATAAAAATTCAAATAAATAAATAAAAAATGAGAAAATACTTCCCTTTGGGCCAAGTGGTCGTGCACATGCTATGGATGATGATTTGTGGAAGAAAAATGGGCCCATTAGCAATTTTAGGTCATTTAGATCAAAGTTGACTTTTCAAAATATCCAAAAATTTCCCAACTTCCACAAGGCCTAACTTGCTCAATTTTTAAGCTTTTCTCATGTTCTTGGACATTTTGGAAAGGTCTTTGAGTCCTCTAACCAATGTCTTTGGTCCCATGTCATTTTGATTTACCAATCTCAAGTTATGGCCTTTGACTTAAAGTCCCTTTTTGTTGACTTTTGAAAATGACCTATAATGTTGAAATTGATAACTTTTTGTGAGAGCATTTCTTGGACTTGAAGTATGAAGATGAGTTGTAGGAAATGTCTTTATATTCAAAATGAGCTTTGGATGGAATTTTTCTGATAATCCATGTGAAAGTTATGCCCTAGTCAATTTCAGTTGACTTTTTCAGCTGTCCAAATAAGGAAACTTTTGCATCTTGATGATTTCTGAGCCAAATTTTGAGAATCATGATCAAGCATTGATCAAATGATGTTTGTGGCTTCAAAATGATATGTTGACCAAAAATTTGAACTTTTGACTGTCAAATGACCATTTTGCCCCTACAGTTGACTGTAGTGCAATTAGGTTTTTTGACTGTGCAATTTTGAGCTGAATGCCTTGAAACTTCATATGAGGATACTTGACCATATTTGTAGGCATGTGAGACTTGATTGGACCTTTGGAAATTTCATTTTCTTGACCAGAACACAAACCCTAGTTTTGACTGTATAGGAGACCTTTGACTGTGCAACCCTTGGGGAACTTTGAAGCTTGACTTGGCAATTTCTTGGAGAATATGGGAGGGCAAATTTTGGGGTACAACACCATGTAATTAGATTTCATTTATATTATGTATGCTTAGAGAATTTTAAGTCTGGACATTGAATAAAAACTAGGTCAGGAATTGGGGGAGAAGAAATTCTCTCTCATTTCTGAGAGTTAGATTGACTTCTTTATATGTCTAGAATAGTGGCTTCAAGCTCTACAGGTTTCATGTTGGAAGATTTGGCAAAAGATCAAAGAATCAGGAGTTAGAGATTTGAGAAGACAGGCGCGCGTTTTTGAACAGGTTTGTCTGAAGGTTGAAGACAACAACCTTTGGGCTGGGCCTGATTTGTCATTTCTGTTCACACCCCATTTTTACTTTTGAACCCCCCTGACCCTTTGAGCTTATTTTTATGATTTTTTGACTTTTTCTTTTTTGTCCTGACTTATTTATTTTTTCTTATAATATTAAAAATATAAAAAATATTTTTTACACCATTTTTATATTTATTAGGTATTTATTTGTTTAGATTAATATTTGTACATAAATAAATATATAAACATACTTTTATTTGAAAAATACTAAAATAATGCAAACACATTTTATTTTCCATTTTTATTTCATTTTATCTTCTGAAAATATTTTATATAAAATATACTTTTTTATAAATATTAAATGTTATTATTTTTGTATATATAATATATAGTTAATAAATAATACAAATACATCCATATTTATTAGCATATTTAGAAAAATACAAAATATACACATTTTATTTTTTTATTAATATTTAACATTAAAAAATACCTTTTTACAAATACACTTCATTTTTATTTTATTTTTGTATATAATAAATAAATATTGTACATATTAAATAATTAATACCTTTTATTAAATAAATTAGGGTTTTGCCCTAAACATAAAAAACTCCAAAAAAAATAATACTTTTTATTTTGTTTATTTGGCATATAAAAATACCTTTTTTCATACACATAAAAACTTTTTTTTTTTGCATCTTGCATATTTATTCTTATTTTATTTAATTATTGTATATTAAGTATCTTGTAAATTCCCAAATTGATGTAATAGTCTAGGTTTAAATTCCTTGTCAAAATACCTCACATTTGAACATTTGTACCCCCCTTCCCATATTGTGTTGTAATAACTTAGGAACTTTATTTTTCGCACTTTAATGCTTTCTAATTATACCATGCTAGAATTAGGGTTTGTATGCAAATCAATTAACCAAAGTAGTTTGACCTAATTTCAAAGATAAACAAGCATGAAAATGGACAACACTAATCACACTTGCACCCCTAGGGTATTCCACTTGTTGCCTTCAATAAATGGGCCATATTGCATGTTAGGTCTCTTTGGGCAAAACAAACAATCAAATGATCATAGTCCCTCGATGACGCTTTCGAAAGTTGCCTAAAAATGATCAAGTCCCTTAAAGGAAAAATTGCCCAAAGATACTTGGCACCATTGCAATTATGGTCTAAACGATGACCCGCGACCGTCCCTTTCACATCCTAACACAAGATTGTCCACCAAATGCAATGGTGGAACAAAATTGTTAAAAGGGTTAAAACATAGTAGAAATCTTTGAGAAATTTAGGAGTAAATAAACTCTTAGTTACTTGAATTAAACTTGCAAAACAAAACACTTGCCTATTTTTAAAACCACACATCACAACACTTTCAAAACAAACTTTCAAAAACAAATGAAAACCTTTTCAAAAGACATACGCCTTTGTATACATCCCAACATGGATCATTATAAAGGTTGCCACCACATTGGCTTCTTTTCAAAACATTTTAAAACCCACGCACACAAAGCACCATTTCAAACAATTGAAAATTAAGGCAAGTTGATCTAAGCAAGTAACTAAGAGCCCATGGATAACCATGGATAGAAAGGGTGCTAATACCTTCCCTTTCTATAATCTACTCCCCGAACCCAAGAAAATATCTCAAAGGTTTTTGCTGTGCTTTTTAACCTTTCCTTAGGATAAAATAAAAAGTCGGTGGTGACTCTTGCTCAACCGAAACATTTGCGAAAACAAACGCAAAACCATAGTCAGTTCTCCCACCGTATCACACAGGGCACAAGATTTCTCTCCAGAGGCTTCCTTTGTCTTTTCTGCACATTAGTGCTAACTTCTGGATGAGGTCCAGCTGCCTCTTTCTCAGCCTTTTGCCGTCTTTGAAACCTTCTCCACTATGAACAAGACATAAGATTCTTTCCTTTATAGTTGCTCGACACATGGGTCATTTTGATCGACGCATAAGCATGGTACTACTTTCTGTAATCTAGAGAAGAACCTCTTGGTACGTCGAATGTCTGCCACCTTTCTTCATTTGGCCATTTTCTTCCCATGGTATTCAGCCAAGTATCGGTAGGCACATTAGTTGGAGGCTTGAAAGTCGGTGGCCTCCTTTCTTGATTCATAGGTCTTTGTTGATGTCCCCTTCTGGGGTCAAATCAAATTTCTGGACCCATTCTTTGTTGGGCATTGGTGCCCTGTTTTGCTTTTACAGCCCGCATCACTTGTATGTGTTCAACGACTTTCTTATCGAAAATAGAGCTACATCTAGGGCATAGCATTACTTCTGATTTCTTCTTTTGGCATCTATGCAAAAATTCTGCCAAATCTTCATCCTCCTTTGGGAATGCAGTTTTGTTTACTTCTTCTTGTCGAAGGGTTTCTTCTGAAACTTTGGCTCCAGAGACTTCGACCACGTTAACCTGCATGTTGCTTTTGGCAGCCAGGTTCATCTTCTGCATTTTGGCCTCCAAGTCCTCTGTCGAACCATTTGCAGCAGCCAAATAAGAACATGTGGTGGTTCTTTTGCTGGAGCTTTCAGTAACTCTTTTGCTGGTTCTATTGCCAATAATGGTGATAATAACGAAGTTGTCTCTAATATTAGTGGGGAATTATCAATCTGAATGGGAAACATTCTATAGACAGAGAGCCAATCTGCATTGGACACGATAAGACACATGTTAATTTGTTTCAAAGATTCCAGACAAATAAATGTTTTCCTTTTCTCAACAGTCCCAATGTAACTCCACTTAGGGTATCAGTTCAGAACCAATACTGACACCTGTCCCACTTAAGAAACATGTCCCATCTGCTTAAATTCAAGTAACACAGTTGCTAGCCAATCAAAATGAACATGCGGTGCATGAGTCTTTGCATATAACATCCAGTCAGATACCAAATTCTTCACATGATTATATGTGTCTGATACCAGTAAATTTTTAGTGCATCAAAAACTACCCATGTTTTCCAGCCTAATATGCAACACAACTAGATCAGGAGTACCAAAACCATGCATAATTCTACTATCCTGAACCTGAACTCCTATAAATTCAAAACCAAAAGTGTGCTGTAAAAAGTTCCACAGATAAACCATGTCCAGAAGCATCCAATACGAAATATAATAAGTAACAATATCAATGCAGCACCTCCATAGACTTTCAGTAGTTCAATTAATGTTACAACTAGCAGGGAGCATACGGAGAAGGGAGAACAACTCGAGAAAAAGGAGGAGAATGAATGATAATGACAAAGACGATGAGGTAGTGGTGTCATAACATGTCGGGATTGAGTAGCCTGTGTATAATGCCTAGCCTAAAGAAGTTGGCTCAGCAATATCAGCCAGAAATCATATTTCTTTCTGAAACATTAGCTTAAGCGAGAAAATTGGAAGCCATTCATGTTATATTAAAATTTGAGGCATGCTTAATTGTTGATGTTGATGGAAGAAGTGGCGATCTAGCTTTTATGAGGAAACAAAATATCAATTGAAGTATATTGAATTTCTCTAGAAACTTTATCAGTGTCTTTGTGAAAGAAGATGAAAAAGGGATTGGAGACTTACTTGTTATTATGGTTATCCCGAGAAAAGTAGAAGGAAACAAGCTTGTGAGTTATTGCGTGAAATACATGGTTTATCGAGTATTTTGTGGTGTGCCATTAAGGATTTCAATTACCTATTATCACAACAAGATAAGACAGGATTGCATTTTCATCCTAATTGGCTTTGTGCCGATCTTTGACAGGTGGCTAGTTGTGATCGGTGGATCTGGAACTGACTGTTTAACGCTGGTTCGCGAAATGTCGCGGTAAGCAAGAGTCGCCACCGTCTTTTATTTTCTCCAACATGGAAAGGACAAAAGCACAGAAAAATTCCTTATTGAGATTTGTTTCTCGGTTCGGGAGGTAGATTTATAGAAAGGGAAGATGTTAGCACCCTTTCTATCCATGGTTATCCATGGGCTCTTAGATACTTGCTCATTTGTGTTTTCAAAATGTTTGTTTGCTTTTCAAGGTGAGTGGGTTTGAAAAAGTTCCGTTTAAAATTTCAGATCGACTCTTGTATCAGTCCTCAAGAGTGTTTGAAAAGTTGTTTTTGAAAGCTTTTTGCAAAGTGTCGGTGTGAAAAGAAGTTTTTGATTTGTTTTGAATTAGAGCAAGTATCTACGAGTCATCTACCTACCCTAAGGAATTAGTCTGTGTAAATGTCCTTAAGGTAGTGCCATCCCACCATTGAGAGGTAGGTAGCACCACCGTTGGAGGTGTTCAGGTCAATTCGAGGGTTAGGGACAGTGTGGTCACCGAGCAATAGTAAGATACCTTAGAAGCTACCCTTATGCCATTGGTCTTTTTATTCCGAGGCAACCGTTTCGAGGCAACTTGTTTCGAGGCAACCGTTTCGAGGCAACTAGATCAATGGAACATAAGGACTCACTAAGACGTCCTGTACTCGACGACCACGTTTCGAGGGGCAAGGCAACAGTGTGATCACCAGAGCAACAGTAAGACACCTTAGAAGCTACCCTTATGCCATGTTCATGGACATAAGGACTTACTAAGACGTCCTGTACTCGACGACCACGTTTCGAGGGGCAAGGCAACCGTGAGGCGTACCCTAAGAGTGGTGTGTGAATTGTGTGTCATTTTCAGTTATTATTTGTCTTGTCATGCATTGGGTGAGCTACGCTTTGATTTTATTTGGGCATTCATTCTTTCATGCAAGTTTAGCAGTTAAAAGGGTGCGGAAAATAAAAATGCGGAAAATAAAGGTCCTACGCTATTACAAGGCGCGGGTCTACATCGCCAAATTAAACCAAGACCCGATTTGAATAAAAGTGTGGAAAGTAAATGTCCTAATTATCTATTACAAGGCTTTGGGGCAAATACATTATATCCACAAAAGAAATAAAAATAAATGCGAAAAGAAATAAGAATCGAGAGTGCGAGGGCGTTGGACCCTTTAAAGAAATTAAATAGAAATTATAAATTAATTAATGATTAAATAAAGAAAAGAGATTATTTTTATGTTTTTTTGGTATTTTATGAAATAAAGAAAGTTAATTGAAATTAGAAATTAAAATAAAAGCCTAGTTCTAAATTTGTTTTTAATTAAAAAAATGTTTAAGTTTTAACCTAATTTATCCTAATTAATTAAATGCCATATTTATTTACAAAATTAATTAATAATAATAATAAGGAGAAAAAGTTATTTATTGAGAAAAGAATAAAGATACTAATAACCTAATTTTTATGTTTTTTTTTATAATTATTTTAGAAAAAGACATTAAAGTTAAAAACCTAAATTTAAACTAATTGTTTTATTGGAATTTATTTACAAAAACTATTTAAAGAATTAAAAAAAATTAAATAAAACATATTTTTATTTTTTAATGATTTCTGATTTTTTGGTTTTGTGTTATTATTAAGATTAATTTTGGTGAATTAAATAAAACAAAAGAAAAAAAATTAAAATAAAAAGAAGAAAAGAAAAATGGAAAAATGAAAGGTGATGCAAACCATGGGGGTGTTGACCCAATTTAGGAGGGAGCACGAAGTCGCGGCAGAAGCGGATCTGGAAGCGGCGGTTGAGTCCGCGGTTGCGCGGCGGAACTGCGATTTGGACGCTTCTCGTTCTTCTGTTTCTGATTCAGAGAGCCAAATTCCAGTCCTGATCTTCACAAAGAATTTTATGGATAAAGTTCAAACAATCAAAAATAAAATTAAATAGAATAAATGAAATTGAAAATGTTAGAATTTTGTGTTGCTTTATCATGACTCAATGATGTTGTTGTGGTGCTGTCAAGAGGATGATGATTTGTGGTTGCATCAGTTTTGAGCTTGTGTCAACGGTATGAACATGAGCATGTGTAAGGTTTCTGTTTTGGTTGATGAGATTTTTGTTAAAGTTGGTTCATGGGAAATTGCACGTGAAAAGTGAATTTACAGTGCAACAAGAAGAAAAATGGGGGTTTCCATCGAGTGGCCTCCGTACAGGATTTTGTATAAGAGAATATGAGGTTTTTTTTGTGGAATTTTTTTGTTTTTTCGTTTTAGAGAGTGCTCTAGGTTGTGTTCTCTTTTTTTTGATCACTTGCATATGCATTATGTAATGTATTTCAATTGGAATTAAGGGCCTTGAAGCCTTGCATTCATACATAAGATTTTGCCATAAACCTCCATTAACAAACTTTCCATCTTTGTACCAATTTTGAATTCTTGCTTGATTAGGCCTTGAAACAAATTTGGGATGTTGTATAATGATGATTAAAAGCTAATCAAGACCAAATATGCCCCTTAATTAACCTTCTTGATTTTTATTTGATTTTAAAGGATTTAAAATGAATTAAATCCAATAAAATCAAATAAAAATGAAAAAATTAATTTTAAAATTTGAAATAAAATGTGGGACACGTGGGAAGCATGGCCAAGCTGATTCAAATGGAAAAAGTGGGCCCCTTTTGTCAAAAATGAAATTTCAAGGATAAATGATTTTGGCCATTTCACAAAAATTTCCCAAATTCTCCAATGCATATCTTGCTCAATTTTGAAGTTATGAACATGTTCTTGGACATTTTGGAAAGGTCTTGAAGTCCTCTAACCAATGTCTTTGGTCCCATGTCATTTTGATTTACCAATCTCAAGTTATGGTCTTTGACTTAAAGTGCCTTTTTGTTGACTTTTGAAAATGACCTATAATGTTGAAATTGATAACTTTTTGTGAGAGCATTTCTTGGACTTGGAATGTGAAGATGAATTGTAGGAAATGTCTTCCCCTTCAAGATGAGCATTGGATGGAATTTTTCTGATGAACCATGAAAAAGTTATGCCTTGGACAAGTTACAGTTGACTTTTCAGCTGTCCAAAAATAGAAACTTTTGCATCTTGAGACTTTTTGAGCCATACTTTGAGAATCATGATCAAGCATTGATCAAATGATGTTTGTGGCTTCAAAATAAGATGTTGACCAAAAATTTTGACTTTTGACTGCCAAATGACCATTTTGCCCCTACAGTTGACTGTTGAGCAATTAGGTTTTTTTACTGTGCAACTTGACCTTGTGAGCCTTGAAACTTGACATGTAGGTGCTTGACAATGTGTATGATCATGGGACTTGATTGAGCCTTTGAAAACCTCAACTTCCTTGCAGGAACCAAAAACCCTAGTTTGACTGGCTTAGGAGGATGGTTGAATGGGTAGCCCTTGAGTAGACTTTGAACCATTTGAGGTGATGCTTGTCAAAACTTTGAAGATTATGGGAGGGCATATTTTGGGGTACAACAGTTGCCCCTGTTCAATCTTCTTAGAATTGAGGATGTAGATTGGCGTGTGTGCCTTTCGTGATCCGAGGGTGGAAGATGATTGAACACTAGAGTGCCCAAAAATTTGCACTCACATAGTAGAGTATCAGCAGTGTGATAGCGGGAATGGGCTTAAAGATGACATTTGGAGAGATGATGGATAGGAGGATGGGCTTATAGATGCCATCTGGAAGTGTGATAGAACCTTGTCGGGAATGGGCTTATAGATGCCATTTGGAGACTGTCGGATAACTGAATTTGAATAAGAAATAGAATAGCTTCCGTGCCTGGAGCATATCTAGCCTATATCTAGTTGTTGACGTCTGAATAAACAGTAGAATGACCACCGTGTCTGGGGTATATCCATATTGTATCTGTATGAGCGACAGAATGTCATCCGAATCTGGATCGTATCTGGACTGAACAATAGAAGAGCATCCGGGATGGAGCATCTGTAAGTTGTTTTTTAGAAGTTTGAATCTGAATAAGCAATAGAACGGCATCCGGATCTGGAGCATCTCTAGGCTATATCTGAAAGGAAATCTGGAATGAGTGTCAGAACGTCGCCATGCCTAGGTCACATCTGAACCATATCTAGAAAGAGTCTTGAATAAGCAAAAGAACATCATCTATATCTGGAGCATTTCCAAGCTATCTCTGAGAGGAAATATGGAATAAGTATCAGAACGTCGCCATGCCTGGGTCACATCTGAACCATATCTAGAAGGAGTCTTGAATAAGCAAAAGAACAGCATCCATATCTAGAGCATTTCCAAGCTATCTCTGAGAGGAAATCTGGAATAAGTATCAGAACGTCGCCATGCCTGGGTCACATCTGAACCATATCTAGAAAGGTGATCTCTGAATAAACAACAGAATAGCCTCCGTGCCCGGAGCATCTCTAAGTTATATCTAAGAAGAAATCTGGAATAAGTATCAGAACGTCGCCATGCCTGGGTCACATCTGAACCATATCTAGAAAGGTGATCTCTGAATAAACAACAGAACAGCCTCCGTGCCCGGAGCATCTCTAAGTTATATCTGAGAAGAAATCTGGAATAAGTATCAGAACGTCGCCATGCCTGGGTCACATCTGAACCATATCTAGAAAGGTGATCTCTGAATAAACAACAGAACAGCCTCCGTGCCCGGAGCATCTCTAAGTTATATCTGAGAAGAAATCTGGAATAAGTATCAGAACGTCGCCATGCCTGGGTCACATCTGAACCATATCTAGAAAGGAATTTTGAATAAGCAAAAGAACAACATCCATATCTGGAGCATTTCCAAGCTATCTCTTTAATCTTTTTAACGTAGACATGCCCAGGCCGGATGCAGGTATCGAATCCACAATCAATCGCTCACAGACATGCCCTGGCTAGATACAGGAATCGAATCTGGGATTGCGATAGTTGATAGTAATCATCTTTGTATTGACCTTTCCTGAAAAAAGGCAAAACATTAGTTGTATGCAATGTCATGGTGCATGGAATGCGTGGTGTCATGACATTTATAACCAATGGGATTGTAGAATGTGATGTTTATATCATGTATGAAAATGTGATGTTTGCGACTATATTTTTGTCTAGGAAAATAAATCCTTGACGAATGCCGGGAGCTTATCCTGGGCTGATGTTGCAAGAATACCGGTAGGAGAAGATAACTCCGTTGGGGAATAAACTTGGCGAATAGATTACTCTGCAGGGAAAATTACTCTAGCGATCTTGCTGGGGAAAATACTCTGTGGGAAGAGAGGTACTTTGCTGATATGTTGTATGAGAACTCCGTTGGGGATACCATTGTTGAGTTACGTTTGGGAGGTTTGAGGAATTCTGCTGGGGATAGGAATACTTCGCCGAGGACGATCTTTCTGTGGCAATTAGGTGAGGATAACCCAGTTATAAGCTCTGGCGAGGAATAACCTTCTGAATAAAGACGGGGAGAGATATGCTCTGCAAAGGATAAGCTTCCAGAATCTACTGGGGATAAGCTTCCTACTGGGGAGATGATTTAACTCTCCTGGGGAGACTTTGGACTGTACTGGGAAGGGCTCCGCTGGATGTCTAGATTCTGCCGAGGAACAATCTTAGATCAAGACTGCCGGGGATGCTTGTTGAGGGTGTTTGTAGACTCTGCTGAGGAATGTTGAGATCCGCTGGGGAGAATCCAACGTCCATAAGGCTGACTGAGTAGGCTAATTCTGCTTGGGGAGAGTATGTTGACTTGCTGGCTCACTCTCTGGGGAATTAAGGCATCTTGGTTGTTCTTCAGCTGAACCTACCTTGGTACCTTGGTGGACAGAGCAATTAGATCGCTTAGACGACTCATTATTGCCCCTGTTTCAGTGGGAGAAGGCACATGTGGGGGTAGTTGACAAATCTTCTGGTAGACAGGTGACGAGATGCCAGGAAATAGTTGTACGCTTAAATCCCTAATTTTTGCCTGGACCGCCCTTTCGGGTTTTCAGTCCACCGGGATACCCATTTCTACCCAAGCCGCCTTTTCAGGTTTTCGACTTGCCGGGTGTACAGATTTTTTCTTTTCATCCCTTATTTTTGCCCGAACCCTTTTGGTTCGCCGGGAAGCCCTTATTTTTGCCTAGGTGTGTCAACCTAGCGGGTCTTTGATTATGCATAGTATTTTTTTCCGACTATGTCCATGCTCTCAGGATGTAGGGAGGTGCCCCTGTTAGAAGTGTTTTGTCATGCCACCAGAAGATGTTTGATCAGACAAGATTCGTTGTTGGAATGCCCCAAGTGACTCAGGCAGAGATTTGCCCCAGGCTGTTCGGCCTTTGAGAGATTCTCCGAATCTTGATTTAATTGCCCCAGATGATGGACAATAATCACGTCTGCCCTTTGATTGGAAGTGCTTTTGTTCACTAGGTATTCATCGTGCGAATTTCTCTGCTGTTCGAACAAATAGTCATACGCAAACAGTATTATATCAAGAATGCAAAGCTTATGTCTGTCTTGACGATTTTGAAAATGCATTATTTTTTCATAAAACAAGTGAATGTTTGTAAAACGTGATGTCAAATCTGTATTTACCGTAGGCCTTAAGGAGTCAGGATACCTTTCGTAACAGTATGCTTTCGAACTAACCCATGCTTCAGCTAGGACTTTTAAGGGTTATAACGTGGCATGGTTCATGGTTTAAGAAACAAAGGATAAAGGCTCAAATTATTTGTACCCACCCACTCTTCGTGATGTTCTTCAAACCTAAGCTTAGTTGATCGTGCGTTAGACCTTGTTTGAGTCTTTGTCCTGATGTTCCAATGATGGTTCAGATATTGATGATTTATTCTGAATAGGCAGTCATTTTTTGTGTTTTTCTTGAGGGTTTGTGCGACCTCTTTTTTGATTTTATTATCCCTATTTTTGCCTGAACTGTTTCTTTTTGGAATTACAGTCAGTGGGTGTGATCGGTGGATCTGGAACTGACTGTTTAACGTTGGTTCGCGAAATGTCGCGGAAGCAAGAGTCGCCACCGTCTTTTATTTTCTCCAAATGGAAAGGACAAAAGCACAGAAAAATTCCTTAAAGAGATTGCTCTCGGTTCGGGAGGTAGGTTATAGAAAGGGAAGGTGTTAGCACCCTTTCTATCCATGGTTATCCATGGGCTCTTAGATACTTGCTCATTTGTGTTTTCAAAATTGGTTTGTTTGCTTTTCAACTGTGAGTGGGTTTGAAAAAGTTTCTTTGAAAATTTCAGTTCGACTCTTGTATCAGTCCTCAAGAGTGTTTGAAAAGTTGCTTTCGAAAGCTTTTTGAAAAGTGTCGGTGTGAAAAGTATTTTTTTGATTTGTTTTGAAATTAGAGCAAGTATCTAAAGTCGTCTACCTACCCTAAGGAATTCGTCTGTGTAGATGTCCTTCAAAGTAGTGCCATCCCACCATTGAGAGGTAGGTAGAACCACCGTTGGAGATGTTCGGGTCAATTCGAGTTTAGGGACATGGCGATCACCAGAGCAATGGGAAGACACCTTAGAAGCTACCCTCATGCCAGGTTCCTGGATCATGAGGACTTACTAAGACATCCTCTACTCGACGATCACCTTTCGAGGCAAGGCAACAGTGAGGCGTACCCTAGGGGTGGTGTGTGTGATTGGTGTGTCGTTTTCAAGTATTTTTATCTTTTGTCATGTTATTGGTGTTCTACGCTTGTTTTTATTTTTGTCCATACATTCTTTCATGCCATCATTTACAGTTAAAAATATTGCGGGAAAGTAAAAATTCTAAGCTATTACAAAAGGCACGGGTCCGCATCGCCAAAGTTAAACCGGGACCCGATTTGACGGAAAAATAAAGAAAGTAAAAGAAAAGTGCGAGAAATTATTTAAGTTACATGGCCTTGGGAGAGATACATAAATATTATAAAGAAATAAAATAAATATGCGAATAAGAATTAAATCGGAACGAGGGCGTTGGACCCTTTTTGCAAAATTAAACTAATGAGGAATTAATTAAAATTAAAAGAAAGAAAGAACTTATTTTTTGGTATTTTTTAGTATTTTAGGATTTAATATGAAAAAAAAGAATTAATTAAAATAAATACTAACCCTAATTCTAATGGCTTTTAATTTATTAAGAAAACATTGAATTTTAACCTAAATTAACCCTAATTTTTATATACAAATTTAATTATAAAAATAAATATTTAATTATTTAACTATTTATGAAAGAAAAGTAAAAAGGATGAAAAATTATTAATTAAACCCTAATTCTATGTTTTTTAGATTTTTATTAAAAGAATTAAAATTACAACCTAATTTAAAACTAAATAATTATATACGATTTTATTTATTAAAACAAAACTATTTATTATATTTTCCTCTTTTCTGATTTTTTATGGGGTTTTTTTATATTTTCGAAAATAATAAAATTAATTAATAAAACAATAATTAAAAAGAAAAATAGAAAATAAAAAAAAACATAAAGAAAGTAGGAAGAATTTGCAAACCCAGGGGGTTCAGACCCCAAATTAGGAGGTATCTTATAGCAATCCAGGCCCACTTATCAATTGGCCCTTTTGACTTTTCCAGGCAGTGTGCTGGCTTGTTGACTTATGCTTATGGTGTTCCTCCAATCTGCACCGTTGATTGCTCTAAACGTACGCGTGGCTGGCTTGATGAGGAGGTGTATCATGGTCTTCAGTAAGTGAAACTGCATGTGAAGACTAATTGAAAAATAATATTGAGAATACTGAAGACCTGGGGCTCGAACCCAGGTCATATACTTTACCAACCCTTATGCTTGCCAGTGGAGCCAGATGCGCGTGTTGTATATTAAATAAACTAAGAATAATATAATAAGAAGACAATGGTTAGTGGGAATCAGCGCGCGAAATTTAAACTAGCCTATCACATCTTGCCACGAGTTCATCTTCTTCGTTGGATTTCCTGAAACAAATTAACAAACATTTAACGGGGGTTTTAAACCCCCTCAAAATATGCTGATTTCAATAATAGCGATTAGGCCATGTGGCCTCAGAAATTTGGCGCGATGGTCTCAATCTTTTCGTCCCAACCTGCTGATTTTGTTCATGGCATTGTTATATCTCAATTTTATAGGAATGGAAAACGCCCAATTTAAAAACCTTAGAACCCTAGGTATCTCTAATCGCGAATCCTCATATAGGGCATGAAACTTCAATCAAACTGTGCAGTCAGCTTCAGAACAAAGTAATTAGTGCAAATCCATGAGTAAAATGCAATGATATGGTCTCAATAATAGAATGCGATTATGCAAGAAAAGTGATTCAGTTCACCCTCGAATTACCAATTCTTTGGGTATGGGATTGAGTTTTTGATTGGAATCGCTTCCTAACAACCCCGGCAAGCTAATGGAACAAGTTTGGAGGCTTGAATCAACCTGCAAGTGAGTTTTCAGACTTGAGATTTTTTAACAAAAAGTGTGAGTTTGTGCAAGGGTTTTCTGAGCAGCTGCGTGGTCTTTTTGATTAGGTTTTCATTCAGGCTTATGTAATGAATCAATTAGGTCAAGAAAATTGATCAAGATCTTTTGTATTCATGGCTTTGAAGATTTGATTTTCAAGCATTGTTTTTTTCAATCTTTTCCATGCATTTTTGTACCAATTATGATCCAATCAAATTGATTCTTTCCAATCTTAACCATGCACGAAATATTGAAGGCATATCATGTATAAAAAGATTTGAAATAGTAGGTTAAATATTTTTCATATATTTAATTGATTTAAATGAATTATTAATAATAAAAATTCAAATAAATAAATAAAAAATGAATAAAAACTTCCCTTTGGGCCAAGTGGTCGTGCACATGCCATGGATGATGAATTATGGAAGAAAAATGGGCCCATTAGCAATTTTAGGTCATTTGAATCAATGTTGACTTTTCAAAATATCCAAAAATTTCCCAACTTCCACAAGGCATAACTTGCTCAATTTTTAAGCTTTTATCATGTTCTTGGACATTTTGGAAAGGTCTTTGAGTCCTATAACCAATGTCTTTGGTCCCATGTCATTTTGATTTACCAATCTCAAGTTATGGCCTTTGACCTAAAGTCCCTTTTTGTTGACTTTTGAAAATGACCTATAATGTTGAAATTGATAACTTTTTGTGAGAGCATTTCTTGGACTTGAAGTATGAAGATGAGTTGTAGGAAATGTCTTTCTCTTCAAAATGAGCTTTGGATGGAATTTTTCTGATAATCCATGTGAAAGTTATGCCCTGGTCAATTTACAGTTGACTTTTTCAGCTGTCCAAATAAGGAAACTTTTGCATCTTGATGATTTTTGAGCCAAATTTTGAGAATCATGATCAAGCATTGATCAAATGATGTTTGTGACTTCAAAATGAGATGTTGACCAAAAATTTGAACTTTTGACTGTCAAATGACCATTTTGCCCCTACAGTTGACTGTAGTGCAATTAGGGTTTTTGACTGTGCAATCTTGTGCTGAAAGTCTTGAAACTTGATATGAGGATGCTTGACCATATTTGTAGGCATGTGAGACTTGATTGGACCTTTGGAAACTTCATTTTCTTGATCAGAACACAAACCCTAATTTTGACTGTTTAGGAGACCCTTGAACTGTGCAACCCTTGGGGAATTTTGAAGCATGATTTGGCAAATCTTGGAGAATATGGGAGGGCAAATTTTGGGGTACAACAGTGGGATGCCCCAGTTTTGTAAGTCTCCTTCATAGGTTTTGACTTATTGGGTTTTTATTTTTGAGGTATAACGACTGCCTATCCTTATGATTATTCGGAATCATCACTGTCTTCTTTTTTTGTAAGAACCTCTTTGGTGCTATTTGTTATGCACTTGGATCAACTGAGAGACTACCCTGCCCCAGGTTATGATTAAGGGTTTTAAATTTCGAAAAGAAAAACTCCTACTTCTTTGGCTCAGAGGGGTTAACGAGGGATTATCTTCCTTATAACTCCAGTGTTTAGGGATTGAAACAATGCATGTACCTCATCAGCGGGGTCTGTTCAAAAGCATACTGTAAATGTCATGATATCATTTTCATCATCCTCCCTCAAGAGGCTTAGAATTATTAATCGAGCGTTGATCATCAGAAAAAATATGAAAATAATTTGCATATAGTGAATACGAATATATTGCTTCAAAACAGACATATGCGATGCATTAATGAAATAACAACGTTTAACATGAATAAATGTTTGAACAATCAAAAGAAAATTACAACTTGAAAAATTCTAATGAACAAAAGTCTTCTAGTCTCAGGACCTGTTACTTCAACTAATGCATCTTGTAGGGATGGCAGAAGACCTCAGCTTGACCCACTTGGGTGAAATCCACTACTCCTTCATTAATCAGATCCTGGACCTTGTTCTTCAGAGCTCAGCAGTCGGCAGTGTCGTGTCCAGGACTATCAGAGAGATATGCACACCTTTTGTTGGGATGATAGTTAGGAGCAGAGATGTTGGGGTTCTGGGGAGGAGCCCTTAATGTAATCAGATTCAACCTCAGCAGGTGTTGCAGAGCTTGAAACAAAGGCATGTTGATCTGGGTGAACTGCCTCTTGGACCTGCTTGGCCTACTCAGATCAACCTGTTGCTCTGGGCGAGGTTGTAGTTGGACCTGTGAGGTAGTAGCAATTTGGAGAGTTCTATTCTTTACCATGTCAGGTTCTTGTCCTCTTGGAAACTGATCAAAGACCTGGTCTCTGACTTGGGCAGGTTGCTTCATATGGTGTCTCTCTTGGTGGAGCTGACTGATTATGGTCCTCAACTCTTCTTGCTCCTGAGCTAGACCTTGGATGAGAGCCCTTTGCCCCAACATCTGGGTTTTCAATGTATCTACTTCAGCTTGTAGACGTTTCAGCTGTCCGTCCTTGTCATCTTCAGCACTGTTCCTGGCTAAAGTCCCCATGAGGAGTGTCCTTAACTCTTCCTACCCCTTGGATAGGCTTAGGAAGATCTCCTTGAACTGAGTCTCTTGAGCATGAAGACCCTGGTTATCTTGTTGGGAAGCCATTGCTGAAATAAACAGTGTAGATGGTAAGTGACCTGTAAAGAAAGGTACCTATAATGCAATGATGTCTATATATGCATGCAATGTTTTCAAGGACCTCGCAGGGTAAACAAGAAAAATTATTAGAATCTGGCAACTGGTGGCTTGATTGAAGGCACTTCATGTTGTTGAGAGTCCTTCTTCAAGGGTCAAAAGCTCACCATATCCAGTGGGTCATAACCCCTGACAACTTTGGCTCGGGGAACTTTCCTCAAGTGTCAAAGCTCACCATATCAAGTGGGTCATAGCCCCTGACAACCTTGTCTAGAGGAAAATAAGTCCTCTTTGCCCCTTACTGGGATAGTTGATTCATCATGACCTGCGTCACAAGCCCTTGAGGTCCTTGAAACGGATTAGTCCTTATGCAGGATGTATGCAATGGTATGATGTTATGCTATGCATGGGGTAACGTAGGTAAACCCTGTTATGAGTCCCAATTAAGGACTGTAAACAAAACCTGCAAGAAACTCAGTAACCCTGTTATGAGTCCCAATTAAGGACTATAAATAAAACCTGCAAGAAAACTCAGTAAACCCTGTTATGAGTCTCAATTAGGGACTATAAACAAAACCTGCAAGAAATTTTAGTAAACCCTGTTATGAGTCTCAATTAGGGATTATAAATAAGACCTGCAAGAAAACTCAATAAACCCTGTTATGAGTCTCAATTAGGGACTATAAACCAAACCTGCAAGAAAACTCAAGTGTCAGATAACAAGTAGTCAAGTTGGAAGGCACACAAGTCACACAAGAGAAACCCTTAGAGTTTAGGCCAGCATGGGGTCTGGGTATTACCCTCTTGAAGTTGGTGGGCTCAACCTGTCCTATTAGAAGTAACCGGGTTCTAAGGGTCCCAATATCACTGGATTGCTTTCATTGTTCATCGTTTCGATTTAGCCACTGAACTGGCGACCGAAATATTCCAGGAAAGCAACCCTCAATTGGGTGTAGTATCGAGTATCAACCAACCTCGGACTGCACCAAAGTCAGTTATCTCACTACCCTAAAGAGGCCAAGATAGTTCAATTAAGGTTCCTAAGGTCGGTTGATGCTTAATGACACTACGCGGAGGCCCCGTACTCTCCTTGACTGAACTCAAGGGTTACCGGTACACACCAAAGTGCCACATCAATGTAGCAAACTGTTTCAACCATGTCGGTATACCCCGCACAGTTCCCTCACAGCCTTGTTGCTACTTTCTAAGAAGGTATCCCCAGATCCGGGTTAGGATCTATAGAACTCCCAAGATAGTCCCACAATTTAAAGCAAACAAGTCAAAGCAATTGAAAACACAGTGATCTTAGTCCTAAGGTACACCTCACTTTAAAAGATCCCCAGCAGAGTCGCCAGTTCTGTGATCGGTGGATCTGGAACTAACTGTTTAACGCTGGTTCGCGAAATGTCGCGGTAAGCAAGAGTCGCCACCGTCTTTTATTTTCTCCAACATGGAAAGGACAAAAGCACAGAAAAATTCCTTATTGAGATTTGTTTCTCGGTTCGGGAGGTAGATTTATAGAAAGGGAAGGTGTTAGCACCCTTTCTATCCATGGTTATCCATGGGCTCTTAGATACTTGCTCATTTGTGTTTTCAAAATGTTTGTTTGCTTTTCAAGGTGAGTGGGTTTGAAAAAGTTTCGTTTAAAATTTCAGATCGACTCTTGTATCAGTCCTCAAGAGTGTTTGAAAAGTTGTTTTTGAAAGCTTTTTGCAAAGTGTCGGTGTGAAAAGAAGTTTTTGATTTGTTTTGAATTAGAGCAAGTATCTACGAGTCATCTACCTACCCTAAGGAATTAGTTTGTGTAAATGTCCTTAAGGTAGTGCCATCCCACCATTGAGAGGTAGGTAGCACCACCGTTGGAGGTGTTCAGGTCAATTCGAGGGTTAGGGACAGTGTGGTCACCGAGCAATAGTAAGATACCTTAGAAGCTACCCTTATGCCATTGGTCTTTTTATTCCGAGGCAACCGTTTCGAGGCAACTTGTTTCGAGGCAACCGTTTCGAGGCAACTAGATCAATGGAACATAAGGACTCACTAAGACGTCCTGTACTCGACGACCACGTTTCGAGGGGCAAGGCAACAGTGTGATCACCAGAGCAACAGTAGGACACCTTAGAAGCTACCCTTATGCCATGTTCATGGACATAAGGACTTACTAAGACGTCCTGTACTCGACGACCACGTTTCGAGGGACAAGGCAACAGTGAGGCGTACCCTAAGAGTGGTGTGTGAATTGTGTGTCATTTTCAGTTATTATTTGTCTTGTCATGTATTGGGTGAGATACGCTTTGATTTTATTTGGGCATTCATTCTTTCATGCAAGTTTAGCAGTTAAAAGGGTGCGGAAAATAAAAATGCGGAAAATAAAGGTCCTACGCTATTACAAGGCGCGGGTCTACATCGCCAAATTAAACCAAGACCCGATTTGAATAAAAGTGCGGAAAGTAAATGTCCTAATTATCTATTACAAGGCTTTGGGGCAAATACATTATATCCACAAAAGAAATAAAAATAAATGCAAAAAGAAATAAGAATCGAAAGTGCGAGGGCGTTGGACCCTTTAAAGAAATTAAATAGAAATTATAAATTAATTAATGATTAAATAAAGAAAAGAGATTATTTTTATGTTTTTTTGGTATTTTATGAAATAAAGAAAGTTAATTGAAATTAGAAATTAAAATAAAAGCCTAGTTCTAAATTTGTTTTTAATTAAAAAAATGTTTAAGTTTTAACCTAATTTATCCTAATTAATTAAATGCCATATTTATTTACAAAATTAATTAATAATAATAATAAGGAGAAAAATTTATTTATTGAGAAAAGAATAAAGATACTAATAACCTAATTTTTATGTTTTTTTTTTATAATTATTTTAGAAAAAGACATTAAAGTTAAAAACCTAAATTTAAACTAATTGTTTTATTGGAATTTATTTACAAAAACTATTTAAAGAATTAAAAAAAATTAAATAAAACATATTTTTATTTTTTAATGATTTCTGATTTTTTTGGTTTTGTGTTATTATTAAGATTAATTTTGGTGAATTAAATAAAACAAAAGAAAAACAATTAAAATAAAAAGAAGAAAAGAAAAATGGAAAAATGAAAGGTGATGCAAACCA
Source organism: Vicia faba (assembly GCA_948472305.1). Taxonomy (NCBI): domain Eukaryota; kingdom Viridiplantae; phylum Streptophyta; class Magnoliopsida; order Fabales; family Fabaceae; genus Vicia; species Vicia faba. The sequence continues at coordinate 357,924,492 of OX451736.1, forward strand.
TGGGGGTGTTGACCCAATTTAGGAGGGAGCACGAAGTCGCGGCAGAAGCAGATCTGGAAGCGGCGGTTGAGTCCGCGGTTGCGCGGCGGAACTGCGATTTGGACGCTTCTCGTTCTTTTGTTTCTGATTCAAAGAGCCAAATTCCAGTCCTGATCTTCACAAAGAATTTTATGGATAAAGTTCAAACAATCAAAAAGAAAATTAAATAGAATAAATGAAATTGAAAATGTTAGAATTTTGTGTTGCTTTATCATGACTCAATGATGTTATTGTGGTGCTGTCAAGAGGATGATGATTTGTGGTTGCATCAGTTTTGAGCTTGTGTCAACGGTATGAACATGAGCTTGTGTAAGGTTTCTGTTTTGGTTGATGAGATTTTTGTTAAAGTTGGTTCATGGGAAATTGCACGTGAAAAGTGAATTTACAGTGCAACAAGAAGAAAAATGGGGGTTTCCATCGAGTGGCCTCCGTACAGGATTTTGTATAAGAGAATATGAGGTTTTTTTTGTGGAATTTTTTTGTTTTTTTGTTTTAGAGAGTTCTCTAGGTTGTGTTCTCTTTTTTTTGATCACTTGCATATGCATTATGTAATGTATTTCAATTGGAATTAAGGGCCTTGAAGCCTTGCATTCATACATAAGATTTTGCCATAAACCTCCATTAACAAACTTTCCGTCTTTGTACCAATTTTGAATTCTTGCTTGATTAGGCCTTGAAACAAATTTGGGATGTTGTATAATGATGATTCAAAGCTAATCAAGACCAAATATGCCCCTTAATTAACCTTCTTGATTTTTATTTGATTTTAAAGGATTTAAAATGAATTAAATCCAATAAAATCAAATAAAAAAGAAAAAATTAATTTTAAAATTTGAAATAAAATGTGGGACACGTGGGAAGCATGGACAAGCTGATTCAAATGGAAAAAGTGGGCCCCTTTTGTCAAAAATGAAATTTCAAGGATAAATGATTTTGGCCATTTCACAAAAATTTCCCAACTTCTCCAATGCATATCTTGCTCAATTTTGAAGTTATGAACATGTTCTTGGACATTTTGGAAAGGTCTTGAAGTCCTCTAAGCAATGTCTTTGGTACCATGTCATTTTGATTTACCAATCTCAAGTTATGGTCTTTGACTTAAAGTGCCTTTTTGTTGACTTTTGAAAATGACCTATAATGTTGAAATTGATAACTTTTTGTGAGAGCATTTCTTGGACTTGGAATGTGAAGATGAATTGTAGGAAATGTCTTCCCCTTCAAGATGAGCATTGGATGGAATTTTTCTGATGAACCATGAAAAAGTTATGCCTTGGTCAAGTTACAGTTGACTTTTCAACTGTCCAAAAATAGAAACTTTTGCATCTTGAGACTTTTTGAGCCATACTTTGAGAATCATGATCAAGCATTGATCAAATGATGTTTGTGGCTTCAAAATAAGATGTTGACCAAAAATTTTGACTTTTGACTGCCAAATGACCATTTTGCCCCTATAGTTGACTGTTGAGCAATTAGGTTTTTTGACTGTGCAACTTGACCTTGTGAGCCTTGAAACTTGACATGTAGGTGCTTGACAATGTGTATGAGCATGGGACTTGATTGAGCCCTTGAAAACCTCAACTTCCTTGCAGGAGCCAAAAACCCTAGTTTGACTGGCTTAGGAGGATGGTTGACTGGGTAGCCCTTGAGTAGACTTTGAACCATTTGAGGTGATGCTTGTCAAAACTTTGAAGATTATGGGAGGGAAAATTTTGGGGTACAACACTAGTGATTGTAATTTGGTTGATATACGGCATGAAGGTCATCAGTTTATGTGGTTGAAAAGTAGAGGTACTGAGCATGTGCTTGAGGAACGTTTAGGTCGAGCTTTAGTTACTCCGATTGGTTAAACCTGTTTCTGAATGCCAAGCTCTTGAATCTCATTGTGACACATTCAGATTATAGTCCACTACTGCTAGATTGTGAACCTGCTCTATAGGTGAACCGCCAGTTTACTTTCAGATTTGAGAATAAGTGACTTCTAGAGGATGGAATCAAAGAATATGTGCAAGACGGTTGGAAATACAGGGAAACTGTCGATGTAGAGACTCATATTGCTTCTTGTGCTGATAATTTGACTAATTGGAATAGACAGCACGAAAGGAAGGAGAAAGCGGATTTTGTGAGGTGTAGGGGTTTCCATAATCATTTCAAAACTTCTACGTTTTTCTAAGTGCAAAACCAATATAACAAGTTGCTTACTCGAGAAGATACGTATTGGCGTCAACGGGCTAATATGCATTGGCTTTAAAATAGCGATCTCAATACCATGTTCGCCCACCAAGGAGGGCTGTACTGAAGTCAACGATCATCAAGGCCTAGGAGGTGTAACGAAAGCTTATTTCAAAGGTCTCTTGACAGCTACAGTGACTAGTTATGAGCATGTTCCGTGCCATGTCCAAGTTGCGGTATCCGAAGTAGACAATAACAAGTTACTGTTAGAGTTTACAATGGAGGAATTTCACTCGGAATTAAAGGAGATGCACCCAGATAAATATGAGTCCGGATGGCTTCAACGCGGCGTTTTATCAAAAAAATTGGGATATTTGTTGTGATGATATTTTTTTCGGCAGCCAAATTGTGGTTGGAACGAGGTTTTTTCCCAGATTCTGTAATCGATACTAATATTTTCTTGATACCTAAATGTTCGCAGCCTAACAAAATGAAAGTTTTTCTCCCTATTTCATTATGTATCGTGGTATATAAAGTGGTTTCAAAAGTTCTAGCTAATCGTATGAAGTTTGTTTTGGAGAAATGTGTGTCGGAGGAACAATTAACATTTGTAGAGGGTCGATCTATTTTAAATAATGCTATGATAGCAAGTGAGGTTATTGACGCTCTTAAAAGAAGGACGAAAGGCAAGAAAGCTCATTTGACCCTTAAGATTGATATAAGAAAAACTTATGACATAGTGAATTAAGGTTTTCTGAAAGGGATGCTTAAGAAGATGGGATTTACGGATAGGTGGATTCGTTGGTTGATGATGTGCGTTATCTCAGTACACTATAATGTCCTAGTGAATTTGGAAAGTGTTGGACATATTTAAATAGGAAGAGGATTGGGACAAGGAGACCCATTGTCTCCTTATCTTGTTATCCTTATTTCAGAAGGTATATCGGCCCTTATTACGGGATCAATGGCTAGAGGTGACATACATGGAGTTCAGATATGCAAAGGGGCTCCCAGTGTATCCCACCTGCTCTTTGCTGACAATTGTTTTTTGTTTTGCAGGGCCAATTTAACAGAGGAGATGACTCTCATAATTTTGCTTAAAACTTATGTTGAAGCGTTAGGCCAAGAGATAAGATAAATATGACAAAGTGAGAGGTCTTCTTTAGTAATAACTTGAGCAATCCGGCCTAAGAGGATCTTGCATGTATTATGGGATTCTGTCATGTCCCGGGGACCGGGAATTATTTGGGGTTACCCTTCATGATTGGAAGAAGTAAAAAAACTACTTTCTCATACATTAAAGATCACATCAGGAAGAGAATTAATTCTTGGAGAGGATGTTCGTCATCTAAAGCTGGGAAAGAAGTTATGATTAAATATGTGTTACATGCAACTCTGACTTACATCATGAGCATTTATATTCTTCCAGATTCAATGGTTAATGAGATCAAAAAGTTTTTGGGTGGGGGTGGTAATAATAATAGAGGTATTAGGTGGATGGTGTGGGAGAAGCTTACTTGTACTAAGAAGGACGAAGGTATGGGGTTCTGTGATTTTAGAGCATTTAATATGACGATGGTAGATAAACAGGGGTGGTTCCTTTTGTCTATACCTAATTCTCTAGTTTCCCGTGTTTTCAAAGCAAATTACTTCCCTCGAACCTCTTTCTTTGACGCTAATCTCGGTTATAACCCAAGTTTTGTGTGGAAGAGTACTTGGAAAGCTAGAGAGGATCTAACGCTAGGTTGTAGGTGGAGTAATGGTGATGGAAGTCGCATCAATACGATGAATGAACCTTGGCTTCAAGGGATTCACAAGGGGTGTCTGAGTGGAACTGAGAAGCAAGGTGCGTATAATATTACAATAAATAATCTCATGCTAGAAAATGATAAACAATGAGATATGCTAGTTTTACGTGACACATTTGATTATGCATCGGTGGAGAAAATGGTTCATGTGCCTTTGGTAGAGGATTCCATTAAACACAAGTTGGTATGGAACGAGGAGCAAAGTGGTTGTTATAATGTGTGGTCTAGTTATAGGGTGTGGAGGATTGTGAAGGATAGAGGTTCAAAAATGGGTAATATGAGTAATTGGAGTAGCCTATGGAATACCAAAGCTCCTTTTAAAGTGAAACATTTTTTGTGGAGGATTTGTTAGGATTATCTTCCTTATCGGTTGAGACTTCCTTAATGATTTAAATTTGATAGTTTTTTATATTTGTACCAGAAAAGATAGGAATACCGTAGGTAGAGTTGCAGTTATGGTGGAGATTATGTGAAAGAATATGAATGATTTGATCTTGAATAATGAGCGAGACGAGGCTCCTAAGCTTGGGTGGCATGCATTCCACAAGTGGCATGATTGGTTTTTGGTCCAACATAAACATGATGAAGATGACGACCTTCAACAGGTATTAACATGTGTTCCTCCTTCTCTCGATTGGCTCAAATGTAATGTAGATGCGGGTTTTAACCAGAACTGTGGTACTTAGAATAGAGGTTGATGTATCTAGGATAACTCGAGTAATTTTCATACACTACTACGAAAATGGGCTTTCACAGCGCTTTTTTTTGCCCTTTAAAAGCGCTTAAAAGCGCTGCCGTAGCCAGCGCTGCCGTAGGCTACGAAAGCGCTTTTTTCTGGCCAAAAGCGCTGTCGTAGGTGGACCTATCCCAGCGCTTTTTCCTTAAAAAGCGCTTTGATAGGGGGGTCTTTCCCAGCGCTTTTTGAAAAGCGCTTTGATAGGTGTGCTATTTAAATTTTTTATTTATTTATCAGGCCTTTTACAGCGCTTTTTATGGAAAAAGCGCTTTGATAGGGGGGTCTTTCCCAGCGCTTTTTCCATAAAAAGCGCTTTGATAGGGGTTCTATTTAATTATTTTTTTTTATTTATCATGGCTTTTACAACGCTTTTTATGGAAAAAGCGCTTTGATGGGGGGGTCTTTCACAGCGCTTTTTCCATAAAAAGCGCTTTGATAGGGGGTTTCTATTTAATTTTTTTTTTATTTATCCTGCCTACGAAAGCGCTTTTTAGCCAAAAGCGCTTTCGTAGCTCGTACAAATTTTTTAAAGTGAAACCTATAATTTGAGGTTCCCTGTGCGGCCTGTAATTTTTTTTGGTCCAATAATTTAACCTGTAATTCAATCCTTATCTATACATATATTTTAAGAAATCGGTATTATATTAATAGAAACCGGTATACCATATAATATTCAATCCTTATCTATATATATGTAACTAAATCATATATAACTAAATTTGTAACCATATATACATTTGTAACCATAACTAAATCACATACAAAGTATCGTGTTAATTTGTAACCATATATATATACATATGTAACTAAATCATATATAATTACATCGAAAATAATGCTCCACCGACACGGTCGTCATCCTGCAAAGTATGAATATGAACAACACGGTAAATTAAACAAACAATATTAAAGGCTCCAACACAATCAAACTAACACGTACAATAATATTTTATTCATACCCATCAGAATAATCTGTTTTCAACATAAAATTGACATATTTCCTCTTTGACTTCTTCCACTTGAACTTTCGTGTACGACATAGTATAGAGGTCATCAAAGTACTACATAAGAAATTATTACTTCAGTATATGCATGATGTTATTAAATGTAGAAATCATACAAAATTATTCTAAGTTATAAATCCATACCGTGCTTGGAATCTCTACTTGATTTTTATGAAGGATTTCTTTCATAAACCTCAAGCAAAAGTATCCGCAATCTACATCGTTATTCTGTAACGGACACTGCATAGAAAAACAGAATATATTTTATAGTTGTCGTGTAATTTTATCAAGTAACATAACTATTATTATAAGCAACTAATTTTGTACCTGCACTTTGATCCAAGTAATATTTGATGATTTACTCCGGGGTACCTGTGCGTCCCTTTGACTACGAAATATTTGTATTGATCTAAGAAAATAAAAACATATATTTAGATCAATCTCACAGAAATAATTAAATATATAAATATACACGAATAGTTAGAACGATCTCACTTACTGATCAACAGTTTCCTTCATAGCGGGATAGTTAGTCCATTCCCCGTCTACCGAATTCAGAAAGTACACAACTTCTTTAATCGGATTGATAGCCAACAACAACCAGTGTTTTCTAAAAATTTAAGCAACAGTTTAGAAGAAAAGTTTCTACGCAAAATAAACAAAGATATATTAGAATAAATGAAAAACTCACTCCACTGGAACAGTGTTATACGGCAAAATAAACAAGCTATCTGGGTTGCCGACGTAGGCCGTGTATCGATTCACTAAGTACTCCCTAACTGAACCCGGTTCCCTGACAATTGTCGCTCCGCTGACAATATGGGCAGACAAGAAATGGAAGCGTCTTGCCAATACAGTCTCGCGCATTTTTTTATCGTACAACAACCTTAAGTAAAAACATATAAACATTAGACTATTTTCATTGAAATGTGTAAATAAATTGTTCAACTAATTAAATGATATATTTATCGGAATACCGGATGTATGCGTGAACATTGCCGATGCCTAATTCACCATGCGTCATAATCTCAGTCATTTCGTCCATTCCTATCGTTTCTTGGCAGTCAAGACCAAAGATATCTGCATCCATAAGGATTCGACGAATACCACCTGACTTCAAATCTGAGGTTTCCAAAAGTACTCCAAGTGTATTCCAATATCAAGGTACAAAAACGCCTCTTCCCCCGCCTCTTCCCCCCTTATGCATTGACTTTTTCGGGGGTGGTCTGCTACGAACAGGCTGGGTCACTTGTTGTGACACTTTCGTAGATACCTAACAATCATATAACTTAGGTAAATTATAAAATCGTTCAGTTTTAAATTCATATCATATAATAAACAATTTAAGTGTACCTCTGGAATTGATGCCATAGACTCGCCGCCTTGCTGCAAAATCTCCTTACCCTTATTAGCGGGTTTTGTAGGAGGCTAATATTAAAAAATAATTAACTTAACGGTTCAGAATTGACATTTGAAATCTAAATGATTCATATTAACGGTTTTAAACATACCTCATCATCAATGAAAATGAGGTCCAAGGGCCATGCAACAAACGACCTTACTGCGTCTCGCACCGATCTTATATCCAAGGCCACGTCAGGTACCGGTACCAACGCATCGGGATCAATAGGATAATCTACTGATACTCTCAGGTGTCCAGCCGGGATCGGTGTATTATGAATTAAATCTCCCAAAGTGTTGTACACTTTTCCCTTGCCAACAAGGTGATAATCTGATGCCATTACGTATAGTTGGCAAGATGAAATGCCCTAAACCAATATGCATACATATTACTTTTAATTCAATAATAGAAAGAGGTGGAATAAAAATGAGAAACTTGAACGATAGAGATTTATCAATATATTTATAATTACCTCAGGAAATTTATTCTGACGGTTGATACTAGCGTTGTCACTAGTTTCTTTCGCCATTGCCGCATTGCCCTTTTCCCTCATTAATACCTCTTTATCTCTTTCCAATGCATTGACTTTTGCTTGTAATTCCATAAGTACATTCATCACTTCTGCATTGGTAGGATTTCTTTTCCGAGGATGCTGGTAGAAAGAGGTTGGAGTCACACCATGACCTTTACCCCTCACCCGACCGGAATACTCAGGAACATTCAGTGCTTTACTAAGTACGCTCCTCGTATCCTGGTCGTCACCGGTGGACTCCGTTTGTGACAATGTCTCCTGAAAATAATGGAGATAAAAAAATCAATTAAATAGTCATAAAAATTTGATTTAATTAAAGACACAATGTTATACTTACGCATTCATCATAAATTCTTAGAACACTTGGATCAACAGCTTGATTCTTGCCCACACGAGCTTCCTTCCACAGCAAATGTGCTGGAAGTGAGGTTTCATCACTTTTCGTCTCCTCTAACTATGCATAGAAACAAACGGTTAGATCGTCAAATACAACACATTTAGACAATTAATAAGAACATATCATTTCTATTTATTACTTACAATTTTTTCCTCTAAGCGTGCATATCCCAAACGCCCTTTTTTGTATGGATACGCGGGCTTTGATGCTCTCTCACTATTTTTGGCACTCTTTTTCCGGAATTCGTCATCTCTTTGTCTAATAAACTCAGTCCAATCTTCTTGTTTAATGAAAAGATTATACTTTTCTGGCCTTCCGGCCGGGAACTCTTCCAGCCACTTTCCTTTGTCATCCTTAAGATAGGTGTTCGTCAACAGATTTTTCCACCCTCTAAATCTTTTCCCGGCCAACCCAAGTACGAAGCCTTTACGCTCATCTGGAACGTTAAAAGACCGCTGCGTATAAACCATATAAACATATAAGTAATTTAAAAACCATATAAACCATATAAACATATAAGTAGTTTAAAAACCATATACACCATATAAACTTATAAACTTATAAACATATAACCATATAAACCATATAACATACATACCTTAACATCTTCCCAAAACATTTCTTTTCCTTGCTTCAATGCTTCACATTGTTTCGCATTCCATCTAGATATGGAGATTGGCACATGCATACGAACAAGTGTACCAACGTAGCTTGTGAATTTTGAAGCATTAACCCCAACTACTTGATTTGAATGATTCCAATCTACATTATATATCACTCCCTTATCTCTAGCACGAATGATTTCGCGCATTATGGTGATGCCTCGTGCAACATCATTTGCTGAAGTATCATCCGCTGCATGATTTGATTCTTGTGAGTTTTCATGATCTTGTTGGTTTCCTGGTGGGTTTTCTTGTTGGTTTCCTTGCGGGTTTTCTTCATTGCTAGCCATTAGACCTGTAACAAAAGTCAAACAAGCACATTAGTACACTACATGAAAATGGATAGTCGAAAAAGATATGAATAGCACTAAAGGAACTCAAAATTGAATAAAATGCTAAAAAACCAAACTTGCAAGAAATAAACCTCACCATCAGCTCCGGAAACATTGTTCTACCAAATAAACACTAGTCACATTCGCAAAAATTCAAAACGGTTCAAAAGATATGCCAAAAATTCAAAACATTATTCACATATTACTTACAATATTAGGCTATAATTATAATAATACATTTTTCACTAACGTCTCTTTCTTTTCTTGGTAGCAATATATTTTACGCTTCTGTTAACAACTCGGATGGTTGGATTGATCCAAATACCCTCATTATGATCATCTCTAGTACAAGGTTCATTCTCATTTTGATCGTTTCTTGTACAAGATTCAATGCCAACGCCAATATCACCTTGATCTCCAATGTTTTCATCAATTACTTTGTTAGACAAAAGCACTATAGACCATTTCGTACTTGTCGGATCATTGACATAGAACACTTGTTTAGCCTGAGAGGCTAGAATAAAAGGTTCATCTTTGTACCCCACCCTATTGAGATCCACTTGCAAAAATCCTGACTTATCCATTCGTACGCCATTATTATTTTCAACCCACTTGCAATCAAATACAGGAATCTGAAACTTCCCGTAATCAAACAACAAAATGCGCTCGATAACCCCAAAATATGACAGATTTGCAAATTTCGGGTTTAAGTCATTCGCACTTGATATGTGCATCGCTTCAGCTACCAAGGTAACACCACTATTCTGCATAGTACTTTTATCATCCTGTTCTTTGGTATAAAATGTGTATCCATTAATTGCGTATGCGCTATAAGAAAACACAATCATACTTGGACCATATGCTAAACATCTCAACCTTTCTGTTACTGAAGCAGGATCCGAACGATACTTTGAATAAATTTGTTCCTTAAACCACGGTATGAAACTTCGATTGTGCTCTCGTACTATCCAATTCTCATTTCTATTCAGATTTAAACCTCGAAGAACACCCTTGTGCATTTCAGCATACGGCTCAACCTCAATCTCATTGTGCAGAACATACAAATGCACCTGATCCCGTTCGACCATTGACACTGTCACAACTTTATTTCCAATTAGTCTTTTTCCTTCTTTTTTCTCGACAATATGAGATTTGGGGAGTCCAACTGATTGAACATTTGACAGATATTCAGTGCAAAACTCAACCGCTTCTTCAACAATGTATCGTTCCGCAATACAACCCTCCGGTCGACTTCGGTTTTTCACGTACCCTTTTAAAATTTTCATATAACGTTCAGCAGGGTACATCCATCTCATATAAGCTGGTCCGCACAACTGTGTCTCTTTGACAAGATGAACGACTAGATGAACCATTATGTCAAAAAACGAGGGAGGAAAATACATTTCAAGCTCACATAAAGTAACAACCACCTCTTTTTGCAATGTTGGTAAGATCGCAGGATCGATCACCTTGCTGCAAATTGACTTGAAGAAAAAACACAACTTAGTTATTGTGCTCCTTACTTTTTCTGGCAGAATAGAACGTATACCTATTGGTAGAAAATGTTCCATTATAACATGGCAATCATGAGTCTTTAAACTCTTTAACTTTAGGTCTTTCATTGACACAAGTCTTCTAATATCTGATGAGTAGCCTTCTGGAACTTTAACTTCACTGAGGAACTTACACAATATTTTCTTCTCCTTTCTAGATAGAGTGTAAACAGCAGGTGGTAGATATGTGCGTCTTCCTTTCGTCACGGGTGCCAATTCAGTTCTAATTCCCATGTTTAACATGTCCTTCCTTATGTTAATGCCATCCTTAGACTTTCCTTGTATATTGAGTAACGTACCAATAACACTATCAAATACATTTTTTTCAATATGCATAACATCGAGGAAATGTCTTACGTACAACGACTTCCAATATGGAAGTTCAAAAAAAATCGACCTCTTCTTCCACCCACTCGTGACAAGTCTATGTGCAAAAGGCTTGCCAAACTCAGTACTCACATCTTTCACCTTTTCAAAAATCTGATCACCTGTCAACATATGTGGAGCTCTACCGTGTTCTGCCTCTCCATTGAATGCCTTTCTCCACCCACGATAGTGATGATTAGAATTTAAGAATCTACGATGACCGAGAAAAACATTCTTCTGACAAAAGTTCAATCGCATCGTATCGGTTTCATCTTCACAAACAGGACACGCTTTTTGACCCTTAATGCTGTACCCTGATAGATTTCCGTACGCCGGAAAATCATTAATTGTTCCAAACAACATCGCCCTCAAGTTGAAACTTTCTTTCCTATACCCATCGTAAACCTCCACACCGGTCTCCCACAAAAACTTCAAATCTTCGACTAAGGGTGCCAAGTACACGTCTATGTCATTCCCTGGTTGTTTGGGCCCAGAAATTAACATAGATAGCATCATGTACTTACGCTTCATACATAGCCACGGAGGTAGGTTATATATCATAAGAATCACAGGCCAGGTGCTATGCGAGATACTTTGAATACCATGCGGGTTCATTCCATCAGTAGACAACGACAAGCGAAGATTTCTTGCTTCTTTTCCAAATTCAGGATAATCAATATCAACTTTCGTCCACTGTGGTGAGTCTGCCGGATGTCGCAACTTCCCATCAATAATTCTTTCATCTGCATGCCAAGTCAAGTGTCTTGAATCGGTCTCACTACGATACATGCGCCTAAATCTCGGAATTATAGGAAAATACCATAACACCTTTTCCGGAGACAACTTTTCCTTATATCGAGGGGCACCGCATTTAGGACACTCATTTAACACTGCGTACTCGTTTCGAAATAAAACGCAATCTTTTGGACATGCATGTATCTTTTCATAGCTCATGCCAATAGAGGACAACATCTTTTTGGCCTCATACGTTCGATTGGGAAGAACATTATCCTCTGGTAGCATTTCTTTCACGAGGGCTAATAACTGTGTGAAACTTTTATCCGACCATCCGTTGTCCGCCTTTAAGTTGTACAACTTTAACACCGCAGACAATCTTGTGAATTTTGTACAACCATCATACAACGGTTTCTCTGCATCGCTTACCAACCTCTCGAACATTTTGGGACAATCCTCAAGATCTTCTTCAAGCGCTTCTGCAATCTCTTCGACTCGATCATAATCGTATGCGTCTGCGAAATCCTCATTTGAAGCATACGTCGTATTATAACTCGATTCAACATTCCCGCTACTTTTCTCACCATGCAAATTCCAACATGCATAACTTCTATCAATTCCATGCATCAGTAAATGCGATTCCAACTGAACCGCGTCAACCCGTCTCCCATAACAGCATCTCAAGCAAGGACATATCATTCCATTGGGTTCTCTGGCGTGCGCAACGGCAAACTTAACAAATTCTGATACCCCATCCTCATACTCTTTCGACAATCGATTGGCAGTCATCCATTTTTTATCCATGGTTTGACTATAGCAACTAATTAGTCACGCAACTATAGCAAAATAATAATTAATTACCTGTAAAGAAATTCAACATATCAGGTAATCAAATTCATAGTTATTCTTGCCTCACCTTAAGCATGTGCTAAACAACTCATAACTAATTACTAACTAGTGAAGTCGGATACTAGTGATTCAGTCTTGGATACAGGTAATAACAATTATATTCAAACAATAGTGAAGTCGGATTTCAAACCTTACGGTAAAGATTTCATCGGAGGAGAAGCAACCGGAAGATTTAGCAACGGAAAAATCCCGTCAGATATTTTTGGTATAGTCCTATAGTCCTAAATTCTAACATCTACACGCTAACTAATGTGTTGCATGGTTCATTGTGTTTAAGATTTTCATTGATGTTTGATGAATCCCTGAAACGTGCTCGTTTCAATGCTATCAATACTGCCATACTGCCATATACAGCCCTATACTGCCATAACAGTCTAAATATAAACAAAAACACAACCGCGGCTCATGAATTCCACTCAACTATAATCATTAGAAATTCACACTGAGCCGGAAAATAAAAGTAAAAACAATCAGTTATTCAAGTCAGTTCAAGAATAGGATAGAAACCTTTGAAAATGTTGAGAGCGTCCCGCGTACACTACGATCAAGGACAGTTCGAATTTCTTCAATCGGAGAAAGTTTCACAGCTTTTTCCTACCACAATAACACTTAAAATCAATCTCCCACAAAGGAGTCACACACAAATTTAAATTACAATAACTGATGTAATTTTTATCTAAAAATCGATATTAAATCGTTGAACTATCACTCATTTGTGGTTGTCTCTAATATTAAAAATGCTATTGGTACACTTTACTAAGTTGCACATAACACAATCAATTAGTTTCAGTAGAAAAAAAAAGTATTGCGGACGCAAGGGTATTGAATTTCTATATACATTATTCTTTTTGAGATTAAATGATATTTTTCAATTCAAAAGTACTCAGACTCTTGCTTTTTTGCGCCAACTAAGAATATCCTTCACATGTGATCAAGTGCCATGATGAAAAGAAGCACTCATTTCTTGAAAAAGAGAGGCAAAAACAAGTAATAGGGGACACAGTTGCTAAAGGCCAAAGCATAGGATCAAACAACTCCTCTTATTATAACCCCTCCATCTCATAACAAATGCTTTGTAAAATTCTGCACCTTCTTACCAAATGAATTTATAGAACTACTAATATTTAAAAATAAAATACTAGTATTTATATAGTAGTTAATTATTTAAAGTATTAGGAAACGTGATATCCGTTTTTATGGCTATTAGAGCCAAAGTCATTACTGAACCAATGTTCTCCATTATAATCTATATACCATTTAGCTCAAACACATTAGAGAAATGTTATTTACGTATCACTAAGATCTTGAGAATACATTATTTTAATTTGACTGAATTTCAGTCATAGCAATGAATCAGTAAGATATGAGAAATGATTGATTGTTGCTTCCAGTTTAAAAGACCATTCACATCATTGTCAGATGGTGAATTCTAAACTTAAAAATGATTAGAATTTTTTTATAAAAAAAAAAGTAAGTTGTACTAATTGTAGGGTGATCTCAACGATAACCAAGTGAAAAAGATGGATTAGTTTCAACTAACCAACAAATTGAGTGCAAAGTATCTATCAGCAACAGCATTATTAGCCCATTTTTGTTGTGATTCCAAATTTGTTTTCCATGTTTCCTATAAGTTAATGAAATTGCATCATCAGTAAGGAACATAAAAGCAAAGGAATTAGTGTTAATTTTGATCATGCTCCTATTAAGGTGGGGAATACTGTGCAGGCTAATAACAGGAAAAAAACTGATGGACAATGCATCTACTGTGGTGCACAGGAAAGTTGTAGTCACCTATTTTTTGAATGTGTTGAGACTAGAAAAATATGGTTGCAGGTGCTAAAATGGATGCAGCTAGTGCATACTCCCCAAGAATGGAAAGCTGAACTGAAGTGGGTATGCTACGGCATAAAAAAGCGGAACTGTCAAATAAAATTTCATAAGTAACTTTTATATAAAATTCCAATTTTAGATATTGAAGGAGATTAGGCAGTAATACATCAGTTGGAAGCCACGGACAATATTCCTCATTTTATCGAACAGTTTGCGTGCAAGATACAAAACAAGATTCCCGGCAACACAGACAAATCGAACAGAAGCAATGTATGAATGGCAAGGATTTTGAAACATACCTTTTGATACGACTCTAGACGAAAAAAGCTTCGTGCCGGCGAGGATGAGGAATCAGAACAAAAACGAGAATAGCTTCGTGCCGGCGAGGGTGAGTTGATGAACGGTGCTGATAAGGTTCGTGCCGGCGAGGGTGAGATGATGAACGGTGCTGAAAAGCTTCGTGCCGGCGAGGGTGAGATGGAGAAGACGATGAACAGGGCTTCGTTCTGATATTTCGTTTTGGGTTTCGTGGGTATTCTGAACTGTGCTGTTCAATATTTCATTTTATTTAATTTTGATATTTGAGCTACCACGGCGCTTTTAGCCTAAAAAGCGCTTTAGTAGCATCAGATCCTATGCCAGCGCTTTTGAAAGCGCTTTCAAAGGCCAATCTTCCACAGCGCTTTTTAAAAAGCGCCTTCATAACCCTATTATTTCGTTTTTATTAATATTTTTATTTGACCTACCACAGCGCTTTTAATGTAAAAAGCGCTTTCGTATCCCCCACCTATGCCAGCGCTTTTAAAAAAGCGCCTTCGTAGGTTTCCCTTTTTTTTTAATTTTGTTTTTTGTGAAGGCTATGGCAGCGCTTTTTCAATAAGCGCTTTAGTAGAGGCGCTGCAAAAAGCAGTTTTTGGCGTAGTGATACTGTAGGTATGACTTGGGATGTCGGCAGTCTTTCCGTCATTGAAGCGGAAGCCTTAACTCTCAAGAAAGTCATACAAAGCGCTATTACTATGCAACTTGATCAAGTTATTTTCAAAAGTGATTCCTTTCGTGTGGTACAACCTTTACGGATCAAAATCAGTGGCAATTCTGAGTTCTATGCTATTATTAGAGTTATTCAATTGTTGTTTCTTAATTTGTGGTTGAGTTTATCAAACGTCAAGCGAATATGGTTGTTAACTCGTTAGCACAGGCGGCCAATTCGTGACCTAAGCGTAGTTTTATCCATCTTGTTCCTCCTTGTATTAAACTTTTAATTTATAATAAAAGAAGTTAGTTTTGTTCCGTTCAAAAAAAAACTTTTTTGTTTTTGTTTTAAAGAAATGGGATTTTCTAAGGAGTTTGATTTGGAAATATTTGATGCTTGAAATCGTAGACAAAGAATAAAGGTTGATAAGATCAATAGAGACTAACTTCATAAAATTTTTATTATAAATTACTGATCAAAGTTTTGATTACTGACTTCTTATCTTCTTTAACATGCAATGTAATCATTAATTGATTTGGGAATTCAACTAATTCAAAATAAATAATAAATTAATTTATTTTAAAAAATTAAAAATAAAACAAAATCAAATATTATTAATTATTTTAAATAAAATCTATCCTTAATGGTAAATTTATCGGTCTTTACATGGTGGACAAAAACAAAGATGATATACTCAAAAAGTTAAAAAGGTATAACACAATTTATATATTTTTCTAATTTGGATGTTGATGTTTAGTTAGTTGGGTGTCAAATTTACAAACTTTGCAATCTATATATATATATATATATATATATATATATATATATATATATATATATATATATATATATATATATATATATATATATATATATATATATATATATATATATATATATATATATATATATATATATATATATATATATTATTTGACTCCTTAAATCTACTATAAATGTTTTTCTACAAATATTAACTAAATATCTTTTACAAAAGGTAAATTTGTAAAATTCAATGAATATAGCTAACTTTCTTAATTTCTATATTTTATAAATCTTATATTTAAAAACGCACGTGATTAGGAATGACAAAATATATTTGAACTCGCAGATATTTGCGGATAAAATCCATCATGGATACGAGACGAATAATTTAATATATATTTATGGATAGAATATTGAATATTTAAATACTCATTTTAAATGGATACATATATGAGTTTAAGAATATGTGTCCATGAATATCTGTATTCGTTAATAAATTATAAAATCATTTAAATTTTATTAGTTTAAATTATTTAAAGAAGGAAATTAAACTTGTGAGAAAAGAAACTAATGTGACAAAATTTTGTTGTTAAAAATAAATTGTATGGAATTTATGGGATAATAACCCTTTGTATCTTTAAAATAGGTTGAACAATTTTTTCAATTTTTTTTTATTGATGTATATTTATATATATTCTCGCATGTCTTAAAACTCACAAATTACTGTTTAGTGGATATCTGCACGGATATGAGACAAATATAAATATCATATTTATCAAATAGGACGGATACATATATCATACTATTCATCTTATGGATATCTATTTACGAACAACTGGAAAAAAATGGATTTAGGGAATTGGTTTGTGAAAAATTGGAGTATGAGAAAGATGAGTTTTTCATGTCCTTCATCGACAATTCTATATAATATAATTGCAGTGATGTTGTTGCATTTTTTTTTTGAAGAATAAGACATCTTTTCTGTTACCGTTAGCAGTGGAAAACGAAAAAGTAAATTGATTACCAATTCAAATAGTAAAATATTTGCATTTTATTTTGTTTCAATTAATAAATTTGTGTAATACAATTGTTATAATGTTATTGATTTCTCTCATTCTCTGAAGTTAGGGGTGGCAAAATGGATTGGGTCCGCCGAGTTTGTCCATTTGACCCGTTATTTTTGGTGGGTTGGACTGACATTTTCGGTTCGGTACTTTAAGTTGACCCGTCCCGTCTAACCCGCTTAAACAAGCGGGTCGATGCGGGGCGGGACGAGTTTTCTCCGCGGGCTTTTTCTTAAAACTTTTACTATTTTTTTTAAGAATTAAAACAATTTTATCTATAAAAACAACACTTATCTCTTAGGATTGTATTATAAATTATTATACAGACAAATTGAATTATATTTGTAACGTTCTTTCTATAACTTTCTAATACATCTGTTGATTGAAATAAAAGAACAAATGTATGACATGTATAATTATTAAGATTTCAATATATTAGCTCATATGTTTTCTTTAGAAATAGATGTTGATTTTAAGAAAATGAAGGATTTGATTAGTGTATACATGTGACAAATTTATGATTTAACTATTAAAGAAGCGGTTAATATAAGAGTCTATATAATGTAAGCAGTGAATCTATATAATATAAGAGTGTATATTTTATGCACTGTGATATTTTATGCAATGTTATTATTATCATTGTTGGTTTTGTGTAAATTTTAAATTTAGTTCTTTTAGTAGTTAGTTTTTAAATATGATTAGAATGATATGTATTGTTTATTTATTTTGATTTTCTTTGTTGTGCTTGAGTTTATTATGTTTTTTTGTTGTAATTGATCTTTATTTATCAAATTTTTTAAATTGTTTGGACTTAAGACATCTAAAAGTTCTATTATGTATTGTTAAAAAAATTTATTTATTGACCTCTTTGGTAATAATTAAAAAAAATTTAAATTTTATATTAAACTAAACTGTAAAATAAAAAATTGGCGGACCGGCCCGTCATCTCGTTAGTAAATGAGACGGACTTAACTTTTTAGCTCGGTTTCCTACGTTGGTTCCCTCCGCCCCTTTTGGACGGATTTAAATGAGGCAGGCCTAAATGGGACGAATTTTGCCACTCGTATCTAAAGCTATTATTATTTGAATGAATATAAAATTAATTTGATTTCAAATACTCGGTTACAAACTAATTAACACTAATGTAAGATAATTGGTTAATATATTTTTTACCAATCAATTAAAAATAAAATTATATAGTAATAATAAATATTAATAATGTGATAAATAAAAAAATATTAAACAACATCAAAGATAAATAATTTTTTTTTCAATTTCTATTTTAATTTTTGAATTTAATTAATTGTAATAAATGTATTAATGTATTTTATATTTCTATAACTTTAAATTTGTAATAAATTATAATATTTTTTTATTTATTTTCATAATAAAATGAAATACTTTTAATATTAAAGAATTTTATTTTGATTTTATAATTTAGTATTAAAAAATCATTTTATAATAAATTAAAAATAAATACTTGAAAAATTCAAATACTATATTGTAAAAAAAATACTAAGGTAAAAAAAAAATACGAAAAATTTATAATGGTATGACTTTATTTTAATGAAAAAATAAAATTTTATTTCTTTCATTATAATATAATAAAGAAATAAAATTGTATTAAATGATAATCATGAATAAAAAAAAAGAGGTTGGTAAAGATTTATGTACATAGAACATGGAAACTTTTTATATGCATTGCAATAAAATGAAACACATTTTAATTAAAAATATTATCATCTATTTTAAAAAGTTTGACCTAAATTAATGAACAATTTTATAAATTATAGTTGATATCAACGTAGAATATTTAATTATAGAATTAAATATATTTTTAATCTTCAAAATATAACTTTTAATAAATTAAAAGTAAGTGTTCAAAGTAAGTTGTCAGTGTAAGTATTTATAAAAATATTTTTTAAATTTGAAAAAAATAATCTTGATACAAATATTTTTATTTATGAGAAAATATATTGATATATATTTTTTTATAAATGGGATAAATTTAACTATTGATACAATTATTTTTATAAACAAAAATACTTTACAATTATTTTTATAAACGAGCATAAGTTACAAATATTTTTATAAATGAGAAAATTGAACTATTGATACAATTATTTTTATAAACGGGAATAAGTTACAATTATTTTTATAAACGGGAATAAATTATATTTTTAACGGGTCAAGACTACTTAATTTATATATCTTTTATATACATCTCTTAATCATCATTGTACTATATTTATTTATTATTTATAACGATATTGTGCGGACCGTATGAGCACACAAATAAATGACTACTTAATTATTTTATTTATTTTTGTACTAAAATATAAAGGGCCGAGACTACTTAATTTGTTTATATTTTATATATATTTCTTAACCACCACTATATTATATTTAATTATTATTTATTACAACATGTGCAAACACACGTATAAATCAATTTCTACTTTTAAATTCAAAAACAATTTTGTTTTCCTTATTTAAAATTCAAACAATTTTAGCTCTTCTCTCTTATTTTTTTTAAAAGAAAATCAACAAGGTTTTTATTTTTTAACTTATATTTTATATTTATAAAGTTCAATAATAAATTTACATTCAATAATTTGTCATATTTCACAAATGAATTGTCATTTAAAAAATAGAATCATTGTTAACTTATATATTCATTTATAAAATTCAACAATATCTTTATATACGATAGAGACCAAAGTTATTTAAATTTAAAATAAAATGATCGAAATTATTTAAATTTAAAATTAAAATATAAATTTCTTAAATCATATAAAAAAGGAAATCAAAACTTAATTAAACCTAAAATATATTATTTCCATAAAATACAGCAATAAAAAATATTCAATGGTCAAGATATGCTCTCCATTTGTGTATATAAATAAATGTTTAAAGGAACACATCTCATAAGAAAACAAAGAACACCTATTCTATATAACAAGATGAACACAACAAGGAACTATACTTTTCTCCAATTCACAATATTCTTAATTGCTTTCTTCATCATTACATCAGGTTTGAAATATATGATTGAATTTCCTCTAAATATCTTGTGATTTATTTAAAATGAACTTGTTTTCATATAATTAAAGAATATTTATTATATTTATAATTTACAAAACTACTAGATAATTGATTTATTTTATAATAATTAATTTACAAAACTGTTATGATATTCTCTTATTGTTTCTGTTTGTAGATATGTGCAAGAAAACAGAAGCACAGTCGCCTATTGTGACCTGGCCATGTGTATCACCAAAACCTTGCAAAGTTAGCAGCACTTTTAGTTGCCCGTGTATTAAAAATCAATGTCAATGTGGAAAACCACCTTTTGATGATAACAATTCTATTGCACCATCCTCAATTGCAAATTGAATAAACACATATTGTGTGGCAATCATATAGTGTATGAATGAGAATGTAATAAAGGTTGATAAGAAAAATATTTAATTTCATCTTATTCTATTTTCAAAGTTTATCTTATGAATAATGTTATAAAATCTTCTTTGACCTTTAATTTCTTTTGTTCTTCTTGACTTGATAGAAAGAATAGAGTGTTTTGTAAATAGATTCGACATATTAGATTTGTAAAGCACGAGTCTAATCTAGTTATAAATTTTAAGATTTAAATATGTCATACGGTTTATTATAGGGTTAATTATAGGTTTGATTATGCCCTTTTTAAAGTTTGATATTACACATTTACATACTTGAAATTTATTTCATTCAAAATATTTAAATTTATAATATAACCTCTTTTTTAATTATAACCTCTTTTTTAATTATACGAACGAGTTAATAAATTATTGAAATTAAACTTATTTTAATATTTAGCATATAATTTTAGATAATCAAGATAGATCTAATATCATATTTTAATTTTTGTTTATATAATAAATTTTAGTATAAAAATTAATATAAGTTAATACAATGAATTATTGAAAATGTTAACAAACTTATACATTAGTAAGAAAATACAAAGTCTAATATAATAAAAAGAGTAATACAAAAATATTATTTAAATAACTTTTTTGATGGGGTTGATTATACTCTATATGTTGTTCTAAACTTTATGAATTTTTGAAAATACCACTTTTCCTTTGTTTGGATAGTACAATTTATATGTACCCTAAATTATTCAGCACCTTATTATTTATTTGAAATGATTTTCGGAGTACGATTTTTATTTAGTCGGATAGTAATATCCAGAAAGCATGATACATAGTTCAGATAATACTATTCAGACCATCATATTTATTGCATAACCATTTCATAAGTTCTTTCACTAAAGATCATACACATATTTTGTTCATAATCAATTCAATTATATTTTGACATCATGAATCTCATAATCGTCTTAAATTACATATAATGTATATCTGTATCTCTAATCATTATATAAAAATATGGTTGTTTTTGTTCATTGTGAAAGTCATATGGATTGTATCATCTAGAGCCTTCTAAATTTTGAATTTTTGATATTTAGAATGATTGATTGAATTCTCTTAATTTTTCATGGTTAACGTATGGTGCAACCAAGTTAATGTGTAACACTCTAAAAACTCGACTCTATATATAAAAGATAATCAAATATTTTGTAAAAAAAAGTATTACACATGCTCAACATACGTTACTTTTTCAACCAAAATAATTTAACATGCATTGGAACTCAACTATTAAAATATACTTTAAATTATCTCTTCAAAATAAAATACTTGATTAAATTTAAATGATGCAAAACATCAACTCAAACATTAACAAAACGACTTGTTCCTCGTGTTACGAGTCGAGCAAGCGAAACTAAAATATCGGAAAACAATAAATAAACGAAGAAAAACTTCAATGCTATCGTCTAACTCACAACAGCTAATTCTTCTCATGAGTATTTGTACCACGGCGTACAAAACACCACAAACAAAACAAAACATGGGTGATAATATATTAAAACATATTAAAAGTGCAAATATAGCAAAGGTAGCATATTTAAAACAATTATCAATGACACTTTATTCACCACAATAAAATAATCACAATATGCTTATGTATGCAATGTAAATAATATCTCGACTCAATGCACGTGGTACCATTTCGTGAGATCTGAGTTTGTTACTAACATTCATATACTAAATAAAGTTCCTCTTCAAACCCAAAATCATCATTGATCCACTCTTATGAACCAACGACTCGTCGCTTCTCAACATCGACACATATAATGGATGATATGCAAAAATAACAACAACAAACAGTTGCAATAAATTTACCACCTGCTCCACTTCAAACCCTTCACAACACCAAAAGGCATCTACTGTAGTTCACACCTAAACTACACTTCTCAACATCTCACCCTTTCATGACCACTCACCATGAAACTCAAAATTAATTATTTAAAACCACGTAAAATAGTTAACAACTTATCAAACACGTCAAAACAGTAACCAACGGCCACTGAAATAGGAAATAGCTCGAAAATAGATAGTTGAACCATCAGTTTCTACATGTCAGCTATTTTTTGATCAAAAAGAAAAAGAAAAAAAAGGATCAAAACAGTTTAAAAATAAAATAGAGAAACTGATTTCGTGATTTGACTAAAATAAGGGGATTAAAACTATAATTTAACTTTCATTTTAATTGCTTTACACCAATAATTAGATATGCAAATGGGCATAATAAGGGTATGGTACTATAGTATCCATCCCTATACTTGCAGTTGGAAAACAATCCCCGTACCCGAGCCTATATCCACTTAGTTAATATCTTTAGCACTCCTACTCATGTCTATGGGAATATAAATATTCATCCCCGTACCGATTACGCTCATTTCTATTAATAATAAACATGTCAAATATAAAATATTATAGGCATAATTACTCTAGGGGTCCTTTAAGTTATTTTATTACAACAAGTTAGTCCTTTAAGTTTTTTTGTAACAACTTAGTCCTTAAATTTTTTTTAACTACTACAAAAAGATTGTGTCATGTCGGACGCGAAATGTATTTTACCTCGGCATTTGAAGCGAGGTAAATAAGTTCGTCATGAAAAGTAAAGACTTATCACCTCGGTGTTTAAAACATCAAAAGATATTTTAATACCGCATGAGTTCGATTTACACTGTCTGCATTTTATCATTTACAATTGTAGTGCCTCAAGTATTTCGGAATCTCAATAAAATCGAGGGGTAAACTATTAGTATTTTTTTTAATTTAAACTGGTTACATTGTTTACATAGAAAATTAATAAAGTAACTTGTTTACAAAATATAATATTTACCTAGAATATTAAAATGGTTATATTGTTAACACATAATATCAAAATAAAAATCAAAGTTATCCGTGAAGATCATATATTGGATCTTCAAATCTTTGATATCCATGAGAAGATCAATTGTTGGAAATAATATGTTTTCAATTTCTTTTACTTGCATTAGTTTCTGATATAAACAAAAAAAAGGGATAGATAAATAAATAATTTTATGTTCAAATAAATATTTAAGAACACAAACCTTAAACCCAAATAATTTTCAGCTCTTACAATCCATCTTAGAGAACTCTTCACGACCCGGACTATTACTAATATTAAAATGGAGGATACTTTCAAGTGCTTCATGATGTTGTATTATGAATTTTTGATATTCTGATTGCTCTTATAATGAAAGTTATTTAGGTTTCACGCGAATCACTAGTGGAAGTGTCTTGAGGGCTGATAGTGATGAAAATGGACGACAAGGATTTGATTAAGGACGATGACAAATATACTCAAAATTAATGCTAAAATATCCCCTCAGTTTTTAAAAATCCGAGGTGGAAGAATATTATTATTTTTAATTTTTAATTTATATAATTTACAAATAATTTTAAACACAATATTATAAAAATTCAAGATTCTTGGAGATAAACAAATCTTTGCTATAAGGAGTGATTGGAAATAAATTATTTACAACAGATCTTTGGTGAAATCCTTAGAGATCTCATAGTCTTCGGAAACCTCAGAGATTTCATGGTCTTTAGAGATATGTTCTTAAGCGTTTCTAGATTAAGAAAATTCATGGCAATGAACAGTGATAAATATTTCCTCTATCTGTCGCGGCTATATATTAGTTAGAATTAGGGTAAAATCTATTTTATAAATGCCAGATTTCACCTCGGTTATTTTTTAAAATTGAGGTGACATTTGTTATATATATTTTTTATGATATTTACATTGTTTAGATAAAATATTAAAATAAATGGTTTATAACAAATCTTTTCTCTTTTGAATGAATATCTTCGTTGATATACATCATTCAAAGGTTGAGCTCTCTTCTTTGTGTAAGTTGAAGCAATAATATTAAAATACATTATTACAATAAATACAGTGTCATTATAGCCATTGTTATTCTTGGAGAACAACAAATCTTTGTTGTGATCCCGATTTAGTTGCATACTATTGTGTGCATGCTTTTTAAGCTCAATGATTTGAATGCATCCATCTTCTAATAAGTTATTTGTTCCAAAAATTGAAAAATATTTTTTCTATACCTGCAATCCATCATAGGAAGTTTATTCCAAAAATACAACAACATCAACACGATTATGTCAGATAGATTGCAAGGGCAGAAAAAACATTTTGTTCTAAATAAAAGAAGATTGAAGATTTTTCTGTATTGCAATTCATCCCAAAGAATGATGCATGCGAGTTTGGGGCAGTTTCATACACGTAAGGAGTAGAGTCAAATTTAACGAGTATTTTTATAGTAAAATCTGATTATTTTATCCCTCAGTTATATCGAAAATCGAAGGGTTAGATAATTTAGTTTAAACTTATAAACAACTAAACATAAACTGCAATAGCAGAGATTCGAAGTGTGTCCTGACTTGCCTTTCCTCTTAGTTATTTTAAAACCCGCGAGAAATTATGGATTTTTATTTTTATAAATAATCAAAGATGGCGCGCCTTGACATTTTACCTCAATTTTTCTTTGACAGAGGTGAAAATTTCATCATGAAAAGCGTTATTTATTGTAGTGTTGGTTGAATTAGGATCTGACTTTAGATTTTTCGGATGCTACTTTATATATTTATGATGCTAATATATGTATTTTGTTACAACTTTATATATTTTAGGTGATTGATTTAATCCAAGATTGAAAAAACAAGTAAAAAGGGTCACAGTACACATGTTAGTTAACTTAAAAGACTCACGGACCATCTTATTACAATAAAATAACTTAAATGACCCCTGATATATTTTTGCCAATATTATATATCTTAAGTTTATAAGATCATTTAAAAGTTTTCAAAAAAATTTATTGTTGAACTATGAAATAAAAGAGTACTGATATTAAATATGTAATGATTTAATATTGATGTATTTTTTATTTTAAAAATTAATAGACATTTATACAGAAATATGGCGGATGGATACTAAGGTGTCCGTATCTGCATCCGTGTCTGCTTATTTAAAGGGTAATTATACGTGCTCGTACTCATTTTTATTGGTTTTTATCCTACATGTACGAAAATAGGACGGGGTGGTACTAAGATGTCCATACCTACACTCATATCTGCTAATTTAAACGGATAATAATCCGTACTCGTACCCATTTTTTCGGATTTTTATCCTACCTTTTATAGATATTTTTGTTGAGACTCACTTAGAATGTGCCAAATTACCATACCTAATAGTATATTTCAATTAATTTCTAAATTATTTAATAATTATATGAAAATGATTTATTTTTATAATTTGAGATTATAAAATCAAAGTTTTTTTTATTAAACTGATGTATCATAGATTGATTTGATACTTTAGTATTATTATCAATAATCTTTAGATTATAAAGTCAAACTTTGAATTGAATTGTTTTTTAAAATATATTTTACAATCATTTTTTACTTAGGAAAATTAAATATTAAATACAATTAATCTCTTATATTTATATGGATTGCAATGATAATAAATATAGTATTTAGTCTCATTTACAAAATTAATTTAAATATTTTAATTTCAAATAGTTTTAATCTCTCTCACGTTCTTTTATAAAAAATTGATGAGATTTTTGTTTTCTAACATATATTTTTATCTAAAACTAATAAGATATATATGCTCCCGCACAGATAAGTTTATTTGATATTATATAAAATATATTTAAAAACGTGTAAATTTGAAATGAATTATTTAATTATAAATAAATAATAATCATAAAAATTCAACTATATTAAATAACCATATATAAAAAAAAGGACATGTGAGTTAGAGGGAAAAAAATAAAATTTAAACAATTACAAATATAAAATTTTAGATATAAATGCAAAATTTAAAATGATTTACTTATTTGAAAAATGAATAATAATCATATAGATTTAATTATATTAAATAATCATACAAAAAAAAAGAAAAAATAATAATCGTAAGATGGAGAAAAAAATAATATTTAAAAATAATGAATTTATCTCTTAAATTAAGATAATGGTTGATTAAATTCTAAAAATAACTTACAGTTTTAATTGAAATTTTAATTTATTTATATGCGCTAATATGAATCGATAAATTTAGTTTTGTAATGCAATTGATCATATTAAATAAAAAGAATATTAAAACTTTTAAATAATTAATTATTTTTAAACACATAATAAATCATCGTTTAAAAAAATAATTGTAGTTATTTATTATAAATATATCACAACGGTGAAACAAATCAACTGTAGTCATAATTTTTTAAAAGAATAATATATATGAGAAAGTTGAGGTTCGAACTCATAAAAATTTGATGATATCACCACGATTAGTTTCAAAACCGTTGTTATATACAATTAATTTTTAATCAAACAATAAAAATAATATGATATTACCTTAATTTAAAGATGTTACTATAGTATATAAAAGAACTGTGGTGATTTTAACGTTCACGTTTCTCCTTTGAAAATTTCACTTTTTTCAACTCCATATTTAGGCGGCAAAGATAAAATAGGCTCCGCATCAAGAAGTGAGCCTACAGAAAATGGTCACAAACAAATTTCAAGTGTCAGTTCAAATATCCACTATATAATCAAGTAATTAATTGTTTTCGATACTCAATTATAGTAGATACCATTACAATGTTACAGATAACAGATTACCACAACACACGTGTTAATGCAAAGCCAGCGTAAATACTCTCATGATAATTAAAAATGCAGAAAAATAGGGTCAAACATATGAAGAATCAAGAGCTTTTGCATTGAAAATTATTTTTTATTTTAAATAATCATATTTTTTAAATTTTTTTTTCAAATAACCATATTTTCAAAAAAAATTATCAAATTAACCATTTTTCAAACAAAAACAATTCGTCACACAGATGAGTAGTCACTCTGTGTGGCGCATGCATACAATTTAAAGAGGAGCGTCACACTGCATGGTTTGTCCTCCTCTATAAAGTCATGCAGTGTGGTGCATGCATGCAATGTTAGAGAGAAGGCGCCATCTAGTGTGGCTTGATAGTGTTATATTGTTTTCTATAAATGCAACCACCCATCCTCTTTATTTTTTCACACCATTTATAACATAACTCTTAGAAAATGTCTTTCACTCCCTTGCCAAGGTTTTCACTAATCAAAAGAGATGTACTTGTTATTTTTTCAGCGACAAAGCCTCCGGTGAAGATCAAACTCTGGAGCACGCAAACGTTCGAGCATTTTCGGAGGCACTTGATTCGCCGGTTGGAAGGAGACATTCCTGAAGGTGAACAGATCGGAAAAATAGAAAGGCAAATTACAGTGAGGAATGAAAATGGAGTAAGCCGATCATGAAAAAATGTGAGATGTGATGTTGATGTCATGGTGATGATGCTTGGACCAGACAATATTATGTTGATGTTTTTTATCTCTTAGATATTATGATTTGTTTAGTTGTTTTGTCTATTTATCATGTTGTTGTGTTGTTGTCCTGAATTTATGGTGTTGTAATTTTTTGGGTCATTATGTGAAGGTTGTTGTAACCGAATGATAAATTGAACATGAAATGATAACCCGAATTTAAATTGAAATTTCTTGCGTACAACAAATTAATTACTCCGGAAAGTTTGCTATAAAAAAGTTAGGTTGCAGAGCTAGACCTAATATTCAGACAATTTTTTGGATTTTGTCTAGGAAGACGACATGTACTGCATAATCTTATCATTTTGTTGGTCGTATCCATATCAGTTCTAATACAAGTGCTATTGGGGCGCCCCTTTTTCTTCCGTCGCATTTGTTCATTGTTCCAAACAATGTCCCCTTGATAAGCAGGCCAATAATCCTCCTTTGCCAACACAGAGAAGGTATTGATGTACACACTTAAAACGCTCTTTACTGCGTAAACGGGGGATATATGTTGTATTGGGTCCAAGAGAACATGCGAACATGCCACAATGACATGAGAGTAAGGCATGCGAAATGCTTGAAACTTTCCGCAATCACACCAACCTCTATCTAGCTCGACCCGATAATATCCCCTTGGCCTCCCCTCATTATTAACCATTGTCTCTTGTACACTTAACCAACCTTTAATACGGTTAAACACAGTGACACTATGAGTATTTGCTTTCGCAACCTCCTAGTTAAATGAATTCATTGTGCATTCACTGAACAACTGCGTTGATTGTAACATTGTCCTCCATTTGAACTTCTTGTGTCAAACAATGACCCCATCCTAAAATATGTTGCTTTAATCAAAGAAGTAATTGGTAGGTTTCAAATGCCTTTAAAGACAGAGTTCAATGATTCCACCAAATTTGTTGTCATGTGGCCCCATCATTGACCGTTTTCAAATTCCCGAGTCCACATCTCCACTGGAATGTTATCGATCCACCTTAATGCTTTTGAGTTTGTCAACCGGATTTCTTCGCGATAGTGTCAGAATGATGGTTCTGTTAAGGCATACCTTGCATTAACAACTTTCTTTCGAAGTGTCTTATCTTTGATATGGAGCATGAATTTTTGTGTGATATGTCTAGTGCAATAGACATGTGTTGAAGGGGGGTCCTTCCAACCGTTATCAAGGTTATTGTATGCATTCACAATCGATGGATGTCTGTCTAAAATCAAACAAAGGTTGGGTTGAGGAGCAACGTGTAATCGGAGATTCTTTAGAAAGAAATTCCATGCACCACCTGTCTCACCTTCAACTAGAGCGAAGGCAATCGGAAAAACATTACCGTTGCCATCTTGTGCCACTTCCATGAGTATTGTTCCTTTATACTTTCCGTATAACCAAGTTCCATCAATCTGTATAATATGTTTGCAAAACCCTTAATGCATGGTTCATACGCCCAGAACAATCGATGAAATATTCCATTTCCACTGACACGAGTTTTGTCTGGGGTATATGCTGGGAGTGTCTCCAAAATTATAACAGTTCCCGGAGCATAATATTTGAGCGCCACCAAAAATCTTGGAAGTTCTTTATACGATTCCTCCTAATTACCGTACACAAGTTCAACTGCCATAGTCCTCTCGATCCATGCCTTCCTGATAGAGGGGGTATTTTTTACAAGAAAAGACATAAACAAAGGGTGGGAGTTAGAATCAAAGGGCCACATGCACAATTACATTGGAAGGAAATAACAAAATGAAGCTTCGACAGGCCAGAAGGAAGTGTTCTATTGGGATAGTTGGATATTTTTATATCAAGCAGCTAAGACAAATAGTGGCTCAATCGAAGAAACCACAATGATGAGGCCTTGAGTCATCGAAATGAGCAATTCAGAGCCAAACGAAGATCAAGGCTTGAGGACATTCGAAGGAGTCAAGATGAGAAACTTGTCCAAGTTCATTCAAAACCCAAAATGGTAGAAGATCATCAAAAATGGCAACTCTTTTAAGGCTTTCGATTCTGCCTTCAAAGCCTGATTAATGGCTGATTCTTTCCATGTTTGTTCATCCTCACACCCCCTATAAATACAGAGCTAAAGACACATTGCCAGGGACAAAAAACATTGCCACAAAAACATTTTTGCAGAGACACAAAAATGTTGCCAGCAGAAACAAAAACACTTTTTCCAGAAAAAAAAACATTTTTTTCCAGACACTCACACCACCATCCAGACGAAAATATTATCCCCAGAAAACCACACCAACTTTGTTTCTCCAAAATTTCAACAAAGTGGTTCCATACTCAAAACTTCAAATCAAAGTATGTCGGCCATAGGTATAAATTTTGAAATTCAATCTCTTAATTCAAGCATTTTTTATCGTTCTAACGTGTTTGTGTGTGTTACAGTCCTCACATACGAATACTGACATCAATATAAAAATCTGCCACTTGTTTGGGCATTTGAAACTGTTCCATTCAGCCATGGCATATTATTGTTTTATTCAAACATGTTTCTGACTGGGTTTCAAATATATTATTGTTTTGTTGTTGTAATAACAATTGAAGCAGATGGTTGGGTGGTAAAGAAGCGCCCGATGGGCTAGAGGACTTGGGTTCGATCCCAGGCTTCAACCTTTCTATTTTTCTCATGTTATATTGATAGATCTGGTGCTTCAAGTCCAAATATGTGCACTATGCACTCTACGATCATCACCATCAGATCCATACAACATAATTCCAGTGCCTGCAGCATGCAGTCTCCATCGTAGACTCTCATATGCCTTCTCACCAGATTCTAACGCACCCTGGGCCAGCTTATTTAGGTCTGACCAATTTCAAACATTGCACCCCCTTTATTATTTTTTAGCAGACTCGTTTGCATTTTCCTCTTCTATGTTTTAGTTTGTTTTGTTTATTTGTTTCATATTTTACTTTCAAGATTTAATTTTCTTTTAATAAATAAATAAAATCACAAAAAAATTAGGTTAGTATTTTTATTAATTAAGCTAATTTTGTAAATAAACTAATTAATTAATTTAACATTTTGTATAATTTAAAATCAATAGACTTAAGATTCTAATCAATTTTAGTTTTATTTCTCAAAAAAATACCAAAAAACTCATTTGTTTAATGCTTAACGTTTCAAGACATTTTTTGTATTTTTTCTTATTATTTTTCTATTTATTTACCATTTAAATTTTAAAAATAATGTATAGGTTGCATGGAAAATTTTGTAATCGTTTAGTTTATTTTTCCAAATTTGTTTATTATGTAACTACCCAGAGGATGTAATAGCGTGGGATTTAATTTCTGCACTTTATATTTCTGGTACATATATTAACTGTTTAGATGTATGCTAATAGAATTGTATGGGAAGAGATCAAAATCAAACATTAGAAAAACCTAACATCAAGATAAATAATTGAAACACAATACAATATCACATGTGCACCTTTAGGGTACTCCCACTTTGGTTGCCTTTGTAAAATAGTCACAACTCTCGAAACGTGAGAGATTTTAGTGGCTACCCTTCGGTTTAAAGATCACAAGTCCCTCGATGACCCTCTTGACATTGCCTTGATAAAGTGATCTTAAAACTCTAGGGTAGTTACAAAAATTTCTTGCCCAGTTGCCTTTGTGACTATAAACGTCCCTTCGAATGTCCCTCTAAACATCCAACGATAGGGCTACCTACTCACTAATAGTAGGATAGCACTGTCTAAAGGAAAAGAGGAAAAGAACGACCCTTTAGAGTAAAAGTAGATAGCTGTTAGATGCGTGCTCAAAAACAATTTTTTTTCCACATACATAAAACACTTTCAAAAACATTTTCAAATGCTTTATTAACACTCTTGAGGACAGATACAAGAGTTATCACAAAGCAAACTGCCTTACTATTGGAATTTCAAAATACTTTCAAAGCACACAAAGCATAAGGTATTTCAAAATGAGCTAAGCATCTAAGAGACCGTAGATAACTATAGATGGAAAGGGTGCTAACACCTTCCCTTTCCATAATCTACCCCTTTATTCAAAAAACTCTCGAAAGGTATTTTTCTATTCTTTTCACCCTTTCCTTTGTTGGATAAAATAAAAGTCAGTGGCGACTCTTCCTTACCGCGACATTTGCAAACACAAACGCAAAACCAGTATAACAATCGGTTCTACCACCATATCACACATGGTGATAATGACATGTCCATATTTGGCGTGACAAATGGCAATGACACTTACTATGTTGATCTTAAGAAGGAAAATTTTCCATGTAGGGTGTGAGAATTGACTGGCATGCCTTGCATCCATGTAAATGTATGCATTTTGAACATCAAGAAAAAGCCTGAGGATTATGTTGTTGGATGTTATAGGTTTGACTGTTAACTGCATTTTATAGTGTGTCAACAACATTTTATGGTGCGTTAACTATTAACTGTTGACTGTTATTGTGTGTAACAGGAAATCAAATTTTATAGAGACATACTCACACATTGTGTATCCAACTAATGGACCATAATTGTGGCCAGTGGATGACCAGAATAAAGTGGAACCACCAGTTATGAGAAGAGAAATAGGAAGGCAAAAAAAATAGAGAAACAAAACAAATGACGAACCTAGGAATCCACACATACTTCCAAGGAGGTTTTCCACTGTCACTTGTGCAAAATGTGGTGCTATGGGATATAACAAGAGGAGCTGTAAAGGTAAAAGGGTAGTAGATAGGGAAATTCCAAAAGGTGTAAATAAGGATAAGAAGGTGGCTAAGTTTAAGAAAGTTACCCTTGAGAAGCAAGTATAAATTGGTCAAAGTTCACAAGCTACTAAGCCCACTCAAGAGTAGTGTACTTTAGGTATAAGTATATTTTGACTCAAGCTGTGTCTTGAGTGTTATTCTTGTTGTACTAGGTATATGAAAAAAACTGTATTAAAACAAGTCTTATTTTGGTTGTACTCTATTTTGGTTGTCACATTACAGGTAAAAAACAATTATTGTATTAATCTACTTGTACTCTATTAATGTGTTATGATATTATGGTACGGATACTGGTGTTATTGTATTTATTACAATATTCTGTTATAAGGCTGAATATTGGTGTTATTATATTGATTACAATATTATGTTATAAGGCACATTGCTGACAAAATGGAGTCAAGGTACAGATACACAAATTGTGTCAAATAAGAGTCAAATTATAAGACACATTACTGTCAAGAGACCTAACTATTAAATCATGACACAAGAACAGACCTAACCATTACACCGTTATACAACGACAGACCTGACCATTACACCATTACACAATAATAGACCTAACAATTAGACTATTACACAAAATAAAACCTACTAAAATATATCCTATTTCATCAATATTGTTCCAACAAATGCAAACAACATGACAAAAAACAATATCCAATTAATTTCCAATTGCTTCTTCATTATATTAACCTTCATCTTCAATTCGTCCTCCTTTTCTTTGTAGGTGTTGACTGTCTCCTTCTCTTCATTCAAGTTCTCTAATAGTGCAGATATTAACTCATTTTCCCTATGATTCATCTCCTCGTCCAACCAAGCAAAATGTGTGCATTTTTTGTATCCTTGTATCTGTTCCGACCAACAAAGACAAAGATGAATGTGTTGGTGTAAGCCCTAGAGGCCAATACTTTTGGTACTTGTATCGAATTATTTATTAATAATAAAAGGCATTTCTTTATTATGTTTGCTTTCCAAAATAATAAAGTCTCTAGAATGGTTTATTGGTTTAATGAAATGTTAAGTGTGACTTAATCATGAGATCCCATTAAACATAAGACACTATTCTTAAAGTATCTGTAGTCAAGCTTTAATGTGAAGTGGGATAACATTAAAGCATTACGATTATTATGAAGATAGATTGATGATCATATCTCATGGATCATAGATAAGGAGTTATCAAGTCTTGACATAGGTATGAATATTAGGAGTAATATTTATACTGGATTGACCCGCTATGAGAATACTACATAGAATGTTATGCAAAGTGTCATAAGTTATTCTCATGATGATAATGGTGTATACCACCCTTCGATCTGAAACCACTATGGACCCTAGATTTAGAGTCAAGTACTTTATTGCTGATCAAACGTCATCCGTAACTGGATGACTATAAAGACGGTTGATGGGTACTTCACAAAGCATGCTAAGGGACATGAGTGACCTAGATGGAATTTGCTCATCCTGCATAACAGGATAAATGTCTAAGGGCCCAAATATTGAACTGGACAAGGGTGACACAGTGTATGCCTTGTGTTCAATATAGACATGAGGGCAAAATGGTAATTGTACAACACAAATATTATCACGGAAAAGGTTTGGTCAGATCACATGACATTTTCGTGACTTGGGTAACAGTGATGTGTTGCTAGATACCGCTCACTGTTTATTATATTAAATGTGTGATTTAATATAATTGCCAACGTCGCGAAAACCTACAGGGTCACACGCATAAGGACAGGTTGATGAGAGATAGAATAAATAAGGAATACCGTAAGGTACGGTGCACTTAAGTGTAATACGGAAAGTGGTAAGGTACCACGTGGATAAGTGATATATGGTACATCATAAGGTATGATGTCCATAAGCTTAATTGGGATTTTAGCTTATAGCCTTAATTGGGCTTTTAGCTTGTAGCCCACACGAGTGATTCTATAAATAGATCCCTTGTGATGAAGCAATTTCACTTGATGCAATTTCGTTTTTGATTCTCTCTCTCACTCAAGGTTTCTGTTCGTGATCAGCTAGCACTGTGACCGGAAGCGATTTGTTCGTGTGGACTGAGTAGAGGCGTTGTTCTTCATCGACGCTCGTGATCACAACATCAAAGGTCTGAATCTCCACAAGAGGTAAATATTTCTATCACTGACCATGCTCATTCGTAAGGATCGCTAAAGGAAAATTTTAAATTCCGCTGCGCTTTTGATCGTGATTTTCCTTCAATGGTATTAGAGCCACTTACGAAACCATGGATCTGATAGTTGTTTATGTTCTATATTTTCTGTTTTGATTCGATTAAAACCAAAATGAATTGAATAATAAATGAGTAATTAAATTTGGCATCTGTTGTGTACGATTTGGATGATTGATGTTGAATATGCTTCGGAATTCGACATTAGTATGGTGAAGCAGCGATACATCGATCGTCCATAGGTTACACAAATAAGATCGATCACTTTTATATATGATATAAGTAAATCTGATGCAACGATGGTATATGGGATATACTGTTTCTGTTTCGTTCATTCAAACACTTGATGATTGTTATTCCTTTGACCGATCACTGTTCATATGCTTCGGAATCTGACATTAGTATGGTGAAGCAATGGCATGTGATTAATCATACTGAATTATCAATCGAAATGTGTTTGACAGCATGAAAATGTTGCATTAGGGTTCATGACGGCACAAGGGTTGTGTTGTTGCAGAGTTATGCGATTAGGGTTGTGAATGCACAAGAGTTGTGCGGAAATGACGCTGACTCTGTGTAGTGTGATCAATCGTCGGAATTTAATTTGCCTTTTTTTTTAATTAACAAAATTTAAACTAATAATAAAAGTGTATTTATTATTATTGTCTTGTGGTGATCAGTTATGGCATTAGTTTTTTTTTCCTTTATTTTGTTTTGGGATTGTAAAATACGGCCTGCATGTCGTGCCTCTCTCTAAAATTCTTGATGTAACTTATTTTCTCATATCACTCCCTCGTATGTAAAACGAGTTTCTTTTATGTAATGTAATGTTATGAAGAAAGAGAAGAATACAATATCAAAGGAGGATAACCTTGGAGGTCTTGCTTGGAGAAGTTTAGATCGTTATTAGGTTAGCTTAGGTTCTCTCATTGGATTGGGAGAACAATTGCGCTAGGGGCCATAACTGTATCCTTTTATGTATATTGATGCATGTGTTTGTATGTTGATGCATGAGAGAGACGAATTGCATGTTAAGCCGGTGAGATCAAACTAATAACAAAATCCCTCAAGTTAAATATTAAGTTCATGCTTTCCAAGTTTTAGCACTCATCAAGACTAGTATCGAACAATGTAGGTTTCGCCTACGTGAGGTGCATGTTCTATATTAGTAAGGTGCGATGGGATAATTGTAATATCCAACTTCTAAAACAATGGGTCAAACTTAACTAAACACATTATAATAAGATTATACATGTTTAGAAGCAAGAGTTGGGAATGATTCATATGATGAATTAGAATAAGGAGTTATTCACCCAACTGAAAATATTCGAGAGTTGTATGAGATACAATTGGAAGGAGTTCCTACCTAAATAACCTAGTTTTGTGTAATCAGCCTAACGCTGACTTAGAACGAAGTGAAATGTGGATCTCCACCCACTAGAAAGTCTTCCAACGGGATTTTCCGAATCAAATGATGAGGGTCATTTGGTTTGAGTAAAATAGTGGGAGCATATTTGATTAAAGGCCTAATTAAATATGTTGTTTTAATGATACTTATATTTTCATTTTTTTGTAGATTACCATGACAACAAACAACCATATTTTGCGATCAATCCTAGATAAGGAAAAATTGTCTGGGACAAATTTCCTAGATTGGCATCGAAATCTGAGGATTATCCTCAAGCACGATAAGAAGCTGTATGTCTTGGAGACACCTGTTCCTGAAGAGGAACCGCCTAGTTCGGCACCTAAGGCAGAAAGAGATGCTTATAAGAAGCATTTTGATGATGCTAACGAAGCCGCTTGTCTCATGCTAGCTAATATGAACCCGGAGTTGCAAAAGCAACACGAGAACATGTCAGCGTTTGATATGATCGGACATCTAAAAATGCTCTATCAAGAGCAGGCAAGAAATGCGAGGTTTCAGGTTTCAAAGGCCCTTTTTAACAGCAAGTTATCTGAGGGAAACCCTGTAGGTCCCCATGTACTCAAAATGATTGGGTATGTGGAGAACCTTGAAAGGTTAGGGTTTCCGCTTGGAAAGGAACTTGCAACTGATTTTATCTTGCAATCGTTGCCAGATAGCTTTAATCAGTTTGTCATGATCTTCAACATGAATGACATGGATAAGAGTCTTCTAGAATTGCTAAGCATGTTGAAAACTGCTGAGCAGAATATGAAGACAAAAGGGAAGTCCATTCTGATGGTCAGTAATGGAAAGAAGCTGAACAAGAGGCCTACCAAGCAGGTTGGTAAAGGGAAAGGCAAGGAATTTTCCAAGCCTAAACCTATTGTTCCTGCTTTGAAGCCTAGTGGAGGCATAGCAAAGGAGGGCACTTGCTTCCATTGCGGTAAGACCGAACATTGGAAGAGAAACTTCCCAAAGTACCTGGAAGATAAGAACAATGGAGTAGGGACTTCAAATTCAGGTATTTTTGTTATTGAAATTAATTTATCTACTTCTGCATCATTGGTATTAGATACTGGATGCGGTTCTCACATTTGTACTAATGTGCAGGGGCTAAAAAGGAGTAGAGATTTGGCAAAAGGTGAAGTTGACCTACGAGTTGGAAATGGAGCAAAGGTTGCTGCTTTAGCCGTAGGAACTTATGTTTTGACTTTACCTAGTGGTTTAATAATTCAGTTAGAGAACTGTTATTATGTACCTGCAATTAGTAGGAATATTATTTCCGTTTCTTGTTTGGACAAGTTTGGTTTTTCATTTATAATAAAGAACAATTGTTGCTCTATTTATTTGAATGATATATTCTATGCTTCTGCACAAATGAACAATGGACTATATGTCCTTGATCTTGAAATGCCAATTTATAACATTAATACTAAACGGATTAAACCTAATGAGTTAAATCCAAGCTACCTTTGGCACTGTCGCTTAGGCCACATAAATGAGAAACGCATTTCCAAACTCCATAAAGATGGACTCTTGGACTCTTTTGATTATGAATCATATGAGACATGCAGATCTTGTTTAATTGGAAAGATGACAAAGTCCCCATTCACAGGAAAAGGTGAAAGGGCTAATGATATTTTGGCCCTCATACATACTGATGTATGTGGACCACTGAACATACCAGCCAGAGGAGGTTTTCAATACTTCATCATATTTACTGATGATTTAAGTAGATATGGTTATGTGTATTTAATGAAACACAAATCTGAAACCTTTGAAAAATTCAAGGAATTCAAGAATGAAGTACAAAAACCAACTAGGTAAGAATATTAAAGTTCTTCGATCAGATCGAGGCGGTGAATATTTAAGCCTAGAGTTTGATGACCATCTAAAGGAATGTGGGATTTTATCCCAACTTACTCCTCCCGGAACACCACAATGGAATGGTGTATCTGAGAGAAGAAATCGAACCTTGTTAGACATGGTCCGATCCATGATGAGTCACGCCGATCTTCCGAACTCCTTTTATGGACATGCACTATTGACTGCAGCTTACACACTTAACCGGGTTCCATCCAAAAAGGTTGAGAAGACACCATATGAGATATGGAGTGGTAAGAAACCACATATGTCTTACATAAAGATTTGGGCTTGCGAAGTTTATGTGAAACGACAAATTTCAACTAAGCTTGAGCCCAAATCTGACAAATGCTTATTTGTGGGGTATCCTAAAGAAACAAGAGGGTATTACTTCTACAATCCTTCTGAGGGCAAAGTGTTTGTCGCTCGAACTGGAGTTTTTCTGGAAAAGGATTTTATTTCCGAAAGAATCAGTGGGAGGAAAATAGAGCTTGAAGAAATTCAAGAACCACAAAGCATTGATACACCTATGGAGGAATTAGAACAGGAAACACAAGTAGTTGTGGAAGAGCAACCTGCTCAAGTAGAACAAGACCAGTGTAGGTCAAGCAGGATACGTCAACAACCTGAGAGATATGGATATCTCATAAGTGATCAG
Organism: Vicia faba; assembly: GCA_948472305.1. Taxonomy (NCBI): domain Eukaryota; kingdom Viridiplantae; phylum Streptophyta; class Magnoliopsida; order Fabales; family Fabaceae; genus Vicia; species Vicia faba. The sequence continues at coordinate 357,963,462 of OX451736.1, forward strand.
GGTGATGTATTACTTCAGGAAGAGCTTGCTGTAATTGGATACACCGATGCTAGCTTCCAGACAGATAAGGATGACTTTAGATCGCAATCTGGTTATGTGTTTTGTTTAAAGGGTGGCACTGTGAGCTAGAAAATTTCAAAGCAAGATACAGTTGCTGATTCTACAACCGAGGCTGAGTATATTACTGCCTCAACTGCAGCAAAGGAAGTTGTTTGGATCAAGAAGTTTATTAATGAACTTGGCATAGTCCATAGCATTGTGGATCCCATTTGTGATACGGTGGGAGAATTGACTTGAGGTTTTGCGTTTGTATTCGCACTTGTTCGGTTTAGCAAGAGTCGCCACCGACTTTTTATTTATCCTAAGGAAAGGTCAAAAGCACAGGAAAGACCTTTGAGATGTTTTCGTGGGTTCGGGGGGTAGATTATGAAAAGGGAAGGTGCTAGCACCCTTTTCATCCATGGTTATCCATGGGCTCTTAGTTACTTGTTTTAGATCACTTGCCTTGATTTTCAATTGTGTGAAATGGTGCTTTGTGTGTGTGGTTTTGAAAATGTTTTGAAAAAGATGTCTTGTCTAGGCAACCATTGTAACAATTCTTTACTCGAATGTTTTACAAAGGTGTTTGTCTTTTTGAAAAGATGTTTCAATGTTTTTGAATGTTTGTTTTGTGTTGTGGAGTGTGTTTTGAAAGTAGGCAAGTGTGTTTTGCAAGTTTGATCGAGTAACTAAGAGTTTGTCTACCCTAAATTTCTCAAAGATCTTTCTCATGTTTTAACCCTTTTAACAGTGTTGTTTCACCATTGTATTTGGTGAACAACCTTGTGTTAGGATGTTAACGGGACATGCGCGGGTCATCGTTTAGACCACGAATGCAATAGTATCAAGTGTCTTTGGCAATTTTCTTGAAGGGACTTGATCATTTTTGTTTAGGCAACTTCGAAAGCGTCATCGAGGGACTATGATCATTTTGTTTGTTTTTTGTTGTTTTGCCAAAGTACTTGACATGCAAACATGGCCCATTTTGGAAGGCAACAAGCGGGATTACCCTAGGGGTGCAAGTGTGAATTGTGTATTGATTTTCATGCATTTGTATTTGTATTAGGTTATCTAGCGGTTGATTTTGAATCTTCGCATACAAACCCTAATTACTATACAGTATATAGAAAGCGATAAATTGCGGGAATTTAAAGTCTAAGCTATTACAAATAAGTATCTGGGGATGGGGGTACAAATGTTTACAAATGGGGATGAGTCTTATCAGGATAGTAGTGTCCAAATAATATTTACAACCAAATCGAATCGCATTCTCAATGTAAAATATAGCAAAGTATAAGAATAAAAGAGAAACAAAAGTATTATGCAATGTATGTGATTATTTACAAATGATCAAATGGTTAACCTAATGCAAAATTAAGTATTTTATTATTTTTGTGTTTTTGTTAATTATGTAAACAAAAGTTTTAAAGAAAAGAAAAGAAAAATGTTTAAGAAATTCTATTTTTATGTATTTTAGTTAATGTTTTTATGTATAAAAAGATTTATTAAAAAGAGTTTTAAGACAAAAAATCTATTAACCTAATTAAATCTAATATTTACATATTCTTGTAAAATGTAATAAACATTAAGAAAAGTTTTTGTACAAAAATCAATATATTGTTTTTCTTAACAAAATAAATTGTATAAAAAAGATATAATGTGATAACAAAAAAAAAGTATTAGTTTAAATAAAAAAGAGTTAAATGGACTTTATGAGGCGTTTGTCCCAAAGAAAAGAAACAAACAGATTTGAACAAAGGGGGTGTACACGCTGCAAGACGGGTAAGGCGCTAGAACTTAATTGGGCTTAGGGGTTTTGTCCAAAGGGGCAGGCCCAACCGGGTTTGACAAATTTGTTTGTTAGGGTTTCACTTTGTTTGTCCAGAACAAGAGTTTGTGTTGAACGAACGGCACTCTCTTCCTTCTTCATTCTTCGTCCTCGTTCTCAAACAAAGGCCATTGATGCTCCTCCAACTGCCTCAGCTGCCAGAGCGCCACCGTCCATCTCCCTCTCTCCATGGTTGAGCAAGGCAGTGATGAGAAAAGGTAACAATTTTGTTCTTTTTGTTTTAAGGGTTTCAGATTCTTATTCTTGCATGTTGTTAACCTTGGACACGTTTTTTGATTTGCTGTGTTGTCTATGTTTGTGTGAGGTGTAAAGAAAAGGGAGGAGTTACTACCTTTGGAGAGGAGACGGAGGAGGACGGCGGCGTGTCTCAGGTGGCCGAGGCGTGGGGACCAGTGATGAGGCTTGCTGGTTCCCTGGTATTTGTATCTTGTTCTGTTTGGTTTTATGATGAATGTTGTAATCTGAAAACCCTAGGGCATCTGTTTCTGAAACTTCTTTTCCTCTTCTGCTTGCTTGCCCGTTTCTGAGTTTGATGATGTTGTTGTTGCTTTTGCCTCAGTATTTTTGCTTCTGAGTTTCTTTCTGGCTTTTTAATATGTTGATTATTCTGAGATTGCTTGCTTATTGCTGTTCTAATAACTTGATGATGATAACTCTGAGATTGCTTTTTTTCTCTCTTTTGGCTTTGATTCTGAGTTGGTGTTTTGCTACTATTGCTACTGATATGTTGATGTTGGCCCTATGATGAAGTTGTTCTGAGGGCTTTTTGGCTTGTTGGAGTTTAGGCTTTGAAAGGCTTGGTGTTTTAGCTTGAAGCAGGCTTTTGGATGAACAAGCTTTTAGGCTTGCTTCTGTTATGTTTTGACAGGCTTTTTGGATTGCTTGTTTGTACAGTATTGAAACAAGTTTGAAGTTTGGTAACTTTTGCTTTGAAAGGTTACAGGTTATGCAGTTATATGTTTGAGTTGGTTTTGTATGGATGCAGGCAAGCTTGGAAGTAGGCTTGTTTTGCAACCAGCTTGAAGGCAAGCTTGAATGTTGTATAGTTTTTTGACAGGCTTCGTATGGTATCAGTTTTGAGGCAAGCAGGTTTGAAAGGTCTGAGGCCATTGAAAGCTTATTGGTTTTTTTGTTCAGGCAGGCATGAGGTGCTATGCAAGCTGAGTTTGTTATGCTTGAAGGTTATATTTTTCTATGTGTTCCTGCCTTCCTTTGAACTGTTATGATACTCTTTGTTTTATATCCCTTTGTCTTAAGCCTGCCCACTGTAAGAGCCTTCTACTTCTTTCTCTCTTTCTCTTTCCACAGAAAAAAAAAGCATTTTTTATTGCTTTAAACTGTACTTATTTTCTGAAAAAGTGTTTTGGCTTGGAAAATGATGGAAATTTGAAATATTGCTTGCATATTTGGCTTTCCTCTGCATATCTTCCAGATTTTCTGCCTTTGCTCTTTGCTAGCTTGTAGGCAGCTTTATTGACAGCTCTTGGACAGTTTGACAGCTTCTTTGTGATTTAGTTTGCTTAGTTTGATACTTGTGACTTGGTTTGGCATTTTGAACTATGCAGCTTGCTTGGCTTTTTTGACAATGCAATTTGGTTTGAAATTATGCATTTTTTTTTAATATGTTGCCTTGTTCCTTTTTTTAATTGATTTAGCTTGCAAGATAATTTTCTTTCCCTCTTTGTGAACCAAGAAGAGACATCTTCTTGCAATTTGCAGAGAGGACGAACAAACTGATTCCGGCCAACACTTTTAATGATGAGTTTTAATTATCTGTCTGAGAGTGTTTTTCCAAATTCATCTGTGTTTGACTTCTTTCTTTTTTGTTTTTGCAGATAAATATCAGTTGAGCAATGGGGAGCAGCAGTAGAAGATGAAGACTTAGGATAAATTTAATTTATTTTTAATCATTGTAATAAATGTCATTGTAACACTGTAAATAAATTTACTGTATCAAATAAACATTTGTAACAATAATTGAAAATGAATAAAAAACCCTTTGTCAGTTGATTCTTTAATTCTTCTGCATTTATTTATTTAATTACTTAAATTTCTTGAATTATAATAATTGGAAATTATCCAATAATTTTAACTTAGAAATTATAAATAATCAATAAACGTCCGGCGTTCCGAATAACCAAAAGCATTGCACAGTTAAACAAACAAACGTCCATATGTCCTTTATCTCACTGATCAAACTTAAACTTCAAACTTTCAATCAGACGCCTCAACCCATGTCCCAGAGTCAATTGAAAAGAACTGTAGAATTAATTCCTTCTGAGAATGCGCGCGCAAACCCTAATTCTTGATTTATTGTCAAAGAAACGTCTGGCTGATCAAACCCTGAGCCAAACTCAACCAAACCCTAACAATCTGCTTGAACTGATTCAAAATCAATGGAAACCCTAATTTTGTCTGACTGATGAGAAAAGTCTGTTTGACCGATTCTTAAGCCAATTTGAAAAATCAGGGAAAACTTGAAGCTGTGATTTCTTGTGGAAAAGAGAGGGCAAATTTTGGGGTACAACAGTTGCCCCTGTTCAATCTTCTTGAACCTGAAGAGTTAGATTGGTAGGTTTGTCGTTCGCGACTCGAAGGTAAAAGGAGATTGGACACTAGAGTGCCAAAAAAATTTGCACTCGTCAAAGCGTAGTTTGAGGGAATGGGCTTAAAGATGCCATTTGGAGATGGGCTTAAAGATGCCATCTGGAGATGTGATAGAATCTTGTCGGGGGATGGGCTTAGAGATGCCATCTAGGAATTGTTGGTAGGAGGATGGGCTTATAGATGCCATATGAAGGTGATTGTATCTTGTCGGAGATGGGCTTGTAGATGCCATCTGTGATCGGTGGATCTGGAACTGACTGTTTAACGCTGGTTCGCGAAATGTCGCGGAACCAAGAGTCACCACCGTCTTTTATTTTCTCCAAATGGAAAGGACAAAAGCACAGAAAAATTCCTTATTGAGATTAGTTCTCGGTTCGGGAGGTAGATTTATAGAACGGGAAGGTGTTAGCACCCTTTCTATCCATGGTTATCCATGGGCTCTTAGGTACTTGCTCATTTGTGTTTTCAAAAATGTTTGTTTGCTTTTCAGAGTGGGTTTGAAAAAGTTTCGTTTAAAATTTCAGTTCGACTCTTGTATCAGTCCTCAAGAGTGTTTGAAAAGTTGTTTTGAAAGCTTTTTGAAAAGTGTCATTATGAAAAGAGTTTTGATTTGTTTTGAATTAGAGAAAGTATCTACGAGTCATCTACCTATCCTAAGGAATTAGTCTGTGTAAATGTCCTTAAGGTAGTGCCATCCCACCATTGAGAGGTAGGTAGCACCACCGTTGGAGGTGTTCGGGTCAATTCGAGGGTTCGGGACAGTGTGGTCACCAGAGCAATAGGAAGACACCTTAGAAGCTACCCTCATGCTATGTTCATGGACATGAGGACTTACTAAAACATCCTCTACTCGACGACCACTTTTCGAGGGGCAAGGCAACAGTGAGGCGTACCCTAGGGGTGGTGTGTGAATTGTGTGTCATTTTCAATTATGTTTATCTTGTCATGCATTGGTGATCTATGCTTTGTTTTTATTTTTGGCATTCATTCTTTCATGTGGTTATTAACAGTTAAAAGGTGCGGGAAGATAAAAGTCCTACGCTATTACAAAGGCGCGGGTCTACATCACCAAATTAAACCAAGACCCGATTTGAATAAGTAAAATGCAGAAAGTAAATATCTAATTAATCTATTACAAGGCTTTGGGGCAAGTACATAAATTTAAAAAAGGAAATAAAAGTAAACGCGCGAAATGGAATTATGATCGAAGGTGCGAGGGCGTTGGACCCTTTGAGGAATTTAAATTGAAATTATTAAATTAATTAAATTAAATAAAGGAAAGGACTTATTTTTTATGTTTTTTTGTTATTTATGAAATTAGAGAAAATTAAATGGAATTAAAACCCTAATTCTGAGCATTTTTAATCATTAAAGAAATAAATTCAAGTTTGACCTAATTTACATTAATTATTTACATGGCATATTTATTTAAAAAATAATTAATACTTAATAATGGTAAAATAAAAGAGAAAGAATAAAAGTATTAAAACCCTAATTTCTACATTTTTTTAGTTCATTAAAAAAAACATGGAAATTAAACCTAAAATTAAAACTAAATTAGTTAACAAAATTTATTTACAAAATAATATTAATTAATATTAACAAAGCATATTTTTTCATTGTTTTATGATTTTCTGGTTTTTTTATGTTATAAAGAATTATTTTTTGGTAAATTAATTAAAATAATAAAGCCAACAAAAGAATAAAGAAAGAATTAAAACAAGAAATAAAAATATACATATGCAAACCGGAGGGGGTGAGTTGGCCCAATTGGAGGTGTGATTAGAGGAGTTTTGGCCCATCAGGATGTTGGCCACGTTGACTTTTCCAACGCTTATGTGGGATAGCTGACTAACGTACATGGTAGTCGCTTGTTGATAGCCATTAGATTGGACTTCCTGGGCGCGTGGCAAGTTGAGAAGCGAGGTTGCATGATAGTCCTTGGATGGTACGCTGCACAGAAGCATGTTAATTGAAAAGCATGAAATATATAGGGGGACCTGGGAATCGAACCCAGGTCCCAATGCTTGCAAACGTTCCTCTCCACCAACTGTGCCAGCGCGTTCATTCATAAGCATAATGGAATGCAATTATTATATTTGAAAAGTGCCAATATTCTGGGACAAACGAAAACTCGCGCCAATTATTTGAACGCACCATTCATGTCCCTCCATGCATCATCTTCTTCCATTGTTCTGAAACAAAAAGCATTTAAATAACGGGGGTTTTAAACCCCCACAAACTGAAAACATGAAAATAGCGAATAGCTGTATAATCAACATAAAAAAGGCGCGATGGTATGGTTCTGTTCGTCATGAGCTTCTGATTTCAATGGTGCTATTTAGGTTGGCCAATTTTTCCTCAAGCGTAAAACCCCAATTCATGGTTCCTGAAACCCTAAAAAATAGCCATGGCAATTTTCTATACAAGCAATATTAGTTCAATTCAATGGTACCATAAGTTTCAGTGAGTCCATATTAGTGTAAAACAATCATTAGAATGTATGAAAAATGCGTGCAAATCAAAATACGAATATGCAAATGTTCATGAACAGGACGACTTCGTGCTACCGTTTCTCTGCGTGTGGGGATGTGATTTTGATTGAGAAAGCTTCCTAGTTATCCCAGCAAGCCTTTGGAATCGTTCTTTTGCCTTGAAACTCACCCTAGCTATGAAATCGGTTTTGAAATTTTTGGTGAAAAATGCAAAGTTTGTTTTTTGATTCTGAGCGCAGCTTCTGAGTTCCTTTGATTAGGTTTAGGTTTGCGTATGTATATGGAATGAATTAGGGTAGAAATCCAAGTCCATAAACCTTTGTAATCAATGTTTCAATATTTGATTTTAATGGTATCTTTTTCAATCTTTTTCATGTGAAGAACATGCCAATCATTGCCAATCACCTTGATTCTTTCCTTATTGAATAGTGCACGAAATCTTGAGTGAATTCTATGCACAAAAAGATTTGAAAAGCATGGAGTAGTATTTTTCTTATAATTAATTTTAATTAAATGAATTAAATAGATTAAATATTCAATTAATTAATTAAAAATAGGAAAATAACTCCCCTTTGGGTCAATGGGTCGTGCATAGCTTTTGGGTGATGATTCTTGGAAGAAATTGAGGCCCATTAGCAATTTTGAGGCATTTGAAGCAAAGTTGACTTTTCAAAATTCCCAAAAATTTCCCAACTTCCACAAGGCATATCTTGCTCAATTTTTAAGCTTTGATCATGTTCTTGGACATTTTGGAAAGGTCTTGAAGTCCTATAACCAATGCCTTTTGTCCCATGTCATTTTTATTTAACAATCTCAAGTTATGGTCTTTGACTTAAAGTCCCTTTTTGTTGACTTTTGAAAATGACCTATAATGTTGAGATTGATAACTTTTTGTGAGAGAATTTATTGGACTTGAAGTGTGAAGAGGAGTTGTAGGAAATGTCATTCTCTTAAAAATGAGCTTTGGATGGAATTTTTCTGATAAGCCATGTGGAAGTTATGCCCTGGTCAAGTTACAGTTGACTTTTTCAACTGTCCAAATATGGAAACTTTTGCATCTTGAGACTTTTTGAACCATGCCTTGAGAATCATGATCAAGCATTGATCAAATGATGTTTGTGGCTTCAAAATAAGATGTTGACCAAAAATTTGGACTTTTGACTGTCAAATGACCATTTTGCCCCTACAGTTGACTGTTGAGCAATTAGGGTTTTTGACTGTGCAATTTTGTGCTGTGAGTCTTGAAACTTGGTCTAAGGATGATTGACAATGTTTATAGGCATGTGGGACTTGATTGGACCCTTGGAAACTTCAATTTCTTTGCCAGAACCAAAACCCTAATTTTTGACTGTTAGGAGGCCATTGGACTGTGCAACCCTTGGGATATTTTGAAGCATGCTCTTTGTAAATCTTGAAGGATATGGGAGGGCAAATTTTGGGGTACAACAGTTGCCCCTGTTCAATCCTCTTAAACCTGAGGATGTAGATTGGCTGACGTGCCTTTCGTAATCCGAAGGTGGAAGATGATTGAACACTAGAGTGCCCAGAAATTTGCGCTCACATGTTGGCAGTATGATGGGGAATGGGCTTACAGATGCCATTTGGAGATTGATGGATAGGATGATGGGCTTATGGATGCCATGCTGAGAGGTGATGGGTGAGTGGATGAGCTTATAGATGCCATCTGGGTGTCGATCGCGTAAGAGATTCCTTAGCGAGAACTTGCGTACCTGAAAAAGAAGATGATTACCTGGCCTGTTACAGGACCTGGTCTTCAAACTCTTTGTATAGATGCACCCTGGTTGGTTACAGGAGTCGGGTCTGGAGCTTCAAACGGTGATGAATGAATCAGGGATGGTTACTACCTCAACGGGACAATGAGAGAACCTTGGGTGATTACTACCTCAACAGTAACGATGAGAGAATCTGGGGCGATTACTACCTCAACAGTAACGGTGAGAGAATCTTGGATATCTTCTACTGAGTCTTCATTAGAAAAATCTTTAGGAATCGATTTAACTGGACTAGAGAAGGCCTTTGACTGGATAAGAATCAGAAAAATCTTTAGGAGCCGATTTAACTGAACCGGGCAAGGTCTTGGAATATCTTCAACTGGATAAGAATCAGGGAGATCTTAGGGTCGATCTGACTGAACCAGAGAAGGCCTTTGAATGGATAAGAATCAGGAATATCTTAGGGTCGATTTAACTGAACCAGGCAAGGTCTTGGAATATCTTCAACTGGATAAGAATCAGAGAGATTTTAGGGTCGATCTGACTGAACCAGACAAGGCCTTTGACTGGATAAGAATCAGAAAAATCTTTAGGAGTCGATTTAACTGAACCGGACAAGGTCTTGAAATAACTTCAACTGGATAAGAATCAGGGAGATCTTAGGGTCGATCTGACTGAACTAGAGAAGGCCTTTGACTGGATAAGAATCAGAAAAATCTTTAGGAGTCGATTTAACTGAACTGGACAAGGTCTTGAAATAACTTCAACTGGATAAGAATCAGGGAGATCTTAGGGTCGATCTGACTGAACCAGAGAAGGCCTTTGACTGGATAAGAATCAGAAAAATCTTTAGGAATCGATTTAACTGAACCAGGCAAGGTCTTGAAATAACTTCAACTGGATAAGAATCGGGGAGATCTTAGGGTCGATCTGACTGAACCAGAGAAGGCCTTTGACTGGATAAGAATCAGGAAAATCTTTAGGAATCGATTTAACTGAACCAGGCAAGGTCTTGGATTAACTTTGAATGGATAAGAGTCAGAAAAATCTTAGAATCGATTTAACTGAACCAAACGAAAGTCTTGGAATAGCTGAGAACTTAACTGGATCTTTCCTGAAAGGTAAAGGTCAGTCATATGCAATGCATGATATGGATCAAGCAATGATGTTCTCAATGTAAATGAGATTGTACGATATGATGCGTATATGCATGCCATGATGTATGGAAATGCGATGTTTATGAATGTATGTTTTTGTCTAGGAAAGTAAATCCTGACGGGTGCCGGGAAGTCACATCCTGGGCTGATGTTGGAGAATAGTGCTTTGTTGTTTCCGCTGGGGATGATAGTTGCAAGAATACCGGTAGGAGAAGATAACTCTGTTGGGGAATAAACTTGACGAATTGATTACTCTGCGGGGAGAAAATTATTCTAGCGATCTTGCTGGGGAATAATACTCTGTGGGGAGAGAGGTACTTTGCTAGGATATTGATGGTAACTTCGCTGGGGATACCATTAATATGTTGGAAGTGTTAATAGACTCCGCTGGGGATAAGAAGGCTTCGTCGAGGACGATCTTTCCGTGGCTTTTGGCTGAGGATAACCCAGTTATATCCTGGTAGGGAAATAACCTTTGAATAAAGTCGGGGGACGCGTTCGTGCTCTATAGGGGATAAGCTTCCAGAATCTACTGGGGATAAACTTCCTGCTGGGAAGATGGATTCAAACTTTCCTGGGGAAACCTTCAGACTGGACTCTCCTGGGGAAATCTTTGAGATATATTGGGGAAGTGGCTCCGCTGAATATCTGGTATACCGCCGGGGAACAGTCTTAGACCAAGACTGCCGGGGATGCTTGCTAAGAATGTTCGTATATTGTGCTGGGGAATGTTGAGATCTGCGGGGGATACCCAACTTCCTTAAGGTTGATTGTATAGCTTGGGGAGAGTGCATTGACTTGCTGGTTCACTCTCTGGGGGATTAAGATATCTGGTTATGTTCTTCAGCTGAACCTACCTTGGTACCTTGGTGGACAGAATAATTAGATCGCTTAGACCACTCATTATTGCCCCTGTTTCTAATGTTACCTGTAATTAATCCTTTGTTTCGTATGCAAATATTTATGAGTTAGCAACTATTGTCAAATGCATATATCACAAATTGAACCTTGGACGTTCTTCGCAAAACAAAACAGAAAAGGAAAAACTATTGGCAATTTTATCTGAAAAGTGATTTTATATTGATTTTTGAATTGCCTGTAAATAGGCGTTTATGTACAAGAGGCTGACGTCCTAGTAAGAGAACGCCGCCGAACAAAAGAGTTTATACAAATTTGTACAAAGGAAAATAAAACAGCTGTGTGAAAGAATAATCCCACTGGGTTCCAACTCTGCTATCACCTTTATATCTTCGAGCGTCTCATCACTTGATGACCTAGTTGAAGATGAAGCTGATTGATCAATGCCGTCTGAACTTGATGCTGATACCGGATTCTGGATGCGAAGTGATCCAATGAGACATAGTATTACGCTTTATCCCTAACTTTTGCCTGGACCGCCCTTTCGGGTTTTCAGTCCACCGGGATACCCATTTTTGCCCAAGCCGCCTTTTCAGGTTTTCGACTTGCCGGGTGTACGGATTTTTTCATTTCATCCCTTCATTTTGCCCGAACCCTTTTGGTTCGCCGGGAAGCCCTAATTTTTGCCTAGGTATGTCAACCTAGCGGGTCTTTATTATGCGTAGTATCTTTTTACTATGTCTGCATTGGCGGGGTGAGGAAGGTCGTCACCATCCATGGTGGTTAGGATCATGGCTCCTCCTGAGAACACATGTTTAACCACAAATGGCCCTTCGTACGTAGGGGTCCATTTGCCCCTTGGATCACTCTGAGGAAGGATGATGCGTTTGATTACCAGATCCCCAACTTGATATTCTTGTGGTCTGACCTTTTTGTTAAATGCCCTGATCATCCGTTTTTGGTACGTCTGACCATGACAAATAGCAGCAAGTCTCTTTTCGTCAATCAGGTTTATTTGATCAAGTCGTGTCTGGATCCAATCATCTTCGCTCAGGTCTGCATCCTTCATTATCCGGAGAGAGGGTATCTGCACTTCGATCGGTAAGACTGCTTCCATACCGTAGACCAAGGAGAAAGGAGTTGCCCCGGTTGACGTCCTTGCTGAGGTACGGTACCCATGTAGAGTAAACGGTAACATCTCGTGCCAATCTTTATAAGTCACTGTCATCTTCTGCACGATTTTCTTGATATTCTTATTCGCTGCTTCTACAGCCCCATTCATCTTCGGCCGGTAAGGAGAAGAGTTGTGGTGCTGTATCTTAAACTGTTCGCAGAGATTAGTGATCATCTTGTTATTGAGATTGGTACCATTTTCTGTAATGATTCTCTCAGGGACACCGTAACGACAGATCAAGTTATGCCGAATGAACCGTGCCACAACGTTCTTGGTTACCGTAGCGTAGGAAGCTGCTTCAACCCACTTCGTGGAGTAATCGATCGCCACCAGGATGAAGCGATGCCCATTGGATGCTGTGGGTTTAATCTCACCGATCATATCTATACCCCACATTGCAAACGGCCAAGGTGCAGTCAGGACATTCAGAGGGACTGGAGGAACATGCACCTTGTCTGCGTAAATATGGCATTTATGACACGTCCGAGAATGTTGGTAACAGTCGGCTTCCATTGTAGACCAGAAATATCCTGCCCGAAGGATCTTCTTTGCCATAGTGTGTCCACTGGAATGTGTTCCGAAGGTACCTTCATGTAGCTCTGCCATGATCCTTTCTGCTTCAGTCTTATCCACACAACGCAGTAAGGTCGAATCATGGTTTCGCTTATACAGGATGCCATTGCTAAGGAAGAACTTTTCTGCGAATCTTCTTAGAAACTTCTTGTCATTGACAGATGCACCTTCAGGGTATTCCTGAACTTCCAAGTATCTCTTCACCTCATGGTACCAAGGTTTCTCAGTCACCAATTCAGTCTCAAGATCACAACAGTATGCCGGTTCGTCCAGTTTCCAAATGATGATCCGGGGAGCCTCATTGTCCCATTTAACTTTGAACATGGAAGACATCGTAGCTAACGCGTCCGCTAACTGATTCTCCTCTCTTGGGAAATGTTCAAAGGTTATCTCTGTGAAGTGGGGAAACATTGTCAACACACATTCTCTGTAAGGAATAAGATTCGGATGTTTCGTATCCCACTCCCCTTTGATCTGATTGATCACGAGAGCGGAATCTCCGAAGACACTCAGAAACTTGATCCTTAGGTCGATCGCAGCTTGAAGACCCATGATGCATGCCTCATACTCCGCCATGTTGTTGGTGCAGTTGAAACATAACCGGCCAGTAAGTGGAGTATGAGTGCCTTGAGGAGATATGATCATAGCGCCGATGCCGTTACCCAAAGCGTTGGAGGCTCCGTCAAAGTGCATAGACCATCGGGATCCTTCTTCAGGTCCTTCATCCGGTCCAGGTACTTCACAATCAGTCACAATCATGATACTCTCGTCTGGAAATTCGAAGTTCATTGACTGATAGTCGTCTACTGCCTGATGTGCCAAGTGGTCTGCCAATACACTTCCTTTGATGGCTTTCTGAGTCGTGTACTGGATGTCGTATTCTGTCAAGATCATTTGCCATCTTGCTATTCTCCCAGACAGAGCAGGCTTTTCGAATATGTACTTTATAGGATCCATCTTTGAAATCAACAAGGTAGTGTGAGTCAGCATATACTGTCTCAGCCGGCGAGCAGCCCATACCAAAGCGCAGCAAGTTTTCTCGAGCAGTGAGTATCGGGTCTCACAGTCAGTAAACTTTTTGCTAAGGTAATAAATGGCATGCTCTTTTCGGCCAGACTCATCATGCTGCCCCAGCACACACCCCATTGAGTTGTCAAGTACTGTCAGGTATAGTATTAGAGGTCTCCCTTCAACCAGTGGCATAAGGATGGGTGGTTCTTGGAGATACTCTTTGATTCTGTCAAAAGCAGCCTGACATGCATCATTCCAACGTACTACCTGATCTTTCTTCAGCAGCTTGAAGATTGGCTCACAGGTAGCAGTTAGGTGCGAGATGAATCGGGCAATGTAATTCAGGCGTCCTAAAAAGCCTCTGACCTCTTTCTCTGTCTTAGGAACTGGCATCTCTTGAATAGCTTTGACCTTGGCAGGGTCCACTTGAATACCCTTATCACTTACGACGAAGCCTAGTAACTTTCCAGATCTTACCCCGAAGGTGCACTTGTTCGGGTTCAACCTCAGCTTGTACAACTTCAGACGGTCAAACAATTTCTGCAGATGGTCAAGGTGTTCCTCCTCAATTTGGGACCTTGCAATCATGTCGTCAACATATACTTCTATCTCATGATGGATCATGTCATGAAATAAAGCAACCATGGCACGTTGGTAGGTTGCCCCAGCATTTTTCAACCCGAATGGCATGACCTTGTAGCAGAAGGTGTCCCACTGAGTAACAAAGTTAGTTTTTTCCATGTCTTCAGGTGCCATCTTGATCTGATTATAGCCTGAAAAACCATCCATGAAAGAGAACACCTTATGCTGAGCAGTATTGTCAACCAGGACATCAATGTGAGGTAGGGGAAGTCATCTTTGGGGCTGGCCCTGTTCAGATCCCTGTAGTCGACACACATTCTAACCTTACCATCTTTCTTTGGTACCGGCACCACATTAGCAACCCACTGAGGGTAAGAAGTCACTGCAAGAAACCCGACATCAAACTGTTTCATAACCTCGACTTTGATCTTCTCAGACATCTCCGGACGCATACGGCGGACCTTTTGCTTAACCGGAGGGCAGTCTTCCTTGGTAGGAAAATGATGGACCACAATGTCAGTATCCAACCCGGGCATGTCTTCGTAGGACCAGGCGAAGATTTCCACATAATCATGTAACATCTGAGTCAACCGTTGCTTCACGCTGAGCTCTAGGATGGCACCAATCTTGACCTCCTTTCTGTTCGTCTCGGTACCCAGATTTATCGTTTCCACCGGCTCTTCATGTGGTTGAATTGCCCTCTCTTCCTGGAGTAACAGTCTTGCAAGCTCGCCAGGCACTTCGCAATCATCTTCACCTTCGTCTTCGACTAAGTTGATTGGATTTTCGAAGTCATAACTGGCAGTAGCAGAGTCGTTACCAGTGAGATCCAGAGTGGATTGAAACCTGTATGAGTGAGTGTGTGTAAATACAGCTGTTTTGCAATATATAAAGAAAGGAACGAAAGAAAAGGAGCATAAGATTTGAAATGCGAGAAAACGTCCAAGGTCTTTATTCATGATATATGAAATGACAATTAATATACCCTCACAAATGAAGCCACGGTGCCCCGGGTAAGACACCGGGCCATAGAGTTTCAATTCATTGTTTATTACAAATAACAAAAACAAAGGAGTTTATTACTGCGTAACGAAAGTAACAGGGAGGTTGTCTTTTGCACTCCAATTGCTAGGTCCACTGTCAGCCGTCGGATAAATCCAGCTGTCAAATTCTGATTCTTCCACTTTGTCCTCATCCCCAATAGCATTCACTCCATGATTAGGCATGGGAGCAGTCATCACATTGGGTTTCTCAGGTGCCTCAAACTGTACCTCCTTGGCATCAATAAGGTCCTGCACCTTGTTCCTTAAGGCCCAGCAATCATCAGTAGAATGCCCCGGGCTATCAGAGTGATAAGCACAGCGGGCATTTGGATTGTACTTCGGAGAGGCAGTATTCACAACCTTCGGGGCCTCTCTGACAGTCACCAAGTTGGTGGATAGCAACTGTGGCAAGATTTGTGATAGGGTCATACTCAGCCGGGTAAACTCTCTTCTGGGTCTTTCAGCCCTGGGTGGATTGGTTTGTCGAGGAGCGGCAGCAGGCTTTGCAATCATTACCGCATTGACAGATTGGCGGCGTTCTGGTTTCTCTTGCCTCCTAGGCCCATACACAGCACTGGCCTCCTTCTTAAAGGGTTTCTTCTCAGAACTTGAAGATGCACCCTTCTGATTTTTACCGGACTTCATTCCAGCCTCTATCCTCTCCCCAGTCAGAATAAGATCAGTGAACCCTACAGACGAATTACCGATAAGATGATTGAAGAATGGCCCGGAGAGGGTCCCCAAGAACATATCCACCAGCTCACGGTCAGTCAACGGAGGCTGCACCCTGCCAGCCAGATCCCTCCACTTCTGTGCGTACTCTTTAAAACCTTTGCTTGATCCTAGCGACATACCCTGGAGTTGGGTACGTGTAGGAGCAAGGTCGGCATTATATTGATATTGCTTGTAAAAAGCAGTAGCCAACTCCTCCCAGTTACGAACTTTGGTCCCATCCAGCTGATAGAACCATTCGAGATGAGTCCCTGAAAGACTCTCCTGGAAGAAGTGGATCCACAAGTTCTTGTCCACTGTGTACGGTTAAATCTTCCGCACATAAGATCTGAGGTGTAGCTTGGGGCAAGACGCCCCGTCATACTTGGTGAAAGATGGTGCCTTAAACTTGTGAGGAATGATCACACCAGTAGATAAGCCCAAGTCTCCGAAATCCAGCCCAGGCACTTGTTGGATCTCCATAGCGTTCAGTCTGTCTTCCAACTGCTTGTACCGATCTTCAGCAGGAGGATATTGTTCCTCATTAAAGTCAGTCTCGTTGTCAGAGACTACCGGACTAGGACCTTTTCCCCCTTGGGGACTGCTCTTGCCTACAGAAGAACCAGCTTCCTCATTCTGCAGTGTGTTACCAAACCTTCGGCCCGTGTTGAAAAGGACAGTTCTCTTCTTCTTCTTCTCCTTCTTCAGGAGCAAAGCTTTCAACTCTTCTTGGCCCTGAGCCAAACCCATGATCAGCTCCTGAAATTGTGCGTTCTGCGCCTGGAGGGCCTTGATAGACATCTCGGTTGATGAGTCAGGGTTCATGATGCTGAAATAAACAGCGAAGAACAGTAAGCAACCTGAAAAGAAGAATACCTGCTATGCACATGATGAATGGAATGCGTTTATGCAATGCATTCAAGGGTTTGAAAGTTCAAATTTGTTGTAGACAAAAAAGGAACACACATTATCATTAAGGAAATAATTGTTCAGTACATCAAAGCCTCATGGGCACATATTACAAAGCAAATTAATCCCAAAAGACACTACGCATCCTCTTTGGAGCTATGTAGGTGTTGAGATTCCTCTCCTTGTGCAATAGGCGGGTGAGCTCCAAGACCTTCTTTTCACTAGCATGCAGACTGGTCTCAAGAGAATTTCGTTCTTCCTTAAGCTGGATCCAGCTCTTCTGCATCTCTTCCCAGGACGTGGGCATGTCAGGATGTTGAATGGTGTAGGACACCTCTCCTTCCAAAACTGGCTCTTTGATCACAGGGAGCACATGAGGATAAGGCATTACTAACTTCTGGGAGCAGGCTCGTACCCACTTGAGATAAGGTTCCAATGGGATGGAATTCTTGTGCCCCAGGGTCTTGCTGTCTATCCTACTTGGCATCCTCCAAGCTCTGATAAATATTTGGCGAAGTCCTTGTGCATCGTTGCCGAAGTCAAAAACTATGTCAGGAATTAACATGTCATGAGGGCCGTCCCTCCGAGCATAACCAAACCGTCTCCAAGCCAGGCACGGGTTGTAAGTAATACCTCCTCTGATTCCAAGTAAAGGAACATTAGGATACTCCCCGCAACGATCAATGATAGTGACATCCTCTCTGGACCGAGAGCACCAATGTATATCTGCATGTGTGAGAGTCATCAATCGTTGTGACCATCTCAAACCCCGCTCGTTCTTCAAAACTGATTGTGGAAGGTGCGAAATAAACCACCTTCCCAGGAGAGGAGTACAGCACATAAGAACACCTCTTTTTCTCATGGTTCGAGTGTAACACGAGTGAAGGATGTCCCCCAGCAACGTAGGTATAGGATTCCTGGACATGAAGATTTGGACAGCACTGATATCTATAAGCTGATCTGGGTTAGGGAACAACACCAAACCATAGACAAGGAGGGCCACAACTTCTTCAAAAGCTTGTAAGTCAAGGGAGTTCCAACATTCCTGGGCCTTTTCAAACAGAAACCTGGCTAAGAACCCTTTGATACCACTTCTAGCTTCCCAATGTCCCTTGAGGTCAGAGGATTGTAGGTGTAAGGCTTTAGCAATCTCTTCAAGCTTGGATTCCTTTTCCGTACCGTTGTAGGGTAGTTGATCAAGGATAGGGATCTTCAGAAGTCGGGAGAACTCTTCCAATGTAGGTACCAGTTGATAATCCAGGAAAGTGAAATAGTGATGCAGAGGGTCAAAGAACTGGAACAGGACCTTTATCATATCTTCCTCAATGTTGGTGTTGACCAAGCTAATGAGTCTTCCATGTCTCTCACTGAATGAAGAGCTCTCGGGAATCCTGGATATAAGCTCTTTAAACTGAGGAGGGATCCTTACAAGGCTGATCTGAATTGTCTTTCTGCGAACAGTTTCCATGTCCTACAAAACAAGAACAAAGATGAAGATTCGAACCCCTGAAATGGTTAGTCAATGCATATGATGCTGTATGATGTCATGATGCTATGATTAGACACACCATAAATATTTACAAAGGCAAACATGTTAAGGCACACAAATCACACAAGACAAGCCCTTAGAGTTTAGGCCTGTATGGGGTCTGGGTATTACCCTCTTGAAGTTGGTGGGCTCAACCTGTCCTATTAGAAGTAACCGGGTTCTAAGGGTCCCAATATCACTGGATTGCTTTCATTGTTCATCGTTTCGATTTAGCCACTGAATTGGCGACCAAAATATTCCAGGAAAGCAACCCTCAATTGAGTGTAGTATCGAGTATCAACCAACCTCGGACTGCACCAAAGTCAGTTATCTCACTACCCTAAAGAGGCCAAGATGGTTCAATTAAGGTTCCTAAGGTCAGTCGATGCTTCACGACACCACGCGGCGGCCCCGTACTCTCCTTGACTGAACTCAAGGGTTACCGGTACACAGCAAAGTGCCACATCAACGTAGCAGACTGCTTCAACCATGTCGGTATACCCCACACAGTTCCCTCACAGCCTTGTTGCTACTTTCTAAGAAGGTATCCCCAGATCCGGGTTAGGATCTATAGAACTCCCAAGACAGTCCCACAATTTAAAGCAAACAAGTCAAAGCAATTGAAAACACAGTGATCTTAGTCCTAAGGTACACCTCACTTTAAAAGAGTCCCCAGTAGAGTCGCCAGTTCTGTGATCGGTGGATCTGGAACTGACTGTTTAACGTTGGTTCGTGAAATGTCACGGAAGCAAGAGTCGCCACCGTCTTTTATTTTCTCCAAATGGAAAGGACAAAAGCACAGAAAAATTCCTTATTGAGATTAGTTCTCGGTTCGGGAGGTAGATTTATAGAACGGGAAGGTGTTAGCACCCTTTCTATCCATGGTTATCCATGGGCTCTTAGGTACTTGCTCATTTGTGTTTTCAAAAATGTTTGTTTGCTTTTCAGAGTGGGTTTGAAAAAGTTTCGTTTAAAATTTCAGTTCGACTCTTGTATCAGTCCTCAAGAGTGTTTGAAAAGTTGTTTTGAAAGCTTTTTGAAAAGTGTCATTATGAAAAGAGTTTTGATTTGTTTTGAATTAGAGCAAGTATGTACGAGTCATCTACCTACCCTAAGGAATTAGTCTGTGTAAATGTCCTTAAGGTAGTGCCATCCCACCATTGAGAGGTAGGTAGCACCACCGTTGGAGGTGTTCGGGTCAATTCGAGGGTTCGGGACAGTGTGGTCACCAGAGCAATAGGAAGACACCTTAGAAGCTACCCTCATGCCATGTTCATGGACATGAGGACTTACTAAAACATCCTCTACTCGACGACCACTTTTCGAGGGGCAAGGCAACAGTGAGGCGTACCCTAGGGGTGGTGTGTGAATTGTGTGTCATTTTCAATTATGTTTATCTTGTCATGCATTGGTGATCTACGCTTTGTTTTTATTTTTGGCATTCATTCTTTCATGTGGTTATTAACAGTTAAAAGCTGCGGGAAGATAAAAGTCCTACGCTATTACAAAGGCGCGGGTCTACATCGCCAAATTAAACCAAGACCCGATTTGAATAAGTAAAATGCAGAAAGTAAATATCTAATTAATCTATTACAAGGCTTTGGGGAAAGTACATAAATTTAAAAAAGGAAATAAAAGTAAACGCGCGAAATGGAATTATGATCGAAGGTGCGAGGGCGTTGGACCCTTTGAGGAAATTAAATTGAAATTATTAAATTAATTAAATTAAATAAAGGAAAGGACTTATTTTTTATGTTTTTTTGTTATTTATGAAATTAGAGAAAATTAAATGGAATTAAAACCCTAATTCTAAGCATTTATAATCATTAAAGAAATAAATTCAAGTTTGACCTAAGATACATTAATTATTTACATGGCATATTTATTTACAAAATAATTAATACTTAATAATGGTAAAAGAAAAGGGAAAGAATAAAAGTATTAAAACCCTAATTTCTACATTTTTTAGTTCATTAAAAAAAACATGGAAATTAAACCTAAAATTAAAACTAAATTAGTTAACAAAATTTATTTACAAAATAATATTAATTAATATTAACAAAGCATATTTTTTCATTGTTTTATGATTTTCTGGTTTTTTTATGTTATAAAGAATTAATTTTTGGTAAATTAATTAAAATAATAAAGCCAACAAAAGAATAAAGAAAGAATTAAAACAAGAAATAAAAATATACATATGCAAACCGGAGGGGGTGAGTTGGCCCAATTGGAGGTGTGATTAGAGGAGTTTTGGCCCATCAGGATGTTGGCCACGTTGACTTTTCCAACGCTTATGTGGGATAGCTGACTAACGTACATGGTAGTCGCTTGTTGATAGCCATTAGATTGGACTTCCTGGGCGCGTGGCAAGTTGAGAAGTGAGGTTGCATGATAGTCCTTGGATGGTACGCTGCACAGAAGCATGTTAATTGAAAAAGCATGAAATATATAGGGGGACATGGGAATCGAACCCAGGTCCCAATGCTTGCAAACGTTCCTCTCCACCAACTGTGCCAGCGCGTTCATTCATAAGCATAATGGAATGCAATTATTATATTTGAAAAGTGCCAATATTCTGGGACAAACGAAAACTCGCGCCAATTATTTGAACGCACCATTCATGTCCCTCCACGCATCATCTTCTTCCATTGTTCTGAAACAAAAAGCATTTAAATAGCGGGGGTTTTAAACCCCCACAAACTGAAAACATGAAAATAGCGAATAGCTGTATAATCAACATAAAAAAGGCGCGATGGTATGGTTTTGTTCGTCATGAGCTTCTGATTTCAATGGTGTTATTTAGGTTGGCCAATTTTTCCTCAAGCGTAAAACCCCAATTCATGGTTCCTGAAACCCTAAAAAATAGCCATGGCAATTTTCTATACAAGCAATATTAGTTCAATTCAATGGTACCATAAGTTTCAGTGAGTCCATATTAGTGTAAAACAATCATTAGAATGTATGAAAAATGCGTGCAAATCAAAATACGAATATGCAAATGTTCATGAACAGGACGACTTCGTGCTACCGTTTCTCTGCGTGTGGGGATGTGATTTTGATTGAGAAAGCTTCCTAGTTATCCCAGCAAGCCTTTGGAATCGTTCTTTTGCCTTGAAACTCACCCTAGCTATGAAATCAGTTTTGAAATTTTTGGTGAAAAATGCAAAGTTTATTTTTTGATTCTGAGCGCAGCTTCTGAGTTCCTTTGATTAGGTTTAGGTTTGCGTATGTATATGGAATGAATTAGGGTAGAAATCCAAGTCCATAAACCTTTGCAATCAATGTTTCAATATTTGATTTTAATGGTATCTTTTTCAATCTTTTTCATGTGAAGAACATGCCAATCATTGCCAATCACCTTGATTCTTTCCTTATTGAATAGTGCACGAAATCTTGAGTGAATTCTATGCACAAAAAGATTTGAAAAGCATGGATTAGTATTTTTCTTATAATTAATTTTAATTAAATGAATTAAATAGATTAAATATTCAATTAATTAATTAAAAATAGGAAAATAACTCCCCTTTGGGTCAATGGGTCGTGCATAGCTTTTGGGTGATGATTCTTGGAAGAAATTGAGGCCCATTAGCAATTTTGAGGCATTTGAAGCAAAGTTGACTTTTCAAAATTCCCAAAAATTTCCCAACTTCCACAAGGCATATATTGCTCAATTCTTAAGCTTTGATCATGTTCTTGGACATTTTGGAAAGGTCTTGAAGTCCTCTAACCAAAGCCTTTTGTCCCATGTCATTTTGATTTACCAATCTCAAGTTATGGTCTTTCACTTAAAGTCCCTTTTTGTTGACTTTTGAAAATGACCTATAATGTTGAGATTGATAACTTTTTGTGAGATAATTTCTTGGACTTGAAGTGTGAAGAGGAGTTGTAGGAAATGTCATTCTCTTCAAAATGAGCTTTGGATGGAATTTTTCTGATAAGCCATGTGGAAGTTATGCCCTGGTCAAGTTACAGTTGACTTTTTCAACTGTCCAAATATGGAAACTTTTGCATCTTGAGACTTTTTGAACCATGCCTTGAGAATCATGATCAAGCATTGATCAAATGATGTTTGTGGCTTCAAAATAAGATGTTGACCAAAAATTTGGACTTTTGACTGTCAAATAACCATTTTGCCCCTACAGTTGACTGTTGAGCAATTAGGGTTTTTGACTGTGCAATTTTGTTCTGTGAGTCTTGAAACTTGGTCTAAGGATGCTTGACAATGTTTATAGGCATGTGGGACTTGATTGGACCCTTGGAAACTTTAATTTCTTTGCCAGAACCAAAAGCCTAATTTTTTACTGTTAGGAGGCCATTGGACTGTGCAATCCTTGGGATATTTTGAAGCATGCTCTTTGTAAATCTTGAAGGATATGGGAGGGAAAATTTTGGGGTACAACACCATCCAAGAATGTTTGTTGAACTGTAAGTTGTCGGTGAGTGGACGAGTATCAGAAAGGTAACCCTGTTTGGAACATCTCTGAACTGGAGGCCTGAATAAGCAATAGATTGACATCTGTATCTGGAAGCATCCGTAAATCGTTTTCAGTAGTTGAATCTGAATAAGAGATAGATTAACATCCGTGTTTGGAGAATCCGTAAACTGTTTTCAGAAGTCGCATCTGAACAAGCGATAGATTAACATCCGTGTTTGGAGAATCCGTAAACTGTTTTCAAAAGTCTTGAATCTGAACAAGTGATAGATTAACATCCGTGTTTGGAGAATCCGTAAACTGTTTTCAGTAGTTGCATCTGAACAAGCGATAGATTAACATCTGTGTTTGGAGAATCCGTAAACTGTTTTCAGAAGTCTTGAATCTGAACAAGCGATAGATTAACATCCGTGTTTGGAGAATCCGTAAACTGTTTTCAGTAGTTGCATCTGAATAAGCGATAGATTAACATCCGTGTTTGGAGAATCCGTAAACTGTTTTCAGAAGTCTTGAATCTGAACAAGCGATAGATTAACATCCGCGTTTGGAGAATCCGTAAACTGTTTTCAGTAGTTGCATCTGAACAAGCGATAGATTAACATCCGTGTTTGGATAATCCGTAAACTGTTTTCAGAAGTCTTGAATCTGAACAAGCGATAGATTATCATCCGTGTTTGGAGAATCCGTAAACTGTTTTCAGTAGTTGCATCTGAACAAGCGATAGATTAACATCCTTGTTTGGAGAATCCGTAAACTGTTTTCAGAAGTCTTGAATCTGAACAAGCGATAGATTAACATCCGTGTTTGGAGAATCCGTAAACTGTTTTCAGTAGTTGCATCTGAACAAGCGATAGATTAACATCCGTGTTTGGAGAATCCTTAAACTGTTTTCAGAAGCCTTGAAATGGAGAAGGAACCGGTGTAGGGTTGCTTGATGATGAGTCCTTGTAAAACTGCATCTGAATTTGAGAAGGAACTGGTGTAGGGTTGCCTGATGATGAGTCTGTGTAAAACTTCATCTTGGAAAGAAGGAACCGATGTAGGGTTGCCTCATGACGAGTTCGTGTAAAACTACATCTGAAATTTTGAGAAGGAACTGGTGTAGGGTTTCCTGATGATGAGTCCGTGTAAAACTGCATCTTGAATTGAGAAGCTGTTGTCGACCGTTTGCTGAAAAAGGTAAATTGTTAGTTGAAACACAAAGTTATGTTGCATGAAATGTATGATGCAATGGATTGCACTTCATCAATGTTTATGATATGAATGTAATGAATGTGCATGTAAGCGGATGAGTTGTCTTGCTGACGATAGATGAATCCTGGATAGCAGGAGATAAAAGAGTCTTGACTGCTGCCGGGGAAAGTGAATCCTTGACTGCTGTAGGGGATTGCAAGAATCTCTGATTGCTGAAGATGAGAAATCCTTGGACCGCTGTTGGGGAATCAGGAGCTTGGGTTGTATGCCAATCTACTGGGGACTCCTGTCTTGAGGAGATCTTCACTGGGAAATATCTGAATACTCTGTGAGGAACTGAGAATGAGAGTCTTCATTCTGCTTGGGGATTGGTAGTTGGAAATTTTAGCTCCGCTGGGGATTGTAAGAATCTTTTGATTGCTGCAGGTATTGATCTGGGATCTTGAAAAGGTTGGTCGGTGAGATAGTTGTCCTGGCTGGTTTCAGGTATTAATCTCTGACCTGAGAAAGAAAGATAGTTTTCCTGGCTAGTTACAGGTATTAATCTACAATCAGTCATCCACAGATAGTTTTCCTGGCTTGTTACAGGTATTAATCTGAAACTTGGGTTATACGCCACTTTGAGAATGAGAATCTTCATTCTGTTGGGGGGTCAGAAATTGGGAGTATACCAATCTTCTGAGGTTTTAAGGATGAGAGTCTTCATTCTGTTAATGGTCAGAAATTGGGAGTATACCAATCTTATGAGGTTTCAAGGATGAGAATCTTCATTCTTGAGAAAAACAGATTTTTAGGAGCTTCAATTGTCCGTTATTCTGTTGGTGATTGTAACTGTTATCTGGTTGATCTCCAGGCTTTCACAGAAACTTGTATTGCTATCTGGTCGAAATCCAGGCTTCACAATAACTTGTTGAGGATTAAACTATTATCTGGTCGAATCCGGGCTTCATAGCTTGCTCTTATGAGATACCACCATCTGGTCGTAATCCAGGCTTCGCGGTAGTCTGATACTGTAACTGGGATCTGAATGAGTGACAGAATGGCTACCGTGTCTGGAGCGTATCTGAAACTGTATCTTGGAGTTGAGATCTGTATGAGTAGCAGAATGACTTCCGTGTCTGGAGTGTATCTGAAACTGTAACTGGGATCTGAATGAGTGACAGAATGGCTACCGTGTCTGGAGCGTATCTGAAACTGTATCTTGGAGTTAAGATCTGTATGAGTAGCAGAATGACTTTCGTGTCTGGAGTGTATCTGAAACTGTAACTGGGATCTGAATGAGTGACAAAATGGCTACCGTGTCTGGAGCGTATCTGAAACTGTATCTTCCAATAGGTGATGAAGGAACTTTGTGATGTTGATCGTAACTTCCAGCAGGTGATGAAGGAAATTTTGAACGACCTTGAGATTGACATTTGAATGCCCCAAGTGATGATGAAGGAGACTTTCCCCAAGTTCACTGAACTTTTGAGAGATTTGTTGAAATCTTGACTGGACTGCCCCAGGTTAACTGAAGTTTGAAAGATTTGTTGAAATCTTGACTGGACTGCCCCAAGTGTGCTGGATAGTGACATGTCATGCCCCCTTGTTGATAGGATATTTGTCAATGGAAGTGTCATCCTTTTTGAAGTGATTTTGCTCACTGAGAGAGCCTTCGTTCATCGGATATTCGTTGTGTGAACTTCTCCGCTGTCAAACAAATAGCCAAATGCAAACAACGATATTCAAATAATGCAAAGTTTATGCTTGTCTCGAAGTTTTGAAAAATGCGTTTTTTAGCAGAAAACTTTTTGTAAGACAAATTCAACACAAGATTTTAGGGCAAAGCCTTACAGGAGTCAGGATACCTTTTGTAACAGTATGCTTTCGAACTAACCCATGCTTCAGTTACGACTTTTAAAGGGTTGTAACGTGGCTTGGTTCACGGTTTAAGAAACAAAGGATAAAGGCCCAAAGTATATTTGTACCCACCCGCTCTTCGTGATGTCCTTCAGTCCTAAACTCAGTTAATTGTACGTCGCACTCTATTCGAGTTTGTAACGACTTTTTGGTGATGGTTCACACCAATTGAATTTGTTGGAAGGCAGTCATCATTTTTTTTCTTTTCTTTTGCAACACTTTTCATGTTGTTGAGGATTTGTACTGACCTCGTTCTTTTGATTTGTTATCCCTAACATTTGCTTGATTGTTCCTGTTTTCGAGATTACAGTCAGCGGGATGCCCCAGCTTTCTTAAGCCTCCTTTGTAGGTTTTGGCTTAGTGGGCTCTTCTCTTTTGAGAGGTAATGACTGCCTATGAGATAAGGAACCATCACTGTCTTTTGATTCCAGAGGAATGCTTTTCTTTTTTTTTTGATGTCGTTCGTTGTATTACGAACTGAGAGTTTGCGACTTCAATGCGCACCTTTTTTGGATTAACTGAGAGACTACCCTTCCCCAGGTTTAAATCAATGGTTTCAAATTGTTCAGAACAGAAAACTCCTACTTCTTTGGCTCGAAGGGGTTGACTAGGGATTATCTTCCTTATAACTCCAGTGTTTGGGATTTGAAAGAAATGCCTGTACATCATCAGCAAGGTCTGTTCAAAAGCATACTGTATGAGATTATGGTATTGTTTCGTCATCCTCCCTCTAAAGGCTTGCAGCTTTTTATCAAGAGTTAAATATCATAAAGAAAGCATAAGAGTAGTGAAAACGAATGGATGAATTCAAGACAAACATATGCAATGCATTAATGAAACAGAGTTTGACATCAACAGGTAATTGTTTGAATCACAAAAGAAATTACAACTTTGAAAATTCAAATGGAACAAAAGTCTCTCAGTTCGAGCTTTGTCATTTCAGGTGGAGAAACCCTTAACGGAAGATTTTCATCTCGCCATCTGGCATGAATCTCAGCACTCCAATGTCAATCAGATCTTGAATCTTATTCTTCAAGGCCCAACAGTCGTCGGTGTCATGTCCCGGACTATAGGAGTGGTATACACAAAATGCGTCAGGATGATAGCTAGGAGCGGAGGTATTGGGCTTCCGAATAGGATCCCTTAAAGCAGTCAGATTGACCTCCAACAAGCGTTCTAGTATTAGAGATGATGGTATGTCAGTCTCAGTGAACTGTCTTCCAGACGTAGTTTGCTTACGCCGATTACCCCGTTGATGCTGACGCGGTTGTTGATGGGCTTGTGACCCTGAAGAAAGTAGAGGAGCCTTTCCCTTGTCTTCTTGTGTCAAAGGGGGTTGAATGATGACTTGCTCTTCAACCTCAGACGTTTGCCCCACTTGGTTGTCCCGAAGCAATTGGTTGACGAGAACCTTGAGATCCTCTTATCTTTGAGCCAAGTCCTGGATGAGAGCCATCTGGCCCACAAGTTGTCCCATTATTTGGATCCTCATTGCAGTCAGCTCAGACTGAAGCTCTTCCAACTGATCACTCCTGGCATTGATTGAATTCCCCTGGACCATGCCCCTTTTGAGGAGAGCTTTCACTTCTTCTTGCCCCTGGGACAGGTTCAAGAACATTTCCTGAAGTTGAGCATTTTGATCCTGGATATCCTTGACAGTCCTCTCTAGAGCCACCTCTACAGAAATAAACAGTAGGAGAATAAGGAAACCTGAAAAGGAAAAACTGTTATGATGAAATGCATGATATGTGAACGCATGTTTTCAAGGATCTCTCGGGGTAAACACAAGGAAATGTTAGAGGTTGAACTTTGATCAACATCTCTGATTGGAGAGCTTTGTAACAGTGGATGTCTTTCCACGAGAATCAAGCTCACCATGTCAAGTGGGTCATAGCCCCTGATTCAAGTTGTTGAACTTGATCTTTGATGGCATTTTTTTAGAGGAAAACCTCTTGCCCCTTGGTAGACATCTGGTTCAACGTGACCCTGCATCAAAAGACCCTCGAGATCCTTGAAATGGTTATTGAAAATGCTATGGTATGATGTTATGATGTTATGTACATGTATGCAAAAGCAAGTAAATGTATATGCAGGTAATCATATTCACACAAAGCAAACAAGTCCTTAGGTTTAGGCTTGCATGGGGTTTGTAGGTAAGTACCCTCTTGAAGTTAGTTGGCTCATCCTGTCCTAAAATAGAAACCGGGTTCTAAGGAGCTCAATATCACTGGATTATTTTCTATGTTCATTGTTTTGGTTTAGCCACTTAACTGGCGACCAAAATATTCCAAGAAAACAACCCTCAATGAGTGTAGTATCGAGTATCTACCAACTTCGGACTGCACCAAAGTCGGTCATCTCACTACCCCTATGTGATACGGTGGGAGAACTGACTATGGTTTTGCGTTTGTTTTCGCAAATGTTTCGGTTGAGCAAGAGTCGCCACCGACTTTTTATTTTATCCTAAGGAAAGGTTTAAAAAGCACAGCAAAAACCTTTGAGATTTTTTCTTGGGTTCGGGGAGTAGATTATAGAAAGGGAAGGTATTAGCACCCTTTTTATCCATGGTTATCCATGGGCTCTTAGGTACTTGCTTAGATCAACTTGCCTTGGTTTTCAATTGTTTGAAATGGTGCTTTGTATGTGGTTTTGAAAATGTTTTAAAAAAGATGCCTTGTCTAGGCAACCCTTGTAACAATTCTTTACTCGAATGTTTTACAAAAGGTGTTTGTCTTTTTGAAAAGATGTTTCAAGGTTTTTTGAAAGTTTGTTTTGAAAGTGTTTGTGAAGTGTGGTTTGAAAATAGGCAAGTGTTTTGTTTTGCAAGTTGACAAGTACTTAAGAGCTATCTACCCTAAAGTTATCAAAGATTATTGCTATGTTTTAACCCTTTTAACAATTTTGTTCCACCATTGCATTTGATGGACAATTTTGTGTTAGGATGTGAAAGGGACGGGCGCGGGTCATCGTTTAGACCATGATTGCAATGGTGCCACGTATCTTTGGGCAGTTTTCCTTTAAGGGACTTGATCATTTTAGGCAACTTTCGAAAGCGTCATCGAGGGACTATGATCATTTGATTGTTTTGCTTTGCCCAAAGAGACCTAACATGCAATATGGCCCATTATTGAAGGCAACAAGTGGAATACCCTAGGGGTGCAAGTGTGATATGTGTTGTCCATTTTCATGCTTGATTATCTTGAAATTAGGTCAAACTATTTTTGTTCGTTTTATTTGCATACAAACCTTAATTCTAGCATGGTATATTTAGAAAGCGTTAAAATGCGAAAAGTAAAATTCCTACACTATTACAACACAATATGGGAAAGGGGGTACAAATGTTCAAATGGGGGATATTGACAAGGAATTTAAACCTAGCTATTACATCAATATTGAATTACTTACAAAGTAATTAATTACATAAATAAAATGGAAAATAAAATAAATATGCAAGATGTAAAAAAGGTTTTTATATGTATGGAAAAAAGGTATTCTTTATGTCAAATAAACAAAATAAAAAAAAGTATTATTTTTTGGAGTTTTTGTGTTTTAAGGGTAAAACCCTAATTTCATTAAGTAAATATATTAACTATTTAATATGTATAATATTTAATAATCATATACAAAAAATAAAATAAAATGAAGTATATTTATAAAAAAAGTATTTTTTTTGAGGTCAAATATTAATAAAAGAAAAATGCATGTATTTTTGTATTTTAACCTAAATATACTAATACATATATAAATATCTTTATTATTCACTAAACATATATTATATATATAAAAATAATAATATTTAATATTTATAAAAAAAATATATTTTATATAAAATATTTTCAGAAGATAAAAGAAAATAAAAAATGCAAAATGAATGTGTTTACATTATTTTTGGTATTTTTAAATAAAAGTAAGTTTATATATTTATTTATGTACAAATGTCAATATAAACAAATAAATGCCTAAAAAATATAAAAATGGTGTAAAAATATTTTTTATGTTTTTTAATATTATTAACAAAAATAAATAAATCAGAATAAAAAGAGAAAAGTCAAAAAATCATTAAAATAAACAAAATGGGCTCAGGGGGTATGAAAGCAAAAATAGGGTGTGAGAAGAAATAGCACAACAGGCCCAGCCCATGAACACCTTTCTTCAACCTTCAGACAGCTTTTGTTCAAAAAACACGCGCCTTATTCATGAATTCAAACATCCTGATTTCTTGATTTTTTGCACAAACTTTCAACATAAGAAATGTTAATCATCAAGCCACGATTCTAAATATGTAAAGAACTCATCCTAACTCTCAGAAATGAGAGAGAATTTTATCATTCCCAAATCTTGACCTAGTTTTTCTTCCACATTCAGACCTTAAATTCTCATAGCTCAGGCAAAATAAATGGAAAGTGAAGGTATGTACAGATTCAGGGGCATGAGTATAACACTTTTTATTCACAAAACTAGAACTAACAATGTCTATACTAAGAGTTAAAAGTTCATGAATATACCTTCTCAGTTGGAATTGTATCTGGCAATGGGGGAGCTTTTAGGGCAAGATGATGATCTGTACAGCTTGCCTGAAGTGTAGTGATGTTATTCCAATGCTTACTTTGCTTTGAAACACCTTGAATCGAGCTATGGACCTTCAACTGCAAAACAAGAAAGTGAAAATGGTGGAACTGATTAGAGGAGTTACAGGTCGTGTTTGAGACTTTGGTTAGCTTCAAGTGATGCTAGGGAATGTGTTTGATGAGCTTTTAGCAAGAATGCATGAAAGGGATGAGAGTTGGCACTCAAACTGTAGTAGGAGCTCTGTTTGGGCAGTTTGAGGGTGGTTCTGTATTCTAGAGGGAAATGGAGGTGTTGGAGTCGTGTGCTAGCTCAGTTAGGATGTCCTGAATATGTACAAAATATTTGCTTAAGGGTTCTATTGCTGAGATCAAAGTTGTGTTCAGTTATGCCATATTTCTTACACTTTAAGCAACCAAAAGCCAAGTTGGTGTTTAGACAGGTAGAGGCCCCCATAACATGCTGCAAACCTTGGCATTGATCAGTGTGATTAGTCCCTAAACTTGTGCCAAGGGGATTTGATCTGTACTTCTTGGATTTTCATTTTGACATAAAGCTTACTTTTGCAAAAATGGTTAAAGTGCTTTATCTATTTTGGGATTAATCCATCATGCAATGCTTGAACACATAGAACATGGTCTTGGCACAAAGAGTTTGCATTAAATTTATGAGTGTTGGATGGTTTAGAGGCCTGTAATCAAGTTGCATGCTGATTTGAAAAATTTGCACAAGTTATGAACATGGAAATTGGCCAATTCAAAAGTGAGTTTTTGCCATATTGCAAAATTCGATTCTCTCAAGTCATGAGGTTGTTTGATGAGTTCTTGGACATTTTGGAAAGCTTGGAATATGTACTACAATCCATCTTTGAAATGCAAATTGAAATTCCAAGGGGAAGTATGTGAAAAATGGTCTTGAAGTTAGGTAAAAACCTTGCCAAAATAGGTCAAATTTTCACTAAGTTAAGAATGGTTTGGCACCCTTGTTCCAAAAATTGTAACTTGAGATACAAGCTTCTTTTGAGAAAACTTTGTGAATCAAAGTTATAGATTATGCAATAGGCTACAACTTTAATGTTTTTACTTTTGCTTGAATCCAAATGAATCTTGGTGAGAAAGTGGGACAAAGTTAGGAAAAAATTAGGGTTTTTCATAACTTAGAAAAGTTCTAAGTTATGAAAAATTTCCAATTCAAACCCTAATTTGCATTTTTGGATTTCTTGATGAACAAGTTTCATGATTTGGCATGTTTTGATGAAAAATGAATCTTGACACTTGATTTTGACCAAAAAGTCAAAGTTTGACTTTTCAGTGTACAGTCAAAATTGATCAATTGACTGGGAAATTCAACTGTCAATCTTGTGTATTTGGGATCTTTTGAACTTGTTGAGCATGTCAAGGCAATTCCATGGGGTCCTTGAGTCCATATGTGAGCTTGGTTTGCCATTGGCTTGGTCAAACAGTCAAAAATTGCCTTTGTACAGTCAAAACCCTAAAAATGACCATTTTGCCCTTTTGGTGATCTGATCAAATTTCTTGTGGAATTGTGATCCAAACTTGATCAAATGGTCCATGTGAGTTCATGATGTTGATGTGGGTCAATTTTCATGAGGTTTGACTGTCAATTGGCCACAGTTGACTTTTTCCCCAATAAAGTTGATTTCTAGGTCAACTGTCCAATTGACTGGGCAAAACTTGGAATCAAGGCTTGAAACTTGATATGGATAAACTTGGGAGTCCAATATGAAGCATGAAAGTCATCTTAGGCATTTTTGGTCAAAACCTCTTTGTGCAAACACAAACCCTAATTTGGGTCAATAGTGCAAGGAGAAGTCTTGAGCAGATGGAACCCTAACTGGATCTTGATCTCCAAGGGTTTTGTGATGAGAAATC
Source organism: Vicia faba (assembly GCA_948472305.1). Taxonomy (NCBI): domain Eukaryota; kingdom Viridiplantae; phylum Streptophyta; class Magnoliopsida; order Fabales; family Fabaceae; genus Vicia; species Vicia faba. The sequence goes on from OX451736.1 coordinate 357,995,715, forward strand.
AATGAGAAATGGGAGGTAAAATTTTGGGGTACAACAGTTGCCCCTGTTCAATCTTCTTGAATCCGAAGAGTTAGATTGGCAAGTTTGCCTTTCGTGACTCGAGGGTAAAAGGGGATTGGACACTAGAGTGCCCTTAAATTTGCACTCGTCAAAGCAATGGATGCGGGAATGGGCTTAGAGATGCCATTTGGAGATGGGCTCAACGATGCCATCGGGAGGAGTGACAGAAACTTGTCGGGGATGGGCTTAAAGACGCCATCTGGAATGAGTATCAGAAAGGTGTCCATGTTTAGGACCATCTTTGAACTAGGGTCTGAATAAACAATAAACTGACATCTGTATCTAGAGGCATCCGTAAACTATTTTCAGAGGTTGAGAAGAGTCTGAACAAGCGATAGATTAACATCCATTGTTAGGAAGAATCCGTAAACTGTTTTCAGAAGTCTGGAGAAGAATCTGAACAAGCGATAGGTTAACATCCGTTGTTGGGAAGAATCCATAAACTGTTTTCAGAAGTCTTGAGAAGAAACTGAACAAGTGATAGGTTAACATCCGTTACTTGGAGAACCTGTGAACTGTTTTCATAAATCTTGAAGTTGAATAAGCAATAGAGCAGCATCTGTTGTTGGGAAGCGTCCGTAAACTGTTTTCAAAGGTTGCATCTGAACAAGTAATAGATTAACATCCGTTGTTGGGAAGAATCCATAAACTGTTTTCAGAAGTCTTGAGAAGAATCTGAACAAGCGATAGGTTAACATCCGTTACTTGGAGAACCCGTAAACTGTTTTCAGAAATCTTGCGGTTGAAGGAGGAACCGGTGTAGGGTTTCCTGATGATGAGCTCGTGTAAAACTGCATCTGGATGAATCTGGAATAAGCATTAGAATGTTGTCATGTCTGGGTCACATCTGAACTATTCCTGGAAAGAATCTTGGAAGATAGTGATTTTAGTATGTCGACTGATCTTACCTGAAAAAGGTAAAGAGTTAGTTATATGCAATGTTATGATGTATGTTATATGATATGAATGTAAATGAATGTGCATGTAAGCTGGAGAGTCGTCTTGCAAAGGATAGATGAGTCCGAGATGGCTGAAGATAAAAGTATCTTGACTGCTGCTGGGAAGGATAATTCTTGGTTGTTGCTGGAGAATAAGGAGCTTGGGTTGTATACCAATCTTCTGGGGAATTCCTGATGACTTCTACTGGGGAGTTCCAATCTAATAGACTCATGCTGGGGAGGTAAGACTGAGAATCTTCAGTTTGGTGGGAAGTATCTTTGTGGGGAGAAAGTTCACTAGTCTGGCTCCGCTGGGGATTGATAATTTGAAGTTTTAGCTCGGCTGGGGATACTGAAACTTAAATTCTGAGGGGAATTGAGTTCTGGAGGATTCTCTGGCTGGGGATAACAAAGATAAGCTCCTCTGGGGATTGTATTGATAAGTTATGTTGGGGAACTTTGATGAACTCCGCTGGGGATAGGAATAAATTTGCCGAGTGTGATCTTCCGTGATAATAAGCTGAGGATAACCCAGTTATAAGTCCTTGGGAGGAATAACTTTGAATAAAACTCGGGAGAGACGTCTGTACTCTGTAAGGGATAAGCTTCCAGAACCTACTGGGGATAAGCTTCAAAACTTGCTGGTGTCAGAAGTGGGATATGGATTCCAAAGCTCCTAGGGACTTCCTTTGAAAGGGTATCAAGATATCCAACATATCAGTAATCCTCTTTCTTGATTCATAAGGAAATGATTATGTTCAAATGCATATGCCTATTTAACAAAACGTTGGACGTTTTCTCAAAATAAAACAATTAGTGCAAGAGGAAAAGAAAAAGGGAAATGACACAAATTTCTGGGAAAAGTATTTGTATTAACTTTTTCATGAGTATATTTGTACAAAGGAGACAACCACCCTAGTAAGAGGATTTCGTCGTAAATATTGAAAATTTTATACAAAATAAAGATGGCTATGTGAAATAATTCCATAGGATTCCATTCCGCTATAGCTTTCACAACTCTGAATATCTGTCCATTCAATGCTTCGTTTGCTGATGACTAGATTGATCGGAAACCCGGAACTGGTTGATGAAGAGATTGTCTTTGCAGTGATCCGACGAGACATAGTCATACGCTTTAATTCCCTAACTTTTGCCTGAATTGCCCTTTCGGGTTTTCGATCCACCGGGAAACCCCTTTTTGCCCAAGCCGCCCTTTCGGGTTTTCAAATTGCCGGGTGTACAGATTTTTTATTTTTATCCCTAATGTTGCACCCCAAAATTTGCCCTCCCATATTCATCAAGATTTGTCAAGTCAAGGTCACAAATTCTCCAAAGGCTATGCAGTTCAATTGTCTCCTACACAGTCAAGACTAGGGTTTGAGTTCTGGTCAAGCAAATGAACTTTTCAAAGGCCCAATCAAGTCCCATATGCCTACAAAGATGGTCAAGTATCCTCATGTCAAGTTTCAAGGCATTCAGCTCAAGATTGCACAGTCAAAACCCTAGATTGCACTACAGTCAACTGTAGGGGCAAAATGGTCATTTGACAGTCAAAAGTTCAAATTTTTGGTCAACATATCATTTTGAAGCCACAAACATCATTTGATCAATGCTTGATCATGATTCTCAAAATTTGGCTCAGAAATCATCAAAGATGCAAAAGTTGCTATATTTGGACAGCTGAAAAAGTCAACAGAAATTGACCAGGGCATAACTTTCACATGGATTATCAGAAAAATTCCATCCAAAGCTCATTTTGAAGAGAAAGACATTTCCTACAATTCATCTTCATGTTCCAAGTCCAAGAAATGCTCTCACAAAAAGTTATCAATTTCAACATTATAGGTCATTTTCAAAAGTCAACAAAAAGTGACTTTAAGTCAAAGGCCATAACTTGAGATTGGTAAATCAAAATGACATGGGACCAAAGCCATTGGTTAAAGGACTCAAAGACCTTTCCAAAATGTCCAAGAACATGTGAAAAGCTTAAAAATTGACCAAGTTATGCCTTGTGGAAGTTGGGAAATTTTTGGAAATTTTTGAAAGTCAACATTGATGCAAAAGGCCTAAAAATGCAAATGGGCTCAATTATCTTCCAAATTTCTTCATGCCAAGCCTATGCACGACCACTAGGCCCAAAGGGAAGTATTCTCATATTTTTTAATTATTTATTTGAATTAATATTAATTTATATTCATTTAAATGATTTTAATTCATGAAAAATATAAACCTAACATGAAAAAATCTTTTTATGCATGATTTGGCCTCTATAACTCGTGCACATGCTGATTGGGAAGAATTGGATTGAATTGGATATGATTTGCACAAAAACCATGTGAAAAAGATTGAAAGTATAATGGAAAAAAATCAAATCTTTAATCCTTGAATGCAAGAGATTTTGTTGAAAATTGTTGACCTAAAACACTCCATATATGATCTACAACACAACCCTAATCACAAAAAAAGACTGAAAAAACTGCGCACAACACACTTTGGCAAATTGAAAATTTTCACATAAAACTCATATACTGAAATCAAAGTTGGAGGCGGATTCAAGCTTCAATCTTTGTTCCATTAGCATTCTGAGATATCATTGAGTGTTTCTCAATCATTAACAACAAGAAAAGCACCCTGAAACGGTATCTCAAAGTCCAACCGTACCAAGAACATTTTGAATTCGCATAGCATGAATTAGGCGTTATTTTGCATTTTTTTTCATGGATTCATGTTTATATTGATGCTTCTGAACTAACTGCAACGTTTGATTATGTTTTTGAGTCACGTACACGATTATGCCATTGTCGAATATTAGGGTTTGCAGGTTCTTGATTTAGGGCTTTTGCATATAAGGAAAATTAGGACTCATAGGTGCCATGACTGAACTCAGCACCTCAAGACGAAGAGACCTATACCCTCGCGAACAATTTATGATGCCTAGAAAGCTATTCGCTATTTTCTCAAATCCACCTTAAGACCACGCTGGAAAAACCGTTCCCCTTGAGTTTTGTTTTACAGGGTAGGGAAGGAGACGAAGATGTGTCTGAACCTGATTGGACATTTTGAATTTTCGCGCGAAATTCCAAAGCGTTAGCGTGTTCTCTTTATATTATTTGCATATTATTATATATCAATTGAAAGCGAATAGCTCAGCTGGCAGGGACTAAGGCATGTGACCTTCAAGACCTGGGTTCAAGTCCCAGGTCTTGCATAAATTCCATATTATTTTTCTATAACTGATTCCATGCAGGCCTAACGTGAACGTTCACCATACACGCTCAATAATCCATCGCCCACGCGTCCATCTCACCCAGATCAAGGGCCAGGATTCAAAGAATGCCATAAGCACAAGTCAAAGCGCTGACACCTGATCCTAAAAGTCAACCACCTTCCAAGCAAATGGGCCTTGAATTACCAGGCCTTACCTCCTAAATTGGGGACTACACCCCACTCTGGTTTGATCTCTTGTTTTTATTTATTTCATTTATTTTAATTGATTGTTTATTTTAATTGTTTGTTTTAATTAATTATTTTAACAAAAATCTAAAAACATTACAAAAATCAGAAAATACACAAAAATATAATATTTATTTTACACTAATTATTTTCATGAATAAATTAGAATATAAAATGTTTAGTTTAATTAGGTTTTAATTTTAATTCTTTTTTAATAAAAAATCCAAAACATGTAGAAGTAGGTTAATTAATAGTTTTAATGTCTTTTTAATTTTGATTTCTCACAATACTATTTATTTATTATTTATTTTCCTATTTAAATTGTACATAAATTTTAGGTTAATTTAGATCTTATTTTAATTCTTTCTTAATAAAAAAAAATATTAGAATTAGGGTTTGTTTCTTAATTTAATTTTTATTAACTCTTTTTTTCTTTTAAATCTTAAAAAATACAAAATATCAAAAACATTTAATTTCCTTTTTTTATTATTTAATTTTTAATTCCCGTTAACTTTTAATTATTTGCAAAAGGGTCCAACGCCCGTCATTAATCATTTAATTCGCGCATTTATCTTTTATCGTTTATATAATCATGTAATTGCCCCAAAGCGTTGTAATTTACTTTTCGCACTTTATTTCTTCGCATTATTTATTTCTCCGCTAAATCGGGTCCGGTCTAATTTTGGCGATGTGGACCCGCGCCTTTGTAATAGTCGTAGATTTATCTTTTCCGCACTCCTAACTGTTAATCAAACATGAAAGAATGAATGTCTAATTAAAATCAAGCGTAGAACACGACGAACATGACAAGACAAATAAATGAAACATGACACACGAATCGCACACACCACCCCTAGGGTACGCCTCACTGTTGCCTTGCCTCGAAAGGTGATCGTCGAGTAGAGGATGTCTTAGTAAGTCCTCATGATCCGGGAACCTGGCATGAGGGTAGCTTCTAAGGTGTCTTCCCATTGCTCTGGTGATCACCATGTCCCGAACCTCGAATTGACCCGAACACCTCCAACGGTGGTGCTACCTACCTCTCAATGGTGGGATGGCACTACTTTAAAGGACATTTACACAGACGAATTCCTTAGGGTAGGTAGGTTCTCAAGGATACTTGCTCTAATTTCAAACAAATCAAAACATCTTTTCACCAACACGTTTTCAAAAGCTTTCAAAAGCAAATTTTTCAAACACTCTGACGTACGAGTCGAACTGAAATTTTTCAAAGAAACTTTTTTAAACCCACATTGAAAAGCAAACAAACCATTTTGAAAACACAAGTGAGCAAGTATCTAAGAGCCCATGGATAACCATGGATAGAAAGGGTGCTAGCACCTTCCCTTTCTATAACCTACCTCCCGGACCGAGAGCAATCTCTTAAAAGGAATTTTTCTGTGCTTTTGTCCTTTCCATTTGGAGAAAATAAAAGACGGTGGCGACTCTTGCTTACCGCGACATTTCGCGAACCAGCGTTAAACAGTCAGTTCCAGATCCACTGATCACAGAACTGGCGACTCTGCTGGGGACTAAACATAAAGTGAGGTATACCTTAGGGCTAAGTCATAACTGTGTTTTCACTTGTACTGTTTTGCTTGCTTTACTATTGTGGGTCGCATCGGAGATACATAGATCCTAACCCGGATCTGGGGATACCCTGTTTAGGTAGCATAAGCTGTGAGGGACCTGTCCGGCGTAGACCGACACAGGTGAAGCAGTGGCTACGTTGGTGTGACACCTTAGTCTGTACCGATATCCCTTGTGTCGCAACGAGGAGAATATGGGTCTTCTAAGGAGTCATTAAGCACCAACAACCTTAGAACCTTAATTGACACAACTTGGCCTTTAGAACAGTAGCAGTATGCTACGCCCATTGAGGCTAAACTCTCGTGATGGTTCTGGCCGCAAGAAAAGATTGCGATGCTGGAGTTATGACCGATTGAGGGTAGTCAATGATATTGGGATCCTCTAAGAACCCGGTTACTCTTGATTAGGACAGGTATGAACCAACAAACTGAAAGAGGGTAGTACCTAGACCTCATGCTGGCCTAAACTTTAGGGGCTTGCCTTGTGTGACTTGTATGCCTTACTATGTTTGCCTTTGTATCTGTATGTGGTGTGCTTTATCATAACATCATAACATCATGAGCATTGCATGCATAAGAACTGACCATTTCAAAGACAAGAGGGTTTCATCTTTGCTCTGTTTTGTAGGACACTATGATGCCTGTGCGAAGGAATACTATCCGGTTCAACTTTGTTCGTTCACCTGAGTTGATTGATGAGTTGGTTAGCAGAATTCCAAACACCACTTCCTTCATTCAGAGGCATGGTTCTCTTCTCAGTTTAGTCACTGCAAAGCGGGATCAACAGTTGATGAGTGTTCTGACCCAGTTCTATGACCCTCAGTACCAGTGCTTCACCTTCCAAGACTTCCAGCTGGTCCCTACCCTGGAAGAGTTCTCTAATCTGCTTGGTATCCCTATCTTGGATCAGACTCCCTTTACTGGTTGGGAAAAGACCCTCAGGCTTGAGGACATTGCTGCAGCTCTTCCTTTGACCCATCAAGAGGTAACAGACAACTGGGTAACTAGAAGCGGAGTTAAGGGTTTCTTGGCCAAGTTTCTGATTGGTAAAGCTAACAGCTTCTGGAATGACTTGGACTTTAGGGCATATGAAGACACCTTGGCTCTCCTAATCTATGGGTTGGTCCTGTTTCCTAATCCTGACAACTTCATCAATGTCACTTCCATTAGGATCTTTATGTCTCAGAACCCTGTGCCCACTCTCTTGGGTGACATCTTGCAACAACTTCATGCCCGTACTACCCGAAGACGAGGAACCCTATGGTGTTGTATCCCTTTGTTGGTGAGGTGGTTTATTTCGCACCTCCCTAAGTCCGTACTGAAGAACCAAGAAGGAAGAGGTTGGGCTCACAGGTTAATGTCTCTCACCGATAAAGACATCATTTGGACTTGCAGAGGTTTGGATGAGATAGCTATTATTGATCGATGCGGGGAGTATCCTAATGTTCCTCTGATTGGTACTCAAGGAGGGATCTCGTACAATCCATGTCTAGCACTCCGTCAGTTTGGAAGAGCAAGAAGAGCAGGCCCCCATGAGATGTTGGTGCCTCACATCAGTTTCGAGTTTCAGATGGATAGTGACGAGCTACGTCGTAGGTTCATCAAGGCTTGGGAGAAGGTTCATAAAGCTGACCCACAAGAGCTAGGGCCAAAGACTTCTCTACCTATGGAAGCCTACTACAAATGGGTCCGCATCCGTGCTCAGAAGTTAGGTATGCCGTATGAAGCTGTCAGACCCGTCATTCTTGAGTGTCCTGATAAAGATGGTGTTCCTCCAACTGTCCTTCCTCCTCAGATACCTACTGATTATGAGACATTAAAGAGATCTTGGTCGCAACTGCAAGAAGAACGGGATTCTTACCGGGAAAAGTTCAACGAGCAGGAATCAAAGATCCAGAAGCTGACAAAGCAGTTGGAGAATGAGAGAGCCCTGAATGCCTACCTCCGTACTGAGAAGAGGAGACCATGGGACCAATGAGGAATTCTGAATGTGCCTTTACAGTTTTTATTTCCTTTCCAGTTGTTTCATTTCATGTAAACGCCTAAGGGTAACTTGTTGAATAATTTCAGTTACAAAGTTGAATCTAATAAAGTGTGTTCTTTTTTTGTTTACAAAGTTGATTCCCGATTGTCTTTGAAAACATAATTCATACGCATTTCATACATCATGTGCACAGCAGGTTTTTCCCTTTTTTCAGGTTGCTTACAGTTCTTCGCTGTTTATTTCAGCATCATGAATTCCGGATCTGAATCACCTGAGACTTCAATCAAGGCTCTCCAGGCGCAGAATGCGCAGTTTCAAGAGCTAATCCTGGGTCTAGCCAAAGGCCAAGAGGAACTGAAGACTATGCTCCTGAAGAAGGAGAAGAAGAAGAAAAGAAGAACGGTTCTATTCAACACGGGCCGAAGGTTGGGTAATACTCTGCACCAAGAAGAGGTTGCTTCTTCTGTTGGCAAGAGTCCTTCTCAGGCAGAAGCAAGGGTTCCTAGTCCGGTGGTCTCCGACAACGAGACAGATTTTGATGAAGAGCAGTACCCTCCTGCAGATGACAGGTATAAACAACTGGAAGACAGGTTGAAGGCCATGGAAGTTCAACAGGTACCTGGGCTGGATTTTGGAGATCTGGGTTTGTCGACTGGTGTAATCATTCCACACAAGTTCAAAGCTCCAACTTTTTCTAAGTATGACGGGGCATCCTGTCCCAAGCTGCATTTGAGGTCCTATGTTCGGAAGATTCAGCCGTACTCTGCGGACAAGAATCTATGGATCCACTTCTTCCAGGAGAGTCTTTCAGGGACTCATCTCGAATGGTTCTATCAGCTGGATGGGACCAAAGTTCGTAACTGGGAGGAGCTGGCTACTGCTTTTTACAAGCAGTATCAGTATAATGCCGACCTTGCCCCCACACGTACCCAACTCCAGGGTATGTCGTTAGGTGCAAGTGAAGGTTTTAAAGAATACGCGCAGAAGTGGAGAGATCTGGCTGGCAGGGTGCAGCCACCTTTGACTGATCGAGAGTTAGTGGATATGTTCTTGGGGACCCTATCTGGGCCGTTCTTCAACCATCTCATTGGGAATTCTTCTGCTGGTTTCACTGATTTGATCTTAACTGGAGAGAGAATTGAAGCTGGACTGAAATCTGGGAAGATTGCAAAGGGGGCATCATCCTCTAGTTCAGAAAAGAAGCCGTTTAAAAAGGAGTCTAGTGCCGTGTATGGTTCTAGGAAATCAGAAAGACCTGATCGCCGCCAATCTGTCAGTGCGGTCATGATTGCTACGCCTGCTGCCGCTCCCCGGCCAAACAATCCTCAAAGGGCTGATAGACCCCGGAGAGAGTTCACTCGGTTAAGCATGACCCTATCGCAGATTCTGCCACAGCTGCTCGCAACCAATTTGGTATCTGTCAAGGAAGCACCAAAGTTCCCCAACACTACCTCTCCTAAGTACAACCCGAATGCCCGTTGTGCTTACCACTCAGAAAGCCCGGGGCACTCTACTGATGACTGTTGGGCACTAAGGAACAAGCTGCAGGACCTCATTGACGCTAAGGAGGTACAGTTTGAGGCATCTGACAAGCCTAATGTGGTGACAGCTCCCCTACCTGCTCATGGAGTTAATGCTATTGGTGATGAAGAGGAAGTTGATGAAGCTGAGTTCGATAGCTGGATCTACCCGGCTGCTGATGGTAGACTTAACAATTGGAGCGCCAAGGACAATCTCCCTGTTTCTTTTGACACTAAGTAATAAATTTCTTTGTTTTTATATTTTGTAATAAACATTGATAAACTCTATGGCCCGGTGTCTTACCCGAGACACCGTGGTTCTATTTGTGAGGGCATATAAACTGTCATTTCAAACATCATGAATGAAAATCTTGGACTTTTTCGCATTGCAAATATTGTGTTCCTTTTCTATCTTTTCTTTCCTTTACATAATTATCAAAACAGCTGTATTTACACACACACTCACTCATACAGGTTCCAATCCACTCTGGATCTCACTGATAACAGCTCTGCTAATGCCAATTATGACTTCGAAAATCCGATCAACTTAGCCGAAGACGAAGGTGAAGATGATTGCGAAGTGCCTGGCGAGCTTGCAAGACTGTTGCTTCAGGAAGAGAGGGCAATTCAACCCCATGAAGAGCCAGTGGAAACTATAAACCTGGGTACTGAGGCAGACAGAAAAGAGGTAAAGATTGGTGCTAACCTAGAGCTCAGCGTGAAGCAACGGTTAACCAAGATGTTACATGACTATATGGAGATCTTTGCCTGGTCCTACGAAGACATGCCAGGGTTGGATACCGATATTGTTGTCCATCATTTGCCGACTAGGGAAGACTGCCCTCCAGTTAAACAAAAGGTTCGTCGGATGCGTCCAGAGATGTCAGAGAAGATTAAAGCCGAGGTGATGAAACAGTTTGATGCCGGGTTTCTTGCAGTGACTTCTTACCCTCAGTGGGTCGCTAATGTGGTGCCGGTACCTAAAAAGGACGGCAAGGTCAGAATGTGTGTTGATTACAGGGATCTGAACAGGGCCAGCCCCAAGGATGACTTCCCCTTACCTCACATTGATGTCCTTGTTGATAATACAGCTCAGCACAAGGTATTCTCTTTCATGGATGGCTTTTCAGGCTACAATCAGATCAAGATGGCACCTGAAGACATGGAAAAGACTACATTTGTTACTCAGTGGGGCACCTTCTGTTACAAGGTCATGCCGTTCGGGTTAAAGAACGCTGGGGCAACCTACCAGCGTGCCATGGTTGCCTTATTTCATGATATGATCCATCATGAGATCGAAGTGTATGTAGACGACATGATTGCTAGGTCCCAAGACAGAAAAGGAAGTCAGAGGCTTTTTAGGACGCCTGAATTACATCGCTCGATTCATATCTCATTTGACTGCTACCTGTGAGCCAATCTTCAAGCTGCTGAAGAAAGATCAGGTAGTACGTTGGAACGATGAATGTCAGGCTGCCTTCGACAGAATCAAAGAGTATCTCCAAGAACCACCTATCCTTATGCCACCGGTTGAAGGGAGACCTCTGATCCTATATCTGACAGTGCTAGACAACTCAATGGGGTGTGTGCTGGGGCAGCATGACGAGTCTGGCCGAAAAGAGCATGCCATTTATTACCTTAGCAAAAAGTTTACCGACTGTGAGACCCGATACTCACTGCTTGAGAAAACTTGCTGCGCTTTGGTATGGGCTGCTCGCCGGCTGAGACAGTATATGCTGACTCACACTACCTTGTTGATCTCAAAAATGGATCCGATAAAATACATATTCGAAAAGCCTGCTCTGTCTGGGAGAATTGCAAGATGGCAGATGATCTTGACGGAATACGACATTCAGTACACAACCCAGAAAGCCATCAAGGGGAGTGTATTGGCAGACCACTTAGCTCATCAAGCTGTAGATGACTACCAATCAATGAACTTCGAGTTTCCGGATGAAAGCATCATGATTGTGACTGATTGTGAAGTGCCTGGACCGGATGAAGGACCTGAACCAGGATCCCGATGGTCTATGCACTTTGACGGAGCTTCCAATGCTTTGGGAAATGGTATCGGCGCCATAATCATATCTCCACAAGGTACTCATACTCCACTCACTGCCCGGCTGTGTTTCAACTGTACCAACAACATGGCGGAGTATGAGGCATGTATCATGGGTCTTCAAGCGGCGATTGACCTAAGGATCAAATTTCTAAGTGTTTTCGGAGATTCCGCCCTTGTGATCAATCAGATCAATGGAGAGTGGGATACGAAACACCCAAACTTGATTCCTTACAGAGAATGTGTGTTGACCATGATTCCCCACTTTACAGAGATAACCTTTGAGCACTTTCCAAGAGAAGAGAATCAGTTAGCGGACGCGTTAGCTACAATGTCTTCAATGTTCAAGGTTAAATGGGATAATGAAGCTCCCCAGATCACCATCTGGAAACTGGACGAACCGGCATACTGTTGTGATCTCGAAACTGAATTGGTAACTGAGAAGCCTTGGTACCACGAAGTGAAGAGATATCTGGAAACTCAGGAATACCCAGAAGGTGCCTCTGTCAACGATAAGAAATTCCTGAGGAGATTTGCAGCCAAGTTCTTCCTAAGCAACGACATCTTGTACAAGAGGAATCATGATTCAACCTTACTGCGTTGTGTGGACAAGATTGAAGCAGAAAGAATCATGGAAGAACTACATGACGGGACCTTCGGCACACATTCCAGTGGACATACCATGGCAAAGAAGATCCTACGGGCAGGATATTATTGGTCCACAATGGAAGCTGACTGTTACCAACACTCCAGGACATGCCACAAGTGCCAGATTTATGCAGATAAGGTGCATGTTCCCCCGGTTCCCCTGAATGTTTTGACTGCACCTTGGCCGTTTGCAATGTGGGGCATAGACATGATCGGCGAGATAAGACCTACGGCATCCAACGGACATCGCTTCATCCTAGTGGCGATTGATTATTTTACAAAGTGGGTTGAGGCAGCATCCTATGCTACAGTAACCAAGACGGTCGTGGCACGGTTTATTCGACACAATCTGATCTGTCGGTACGGCGTCCCTGAACGGATAATTACAGACAACGGTACCAATCTGAACAATAAAATGATTACTGAACTTTGCGAACAGTTCAAGATACAGCACCACAATTCTTCTCCTTACAGACCGAAGATGAATGGGGCTGTAGAAGCAGCTAACAAAAACATCAAGAAGATCGTGCAAAAGATGACAGTGACATATAAGGATTGGCACGAAATGTTACCGTTCGCTCTGCATGGGTACCGTACCTCAGCTCGAACATCAACCGGGGCAACTCCCTTCTCTCTGGTTTATGGCATGGAGGCAGTCCTGCCGATCGAAGTGCAAATTCCCTCTCTCCGGATAATGAAGGATGCAAATCTGAACGAAGATGATTGGATCCAGACACGACTTGACCAACTCAATCTCATCGACGAAAAGAGACTTGCTGCTATCTGTCATGGTCAGACGTATCAGAAACGAATGATCAGGGCATTTAACAAAAAGGTCAGGCCACAAGAATATCAAGTTGGGGATCTGGTTATCAAGAGAATCATACTTCCTCAGAGTGATCCAAGGGGCAAATGGACCCCTACGTACGAAGGGCCATTTGTGGTTAAGCATGTGTTCTCAGGAGGAGCAATGATCTTAACCAACATGGACGGTGACGACCTTCCTCACCCCGCCAATGCAGACATAGTTAAAAAATACTACGCATGAAAAGAGACCCGCTAGGCTGACATGTCTAGGCAAAAATTAGGGCTTCCCGTCGAACCAAAAGGGTTCGGGCAAAATGTAGGGATGAAAATGAAAAAATATGTACACCCGGCAAGTCGAAAACCTGAAAAGGCGGCTTGGGCAAAAATGGGTATCCCGGTGGACTGAAAACCCGAAAGGGCGGTCCAGGCAAAAATTAGGGATAAAGCGTAAAACTATGTCTCATTGATCACTTTGCATCCAGAATCCGGTATCTGCACCAAGCTCAAACGGCATCAATCAGTCAGCTTCACCTTCAACTAAGGTCATCAAGTGATGAGACGCTCGGAGTTATAAAGGCAATAGCAGAGTTGAAACCCAGTGGATCACTCATCTTTCACACAGCTGTTTTATTTTCATTTGTACAAAACTTGTATAAACTCTTTTGATCGGCGACGTACCTCTTACTAGGACGTCAGCCTCTTGTACACAAAACGCCTATTTTCAGGCCATTCAAAAATCAATAAAAATACATTTTCAGTCAAACGTGCTCAAGTGTTTCTCTTTTTCTGTTTTGTTTTGCGAAGAACGTCCAAGGTTCAATTTGTGATGTATGCATTGACAATAATTTGCTAACTCATGAATATTTGCATACGAAACAAGGGAATTCATTGCAGGTGACACTGGAAACAGGGGCAATAAAAGAGTTGTCTGAGCAGTCTAATTGTTCTATCCTCCAAGGTACCAAGGTAGGTTCAGCTAAAGAAGACGGCCAAGTGTATCTTAATTCCCCAGAGAATGGTTCGACAAAGCAATACATTCTTCTCCAAGCAAATCATCAAATACCAAGGAGAGTGAGTATCCTCCTGTAGATCTCAATACCTCCCAAGCAGCATACATATATTCTTAACAAGCATCCCCGGCAGTCTTGGTCTAAAGATTGTTCCCCGGCGGTATACCACCATTCAAAGGAATCACTTCCCTGCAATTCAAACCTCCCCCAGAAGAGTACAATCCAGTTTCCCCAGGAAAGTTGGAATTCATATATCCCCAAGCAGTAAGCTTATCCCCAGTAGATTCTGGAAGCTTATCCCTCGCAGAGCACGAACGCGTCGTCCCGGCTTGATTTAAAGAGTTATTTCCGTAACCGGATATAACTGGGTTATCCTCAGCCAAAAGCCACGGAAAGAGCGTCCTTGGCAAGGTACCTTCCTACCCCCAGCGAAGTCTGTCAACACTTCCAGCACAACAACGGTATCCCCAGCGGAGTTATCTTCATCAACGCAGCAAAGCATCGCTATCCCCACAGAGTAGCACTCCCCAGCATGATCGCTAGAGTATCTTTTCTCCCGCAGAATTATTTCATTTGCCAAGTTTATTCCTCAACGGAGTTATCTTCTCCTACCGGTATTCTTACAACAATCATCCACAGCGGAAGCAAAATCTCTTCCTCAACATCAGCCCAGGATATGACTTCCCGGCACCCGTCAAGGATTTATTTTCCTAGACAAAAACATACATGAATCATTACATACATCATCATAGCATGCATAACGCACTGCATCATATCATACGAATCTCATTTATGTTAAGAACATCATGGCTTGATCCATATCATGCATCGCATACAACTGACCTTTACCTTGCAGGAAAGATGCGGTTGAAATTCTCAAACATATTTCAAGGATTTCTCTAGTCCAGTTAAATCGACCCCAAACAGATTTTTCTGATAAAGACTCAGTAGAAGTTCTCTTATGGTTCCCTCTCCAACGGTGTGTGAGGTAGTAATCCCTTTTTCAGATGTTCCCCTCTCCGGCATGAGCGTGAGGTGATATTCTCTTATGGTCCCCTCTCCAACGGCGTGTGAGGTGGTAATTCCTTCTTCAGATGTTTTCCTCTCCGGCATGAGCGTGAGGTGATATTCTCTTATGGTTCCCTCTCCGACGGTGAGCGTGAGGTGGTAATTCCTTTTTCGAGATGTTTTCCTCTCCGACGGTGAGCGTGAGGTGATAGTCTTTTGTGGTCCCCTCTCCGACGGTGAGCGTGAGGTGGTAATTCCTTTTTCGAGATGTTTTCCTCTCCGACGGTGAGCGTGAGGTGATAGTCTTTTGTGGTCCCCTCTCCGACGGTGAGCGTGAGGTGGTAATTCCTTTTCAAGATGTTTTCCTCTCCGACGGCGTGTGAGGTGATTCCCTTTCAGATTATAGTAGCTTATGGTTTTCTTCCCGATATTGCAAAAATGGTAATTCCCGCCAAGATTTTTCTCAACGAGCGTTGTTGAAGGTAAAATCATCCAAGGTTCTCTTACCATTCATGCTAAGGCAGTAATCATCCCTGGTTCTTTCATCAACGTTTGAAGCTCCAGACTCAGCTCCTGTAACCCGTCAGGACACATCTATACCAAGCATCTAAAATCAGCTCCTGCAACGTGTCAGGTACTCATTTTTTCTTTTGCAGGTACGCAGGTTCTCGCTAAGGAATCTCTTACGCGATCAACATCCAGATGGCATCTATAAGCCCATCACCCTATCCAGCAATCTCCAAATGGCATCTATAAGCCCATTCCCCCATCATCACTACTACTATGTGAGCGCAAATTTCTGGGCACTCTAGTGTCCAATCATCTTTTACCCTCGGATTACGAAAGGCATGTCAGCCAATCTGCATCCTCAGGTCTAAGAAGATTGAACAGGGGCAACTGTTGCACCCCAAAATTTGCCCTCCCATATTCATCAAGATTTGTCAAGTCAAGGTCACAAATTCTCCAAAGGCTATGCAGTTCAATTGTCTCCTACACAGTCAAGACTAGGGTTTGAGTTCTGGTCAAGCAAATGAACTTTTCAAAGGCCCAATCAAGTCCCATATGCCTACAAAGATGGTCAAGTATCCTCATGTCAAGTTTCAAGGCATTCAGCTCAAGATTGCACAGTCAAAACCCTAGATTGCACTACAGTCAACTGTAGGGGCAAAATGGTCATTTGACAGTCAAAAGTTCAAATTTTTGGTCAACATATCATTTTTAAGCCACAAACATCATTTGATCAATGCTTGATCATGATTCTCAAAATTTGGCTCAGAAATCATCAAAGATGCAAAAGTTGCTATATTTGGACAGCTGAAAAAGTCAACAGAAATTGACCAGGGCATAACTTTCACATGGATTATCAGAAAAATTCCATCCAAAGCTCATTTTGAAGAGAAAGACATTTCCTACAATTCATCTTCATGTTCCAAGTCCAAGAAATGCTCTCACAAAAAGTTATCAATTTCAACATTATAGGTCATTTTCAAAAGTCAACAAAAAGTGACTTTAAGTCAAAGGCCATAACTTGAGATTGGTAAATCAAAATGACATGGGACCAAAGCCATTGGTTAAAGGACTCAAAGACCTTTCCAAAATGTCCAAGAACATGTGAAAAGCTTAAAAATTGACCAAGTTATGCCTTGTGGAAGTTGGGAAAGTTTTGGAAATTTTTGAAAGTCAACATTGATGCAAAAGGCCTAAAAATGCAAATGGGCTCAATTATCTTCCAAATTTCTTCATGCCAAGCCTATGCACGACCACTAGGCCCAAAGGGAAGTATTCTCATATTTTTTAATTATTTATTTGAATTAATATTAATTTATATTCATTTAAATGATTTTAATTCATGAAAAATATAAACCTAACATGAAAAAATCTTTTTATGCATGATTTGGCCTCTATAACTCGTGCACATGCTGATTGGGAAGAATTGGATTGAATTGGATATGATTTGCACAAAAACCATGTGAAAAAGATTGAAAGTATAATGGAAAAAAATCAAATCTTTAATCCTTGAATGCAAGAGATTTTGTTGAAAATTGTTGACCTAAAACACTCCATATATGATCTACAACACAACCCTAATCACAAAAAAAGACTGAAAAAACTGCGCACAACACACTTTGGCAAATTGAAAATTTTCACATAAAACTCATATACTGAAATCAAAGTTGGAGGCGGATTCAAGCTTCAATCTTTGTTCCATTAGCATTCTGAGATATCATTGAGTGTTTCTCAATCATTAACAACAAGAAAAGCACCCTGAAACGGTATCTCAAAGTCCAACCGTACCAAGAACATTTTGAATTCGCATAGCATGAATTAGGCGTTATTTTGCATTTTTTTTCATGGATTCATGTTTATATTGATGCTTCTGAACTAACTGCAACGTTTGATTATGTTTTTGAGTCACGTACACGATTATGCCATTGTCGAATATTAGGGTTTGCAGGTTCTTGATTTAGGGCTTTTGCATATAAGGAAAATTAGGACTCATAGGTGCCATGACTGAACTCAGCACCTCAAGACGAAGAGACCTATACCCTCGCGAACAATTTATGATGCCTAGAAAGCTATTCGCTATTTTCTCAAATCCACCTTAAGACCACGCTGGAAAAACCGTTCCCCTTGAGTTTTGTTTTACAGGGTAGGGAAGGAGACGAAGATGTGTCTGAACCTGATTGGACATTTTGAATTTTCGCGCGAAATTCCAAAGCGTTAGCGTGTTCTCTTTATATTATTTGCATATTATTATATATCAATTGAAAGCGAATAGCTCAGTTGGCAGGGACTAAGGCATGTGACCTTCAAGACCTGGGTTCAAGTCCCAGGTCTTGCATAAATTCCATATTATTTTTCTATAACTGATTCCATGCAGGCCTAACGTGAACGTTCACCATACACGCTCAATAATCCATCGCCCACGCGTCCATCTCACCCAGATCAAGGGCCAGGATTCAAAGAATGCCATAAGCACAAGTCAAAGCGCTGACACCTGATCCTAAAAGTCAACCACCTTCCAAGCAAATGGGCCTTGAATTACCAGGCCTTACCTCCTAAATTGGGGACTACACCCCACTCTGGTTTGATCTCTTGTTTTTATTTATTTCATTTATTTTAATTGATTGTTTATTTTAATTGTTTGTTTTAATTAATTATTTTAACAAAAATCTAAAAACATTACAAAAATCAGAAAATACACAAAAATATAATATTTATTTTACACTAATTATTTTCATGAATAAATTAGAATATAAAATGTTTAGTTTAATTAGGTTTTAATTTTAATTCTTTTTTAATAAAAAATCCAAAACATGTAGAAGTAGGTTAATTAATAGTTTTAATGTCTTTTTAATTTTGATTTCTCACAATACTATTTATTTATTATTTATTTTCCTATTTAAATTGTACATAAATTTTAGGTTAATTTAGATCTTATTTTAATTCTTTCTTAATAAAAAAAAATATTAGAATTAGGGTTTGTTTCTTAATTTAATTTTTATTAACTCTTTTTTTCTTTTAAATCTTAAAAAATACAAAATATCAAAAACATTTAATTTCCTTTTTTTATTATTTAATTTTTAATTCCCGTTAACTTTTAATTATTTGCAAAAGGGTCCAACGCCCGTCATTAATCATTTAATTCGCGCATTTATCTTTTATCGTTTATATAATCATGTAATTGCCCCAAAGCGTTGTAATTTACTTTTCGCACTTTATTTCTTCGCATTATTTATTTCTCCGCTAAATCGGGTCCGGTCTAATTTTGGCGATGTGGACCCGCGCCTTTGTAATAGTCGTAGATTTATCTTTTCCGCACTCCTAACTGTTAATCAAACATGAAAGAATGAATGTCTAATTAAAATCAAGCGTAGAACACGACGAACATGACAAGACAAATAAATGAAACATGACACACGAATCGCACACACCACCCCTAGGGTACGCCTCACTGTTGCCTTGCCTCGAAAGGTGATCGTCGAGTAGAGGATGTCTTAGTAAGTCCTCATGATCCGGGAACCTGGCATGAGGGTAGCTTCTAAGGTGTCTTCCCATTGCTCTGGTGATCACCATGTCCCGAACCTCGAATTGACCCGAACACCTCCAACGGTGGTGCTACCTACCTCTCAATGGTGGGATGGCACTACTTTAAAGGACATTTACACAGACGAATTCCTTAGGGTAGGTAGGTTCTCAAGGATACTTGCTCTAATTTCAAACAAATCAAAACATCTTTTCACCAACACGTTTTCAAAAGCTTTCAAAAGCAAATTTTTCAAACACTCTGACGTACGAGTCGAACTGAAATTTTTCAAAGAAACTTTTTTAAACCCACATTGAAAAGCAAACAAACCATTTTGAAAACACAAGTGAGCAAGTATCTAAGAGCCCATGGATAACCATGGATAGAAAGGGTGCTAGCACCTTCCCTTTCTATAACCTACCTCCCGGACCGAGAGCAATCTCTTAAAAGGAATTTTTCTGTGCTTTTGTCCTTTCCATTTGGAGAAAATAAAAGACGGTGGCGACTCTTGCTTACCGCGACATTTCGCGAACCAGCGTTAAACAGTCAGTTCCAGATCCACCGATCACACCTAACTTTTTCCTGAACCGCCCTTTCGGGTTTTCGGTCCACCAGGATGCCCATTTTTGCCCAAGCCTCCCTTTCGGGTTTTCGACTTGTCGGGTTATTTTATGTGTAGTATCTTTTGACTATGTCTGCATTCGCAGGGTGCGGCAAATCGCCGCCGTCCATGGTGGTCAGAATCATTGCACCACCAGAAAATATGCTCTTGATCACAAATGGTCCTTCATATGTAGGAGTCCATTTGCCCCTGGGATCACTTTGCGGCAAGATAATCCGCTTGATTACGAGATCTCCGACTTGATACACTTGACGTCTGACTTTCTTATTGAAGGCCTTGATCATCCGTTTTTGATACGTCTGACCATGGCATATAGCAGCGAGTCGCTTCTCGTCGATCAGATTGAGTTGGTCAAGTCGGGTCTGCATCCAATCATCTTCATTCAAACCCGTGTCCTTCATAATCCTTAGAGAAGGAATCTGAACCTCCATAGGCAGGACAGCTTCTATGCCATATACCAAAGAAAATGGGGTTGCCCCGGTTGAAGTACGTGCCATCGTACGGTATCCATGTAGAGCAAACGGTAACATCTCATGCCAGTCTTTGTAAGTGACTGTCATTTTCTGAATGATCTTCTTAATGTTTTTGTTCGCAGCTTCAACAGCACCGTTCATCTTCGGCCGATAGGGAGATGAATTGTGATGATAAATCTTGAACTGTTCGCACAAAGCGGTGATCATTGTGTTGTTCAGATTCGTACCATTGTCTGTGATGATCCTGTCTGGAACACCATACCGACATATGAGATTTTGCTTGATGAAGCGGGCAACCACATTTTTAGTAACTGAGGCGAAGGAAGCTGCTTCGACCCATTTGGTGAAATAGTCAATGGCAACCAGGATGAAGCGATGTCCGTTGGAAGCCGTGGGCTTGATCTCTCCAATCATGTCAATGCCCCACATTGCAAAGGGCCACGAAGCAGTCAGAACATTGAGGGGAACCGGAGGGATATGAACTTTGTCAGCGTAGACTTGGCATTTGTGGCAAGTACGGGAATGTTGATGGCAGTCAGCTTCCATGGTAGACCAGTAATAGCCTTCCCTTAGGATCTTCTTAGCCGTTGTATGCCCGCTCAAGTGAGTGCCAAATGTGCCACTGTGTATCTCAGTCATGATCAACTCTGCTTCAGCTTTGTCTACGCATCGGAGTAATACACAATCATGGCTTCGTTTGTAAAGGATGTTGTTGCTCAGGAAGAATTTGGCAGCAAATTTCCTTAAGAACTTCTTGTCATTTACGGAAGCTCCTTCGGGATAATCTCTAGTCTCGAGATACCTTTTGATTTCATGGAACCAAGGTTGTTCCACTACTTCTTCGGTATTAATCTCGTGACAATGTGCCGGTTCATCCATTCGCTCGATGGTGATTTGGGGAGCCTCGTTATCCCAGTTGAGTTTAAACATGGAAGACATTGTAGCTAGAGCATCTGCTAGTTGATTCTCTTCTCGCGGGAAATGCTCGAAAGTAATTTGCTCGAAATGAGGCAACAATGTCAGGACATGTTCTTTGTATGGGATAAGATTAGGATGCTTGGTATCCCACTCTCCTTTGATTTGACTGATAACCAAAGCCGAGTCCCCAAATACGATCAAAGATTTGATCCCCAAGTCTATAGCAGCCTTGAGACCAAAGATGCAAGCTTCGTACTCAGCCATGTTGTTTGTGCAGCTGAAGCAAAGTCGGGCCGTGAAAGGTGTGTGACAGCCTTCCGGAGAAATGAGTACTGCACCGATATCGTTTCCAAGTGCATTTGAAGCACCATCAAAGTACAGGGTCCATCGGGATCCCTTTTCAGGTCCGTCATACGGTCCGTTACCTTCAATGTTGTCCAAATTCATGATGTCCTCGTCTGGAAAGTCAAATCACATGGGTTGATAATCTTCGATAGCTTGATGAGCCAGATGGTCAGCTAGTACACTCCCTTTTATAGCTTTTTGGGTGGTGTACTGGATGTCATACTCTGTTAGGATCATTTGCCATCTAGCTATCCTTCCAGATAAAGCAGGCTTTTCAAAGATATACTTGATAGGATCCATTTTGGAAATCAACAAGGTAGTATGAGTCAACATATACTGTCTTAGTCGGCGAGCAGCCCATACCAAAGCGCAGCAAGTTTTCTCGAGCAGTGAGTAGCGAGTCTCACAGTCGGTAAACTTTTTGCTAAGGTAATAAATGGCATGCTCTTTTCGACCAGACTCGTCATGCTGGCCCAAAACACACCCCATTGAGTTATCCAAGACGGTCAGATACATGATCAATGGTCTTCCTTCGACGGGTGGCATCAGAATAGGAGGTTCTAGCAAATACTCCTTGATTTTATCAAAAGCAGCTTGGCAATCGTCGTTCCATTCGACTACCTGATCTTTCTTCAAGAGTTTGAAAATTGGCTCACAGGTAGAAGTCAGATGAGAGATGAATCTGGCAATATAGTTCAAGCGCCCCAAGAACCCTCTAACCTCCTTTTCAGTACGGGGAGCAGGCATCTCTTGTATTGCTTTCACTTTTGCTGGATCGACTTCAATGCCTTTGTTGCTTACAATGAATCCTAGAAGTTTACCAGACCTAACTCCAAAAGTGCACTTACTTGGATTCAGCCTGAGTTTGTATTCTTTCAACCTGGCAAACAGCTTTTCTAGATGTTCAAGGTGCTCCTCCTCTGTTTGTGACCGAGCTATCATATCGTCTACGTAAACTTCAATCTCATGATGTATCATATCATGAAATAAAGCTACCATGGCACGTTGATAAGTTGCCCCTGCGTTCTTCAGCCCGAACGGCATCACCTTGTAACAGAAAGTGCCCCATTGTGTGACAAAAGTTGTTTTCTCCATATCCTCGGGGGCCATTTTGATTTGATTGTAGCCCGAGAATCCATCCATGAAGGAAAACACTTTATGATGAGCTGTATTGTCGATCAAAATGTCAATGTGTGGAAGTGGAAAATCATCTTTGGGGTTGGCCCTATTCAAATCCCGGTAGTCCACACACATCCTGACTTTGCCATCTTTCTTAGGTACTGGCACGATGTTAGCGACCCATTGAGGATAGGACGTAACAGCCAGAAAGCCAGCGTCGAATTGCTTCATCACTTCTGCTTTGATCTTTTCAGACATGTCAGGCCTCATTCGGCGGACTTTTTGCTTGATCGGTGGACAGTCCTCTCTTGTGGGGAGACGGTGAACCACGATGTCTGTGTCTAAACCCGGCATGTCTTCATAAGACCAAGCGAAGATTTCAACATACTTATTCAATAATTGTATCAGGCGTTCCTTGACACTTGGTTCCAGATTGGCACCCACTTGTACCTCCTTCCGGTCTTCCTCGGTTCCCAAATTGACAGTTTCCAATGACTCTTCGTGCGGTAAGATGGCCCTTTCCTCTTGTTGTAGAAGTCTGGCTAGTTCCCCTGGTACTTCACAACCTTCATCATCTTCATACTCGGCTTGATTGACCAGATCTTCAGAGTTATTGAAGGATATAGCAGAATAGTCACCCATGGAATCCGGAGTGGATGGGTACCTGCATTTGTGAGTGTGGGTGTGTGTAAGGGATAGCCATCCTTAAACAAAAATGCAAAAGGAAAGAAAATGAACACAACAGTTTATCAAATGAAAAACGTCCAATGAATCATTAAACATGGCATATGGATATGAAAGTAACCAAAACCCTTACAAATGGACCTACATGCCCCGGGTAAGGCATGAGGTGAAAAGATAGTGTACGGATTGTTTGAAGATAAATATTACAGACCAAATAAGAAAATGTTTGACAGATAACTTACTGATGAATAAAAGTGATGGGGACAAAGTCTTTTGCCTCCCAGTTGCACAATCCTCCTTTGACAGTTGGATAAATCCACTCTTCGATGTTGCTCTCTTTGTCTTCATCCTCCAAAGCGTTGATTCCGTAGGGAGAAATTTTGACTGGCGCCCTTTCAATCTTCGAACGGCGCATAGCTTTCTGGCCTGCGGTAGTGAACCCTAATCCAAATTTGTATGTCTTATATGGAATATCAGGCAACTTCCCCCATGCTGAATTCTTCCCCTCCTTTATTGCGGCCCTTGCGTCCTCCAGAGATGCCATCCTGGCCATCTGTCTAGGTGTCTCAGCTGCCAACTTTGCTATTGTTATTTCAGGAAGGACTTCTTCGAAATGCTGAAAAGGCGTCTCAATGAACTCCCCTTCTACCTCCACATACCGGAAAGAGTTCAAGTGGCTAATCATGTACTCCTCTTCGCCATGGACAGTAATAATCTTTCCCTTGACAGGATACTTCAACATCTGATGTAAGGAGGAGGTGACTGCCCCGGTATGGTGTATCCAAGGCCTACCCAGCAAGCAAGAGTATGACGGACAGATGTCCATCACATAGAAAGTAGACTTAAACACCTCAGTGCCTATCTTGATGGGAATTTCAACCTCCCCATGGACCATCCTCTTCGAACCATCGAAAGCTCTGACAACAATATCACTCGGCTTCAACTCCAACCCTTCACAATCTAGTCGGTCCAAGGCCTTCTTAGGCAGTACATTCAGCGATGAGCCGGTGTCGACCAAGACATGTGCGAGAGTAGTTCCTCGGCACTCGACTGAAATGTGCAAAGCATCATTGTGGTTTCTACCTTTAGGAGTTAGGTCGGCATCAGAGAAACCTAATCCATTGTCCGCAGTAAGGCTAGCCACACAATTGGAATTGATCTGCAGAGGTTTCCTGGGGCACATGGGTTGCCTTCAGGAATTTTATCAAAGCCTTAGCGTGCGCTTCCGAGCAAAGTAGTAGTGCCAGCATGGAGATCTTTGAGGGGGTTTGCCCCAGCTGTTCTACCACATCGTAATCACTCCTTTTGATTATCTTCAAGATCTCATCCATTTCCCTCTTGGAGGTTTCCGGGATGACCAAGGGTTGAGCCCTCGTCCTGACGAGCTCATCTTGGATTCCCTTACCCTTATCAACAGCGGTAGGAAGGACAGTACTAGGAACAACAACATCTTCAATCAAAGGGGTTCTAGCGGAGAGTTTTATTGGTGCAGGGATGACCTTGTCGGCAGATGAGGGTCCAAAGATTGCTCTTGGAGGGGCAATCTCTGGAGAAAATATTCTCCCGCTCCGGGTGATTTTGCTCGTGCCTGCAATGTTACCAATGCTGGCTTCTTCATCATCCGAACTTTCTTCAGTTATTTCGATTTGTTTAATACCATGGTAGTAGACGTCGCCGCCGTAGTTCCATGGTATTGACTTCTCAGAAACATAGGGGACAGGCCCTGGCATTGTTATCTTCAAAGGAATAAATTTCGTAGCTGGTGTAATCTTAACAGGCTTTCTGACGGCCTTGGAAAGATTGGCGTGAATGGTTATGATTGAGACATCTTCAGTATGGGTTGGAACAGCAGAAACTTTTTCAACCAAAATTTGTCGACTATCCATAAGGCCTTGGATGCCTTTTTTCAGTAACGGACAATCAAACGGCAGAGAGTAACAACAATAGCAGTCTTCTTTACATCCCGGGAAGATCCCGACCTTTAACAGATTCAACTTGATGGTTAACAAAGGAGTTATCAGATCATTGACATCAGCAACATACAAATCTTCTTCAATGGCATTGACATTTCGGCCGTGCTTCGGCATGGGAGCAGATATCACATTAGGCTTCTCCGGAGCGTCAAACTCCACCTCCTTCGCCTCTATCAGGTCTTGGATTTTATGCTTGAGTGCCCAACAATCATTGGTGTCGTGCCCGACACTGTCAGAATGGTAGGCGCATTTAGCATTAGGATGATAATGCGGAGAGGACGTATTCACATTCTTTGGTGCCTCTTTGATAGTGGCGAGATTCAACTTCAACAGATGGGGAAGCACTTACGCTGGAGTCATATTAATGCGGGTGAACTGCCGTTGTGGCCGTTCCACCCGTTGCTGATTTGGTCTGGATTGGTTATAGCGAGGCTGCTCACTTGAAGAGTTTTGAATCATTACGGCCCCCACGGTCGGCCGACGCTCAGTCTTCCCTGCTCTTCTCTGAGAATATACCACAGCTGTTTCCTTCTTAAAAGGCTTCTTCTCAACACTTGCAGCAACACTCTTCTGAATCTTTCCTGACTTGATGCCAGCTTCTATTCTTTCGCCTGTTAAGATCAAATCGGTAAATCCCGTGGAAGAGTTACCAATTAGATGATTGAAAAATGGCCCAGATAGGGTCCCCAGAAACATATCGACAAGTTCACGGTCGGTTAAAGGAGGCTGCACCCTGCCAGCCAAATCCCTCCATTTTTGTGCATATTCTTTGAATCCTTCGCCTATTCCCAATGACATACCCTGAAGTTGGGTACGAGTAGGGGCAAGGTCAGAATTGTATTGATATTGTTTGTAGAAGGCGGTGGCCAAATCTTCCCAATTTCGGACGCTGGTTCCCTCTAGCTGATAAAACCACTCCAATTGAGCCCCAGAAAGGCTGTCTTGAAAGAAATGGATCCAAAGGTTTTTATCTGCCGTATAGGGTTGGATCTTTCTCACGTAGGACCTGAGATTCATTTTTGGACAGGACAGCCCGTCATACCTCACAAAAACTGGAACTTTGAATTTTGGGGGAATCACAATCCCGGCAACCAAACCCAAGTCTTCAAAATCCAAACCCGGTACTCTTTGTAACTCCATGGCGGCCAACCTGTCTTCTAAACCTTTGTATTTATCATCAGCTGGAGGGTATTGTTGATCAGAATAATCTTCATCCTCTTCGACCTCTTCTTCTTCCACATCGAACTCAGAAGGTACCGCAGCCCCACCTCCTTTGCTGGTTCCTTCATCAGAAGTAGGAGGAAATTCAAGCACTCTCCGAGCTTCTCCGTCAAATCTTCTCCCCAAAGTAGCCACTCCGAGTCTCTTTTTCTTCTTTTTCACTGGGTCTTTATTCCCCAGCAAGGTCTTGAGATCCTCCTGACCTTTAGCCAAGGTTGTCAGGAGTTGCTGAAACTGTGCATTTTGAGCTTGTAGGTCTTTGACTGTTTGCTCGAGATCCATCCTACTGGAATAAACAGCAGACAGATAAGGAAACCTGGCGTGAGACCTGCTTATGCACATGATGAATGGTATGCTTATGTATGCAATGCATTCAAGGATTTAGGATATTCAAAATTGTTTCAGACAAAGAAGAACGCACGTCATATTAATAAGAAGAAATTTGTTAGTACATAAATGCCCCATGGGCCAAATATTACAAAAACTTCCTAAGGTAAAAAGACATTGCGCATCCTCTTTGGCGCAATGTAGGTGTTGAGGGCCTCTTGCTCATGGAGTCGGCAGGTAAGCTCTAAAACCTTCTTCTCACTAGCGTAGAAGCTGGCTTCAAAAGTGTTTCGTTCCTCCTTGAGCTGAATCCAACTTTTCTGCATTTCCTCCCACGATGTAGGCATGTCAGGATGTAGGATGGTGTAGGGAACCTCTCCTTCCTTGACGGGCTCTTTAATCACAGGGAGAACATGAGGATAAGGCATCATTAGACTCTGGGCTCGGGCTCGTACCCACTTGAGATAAGGCTCAAGAGGGATGGAGTTCTTGTGTCCCAGTGTCTTGCTATCAACCTTGTTGGGCTTTCCCCAAGCTCTGATGAATCTTTGGCGAAGTCCTTGCGCATCGTTGTCGAAGTCAAAAACTAGGTCAGGAATCAACATGTCGTGAGGGCCATCCCTCCGTGCATATCCAAATTGCCTCAAAGCTAGGCAAGGGTTGTAGGTGATGCCTCCTCTGATTCCAAGTAAAGGAACATTAGGAAACTCTCCACAACGATCAACGATGATGACATTTTCTCTGGACCGAGAACACCAATGTACATCAGAGTGAGTAAGAGTCATCAACCGTTGGGACCACCTTGAGCCTTGGTCATTCTTCAAGATAGATTGTGGAAGGTGCGAAATAAACCACCTTGCAAGGAGAGGAGTACAGCACATGAGAACACCCCTCCTTCTCATTGTTCGTGTGTAAAATGAGTGAAGAATGTCCCCAAGCAATGTTGGTATTGGATTTCTGGACAAGAAGATTTTGACGGCGTTGACATCTACCAATTGGTCAGGATTTGGGAACAAGACTAACCCATAGATAAGGAGTGCCACAATCTCTTCAAAGGCTTGTAGGTCCAATGAGTTCCAACATTCTTGTGCCTTCTCAAACAAGAATTTTGCTAAGAATCCTTTGACGCCGCTTCTGGTTTCCCAATGCCCCTTGATGTCGGATGGTTGTAGATGTAATGCTCGAGCAACATCTTCCGGCTTTGGTTCCTTTTCCGTATCATTGAAGGGTAGTTGATTAAGGATAGCAATTCTCAGGAGTTGAGAAAACTCCTCCAAAGTGGGCACCAACTGGTAATCAGGGAAAGTGAAACAGTGGTGAAGAGGGTCAAAGAACTGGAATAGCACTTTCATCATGTCTTCTTCAATGTTGGTGTTGACTAGGCTGAGCAGTCTGCCATGTCTTTCACTGAAGGATGAGCTTTCCGGAATTCTTGAGGTGAGCTCCTTGAGTTGAGGAGAAATTCTCACAAGGTTGACTTGGATGGTGTTTCTGCGAGGAATTTCCATGACCTACAAAACAAGAACAAAGATGAAGATCCAAACCCTTTAAATGGTTAGTGCATGCGTATGATGCTTTATGATGTTTATGATGTATGCACAAAACATATATACAAGCAAATCACACCAAACCCTAGTTTCAGGCTTGCATGGGGTTTCATAGGTAAGTACCCTCTTGAGTGTAGTTGGCTTAAAAACCTGTCCTATAAATAGTAACCGGGTTCTAAGGAGCTCAATATCATTGGACTGTTTTCATTGTTCATTGTTTTGGTTTAGCCACTTAACTAGCGACCAAAATATTCCAAGAAAACAACCCTCATTGAGTGTAGTATCGAGTATCTACCAACTTCGGACTGCACCAAAGCCGGTCATCTCACTACCCCTAATAAAAGGCCAAGATGGTCAAGTAAGGTTCTCGGTCATTAGTGCTTAGTGACATCACTCAGCGGCCCCGTACTCACCTTGATTGAACTCAAGGGTTACCGGTACTCACAAATATGTCGCACTAATATAGCTATTGCTTTGACCGTGTCGGTATACCCCGCACAGTTTCCACACCGTATTGCTATCTATGAATGTTTCCCAAAATCCGGGTGTAGAATTTGCAAACCCAAACAAGAGAGCCAAAGTATAAAGCAATCAAATCAAACAATTAGTCATGCAAGAGGGTGATCTAAGCCCTAAGGTTACTCCATTTTTAAATTTCTCCCCAGCAGAGTCGCCAGTTCTGTGATACGGTGGGAGAACTGACTATGGTTTTGCGTTTGTTTTCGCAAATGTTTCGGTTGAGCAAGAGTCGCCACCGACTTTTTATTTTATCCTAAGGAAAGGTTTAAAAAGCACAGCAAAAACCTTTGAGATTTTTTCTTGGGTTCGGGGAGTAGATTATAGAAAGGGAAGGTATTAGCACCCTTTCTATCCATGGTTATCCATGGGCTCTTAGGTACTTTCTTAGATCAACTTTCCTTGGTTTTCAATTGTTTGAAATGGTGCTTTGTGTGTTGTTTTGAAAATGTTTTGAAAAAGATGCCTTGTCTAGGCAACCCTTGTAACAATTCTTTACTCGAATGTTTTGCAAAAGGTGTTTGTCTTTTTGAAAAGATGTTTCAAGGTTTTTTGAAAGTTTGTTTTGAAAGTGTTTGTGAAGTGTGGTTTGAAAATAGGCAAGTGTTTTGTTTTGCAAGTTGACAAGTACTTAAGAGCTATCTACCCTAAAGTTCTCAAAGATTATTGCTATGTTTTAACCCTTTTAACAATTTTGTTCCACCATTGCATTTGGTGGACAATTTTGTGTTAGGATGTGAAAGGGACGGGCGCGGGTCATCGTTTAGACCATGATTGCAATGGTGCCAAGTATCTTTGGGCAGTTTTCCTTTAAGGGACTTGATCATTTTAGGCAACTTTCGAAAGCGTCATCGAGGGACTATGATCATTTGATTGTTTTGCTTTGCCCAAAGAGACCTAACATGCAATATGGCCCATTATTGAAGGCAACAAGTGGAATACCCTAGGGGTGCAAGTGTGATATGTGTTGTCCATTTTCATGCTTGATTATCTTGAAATTAGGTCAAACTATTTTTGTTCGTTTTATTTGCATACAAACCCTAATTCTAGCATGGTATATTTAGAAAGCGTTAAAATGCGAAAAGTAAAATTCCTACACTATTACAACACAATATGGGAAAGGGGGTACAAATGTTCAAATGGGGGATATTGACAAGGAATTTAAACCTAGCTATTACATCAATATTGAATTACTTACAAAGTAATTAATTACATAAATAAAATGGAAAATAAAATAAATATGCAAGATGTAAAAAAGGTTTTTATATGTATGGAAAAAAGGTATTCTTTATGTCAAATAAACAAAATAAAAAAAAAGTATTATTTTTTGGAGTTTTTGTGTTTTAAGGGTAAAACCCTAATTTCATTAAGTAAATATATTAACTATTTAATATGTATAATATTTAATAATCATATACAAAAAATAAAATAAAATGAAGTATATTTATAAAAAAAGTATTTTTTTGAGGTCAAATATTAATAAAAGAAAAATGCATGTATTTTTGTATTTTAACCTAAATATACTAATACATATATAAATATCTTTATTATTCACTAAACATATATTATATATATAAAAATAATAATATTTAATATTTATAAAAAAAGTATATTTTATATAAAATATTTTCTGAAGATAAAAGAAAATAAAAAATGCAAAATGAACGTGTTTACATTATTTTTGGTATTTTTAAATAAAAGTAAGTTTATATATTTATTTATGTACAAATGTCAATATAAACAAATAAATGCCTAAAAAATATAAAAATGGTGTAAAAATATTTTTTATGTTTTTTAATATTATTAGCAAAAATAAATAAATCAGAATAAAAAGAGAAAATTCAAAAAATCATTAAAATAAACAAAATGGGCTCAGGGGGTATGAAAGCAAAAATAGGGTGTGAGAAGAAATAGCACAACAGGCCTAGCCCATGAAGACCTTTCTTCAACCTTCAGACATCTTTTGTTCAAAAAACGCGCGCCTTATTCATGAATTCAAACATCCTGATTTCTTGATTTTTTGCACAAACTTTCAACATAAGAAATGTTAATCATCAAGCCACGATTCTAAATATGTAAAGAACTCATCCTAACTCTCAGAAATGAGAGAGAATTTTATCATTCCCAAATCTTGACCTAGTTTTTCTTCCACATTCAGACCTTAAATTCTCATAGCTCAGGCAAAATAAATGGAAAGTGAAGGTATGTACAGATTCAGGGGCATGAGTAGAACACTTTTTATTCACAAACCTAGAACTAACAATGCCTATACTAAGAGTTAGAAGTTCATGAATATACCTTCTCAGTTGGAGTTCATGTAAAGGTGATCTAAAACCCTAAGGTAACCCCACTTTTATGATTTCCCCAGCAGAGTTGCCAGTTCTGTGATACGGTGGGAGAACTGACTTGAGGTTTTGCGTTTGTATTCGCACTTGTTCGGTTTAGCAAGAGTCGCCACCGACTTTTTATTTATCCTAAGGAAAAGTCAAAAGCACAGGAGAGACCTTTGAGATGTTTTCGTGGGTTCGGGGGGTAGATTATGAAAAGGGAAGGTGCTAGCATCCTTTTCATCCATGGTTATCCATTGGCTCTTAGTTACTTGTTTTAGATCACTTTCCTTGATTTTCAATTGTGTGAAATGGTGCTTTGTGTGTGTGGTTTTGAAAATGTTTTGAAAAAGATGCCTTATCTAGGCAACCATTGTAACAATTCTTTACTCGAATGTTTTACAAAGGTGTTTGTCTTTTTGAAAAGATGTTTCAATGTTTTTGAAAGTTTGTTTTGTGTGTTTTGCAAGTTTGATCGAGTAACTAAGAGTTTGTCTACCCTAAATTTCTCAAAGATCTTTCTCATGTTTTAACCCTTTTAACAGTGTTGTTTCACCATTGTATTTGGTGAAAAACCTTGTGTTAGGATGTTAACGGGATAGGCGCGGGTCATCGTTTAGACCATGAATGCAATAGTGTCAATTGTCTTTGGCAATTTTCTTGAAGGGACTTGATCATTTTTGTTTAGGCAACTTCGAAAGCGTCATCGAGGGACTATGATCATTTTGTTTGTTTTTTGTTGTTTTGCCAAAGTACTTGACATGCAAACATGGCCTATTTTGGAAGGCAACAAGCGGGATTACCCTAGGGGTGCAAGTGTGAATTGTGTATTGATTTTCATGCATTTGTCTTTGTATTAGGTTATCTAGCGGTTGATTTTGAATCTTCGCATACAAACCCTAATTACTATACAGTATATAGAAAGTGATAAATTGCGGGAATTTAAAGTCTAAGCTATTACAAATAAGTATCCGGGGATGGGAGTACAAATGTTTACAAATGGGGATGAGTCTTATCAGGATAGTAGTGTCCAAATAATATTTACAACCAAATCGAATCGCATTCTCAATGTAAAATATAGCAAAGTATAAGAATAAAAGAGAAACAAAAGTATTATGCAATGTATGTGATTATTTACAAATGATCAAATGGTTAACCTAATGCAAAATTAAGTATTTTATTATTTTTGTGTTTTTGTTAATTATGTAAACAAAAGTTTTAAAGAAAAGAAAAGAAAAATGTTTAAGAAATTCTATTTTTATGTATTTTAGTTAATGTTTTTATGTATAAAAAGATTTATTAAAAAGAGTTTTAAGACAAAAAATCTATTAACCTAATTAAATCTAATATTTACATATTCTTGTAAAATGTAATACACATTAAGAAAAGTTTTTGTACAAAAATCAATATATTGTTTTTCTTAACAAAATAAATTGTATAAAAAAGATATAATGTGATAACAAAAAAAAAGTATTAGTTTAAATAAAAAAGAGTTAAATGGGCTTTATGAGGCGTTTGGCCCAAAGAAAAGAAACAAAAAGATTTGAAAAAAGGGGGTGTACACGCTGCAAGAGGGGTAAGGCGCTAGAACTTAATTGGGCTTAGGGGTTTTGTCCAAAGGGGCAGGCCCAACCGGGTTTGACAAATTTGTTTGTTAGGGTTTCACTTTGTTTGTCCAGAACAAGGGTTTGTGTTGAATGAACGACGCTCTCTTCCTTCTTCATCCTCGTTCTCAAACAAAGTCCATTGATGCTCCTCCAACCGCCTCAGCTGCCAGAGCGCCACCGTCCATCTCCCTCTCTCCATGGTTGAGCAAGGCAGTGATGAGAAAAGGTAACAATTCTGTTCTTTTTGTTTTAAGGGTTTCAGATTCTTATTCTTGCATGTTGTTAACCTTGGACACGTTTTTTGATTTTATGTGTTGTCTATGTTTGTGTGAGGTGTAAAGAAAAGGGAGGAGTTACTACCTTTGGAGAGGAGACGGAGGAGGACGGCGGTGTGTCTCACGTGGCCGAGGCGTGGGGACCGGTGATGAGGCTTGCTGGTTCCCTGGTATTTGTATCTTGTTCTGTTTGGTTTTATGATGAATGTTGTAATCTGAAAACCCTAGGGCATCTGTTTTTGAAACTTCTTTTCCTCTTCTGCTTGCTTGCCCGTTTCTGAGTTTGATGATGTTGTTGTTGCTTTTGCCTCAGTATTTTTGCTTCTGAGTTGCTTTCTGGCTTTTTAATATGTTGATTATTCTGAGATTGCTTGCTTATTATTATTCTAATAACTTGATGATGATAACTCTGAGATTGCTTTTCTTCTCTCTTTTGGCTTTGATTCTGAGTTGGTGTTTTGCTACTGTTGCTACTGATATGTTGATGTTGGCCCTATGATGAAGTTGTTCTGAGGGCTTTTTGTCTTGTTGGAGTTTAGGCTTTGAAAGGCTTGGTGTTTTAGCTTGAAGCAGGCTTTTGGATGAACAAGCTTTTAGGCTTGCTTCTGTTATGTTTTTGACAGGCTTTTTGGATTGCTTGTTTGTACAGTATTGAAACAGGTTTGAAGTTTGGTAACTTTTTCTTTGAAAGGTTACAGGTTATGCAGTTATATGTTTGAGTTGGTTTTGTATGGATGCAGGCAAGCTTGGAAGCAGGCTTGTTTTGCAACCGGCTTGAAGGCAAGCTTGAATGCTGTATATTTTTTTGACAGGCTTCGTATGGTATCAGTTTTGAGGCAAGCTGATTTGAAAGGTTTAAGGCTGTTGAAAGCTTATTGTTTTTTTTGTTCAGGCAGGCATGAGGTGCTATGCAAGCTGAGTTTGTTATGCTTGAAGGTTATATTTTTCTATGTGTTCCTGCCTTCCTTTGAACTGTTCTGATACTCTTTGTTTTATATCCCTTTGTCTTAAGCCTGCACACTGTAAGAGCCTTCTACTTCTTTCTCTCTTTCTCTCTCCACAGTAAAAAAAGCATTTTTATTGCTTTAAACTGTACTTATTTTCTGAAAAAGTGTTTTGGCCTGGAAAATGATGGAAATTTGAAATATTGCTTGCATCTTTGGCTTTCCTCTGCATATCTTCCAGATTTTCTGCCTTTGCTCTTTGCTAGCTTGTAGGCAGCTTTATTGACAGCTCTTGGACAGTTTGACAGCTTCTTTGTGATTTAGTTTGCTTAGTTTGATACTTGTGACTTGGTTTGGCATTTTGAACTATGCAGCTTGCTTGGCTTTTTTGACAATGCAATTTGGTTTCAAATTATGCATTTTGTTTAATATGCTGCCTTGTTCCTTTTTTTTAATTGATTTAGCTTGCAAGATAACTTTCTTTCCCTCTTTGTGAACCAAGAAGAGACATCTTCTTGCGATTTGCAGAGAGGACGAACAAACTGATTCCGGCCAACACTTTTAATGATGAGTTTTAATTATCTGTCTGAGAGTGCTTTTCCAAATTCATCTGTGTTTGACTTCTTTCTTTTTTGTTTTTGCAGATAAATATCAGTTGAGCAATGGGGAGCAGTAGTAGAAGATGAAGACTTAGGATAGATTTAATTTATTTTTAATCATTGTAATAAATGTCATTGTAACACTGTAAATAAATTTACTGTATCAAATAAACATTTGTAACAATAATTGAAAATGAATAAAAAACCCTTTGTCAGTTGATTCTTTAATTCTTCTACATTTATTTATTTAATTACTTAAATTTCTTGAATTATAATAATTGGAAATTATCCAATAATTTTAACTTAGAAATTATAAATAATCAATAAATGTCCGGCGTTCCGAATAACCAAAAGCATTGCACAGTTAAACAAACAAACGTCCATATGTCCTTTATCTCACTGATCAAACTTAAACTTCAAACTTTCAATCAGACGCCTCAACCCATGTCCCAGAGTCAATTAAAAAGAACTGTAGAATTAATTCCTTCTGAGAATGCGTGCGCAAACCCTAATTCTTGATTTATTGTCAAAGAAACGTCCGCCTGATCAAACCCTGAGCCAAACTCAACCAAACCCTAACAATCTGCTTGAACTGATTCAAAATCAATGGAAACCCTAATTTTTCCTGACTGATGAGAAAAGTCTGTTTGACCGATTCTTAAGCCAACTTGAAAAATCAGGGAAAACCTGAAGCTGTGATTTCTTGTGGAAAAGAGAGGGAAAATTTTGGGGTACAACACCATTGATCTCTATTGTGATAACAATGGTGCTATCGCACAAGCTAAGGAGCCTATATCTCACCAACGATCCAAACACATACTTAGGCGTTATCATCTCATTCGAGAGATAATCGATCAGGGAGATGTGAAAATATGCAGAGTACCTACACTTGACAATGTTGCTGACCCATTAACAAAGCCTCTTGCGCAACTGAAGCATGATGGACATACTAGATCTATGGGTATTAGGGGTATGCCTGATTGGCTCTAGTGCTAGTGGGAGATTGTTGGTGTAAGCCCTAGAGGCCAATACTTTTGGTACTTGTATCGAATTATTTATTAATAATAAAAGGCATTTCTTTATTATGTTTGCTTTCCAAAATAATAAAGTCCCTAGAATGGTTTATTGGTTTAATGAAATGTTAAGTGTGACTTAATCATGAGATCCCATTAAACATAAGACACTATTCTTAAAGTATCCATATTCAAGCTTTAATGTGAAGTGGGATAACATTAGCATTAAGATTATTATGAAGATAGATTGATGATCACATCTCATGGATCATAGATAAGGAGTTATCAAGTCTTGACATATGTATGAATATTAGGAGTAATATTTATACTGGATTGACCCGCTATGAGAATACTACATAGAATGTTATGCAAAGTGTCATAAGTTATTCTCATGATGATAATGGTGTATACCACCCTTCGACCTGAAACCACTATGGACCCTAGATGTAGAGTCAAGTACTTTATTACTGATCAAACGTCATCCGTAACTGGATGACTATAAAGACGGTTGATGGGTACTTCACAAAGCATGCTAAGGGACATGAGTGACCTAGATGGAATTTGCTCATCCTGCATAATAGGATAAATGTCTAAGGGCCCAAATATTGAACTGGACAAGGGTGACACAGTGTATGCCTTGTGTTCAATATAGACATGAGGGCAAAAGGGTAATTGTACAACACAAATATTATCACGGAAAAGGTTTGGTCAGATCACATGACATTTTCGTGACTTGGGTAACAGTGATGTGTTGCTAGATACCGCTCACTGTTTATTATATTAAATGTGTGATTTAATATAATTGCCAACGTCGCGAAAACCTACAAGGTCACACACATAAGGACAGGTTGGGGAGAGATAGAATAAATAAGGAACACCGTAAGGTACGGTGCACTTAAGTGTAATACAGAAAGTGGTAAGGTTCCACGTGGATAAGTGATATATGGTACATCATAAGGTATGATGTCCATAAGCTTAATTGGGATTTTAGCTTATAGCCTTAATTGGGCTTTTAGCTTGTAGCCCACACGAGTGATTCTATAAATAGATCCCTTGTGATGAAGCAATTTCACTTGATGCAATTTCGTTTTTGATTCTCTCTCTCACTCAAGGTTTCCGTTCGTGATCATCTAGCACTGTGACCGGAAGCGATCTGTTCGTGTGGACTGAGTAGAGGCATTGTTCTTCATCAACGCTCGTGATCACAACATCAAAGGTCTGAATCACCACAAAAGGTAAATATTTCTATCACTGACCATGCTCATTCGTAAGGGTCGATAAAGGAAAATTTTAAATTCCGCTGCGCTTTTGATCGCGATTTTCCTTCAGAATGAATACCCAAACAAATTACAAGGGAAGAATAACCAAATGATTCATACCTTATACATGTCACATACATAGAAACAGCGACCTGGGTTCGCATCCGTCTATGCCGTCATCAACAGAGCATCGAGACCACACTTGTCGACATACTACAAATGACAAAGATCTGCTTCCATGGATGAAGTCAGACTGATGCGACATATGAGGATGTAAGATTCTTGAGGAAGACGGGGAACAGTGGCTTCGATGGTGTGATACGGTGGGAAGAACTGACTGTTTTTTGGAATGCTGGTTTGTGTTTTGCGTTTGTTTTCGCAAAATATCGCGGTAAGCAAGAGTCGCCACCGACTTTTATTTTATCCAACAAGGAAAGGAAAAAAGCACCAAAAAATCCTTTTTCGAGATATTTCTCGGGTTCGGGGGGTAGATTATAGAAAGGAAATGTGTTAGCACCCTTTCTATCCGTAGTTATCTACAGGCTCTTAGGTACTTGCTCATCATTTTCAAAAAATTTCTCTTTATGCTTGTGGGTTTGAAAAAGTTTTTGTTTTGAAACTTCGATTTAACTCTTGCTTTTGTCCTCAAGAGTGTAATGAAGTGTTTTTGAAAACTTTGTTCGAAAAGGAGTGTAAGTGTGAAAAAGTTTTGTTTTTGGATGAGAAAGTATCTAAGATCTATCTACCTACTCGAAAAAAGGAATCGTTCTATGCTAATTACCTTTAGCCAATGTTATTCTACTGTTGAGTAGTAGGTAGCATCGTCGTTGGAGTTTGAGGGTCAATTCGAAAGAGGGACATACAGTCACTAAAACAATGTTAGGACGCCTTAGCGGTAACCCTAATGTCTTAGATCATTTGTTTGAGGCAACAATATCCGAGGCAACCATTTCGAGGCGATTATGATCTTTTAGACAAGAGGGCAACCTCTAAAATGACCTATACTCAATGATCGTGTACGAAGGCAACCAAGTGGGGTGTACCCTAGGAGCGCGCATGTGCGAGTGTATCGTTTTAAGTTATTTTTATCTTTGCACATGTTAAGGGTGATCTAATTTGATTTTAAGATTAGGCATTCAGTCTTGTTATGCAAACCCTATTATCAAACATCTAGCAGTTATAATTAGCAGAATTTAAAGTGCGAAAATTAAATTACAAGGCGTTGGGTATTTACATCGCCAAAAGCAACCATTTGAAAATAAAATAAAGCGGTAAAAATAATTAAATGTCCTAATTAACTATTACATACCGGGAGCAGATACATCAATAATAAAATAAATAAAGCGCGTGGGAAATTAAATTGAATGCGAATTAGGGTTTTGACCCCTTTTAAAAGAAAATGCTCTTTTTGTTGTTTTTTATTTGAGAAAAGAAATTAATCCTAAAATTAAATACTAAATTAATTATTAAATAAATTAATGGAAAAAATAATAATTAATGACATATTTTTGGGTTTTTGTTATTTTAAGAAAGAAACTAAAAATAATCAAATGAAATAAAACCTAATGATTTCTAATTAATTTTAAATAATGACAAAAATAAGTTAAGGTTATTCTAGAATTAAAAACCTAATTAATTAATTAAAATTTATTAAAGAAAAATAAAGTTCTGAATTTTTATTGGACAAAATGATATTTTTGTGATTTTTTAATAAAAAGAAAAAATTGTTATTGGTTAGAAATTAATTAAATAAAAATAAAGGAATTAAATTAAATAAACAAAAATAAAAAAGTAGAAGAATTGGGCCTGATTAGGAGGTGTTGGAAGCAACTTGTTGGCCCATTAAGCTGACCCAAATTGACTTTTCCTGATCCAGTATGCGTGCATTGACCTGGCTTATGGTGGACTTCCAACATTGACCACCAGATCTGGCCTTTTGGTCATCTGGCGCTTGGATAGTGAGGGAGTATGGTGGATTGCAGATTGGCATGTGTACTGGAATACCTGAAAAATATCAAGAAAATACAATTTGCTGGAGGATGGGATCGAACCCCTGACCTCCAGCCTTTGGGTCCTTTATGGCCTATGTGGCAACCACTGAAGCACGTTGTTGTTTGGTTAATAATAATACAAATAATATATTATATAAAAAAAACAAATCAAATGCCAGAAAAAACAAAAAAAACGCGCGTTATCGTTTGAATGGCCCAATGGACGGATGACACGAGTTCATCCCTGTCCTCCAAAACCTGTAAAAATTACCTGCGGATTTTTATCCGCAGCTAAAAGCATTGCTTTCTCCTAAAATCGTCCTCAGGCCATGTAAACACATTCCAAGAACATGGTTGAACTCGTCATAACCTCCTGATCACAACCATGTCCTTCATGTGGACCAATTTTCCCTGAAACAGAAAACCCCAAAAGCAAAAGACGAAACCCTAATAATGGTGGGTCTCGTTACAGGTCACAAAAACGCAATTGAATGATACCAAATGCTTGTAAATGGTTTGTAGATTAAAAATATGCTATCAATTCATATCAACCATGCCTAAATTGAGAAATACGAAATCAAGAACAGGGCGGTTTTACGAAGGACTTACAGCGCGTATGAGGGCCTGAGAATGCCTGGTTTGGATTGGGATAGCTTGTGTGCGTTTCCAGGAAGCGATTGGGATACGTCTTAACTCTTGAAAATGCCTCCAACCTTGATTTCTATCTCAAGCTTTTTTGTGATTTTTTGCAAAGTTGGTTCTGCCTCCACACTTGATCTCTAACCCTGATTCTTGTGCCTTTAGCTTGCTTATGTATTGTACATTGGATTAGGGTAGCAAACTTTGTCCAAACCGTCCCACATTGATGATTGCATATTTGATTTGATTCTTCCATAAAAGCTTTCCAAACTTGGCCTAAATCACATCTTTTTGTACCTAATGCCTTTGATACGAATTTGATTGTAATGATAGCTGTATTTGGAGCCTGAAATAACCAAAAAATCATGTGTTATCAATGCTTTAGATTTTATATGATTTTATTTGATTTAAAATGAATTAATTCAAATAAAAATAAAATTAAATAATAAAAATGTGATATGGACACATGGCTAAAGCTAGAGAAATTGGGCAATAATTCAAACTCAAATCAAGTGAAAAAGAATGGGCCCATTTGGCAAAATTTGAAGTTTTGGGGATAGTTGACTTTTGGCAATTTTGCAAAAAAGTCCAACTTCAACAATGCACAACTCCTTAAATTTTTAACTTTTGGAGGTTTTATTTAACTTTTTAGAAAGCTTTAGATGTACTCTAACCAACCCTTTTGGTCTCATCTCATTTTGATATTCCATGATCAAGTTAGAAGCTTTGACAAAAAAGGTGTTTTTTGTTGACTTTCAAAAATGACCTATAATGTCAAAATTCATAACTTCTTGTGAGTGCATATATTGATCCTGTGGTATGAATATGGATTGTAGGGAATTGAATCCTCTTAAAAATGAGCTTTGGATGGGTCATTTATCATAAAGTATCAGAAAGTTATGCTTGGTCAAAGTTGAGTTGACTTTTCCTACAAAACCCTAATTTAACAACTTTTGAGTCTTGATGAATTTTGAGCAATCCTTGATGAATCATGATCAAACCTTGATCAAATGATAAAATATCCTTAAAAATGATAATGTTGACAAAAAATCTTGAAGTTTGACTGTATTTGGGTCACAGTTGACTTTTGCCCTAACATAGTCGATTCTTGGACCTTTGAGCAATTGACTGAGCAAACTTCCTCTGCAAGGCTTGAAATTTGATATGGATGATCTTGAGAACATATTAGGAAATTGGTGAGCACTTGAGGTCATTTGGACTCAAGGATCTTGGTGCAACACAAAACCCTAATTTGGGGTAGACTGCCTTAGGAGATAGCTTGTCTGACCAACTCTTGAGCTACCTTGAGCCATTTGGAGATTTTTCTTGCAATGTTTTGAGAAATATGGGAGGGAAAATTTTGGGGTGCAACAGCTTCCCCTGTTCAATCTTCTTAAACCTGAGGATGTGGATTGGCTTTCATGCTTTTCGTGATCTGAAGGTGGAAGATGATTGAACACTAGAGTGCCCAAAAATTTGCACTCACATGAAGTGGTATCAGCCTTGCGATGTAGGGAATAGGCTTACATATTCCATTTGGATATTGGCGATCGCATAAGAGATTCCTTAGCGAGAGCTTGTATACCTGTTGTTGTGGAAGATTCCGCTGGAGAAGTCTAATTTTGCTGAGATTTAGGAACTTGCCTGTACTTCAACTGAGAGAACATATCTGCTGAGTTTTAATAACTTGTTCGTAATTCAACTGAGGGGGAAACATCTTCATCGAGATTTAAGAACTTGCCCGTAATTCAACTGAGAAAACTCTTCTGAGATTTAGGAACTCGTCTGTAATTCGACGGAGGAACTTTGTCGAGATTTAGGACCT
Organism: Vicia faba; assembly: GCA_948472305.1. NCBI lineage: Eukaryota > Viridiplantae > Streptophyta > Magnoliopsida > Fabales > Fabaceae > Vicia > Vicia faba. The sequence goes on from OX451736.1 coordinate 358,037,042, forward strand.
TGTCTGTAATTCAATTGAGGATAACTCTGTTGAGATTTAAGAACTTGTCAGTAATTCGACTGGAGGGAAACATCTTCATCGAGATTTAAGAACTTTCCCGTAATTCAACTGAGAAAACTCTGCTGAGATTTAGGAACTCGTCTGTAATTCGACGGAGGAACTTTGTCGAGATTTAGGACCTTGTCTGTAATTCAACAGAGGATAACTCTATTGAGATTTAAGAACTTGTCAGTAATTCGACTGGAGGGAAACATCTTCATCGAGATTTAAGAACTTGCCTGTAATTCAACTGAGAAAACTCTGCTGAGATTTAGGAACTCGTCTGTAATTCGACGGAGGAACTTTGTCGAGATTTAGGACCTTGTCTGTAATTCAACTGAGGATAACTCTGCTGAGATTTAAGAACTTGTCAGTAATTCGACTTGAGTAAAAGCTTCATAGCTTTGAATTTTATGAGAATTTAATCGCATCCTTCCTGAAAGGTAAAGGTTAGTTGTATGTAATGCGTGATATGTATCAAGCAATAATGTTCTCAAAATAAATGAGATTGTGTTGTATGATGCGCATATGCATGTGTCATGATGTATGAAAATGTAATGTTTTTAGCTGGGGAAAATAAATCCCGGATAGCTGCTGGAGAAAAAGGTTGAATTTTTCGTTTCCGCTCGGGATGGCGAATGAAGATATTTGTGAGATAAACCTGCAAGAGAGGATAACTCCGCTGGGGAATAAACTGATGAAGAGGTTACTCTGTGGGGAAGAGATGTTCTGCTGAGGATTCCACTGATAACTTCAGCTGGGGATGAATTATCGTTGCTGGTGATACTGAATTCTGTTGGGGATTGAATTCCTGTTTGTGAAAGGAATGAACTCCGCTGGGGATGATCTTCAGTTGTGACTTCACTGGGGATAACCTTCTAGGCTCTACTGGGGACAATCATCCAAAGTCTACTGGGGATGATTCTCCACACTCCACTGGGGAAGTTTTTTCAGACTGCGCTGGGAAAAATTTCAAACTCCACTGGGGATACTTTGTACTCTGTCAGGGAATATTCTTATACTCTGCTGGGGAATATTCTTATACTCCATTGGGGAATATTCTTATACTCCACTGGGGAATATTAAGACCTTTCAGTGTTGATGGTAGATAAACTCTGATTGGGGAGAATATTACCGATTTATTCACAGTTGCGAGTTTCAGCCGGGGAGAGTTAACATTACTGTCTTTCTTACTCTGCGGGGAGTGAATGTACCTTAGTCATGTTCTTTAGCTGAACTTACCTTGTACCTGGTGGACAGAGCAACTGTAAAGCTTGGACAAACTTATTGCCCCTGTTTCTGATATTACGAGTAACCGTCCTTTGTTTCGCATGTAAATATTCATGAGCAGCAATTAATGTCAAATGCATATATCAAAAACGAACATTGGACGTTCTTTGCAAAACAAAACAGAAAAAGGAAAAACAGTTTGAAATTTCTCTAAAAATGAATTGTATTCATTTTTGAAGTTTGGCCTGTAAATAGGCGTTTTTGTACAACAGGCTGACGTCCTAGTAAGAGAACACCGCCGAACAAATAAAGTTTATACAACTTGTGAAAAACTAAACAAAACAGCTATGTGAATAATCCCACTGGATTCTAACTCTGCTATTGTCCTTATGTCCTCGAGCATCTCATCACTTTGCTACTTGGTTGAAGGTAGATCAGATTGATTAATGTCGTGCGAGTTTGATAGTTGATACCGAAGTCTGGTTGTAGGTGATCCAATGAGACATAGTGTTACGCTTTAATCCCTAATTTTTGCCTGGACCGCCCTTTCGGGTTTTCAGTCCATCGGGATACCCTTTTTTTCCCAAGCCGCCTTTTCAGGTTTTCGACTTGCCGGGTGTACAGATTTTTCATTTTCATCCCTTATTTTTGCCCGAACCCTTTTGGTTCGCCGGGAAGCCCTTATTTTTGCCTAGGCCAGTCAAGCTAGCGGGTCTTTGTTCATGCGTAGTATCTTTTCACTATGTCTGCATTGACGGGGTAAGGAAGGTCGTCACCATCCATGGTGGTTAGAATCATAGCTCCTCCTGAGAAGATGTTCTTAACCACAAATGGCCCTTCGTAAGTAGGGGTCCATTTGCCCCTGGGATCACCTTGTGGCAGTATGATGCGCTTGATAACCGGGTTCCTAACTTGATACTCTTGTCGCCTAACTTTCTTGTTAAATGCCTTGATCATCCATTTTTGATACGTCTGACCATGACAAATAGTAGTAAGTATTTTCTTGTAAATTAAGTTCAGCTGATCAAGCCGGGTCTGGATCCAGTCATCTTCGCTCAAACCTGCATCCTTCATAATCCGAAGAGAGGGTATCTGAACTTCAATGGGCAAGACGGCCTCCATGCCATATACCAAGGAATAGGGTGTTATCCCTGTTGACGTCCGTGCTGAGGTACGGTAACCATGAAGAGCAAATGGTAACATCTCATGCCAGTCTTTGTACATCACCGTCATCTTCTGCACAATCTTCTTAATGTTCTTATTAGCCGCTTCAACAACCCCATTCATCTTCGGCCGGTAGGGAGAAGAGTTGTGATGTTGTATCTTGAACTGCTTGCAGAGTTCGGTGATCATCTTATTGTTGAGATTTGTACCATTATCCGTAATGATCCTCTTTGGTACACCATATCGATAAATCAGATTGTGCCTAATGAACCGTGCCATGAAGTTCTTGGTTACAGTAGCAAAGGAAGATGCTTCAACCCACTTTGTAAAGTAATCAATTGCTACCAGGATGAAACGATTCCCGTTAGATGTCGTAGGTCTGATCTCGCTGATCATGTCGATGCCCCACATTGCAAAAGGCCATGGAGTCGTCAAGACATTCAGAGGTACTGGAGGTATATGCACCTTATCAGTACAGACTTGGCACTTGTGACAGGTCCGAGAATGCTGATAATAGTCGACTTCCATTGTGGACCAAAAATATCCTGCCCGTAGGATTTTCTTTGTCATGGTATGTCCACTGGAATGAGTTCTGAAAGTACCTTCATGTAACTCTACCATAATCCTTTATGCTTCATTCTTATCCACACAACACAGTAAGGTCGAATCATGGTTAAGCTTGTAAAGAATACCATTGCTGATGAAGAACTTCGCCACGAACCTCCTCAGAAACTTCTTATCATTAACAGATGCACCCTCGGGGTACTCCTGAGCTTCAAGATACCTCTTTACCTCATGAAACCAGGGTTTATCCTTTTCCTCTTCAGTCTCAATGTCGCAGCAATGTGCAGGTTCATCCAACCTTTCAATGGTAATCCGGGGAGCTTCATTGTCCCATCTGGCCTTAAACATAGAAGACATTGTAGCTAGCGCGTCCGCCAACTGATTCTCCTCTCTAGGGAAGTGTTCAAAGGTTATCTCCTCGAAGTGTGGAAGCAACGTCAACACATACTCCTTGTAAGGAATAAGATTTGGGTGTTTCGTATCCCACTCGCCTTTGATCTAACTGATCATGAGAGCGGAATCTCCGAAAACACTTAGAAACTTAATCCTTAGGTCAATAGCTGCTCGAAGACCCATGATGCATGCTTCATACTCTGCCATGTTGTTGGTGCAGTTGAAACATAGTCGGGTGGTGAACGGAGTATGAGAGCCTTCAGGAGATATGATCATGGCGCCAATGCCATTACCCAAAGCGTTTGAAGCTCCATCAAAGTACATAGACCATCGGGATCCTTCCTCAGGTCCTTCATCCGGTCCAGGTATATCACAGTCAGTCACTATCATGATATTCTCATTCGGAAACTCAAAGTTCATATACTGGTAATCGTCCACTGCCTGATGTGCCAAATGATATGCTAACACACTTCCCTTAATTGCCTTTTGAGTCGTGTATTGAATGTCACACTCAGTCAAGATCATCTGCTATCTCGCTATTCTTCCGGACAAGGCAGGCTTCTCGAAGATATACTTGATTGGATCCATCTTTGATATCAATAGAGTAGTGTGAGTCAGCATATACTGTCTCAGCCGGCGAGCAGCCCATGCCAAAGCGCAACAAGTTTTCTCGAGCAACGAGTATCGGGTCTCGCAGTCGGTAAACTTTTTTCTAAGGTAATAAATAGCATGCTCTTTTCGGCCAGACTCGTCATGCTGCCCCAGCACACACCCCATTGAGTTGTCGAGTACTGTCAAGTATAAGATCATAGGTCTCCCTTCAATTGGAGGCATCAGAATAAGTGGCTCTTGGAGATACTCTTTGATCCTTTCGAAAGCGGCCTGACATTCATCATTCCATCTTACCACTTGATATTTCTTCAATAATTTGAAGATTGGCTCACAAGTAGCAGTCAGGTGCGAGATGAATCGGGCAATATAGTTCATACGTCCCAGAAAGCCTCTGACTTCTTTTTCTGTTCGGGGAACTGGCATTTCCTGTATAGCCTTCACCTTTGTAGGATCCACTTGAATACCTTTATCGCTTACGATGAAACCCAGCAGCTTACCAGATCTCACCCCGAAGGTGCACTTGTTCGGGTTTAACCTTAGCTTGTACAACTTCAACCTGTCAAATAGCTTCCGAAGGTGGTCAAGATGTTCTTCTTCAGTATGGGATCTTGCAATCATATCGTCAACGTATACCTCAATCTCATGATGGATCATGTCATGGAACAAAGCGACCATGGCGCACTGATATGTTGCCCTAGATTCTTCAATCCGAAAGGCATGACTTTGTAGCAAAAGGTACCCCATTGAGTAACAAAGGTTTTCTTCTCCATGTCTTCGGGAGCCATTTTAATCTGATTGTAACCGGAGAAACCATCCATAAAGGAAAAGACCTTATGCTGTGCGGTGTTGTCGACCAGAACGTCGATATGAGGCAGAGGGAACTTCAGATCCCTATAGTCAACACACATTCTAACTTTACTATCCTTTTTCGGCACCGGAACCACATTGGCAACCCACTGCGGGTAAGAAGTAACTGCTAGAAAACCGGCGTCAAACTGTTTCATCACTTCAGCCTTGATTTTCTCAGACATCTCTGGGCGCATTCGACGGACCTTCTGTTTCACTGGAGGACAATCTTCCTTGGTAGGTAATCAGTGAACCATAATATCGGTATCCAACCTAGGCATATCTTCATAAGACCAGGCGAAGATCTCAACATAGTCTCGCAGCATCTGAATCAACCGTTGCTTAACACTAGGCTCCAAATTTGCACTGATCTTGACCTCTTTCTTGTCTGCCTTTGTACCCAGATTTACTATTTCAATTGGCTCTTCATGCGGCTGTATGGCCCTCTCTTCTTGAAGTAGCAGCCTAGCAAGTTCACCAGGCACTTCACAATCATCTTCACCTTCGTCTTCGGCTAAGTTGATCGGACATTCAAAGTCATAACCGACAGTAGCAGAGTCTTTATCAGTGGGATCCAAAGTGGATGTAGACCTGTATATGTGAGTGTGTGTAAAATAGCTATTTTGCAATATATAAGAGAAAAACAAAGAGCTCAAAATTTGAAATGTAAGAAACGTCCAATGCTTTTATTAATGATATATGGAAATGACACACATAAAGCCCTCACAAACAAAGCCACGGTGCCCTGGGTAAGACACTGAGCCGTAAAGTTTAAAACATTGTTTGTTACAAATTAAAAACAAAAAGTCTCATTACTGGGTAATAAAAGAAATTGGGACGAAGTCCTTTGCTGTCCAATTGCTTAGTCCACCATCAGCAGTCGGGTAGATCCAACTGTCGAACTCAGATTCTTCAACATCGTCTTCAATGGCATTTACTCCCAAATTGCTGATAAATAGGGGAGGTCCTCCAATCCGTGCACGCCGTACAGCCCTTTGAGCTTCTGTAATGAAACCCAAACCAAACTTGTTAGTCTTATGTGAAAAATCAGGGAGTTGGCCCCAATTTGCACACCCACCTTTCTCAACAATAGCTTGGGCATCCTTGAAGGAAGCCATCTTCATTGGAGGATCTTCAACAACAGTTTCAGTTGATGCCAGTTGTGATCGGTGGATCTGGAACTGACTGTTTAACGCTGGTTCGCGAAATGTCGCGGAAGCAAGAGTCGCCACCGTCTTTTATTTTCTCCAAATGGAAAGGACAAAAGCACAGAAAAATTCCTTATAGAGATTGCTCTCGGTTCGGGAGGTAGGTTATAGAAAGGGAAGGTGTTAGCACCCTTTCTATCCATGGTTATCCATGGGCTCTTAGATATTTGCTCAATGTGTTTTCAAAATTGTTTGTTTGCTTTTCAATGTGGGTTTAAAAAGTTTCTTTGAAAAATTTCAGTTCGACTCGTACGTCAGAGTGTTTGAAAAGTATGTTTTGGAAGCTTTTGAAAAGGTGTTGGTGTGAAAAGTCTTTGAATTTTTTGTTTTGAAGAGAGCAAGTATCCATGAGTCGTCTACCTACCCTAAGGAATTCGTCTGTGTAAATGTCCTTTAAAGTAGTGCCATCCCACCATTGAGAGGTAGGTAGCACCACCGTTGGAGGTGTTCGGGTCAATTCGAGTTTATAGGGACATGGTGATCACCAGAGCAATGGGAAGACACCTTAGAAGCTACCCTCATGCCAGGTTCCCAGATCATGAGGACTTACTAAGACGTCCTCTGCTCGACGATCACCTTTCGAGGCAAGGCAACAGTAAGGCGTACCCTAGGGGTGGTGTGTGATTTTGTGTGTTGTTTTCAGTTTACATTTATCTTGTCATGTTCATCGTGATCTACGCTTGATTTTATTATGGCCATTCATTCTTGCATGCTTTGTTAACAGTTAATATTTGCGGAAAAGTAAATCTAAAGCTATTACAAATGGCGCGGGTCCACATCGCCAAAATTAAACCAGACCCAATTTGACGGAAAGTAAATAGAGCAAAAGAAATAAAAATGCGAGAAGTTTAAGTTACAACGCTTTGGGAGAGATACATAATGAATTAAGCGAAATAAAACAAATGTGCGAATAAAATAAATTACGAACGAGGGCGTTGGACCCTTTTGCAAAATATTATTAATAAGGAATTAAAATTAAGCATTAAAAGAAAATGTTTTTTAGTATTTTTGTGTTTTTTGAGATTTAATAAAAAAGAATTAATTAAAAAAACAAAATGAAATGTTAAACCTAGTTCTAATTATTTTTAAGTTTATTATGAAAGTATTAAAATTTAACCTAAATGCAACCCTAATTAGTTTACAAGTTTAATTATGAAAATAAATAAATCACTAATATTATGGCAAAAAAAAAGGAAAATTAAAAGGAATAAAAAGTCATTAAACCTAATGCTATATTTCACTAATATTATGGCAAAAAAAAAGGAAAATTAAAAGGAATAAAAAGTCATTAAACCTAATGCTATATTTTTAGATTTTTTATGAAAAAAAGAATTAATATTGCAAACCCTAATTTAAATTGAATTTATTTACATGCTAATTTACGTATAAGGAAATAATTAAAATTTATCACATTTTTGTCTTTTCTGATTTTTTTTTATGATGTTTTTTATATTTGTGAAAAAAATAATTAATTAAATTAAAACAAATCAGGGAAATAAAATAGCAATCAAAAATAAAATAAAAAATAAAAAGAATTGCAAACCAGGGGGTTCAGGCCCTAAAGTGGAGGTGTGGATCCAGTAAATTGAGCCCAATAGCATTCAGAGTCGTTGACCCTCCCAGACATCATGTGGCAACGTTGACTAGGGTTTATTGTGCCCTTTGAATCTCTGCCTTTGATTTGACTTCATGAGACGCGTGTATGCTTAGATTATGGGGATGTATGGTGCACTCCAATGATAAACCTGCATGTGAATGTGAACAAGAAAATAATATTGAAATTATTGAAGACCTGGGACTCGAACCCAGGTCACTAGCATTACTGATCACTTCCTGCGCCACTGAACCACTTCAATTACTTTTAATATATAATGGCTATTAATCAATATAAAAGACAATTGGTTAGTTATCTAAAAAACGCGCGCAATTCAAAAAGAACCACTGGTTGTTGGCCACGAGGTCTTCTTCTTCGTTCCTGCAAATATCAAAAACAAAGGCCACGGTTTTATGTGTGTTCTCTTAGGCCGGTTTATAGAAAATAGCGATTACGCCGTCTCTAAACATAAATTAGGCGCGAGGATGGATTCTTCTTCGTCTGAACACGCTCATGCCAATGATATTACTCACGAGTCCTAATTTTGTCTTGGATGAAAAGCCCTAATTCGAAAACCTGCAAACCCTAAAAAGCTACAATGGCATCTTTGTACATAACACAGGAAAACGCAATTAAATGGATCAGTTAGCTTTAGAATTGCAGGAGGAATAAGAATCCATGCAGAAAATGTTATGAAAATGCTTAAATTTAAGAATACGATTGTGAGTTTTTCACGACATATGCTGAGTTCTGTACACTGATTCCTTGCCTTTTGATGAGTGTTATGAATTAGAATATGATCAGTGAACCACAAGGAAGCTTTTAGAATCAATATTAGGACTTGAATCCACCTAGAACACTGATTTCAGTTTTGAGTTTTTTGGACAATTTTTCAAGTTGGCAAATTGGTCTCTAGCGTAGCCTTCAGTCTGTTGGCATCAGGTTTTGACTCAGCATTTATGAGGGAAGGGAATTAGGTCATTAGCTGGCCTTGATCCATGCCCATGAGAGAATTAGTCTTAGGTCTTTCACCATTAACAAACTTTCCCTTTTTTAAGCAAAACCAAGACTTGGTGTACAACCTAACCCTAGCATGAGTTTGTGAGCTGGCACATGATATATAGAAGTTATTCCAATTCAAATGACACTATTCCATTGATTTTTAAATTTTATTTGAATTTTTAAAGATTTAAAATGAATTAAATTATCAAAAATTATATAAAATAGAAAAATCAATGTTTGATCTTGAAATTAATCATGGGACACGTGTGTGGCATGACAAGGCTGAATCAAGTGGAAGAAAGTGGGCCCTTTTGTCAAAAATTGAAGTTTCAAGGATAGTTGACTTTTGCCATTTCACAAAAATTTCCCAAATTCTCCAATGCATAACTTGCTCAATTTTTAAGCTTTTCTCATGTTCTTGGACATTTTGGAAAGTTCTTTGAGTCCTTTAACCAATTCCTTTGGTCCCATGTCATTTTGATTTTCCAATCTCAAGTTATGGCCTTTGACTTAAAGTCCCTTTTTGTTGACTTTTGAAAATGACCTATAATGTTGAAATTGATAACTTTTTGTGAGAGCATTTCTTGGACTTGAAGTATGAAGATGAGTTGTAGGAAATGTCTTTCTCTTCAAAATGAGCTTTGGATGGAATTTTTCTGATAATCCATGTGAAAGTCATGCCCTGGTCAATTTCAGTTGACTTTTTCAGCTGTCCAAATAAGGAAACTTTTTGCATCTTGATGATTTTCTGAGCCAAATTTTGAGAATCATGATCAAGCATTGATCAAATGATGTTTGTGGCTTCAAAATGATATGTTGACCAAAAATTTGAACTTCTGACTGTCAAATGACCATTTTGCCCCTACAGTTGACTGTAGTGCAATTTAGGGTTTTGACTGTGCAATCTTGAGCTGAATGCCTTGAAACTTGATATGAGGATGCTTGACCATGTTTGTAAGCATATGAGACTTGATTGAGCCTTTGAACACTTCCTTTTCTTGATCAGACTCAAAACCCTAATTTTGACTGTTTAGGAGGCCCTTGCACTGTGCAACCCTTGGGGAATTTTGTGACTTGGCTTGGCAATTTCTTGAAGAATATGGGAGGGCAAATTTTGGGGTGCAACAGTTGCCCCTGTTCAATCTTCTTAGACCTGAGGATGCAGATTGGCTGACGTGCCTTTCGTAATCCGAGGGTAGAAGATGATTGGACACTAGAGTGCCCAGAAATTTGCGCTCACATAGTGGCAGTGATGGTGAAATGGGCTTATAGATGCCATCTGGATGTTTGATTGCGTAAGAGATTCCTTGGCGAGAACCTGCATAACTGCAAAACAGAAAATGAGTACCTGACACGTTGCAGGAGTTGATTTTTAGATGCCTGGTATAGATGTGTCCTGACTGGTTACAGGAGCTGAGTCTGGAGCTTCAAACGGCGATGAAAGAACCAGGGATGGTTACTACCTTAGCATGAATGGTAAGAGAACCTTGGGCGACTTTAACTTCAACAACGCTCGTTGAGAAAAATCTTGGGTGTCTTTAATTTCAACAACGCTTGTTGAGAAAAATCTTGGGTGTCTTCTACTGGAATAAGAATCAGGGAGATCTTAGGGTCGATCTGACTGAACCAGAGAAGGCCTTTGACTGGATAAGAATCAGGAAAATCTTAGGGTCGATTTAACTGAACCGGACAAGGTCTTGGAGTATCTTCAACTGGATAAGCATTAGGGAGATCTTAGGGTCGATCTGACTGAACCAGAGAAGGCCTTTGACTGGATAAGAATCAGGAAAATCTTAGGGTCGATTTAACTGAACCGGACAAGGTCTTGAAATATCCTCAACTGGATAAGCATCAGGGAGATCTTAGGGTCGATCTGACTGAACCAGAGAAGGCCTTTGACGGGATAAGCATCAGGAAAATCTTAGGGTCGATTTAACTGAACCGGACAAGGTCTTGAAATATCTTCAACTGGATAAGCATCAGGGAGATCTTAGGGTCGATCTGACTGAACCAGAGAAGGCCTTTGACTGGATAAGCATCAGGAAAATCTTAGGGTCGATTTAACTGAACCGGACAAGGTCTTGAAATATCTTCAACTGGATAAGCATCAGGGAGATCTTAGGGTCGATCTGACTGAACCAGAGAAGGCCTTTGACTGGATAAGCATCAGGAAAATCTTAGGGTCGATTTAACTGAACCGGACAAGGTCTTGAAATATCTTCAACTGGATAAGCATCAGGGAGATCTTAGGGTCGATCTGACTGAACCAGAGAAGGCCTTTGACTGGATAAGCATCAGGAAAATCTTAGGGTCGATTTAACTGAACCGGACAAGGTCTTGAAATATCTTCAACTGGATAAGCATCAGGGAGATCTTAGGGTCGATCTGACTGAACCAGAGAAGGCCTTTGACTGGATAAGCATCAGGAAAATCTTAGGGTCGATTTAATTGAACCGGACAAGGTCTTGAAATATCTTCAACTGGATAAGCATCAGGGAGATCTTAGGGTCGATCTGACTGAACCAGAGAAGATCTTGGAATATCTTCAACTGGAATAAGTGTCAGAATGTCGCCATATCTGGTTTACATCTGGACTATATCTGGAAGGAAATCTGGAAGCAGTATCAGAACGTCACCATATCTGGTTTATATCTGAAACTATATTTAGAAGGAACTCTGGAAGCAGCATCAGAACGTCACCATATCTGGGTCATATCTGAAACTATATCTAGAAGGATATCTGGAAGCAGTATCAGAACGTCACCATATCTGAGTCATATCTGAAACTATATCTAGAAGGATATCTGGAAGCAGTATCAGAACATCACCATCATCTGGATCATATCTGAAACTATATCTAGAAGGAAATCTGGAAGCAGTATCAGAACGTCACCATATCTGGGTCATATCTGAAACTATATCTAGAAGGATATCTGGAAGCAGTATCAGAATGTCACCATCATCTGGATCATATCTGAAACTATATCTAGAAGGAACTCTGGAAGCAGCATCAGAACGTCACCATATCTGGGTCATATCTGAAACTATATCTAGAAGGATATCTGGAAGCAGTATCAGAACGTCACCATCATCGGGATCATATCTGAAACTATATCTAGAAAGAATTGCGTTAGTTGATAGTAATCATTTTTGTATTGATCTTTTTCCTGAAAAGGCAAAACATAATTGTATGCAAAATCATGATGCATGAACTGTATGTCTTCAAAATTAATGAGATTCGTGCCATATGATGCATATACATGCTACAATGTACGAAGATATGATGTTTATGACTGTATTTTTGTCTAAGAAAATAAATCCTTGACGGGTGCCGGGAAGTCGTATCCTGGGCTGATGTTGAAGAATAGTTTTTGCCTCCGCTGGGGATGATAGTTGCAAGTATGCCGGTGGGAGAAGATGACTCCGTTGGGGGATGAACTTGGCAAATGGAAGATTCTGCGGGGAGAAAAGATACCCTAGCGACCATGCTGGGAAGCAATACTCTGTGGGGAGATGCTTTGTTGAATGTTGATAGTTACTTGCTGGGAATAGGCTTCGCTGGGGATAAGAAGGCTTTGTTGACGACGCTCTTTCCGTGGCTTTTGGCTGAGGATAACCCAGTTATATCCTGTTAAGGAAATAACTCTTTAAATCAAGCCGGACGACGCGTTCGTGCTCTGTGAGGGGGTAAGCTTCCAGAATCTACTGGGGATAAGCTTATTGCTTGGGGATATGGATTCCAATTTTTCTTGGGGAAACTGGATTGGACTCTCTCGGGGGAGTATTGAACTGTATTGGTTATGTTCTTCAACGGAAACCTTGATGCCTTGAAGGATAGAACAATCAGACTGCTTAGACCACTCTTCATTGCCCCTGTTTCTATGGGGGAGGAAGACCTATGAGGTGCTGATTGTTGTTGACGGGCGAACCTTCTTCTGGTAGGCAGGTGACAAGATGGCAGGACATAGTCGTACGCTTTGATCCCTAATTTTTTTTTGCTTGGACCGCCCTTTCGAGTTTTCAGTCCACCGGGATACCCATTTTTGCTCAAGCCGCCTTTTCAGGTTTTCGACTTGCCGGGTGTACAGATTTTTTTCATTTCATCCCTTCATTTTGCCCGAACCCTTTTGGTTCGCCGGGAAGCCCTTATTTTTGCCTAGGTGTGTCAACCTAGCGGTTTTTTGATTTTGCGTAGTATTTTTCGACTATGTCCACGCTCTTAGAATGCAGGTAGGTGCCCCTGGCTGCTTGTGTTGCCATATTACCAGAAGGTGTCTGATCGTGCAAGATTCGTTGTTGGAGTGCCCCAAGTGACTCAGGCAGAGATTTGCCCCAGGCTTTTTGGCCTTTTGAGAGATTCTCTGGATCTTGACTTAACTGCCCCAGATGGTAGGCCATGATCATGCCGTGCCCCTTGATTGGAGATACTCTTGTTCATTAGACTTTCGTCATGCGAATTTCTATGCTGTTCAAACAAAAAGTCATATGCAAACAAAGTTATGTTAAAAATGCAAAGCTTATGTCTGTCTCGAAGATTTTGAAAATGCATTCTTTTTTCATAAAACAAGTAAATGTTTGTAAAAACATGATGTCAACTCCGTATTTACCGTAGGCCTTAAGGAGTCAGGATACCTTTCGTAACAGTATGCTTTCAAACTAACCCATGCTTCAGCTAGGACTTTTAAGGGTTATAACGTGGCCTGGTTCACGGTTTAAGAAACAAAGGATAAAGGCTCAAATTATTTGTACCCACCCGCTCTTCGTGATGTTCTCCAAACCTAAACTCAGTTGATCATACGTTAGACCTAGTTTGAGTCTTTGTTCTGATCTTCCAGTGATGGTTCGGATATTGATGATTTATTCTGAATAGGCAGTCATCATTTTTTGTCGAGGGTTTGTGGGACCTCTTTCTTTTTGATTTTGTTATCCCTATTTTTTGCCTGAACTGTTTCCTTTTTTGGAATTACAGTCAGTGGGATGCCCCAGTTTTGTAAGTCTTCTTCGTTGGCTTTGACTTTTTGGGCTTTTCATTTATGACTTTTTGTTGATAATGACTGCCTGTCCTTATGATTTTTCGGAACCATCACTGTCTTTCTTCGTTTTGTAAGGATCTCTTTTTGGTGCCATTCGTTATGCACTCGGATCAACTGAGAGACTACCCTGCCCCAGGTTATGATTGAGGGTTTTGATTTTCGAAAATAAAAACTCCTACTTCTTTGGCTCAGAGGGGTTAACGAGGGATTATCTTCCTTATAACTCCAGTGTTTAGGAATTGAAACAATGCCTGTACCTCATCAGCGGGGTCTGTTCAAAAGCATACTGTAGATTGCGGTATCGTTTTCGTCATCCTCCCTCAAGAGGCTCAGAATTATTAACCAAGAGTTGATCATCAGAAAAAATATGAAAAGAAATTTGAATATAATGAAAACAATTGTATTAATTCCCAAAACAGACGTATGCGATGCATTAATAGAATAAAAGAGTTTGCTATGACAGTAATTGTTTGTATAAGCAAAGAAAAATACAACTCAAAAATTCAAATAAACAAAGGCTTCAACGATTGGGTAACGGAGCAGTGATTATGTTCGGAGTCTCTGGTATTTCAAACTGAATCTCTCCGGCGTCAATCATATCTTGGATCTTGTTCTTGAGAGGCCAGCAGTTGTCTGTAGTATGCCCCGGGCTATCAGAATGATACGCGCACCTATCATTGGGATGATAGTTGGGAGCAGAAGTGTTCGGATTCCGGAGAGGAGCCCTTAAGGTGATCAGCCCTGCCTTCAACATTTGTTGCAGTGCTTGATCCAGCGACATGTTGAGTTTGGTATACTGTCGTTTCTCCTTTCGTTGTTGCCCCTGTCCTTGTTGAGCAGGTCCAGGATTGGAGATCTGGATTGCCCCTACCTCATGACGGCCTTTTTTACCGTGCACAGCATTGGATTCTTTCTTTCCCTGATGAGGCTTTTTATCAGAAGGTGCAGCCTCTTGAATCTTCCCAGACCGGATGCCAGCTTCTATTCGCTCTCCAGTCAAGATAAGATCTGTGAATCCAGCAGACGAATTCCCAATTAGGTGGTTGTAGAATGGACCAGACAGGGTCCCCAAGAACATATCGACAAGTTCCCGATCGGTCAGAGGTGGTTGTACTCTTCCAGCAAGATCCCTCCATTTCTGCGCATATTCTTTAAAACCTTCACTTGATCCTAACGACATACCCTGGAGTTGGGTACGCGTAGGGGCAAGGTCGGCATTATACTGATACTGCTTGTAGAAAGCAGTAGCCAACTCCTCCCAGTTACGAACCTTGGTCCCATCTAGCTGATAGAACCATTCGAGATGAGTCCCTGAAAGACTCTCCTGGAAGAAGTGGATCCACAAACTTTTGTCCACTGTGTATGGTTGAATCTTCCGAACATAGGACCTGAGATGTAACTTGGGACAAGACGTCCCGTCATACTTGGTAAAGGATGGTGCTTTGAACTTCCAAGGAATAATCACACCAGTTGACAAACCCAGATCTCCAAAATCCAGCCCAGGTACCTGTTGGATCTCCATAGCATTCAGCCTATCCTCCAACTGTTTGTACTTGTCCTCAGCAGGAGGGTACTGTTCGTCGTTGAAATCTGTCTCGTTGTCGGAGGCCACTGGACTAGGCACCTCTCTCTCATGGTGACTGCTTTCCCTCACAGATGGGGTAGTCCTCTCAGTTTCAGTCTGCGGTGTATTCCCAGATCTGCGCCTAGGGCTGAACAAGACAGTCCTCTTCTTCTTCTTGTCCTTCTTCAAGAGCAGAGCCTTCAGATCTTGTTGCCCCTGGGTCAAATTCATGATCAACTCTTGGAACTGGGCGTTCTGAGCCTGGAGGTCCTTGATAGTCTGCTCGGCCGATGATTCAGGATTCATGACGATCGGCTGAAATAAACAGCGGAGAAGGGTAAGCAACCTGTCAAAGGGATACCTGCAATGCAATGAGATGTATGACATGTATGTAATGTTTTCAAGGACCTCGCGGGGTAAACAAAGAACTTGTTAGAGTTGGAAACTGGTAACTTGATTGAAAGAACTTCATGTTGTTGAGAGTCCTTCCTCAAGGGTCAAAGGCTCACCATATCCAGTCGGTCATAGCCCCTAACACCCTTGGCTAGAGGAAAATAAATCCTCTTTGCCCCTTGCTGGGTAATTGGTTTATCATGACCTGCATCACAAGCCCTTGAGATCCTTGAAATGGGTTAGGATGTATGCAATGGTATGATGTCATGCTATGCATGGGGTGATGTAGGTAAACCCTGTTATGAGTCCCAATTAAGGACTATAAACAGACCCTGCAAGAAATTCAGTATACTTTGTTATGAGTCCCAATTAAGGACTATAAACAAAACCTGCAAGAGGTCTAGTGAACCCTGTTATGAGTCCTAGTTAAGGACTATAAACAACACCTGCAAGAAATTTGGTAAACCCTGTCCTGAGTCCTAGTTAAGGACTATAAACAAGACCTGCAAGAAACTTAGTACCCTGTTATGAGTCCCAATTAAGGACTATAAACAAAACCTGCAAATAGTTCATGTGTCAGCTAACGAGCATGCAAGTAGGCAAGTACAAAGGCACACAAGTCACACAAGAGAAGCCCTTAGGGTTTAGGCCAGCTTGAGGTCTAGGTATTACCCTCTTGAAGTTGGTGGGTTCAACCTGTCCTATTAGAAGTAACCGGGTTCTAAGGTTCCCAATATCACTGGATTGCTTTCATTGTTCATCGTTTCGATTTAGCCACTGAACTGGCGACCGAAATATTCCAGGAAAGCAACCCTCAATTGAGTGTAGTATCGAGTATCAACCAACCTCGGACTGCACCAAAGTCAGTTATCTCACTACCCTAAAGAGGCCAAGATGGTTCAATTACGGTTCCTAAGGTCAGTTGATGCTTCACGACACCACGCGGCGGCCCCGTACTCTCCTTGACTGGATTCAAGGGTTACCGGTACACACCAAAGTGCCACATCAACGTAGCAGACTGTTTCAACCATGTCGGTATACCCCGCACAGTTCCCTCACAGCCTTGTTGCTACTTTCTAAGAAGGTATTCCCCAGATCCGGGTTAGGATCTATAGAACTCCCAAGACAGTCCCACAATAATAAAGCAAGCAAGTCAATACAATTGAAAACACAGTGATCTTAGTCCTAAGGTACACCTCACTTTATAAGAGTCCCCAGCAGAGTCGCCAGTTCTGTGATCGGTGGATCTGGAACTGACTGTTTAACGCTGGTTCGCGAAATGTCGCAGAAGCAAGAGTCGCCACCGTCTTTTATTTTCTCCAAATGGAAAGGACAAAAGCACAGAAAAATTCCTTATAGAGATTGCTCTCGGTTCGGGAGGTAGGTTATAGAAAGGGAAGGTGTTAGCACCCTTTCTATCCATGGTTATCCATGGGCTCTTAGATATTTGCTCAATGTGTTTTCAAAATTGTTTGTTTGCTTTTCAATGTGGGTTTAAAAAGTTTCTTTGAAAAATTTCAGTTCGACTCGTACGTCAGAGTGTTTGAAAAGTTTGTTTTGGAAGCTTTTGAAAAGGTGTTGGTGTGAAAAGTCTTTGAATTTTTTGTTTTGAAGAGAGCAAGTATCCATGAGTCGTCTACCTACCCTAAGGAATTCGTCTGTGTAAATGTCCTTTAAAGTAGTGCCATCCCACCATTGAGAGGTAGGTAGCACCACCGTTGGAGGTGTTCGGGTCAATTCGAGTTTATAGGGACATGGTGATCACCAGAGCAATGGGAAGACACCTTAGAAGCTACCCTCATGCCAGGTTCCCAGATCATGAGGACTTACTAAGACGTCCTCTGCTCGACGATCACCTTTCGAGGCAAGGCAACAGTAAGGCGTACCCTAGGGGTGGTGTGTGATTTTGTGTGTTGTTTTCAGTTTACATTTATCTTGTCATGTTCATTGTGATCTACGCTTGATTTTATTATGGCCATTCATTCTTGCATGCTTTGTTAACAGTTAATATTTGCGGAAAAGTAAATCTAAAGCTATTACAAATGGCGCGGGTCCACATCGCCAAAATTAAACCAGACCCGATTTGACGGAAAGTAAATAGAGCAAAAGAAATAAAAACGCGAGAAGTTTAAGTTACAACGCTTTGGGAGAGATACATAATGAATTAAGCGAAATAAAACAAATGTGCGAATAAAATAAATTACGAACGAGGGCGTTGGACCCTTTTGCAAAATATTATTAATAAGGAATTAAAATTAAGCATTAAAAGAAAATGTTTTTTAGTATTTTTGTGTTTTTTGAGATTTAATAAAAAAGAATTAATTAAAAAAACAAAATGAAATGTTAAACCTAGTTCTAATTATTTTTAAGTTTATTATGAAAGTATTAAAATTTAACCTAAATGCAACCCTAATTAGTTTACAAGTTTAATTATGAAAATAAATAAATCACTAATATTATGGCAAAAAAAAGGAAAATTAAAAGGAATAAAAAGTCATTAAACCTAATGCTATATTTCACTAATATTATGGCAAAAAAAAAGGAAAATTAAAAGGAATAAAAAGTCATTAAACCTAATGCTATATTTTTGGATTTTTTATGAAAAAAAGAATTAATATTGCAAACCCTAATTTAAATTGAATTTATTTACATGCTAATTTACGTATAAGGAAATAATTAAAATTTATCACATTTTTGTCTTTTCTGATTTTTTTTTATGATGTTTTTTATATTTGTGAAAAAAATAATTAATTAAATTAAAACAAATCAGGGAAATAAAATAGCAATCAAAAATAAAATAAAAAATAAAAAGAATTGCAAACCAGGGGGTTCAGGCCCTAAAGTGGAGGTGTGGATCCAGTAAATTGAGCCCAATAGCATTCAGAGTCGTTGACCCTCCCAGACATCATGTGGCAACGTTGACTAGGGTTTATTGTGCCCTTTGAATCTCTGCCTTTGATTTGACTTCATGAGACGCGTGTATGCTTAGATTATGGGGATGTATGGTGCACTCCAATGATAAACCTGCATGTGAATGTGAACAAGAAAATAATATTGAAATTATTGAAGACCTGGGACTCGAACCCAGGTCACTAGCATTACTGATCACTTCCTGCGCCACTGAACCACTTCAATTACTTTTAATATATAATGGCTATTAATCAATATAAAAGACAATTGGTTAGTTATCTAAAAAACGCGCGCAATTCAAAAAGAACCACTGGTTGTTGGCCACGAGGTCTTCTTCTTCGTTCCTGCAAATATCAAAAACAAAGGCCACGGTTTTATGTGTGTTCTCTTAGGCCGGTTTATAGAAAATAGCGATTACGCCGTCTCTAAACATAAATTAGGCGCGAGGATGGATTCTTCTTCGTCTGAACACGCTCATGCCAATGATATTACTCACGAGTCCTAATTTTGTCTTGGATGAAAAGCCCTAATTCGAAAACCTGCAAACCCTAAAAAGCTACAATGGCATCTTTGTACATAACACAGGAAAACGCAATTAAATGGATCAGTTAGCTTTAGAATTGCAGGAGGAATAAGAATCCATGCAGAAAATGTTATGAAAATGCTTAAATTTAAGAATACGATTGTGAGTTTTTCACGACATATGCTGAGTTCTGTACACTGATTCCTTGCCTTTTGATGAGTGTTATGAATTGGAATATGATCAGTGAACCACAAGGAAGCTTTTAGAATCAATATTAGGACTTGAATCCACCTAGAACACTGATTTCAGTTTTGAGTTTTTTGGACAATTTTTCAAGTTGGCAAATTGGTCTCTAGCGCAGCCTTCAGTCTGTTGGCATCAGGTTTTGACTCAGCATTTATGAGGGAAGGGAATTAGGTCATTAGCTGGCCTTGATCCATGCCCATGAGAGAATTAGTCTTAGGTCTTTCACCATTAACAAACTTTCCCTTTTTTAAGCAAAACCAAGACTTGGTGTACAACCTAACCCTAGCATGAGTTTGTGAGCTGGCACATGATATATAGAAGTTATTCCAATTCAAATGACACTATTCCATTGATTTTTAAATTTTATTTGAATTTTTAAAGATTTAAAATGAATTAAATTATCAAAAATTAAATAAAATAGAAAAATCAATGTTTGATATTGAAATTAATCATGGGACACGTGTGTGGCATGACAAGGCTGAATCAAGTGGAAGAAAGTGGGCCCTTTTGTCAAAAATTGAAGTTTCAAGGATAGTTGACTTTTGCCATTTCACAAAAATTTCCCAACTTCTCCAATGCATAACTTGCTCAATTTTTAAGCGTTTCTCATGTTCTTGGACATTTTGGAAAGGTCTTTGAGTCCTTTAACCAATGCCTTTGGTCCCATGTCATTTTGATTTTCCAATCTCAAGTTATGGCCTTTGACTTAAAGTCCCTTTTTGTTGACTTTTGAAAATGACCTATAATGTTGAAATTGATAACTTTTTGTGAGAGCATTTCTTGGACTTGAAGTATGAAGATGAGTTGTAGGAAATGTCTTTCTCTTCAAAATGAGCTTTGGATGGAATTTTTCTGATAATCCATGTGAAAGTTATGCCCTGGTCAATTTCAGTTGACTTTTTCAGCTGTCCAAATAAGGAAACTTTTGCATCTTGATGATTTTCTGAGCCAAATTTTGAGAATCATGATCAAGCATTGATCAAATGATGTTTGTGGATTCAAAATGATATGTTGACCAAAAATTTGAACTTCTGACTGTCAAATGACCATTTTGCCCCTACAGTTGACTGTAGTGCAATTTAGGGTTTTGACTGTGCAATCTTGAGCTGAATGCCTTGAAACTTGATATGAGGATGCTTGACCATGTTTGTAAGCATATGAGACTTGATTGAGCCTTTGAACACTTCCTTTTCTTGATCAGACTCAAAACCCTAATTTTGACTGTTTAGGAGGCCCTTGCACTGTGCAACCCTTGGGGAATTTTGTGACTTGGCTTGGCAATTTCTTGAAGAATATGGGAGGGCAAATTTTGGGGTGCAACACCAGTGTTTGGGGAACCTCTTCAAAATGCTGAAATGGGGTCTCAATGAACTCCCCATCCATCTCTACATATCGGAAAGAGTTGAGATGGCTCACCATGTACTCCTCCTCTCCTCGCACTGTAACAATTTTCCCCTTGACTGGGTATTTTAGCATCTGGTGGAGCGTAGAAGTTACTGCCCCAGCTTTGTGGATCCATGGGCGACCCAACAAACAAGAATAAGATGGTCGAATGTCCATCACATAGAATGTAGATGCGAAGATCTGAGAACCAACCTTAATCGTAATATCTACTTCTCCATGTACCATCCTCTTGGACCCGTCAAAGGCCCTAACAACAATGTTACTCGACTTCAACTCTAAACCTTCATAGTCTAACCGGTCTAGAGCTTTCTTGGGCAACACATTCAACAAGGACCCAGTATCCACCAATACATGAGCTAGAGTAGTGCCCCTGCATTTAATGGAGACATGCAGGGAGTCATTGTGATTCTTCCCCTTAGCAGTCAAGTCTACGTCAGAGAAACCCAACCCATTATATGCTGTCGGACTAGCCACACAATCTTTAAAATGATTAGCTGATGCCTCCTGCGGCACGTGCGCAGTCTTCAGGAAAGCAATCAGAGCCTTAACATGGGCCTCTGAACACAACAATAAGGACAACATAGAGATCTTTGACAGGGTTTAACCCAGCTACTCGACTACGTTATAGTCTCTCTTTTTGATTATCTTTAAAATTTCCTCCATCTCCTGTCTAGAGGCTTCAATAGTAATTGTCTTCGGTGCCTCCGTCTGGGCAGGCTCATCAGTGGTCCCTTTGCCCCGAGTGTTAGATGACTCGGCAACAGGGGTAAGAATCGGAACATGAACAGGGATAGTAGCAGGTGTACTGGCAGGTGTAATAATAACAGGCTTCCGAACAACTGGTAGAGAGATCTCAGGGGAGAAAAGCCTTCCATTGCGGGTGACTTTACTAGATCCAACAATATTACTGACGTCAGTATCAGCCTCTTCCGCATTCAAATCTTGTTTAACCCCGTGATAATACACATCAGCCCCATAATGCCACGAGAGAGCTTTATCGGATGTATAGGGGATAGGCCCAGGAATAGTAATGATTAAGGGAGCGATTCTTGGAACAGATGTAACTCTAACAGGCTTTCTCGAGGAAGCCTTGGAAGAATTGTCGAAAATGGTGATTATAGCAACTTCTTCAACAGGAACCAAAGGAACAACAGTCTTCTCAAACAGAATTTCTTTGTTATCCATCAGGCGTTGGACACCTGACTTCAAAAGATGGCAACCAGTAGGTAGGACGGCACACAAATGGAAAACTTCGCCATAGCCTGGAAATAAACCGGCTAACAGAAGGTTCTTCTTCATAGTCATCAATGGAGTAGCAATGTCTTTCACGGAAACCACAAACGAGTCTTCCTCTATAGCATTCACTCCATGCTTGGGCATAGGAGCAGTCACAACATTAGGCCTTTCAGGCGCTTCGAACTCAATCTCCTTAGCATCAATCAAGTTTTGTACCTTATTCTTCAAAACCCAACAATCATTCGTATCATGCCCCGGGCTATCGGAGTGAAAAGCACAGCGGGCGTTTGGATTGTACATTGGTGATGTAGTGTTGGGATTCTTCGGGGCTTCCTTCGGAATCACCAAGTTGGTCTTTAACAACAACGGCAGAATCTGAGAAAGGGTCATATGAAGCTGAGTGAATTGTCTTCGCGGCCTCTCGGCTCTTGGCTGATTCTTGCGTTGAGGAGCAACAGGAGGTCTTAATATAACCACCGCATTGACTGCTTGGCGGCGCTCAGGTTTATTATGGCTCTTTGTGTTGTAAACTGCACTTGACTCCTTCTTAAAAAGCTTCTTCTCGGTGCTGGACGAAGCAGCCTTCTATATTTTACCGCTCTTGATACCGGTCTCAACTCTTTCCCCGGTCATGATCAACTCAGTAAATCTGGACGATGAACTTCCAATCAGATGGTTGAAATACGGACCAGACAAGGTCCCCAAAAACATATCCACTAACTCCCTGTCAGGCAAATGGGGTTGTACTCTTCCAGTAAGGTCCCTCCATTTTTGAGCGTAGTCTTTGAAACCTTCGCTCGCACCCATAGACATACCCTGAAGTTGGGTACGTGTGGGAGCGAGGTCGGCATTGTATTGGTACTGCTTGTAAAAAGCAGCAGCGAGGTCTTCCCAATTATGGATACTAGTTCCTTCCAGATGGTAAAACCATTCAAGTTGAGTCCCTGAGAGACTATCTTGAAAGAAATGGGTCCAAAGGTTCTTATCAGCAGTGTATGGATGGATCTTTCTAACATACGAGCGGAGGTGCAGCTTTGGACAAGAAACCCCGTCGTATTTAGCAAAGATTGGTGCTTTAAATTTGTGGGGAATCACTACCCCAGATGACAAACCTAAATCTCCAAAGTCCAGACCAGGGACTTTCTGGACCTCCATTGCGCTCAACCGGTATTTAAGCTGTTTATACCTATCCTCAGCCGGAGGATACTGGTCTTCGTCAAAGTCAGTCTCATTGTCAGATACCACAGAGCTAGGAGCCCTCCTTTCTTCCTGATTCTCTCCCCCTCCAGATGAGTGAGTCAAATCAACCTCTTCTCGCAAATTGTTTCCGAATCTGCGACCCATATTCAGTAGGACCGTCTTCTTCTTCTTCTTCTTCTTCTTCTTCTTCTTCTTATCCTTCAAGATAAGAGTCTTCAGATCTTGTTATCCCTTAGCCAGGTTCATAAACATTTCCTGGAACTGTGCATTTTGAGCTTGCAGAGCCTTGATGGCTTGTTCAGTTGATGTTTCAGAAGACATGATGCGCTGAAATAAACAGCAAAGAAGATAAGAGACCTGTAATGGGTACCTGCGATGAGGTGCATGGAATGAAATGCATATGATATGATTTCAAAGACGTCGAGAGATTCAAATTCGTAAACCAAAATGAAACACACTTTTATTAGATAAACTTGAAACAAATGTTTGACAACTGCCCTTAAGGGGTTACAAGAAAGAAAAACTGAAAAGTAAATCAAAACTAGAAATAATCAAAAGACATCAACGCTTCCATGGTCTTTTCCCTTTGGTGCTGACATAGTCGTTAAGGATCTGCTCATTCTCCAGTTGCCTTGTCAACTTCAGGATCTTCCGCTCTTGATCGTGATACTTTTCTCCGTAAGTATCCCGTTCCTCTCTTATCTGCATCCAGGACCTCTTTAATGCCCCAATGTCAGTAGGCATGTATGGGTGGAGGATGGTAGGTGGAACCCCTTCTTCATCAGCAACCTCAACAATCACAGGCAAGACAACTTCGTACGGTGTTCCCAGCTTTTGGGCACAGATTCGAACCCATCGAAGATATGGTTCCTTTGGAAGAGAGGTCTTCATCCCTAACTCGTGCGGATCAGACCTGTGTACCCTATCCCAAGCTCGTATGAACCTGCAGCGATGCTCGTCACTATCCCCTTGGAAGTCAAAGACAATGCTTGGCATCAGTAACTCATGAGGTCCTTCCCTCCTAGCTCGCTCAAACTGATGTAAGGCCAGACAAGGATTATAGGTGATCCCTCCTCGAACTCCAAGTAGTGGAACATTGGGGGTACTCCCCACAGCGATCAATAATAGCTACTTCTTCCATGTCCTTAGTAATCTAGATGATGTCATTGTGAGAGAGAGACATAATCCTGTAGGCCCAACCCATGCATTCCTTGTTCTTCAAAACTGATTTGGGGAGGTGAGAAATAAACAACCTCGCCAGCAATGGTGCACAACACATAAGGGTTCCCCGTTTCCGAGTAGTACGGGCATAAAGAGAGTGCAAAATGTCACCCAAGAGAGTGGGAACTGGATTACAGGATATGAAAATCTTCACCGCATTCACGTCAACGAAGGAGTCTGAGTTAGGAAACAACACCAAACCATATATGAGAAGATCCAGAATGTCTTCAAATGCCTGAAAGTCTAGACTGTCCCAGAACTGATTATCCTGATCAACCAAGAATTTAGCCAAGAAGCCCTTTGTCCCACTCCTAGTCTCCCAGTTGGACATTACCTCGGCCTTTGTCATATGGAGGGATAAAGCAATCTCTTCCGGCCTAAGGACTTTCTCCCAAATTGTGAACGGGGTCTGCTCCAGAATAGAGATACCAAGTAGATCAGAGAACCCTTCCAAGGTAAGGACCAACTGGTAGTCCGGAAAAGTAAAGCAGTGGTACAGTGGATCAAAGAACTGGCACAAGACACTCACCATCTGTTCATCCAACTTGGAGGTGACTAGACTGAGGAGGTGCCCATGTCTTCTGATAAAGGAGGAAGTGTCAGGAACCTTTGCAACCAAATCTCTAAGCTGAGTGAGAACCTGGACAAAGCTGATCCCAATAGTGTTTCTACACATGGGTGCCATGACCTACAAAACAGAACAAAGATGAATCCCCTCTGTCTTTGAAATGGGTTAGTCCAATGCAATATGCATGCAATATCATGATGTCATGATGTCATGATAGAAACACATCACAGGTATTCACAAATAGCAAACATGGTAAGGGCAAACAAGTCACACAGATAGCCCTTAGATTTCAGGCTAGCAAGGAGTTTAGGTATTACCCTCTTTCAGTTTAGTTGGTTCAAACCTGTCCTAAAAATAGTAATCGGGTTCTAGAGGATCTCAATATCATTGACCACCCTCGATCGGTCATAATTCCAGTTTGGCAACCTTTTCTTGCGGTCGGAATCATCGCGAGAGTTTGGTCTCAATGAGTGTAGCATACTGCTACTGTTCTATGGCCAAGTTGGTCAATTATAGGTGCTAAGGTCAGTTGGTGCTTAATGACCCCTTAGAAGACCCATATTCTCCTCGTTGAGCCACAAGGGATATCGGTACAAACTAAAGTTCCACACCAACGTAGCTACTGCTTCAACCGTATCGGTCTACGCTGTACAGTTCCCTCACAGTTTATTGCTACTTACCTAAAGGGTGTCCCCAGATCCGGGTTAGGATCTATAGTAACTCCGATTCAAACCCATAAAGATAAAGCATACAAATCAAGCAATTGAAAACATTATGATGAACTATTCCTAAGGTACACCCCACTTATAATTCTTCCCCAGCAGAGTCGCCAGTTCTGTGATACGGTGGGAAGAACTGACTGTTTTTTGGAATGCTGGTTTGCGTTTTGCGTTTGTTTTTGCAAAATGTCGCGGTAAGCAAGAGTCGCCATCGGATTTTATTTTATCCAACAAGGAAAGGAAAAAAGCACAGAAAAATTCCTTTTTCGAGATATTTCTCGGGTTCGGGGGGTAGATTATAGAAAGGGAAGGTGTTAGTACCCTTTCTATCCGTAGTTATCTACGGGCTCTTAGGTACTTGCTCATCATTTTCAAAATGTTTCTCTTTGTGCTTGTGGGTTTGAAAAAGTTTTTGTTTTGAAACTTCGATTTAACTCTTACTTCTGTCCTCAAGAGTGTAATGAAGTGTTTTTGAAAACTTTGTTCGAAAAGGAGTGTAAGTGTGAAAAAGTTTTGTTTTTGGATGAGCAAGTATCTAAGAACTATCTACCTACTCGAAAAAGGAATCATTCTATGCTAATTACATTTAGACAATGCTATCCTACTATTGATGAGTAGGTAGCATCGTTGTTGGAGTTTGAGGGTCAATTCGAAAGAGGGACATACGGTCACTAAAGCAATGTTAGGACGCCTTAGCGGTAACCCTAATGTCTTAGATCATTTGTTTGAGGAAACAATATCCGAGGCAACCATTTCGAGGTGATTATGATCTTTTATACAAGAGGGTGACCTCTAAAACGACCTATACTCAATGACCGTGTATGAAGGCAACCAAGTGGGGTGTACCCTAGGAGTGTGCATGTGTGAGTGTGTCGTTTTCAGTTATTTTTATCTTTGCACATGTTAAGGGTGATCTAATTTGATTTTAAGATTAGGCATTCAGTCTTGTCATACAAACCCTATTATCAAACATCTAGCAGTTATAATTAGCAGAATTTAAAGTACGGAAATTAAATTACAAGGCGTCGGGTATTTACATCGCCAAAAGCAACCCTTTGAAAATAAAATAAAGCGGTAAAAATAATTAAATGTTGTGATACGGTGGGAGAAATGACTTGAGCTTTTGCGTTTGTGTTCGCAAATGTTTCGGTTTAGCAAGAGTCGCCACTGACTTTTTATTTTATCCAAAGGAAAGGTCAAAAAGCACAGAAAAGACCTTTGAGATGTTTTCTTGGGTTCGAGGGGTAGATTATAAAAAGGGAAGGTGCAAGCACCCTTTTCATCCATGGTTATCCATGGGCTCTTAGTTACTTATTTAGATCACTTGATTTTGCTTTTCAATTGTTTGAAATGGTGCTTTGTGTGTGGTTTTGAAAATGTTTTGAAAAGAGGCCATCGTTGTGGCAACCTTTGTAATGATTCTTGTTTGAATATATACAAAGGTGTATTGTCTTTTGAAAAGATATTTCAATGTTTGAAAGTTTATTTTTGGGAAATGTTTTGAAATTGTGTTGTGAAATGTGTTTGAAAATAGCAAGGATGTTTTTGCAAGTTTTGATCAAGTAACTAAGAGCATCTACCCTATTTTACTCAAAGATATTTCCTACACATTTTTAACCCTTTTGACAGTCTTGTTTTACCATTGCATTTGGTAAACAACCTTGTATTAGGATGTTAAATGGGACAGGCGCGGGTCATCGTATTGACCATGATAGCAATATTGCCAAGTATCTTTAGCAATTTTTCCGAGGGACTAGATCATTTTGTGTAGGCAACCAAGATAGCGTCATCGAGGGACTATGATCTTTTGTTTTGTTTTTATTTTGCCAAAGTATTCAACGTGCATAACATGTCCATTTTAAAGGAAACAAGTGGATGAAACCCTAGGGGTGCAAGTGTGCATTGTGTTGTAATTTTCATGCATTTTTGTCTTTGTATTAGGTCATCTAGCGATTTATTTTGATTTTGGATTTTTGCATACAAACCCTAATCTCTAATCATGGCATATTTGAAAGCATAAAGTGTGAGAATTAAATGTCTAAGCTATTACAAAAGTATCCGGGGATGGGGGTACAATTATTACAAATGGGGATGAGTCTCACAAGAATAATAATGTCCAAATATCAAGTATTACAACCAAATCGAATCGTCGCAATTCAATATAAAGTTATAACAAATTAAGAAATCAATAATATTATGAGATGCATGTATTTACTTGAAAATAAATAAATAAAATCTATTCTAAAAAAGAAAGATTACATATTTTATTATTATTATTTGTGTATTTTATTAATTATGAAAAAGGAAGATCTTAAAAAAAATAAAATTTAATTAAACAAAAAATTTATTATTATTTTTTGGTGTTTTCATTATGTATGATAATTGTTGCACCCCAAAATTTGCCCTCTCATGTTTTCCAAAGTCTTCCCCCTGCATGGTTGATCACAAACTCTTGCCTAAGGAAAAAGAATTTTTTTGAGTGGTGCTTTAAGTACCTTTCGATTGGCATTCTGAAAGACCCTTCGATTGGTATTCTGAAGGAGCCTTTCGATTGGCATTATGGACAATCACTTTGATTGGCATTATGTCAAGGCCTTCGATTGGTATTCTGAAAGACCCTTCGATTGGTATTCTGAAGGAGCCTTTCGATTGGCATTATGGACAAGCACTTCGATTGGCATTATGTCAAGGCCTTCGATTGGAATTCTGAAAGACCCTTTCGTTTGGCACCCTGGGCCAAGCCTTTCGATTGGAATGCCAAGGGATCCTTCGATTTAACATTGTGTCAAGGCAGCTTCGACAGGCATGTTAACCATGTCCTTCGATTTGCATTATGAACAACACCTTTCGATTGGCCTGTTAACAAAGCCTTTCGATTGGAATTTTAATTAGTACCCTTCGATTGATATTTGGACAAGGACCAATCGAAGAGCATGGTCTGAAGGCATTCGAAAATCCAAAGTGTCCAGGTTCATTCAAGAGACATGAAGATTTCAAAAAAGGAAATTTTTTAATGTGTCTGATTCTTGTCTAATGGATTTAAAGGCCTGTTTAAATGGCTGTCCCTTGCCATTTTGATGCACCTTCACACTCCTATAAATACAGGGCCAACATACACATTACAACACACGAAAAAACACACAGAAAAAACAGAAGGGAACAAAACGAAACACAGAAAAAAAAGAGGACTTGCAGATACGCTGCCAAAGGTCATCAGCATTTTCAAAAGTGATCCAAGCCAAAGCAGCCATTTAGCAAACACCTCCACGCCCAGAAATCCCAGACCGAAGGTACTCACATCCAGAAAGTGCCAAATCGAAGGTCCCAAATACTGGTAAGAGAGGGTAAAATGTAAAATTTTGTGTTTACATAACATATCCATATTTGTTATCCCATTCGATTTGCCATCCTAGACAGAATTCAAGGGCTTGGGTTTGGCCCCAGGTCATGTTCTTCGTTTGCTAACATTTGCTGCAGATTTAGCCTGAAAAGACTCAGCGCACGCAGGATCGAAAGGCCTGGGGTTTGATACCAGGCCCTGAGTTTTATTTTGCTAACATACTTTTGCAGGTATAGCATCCCAGATCGAAGGAGACACCTTCTCTAGATCGAAGCTTCCCATAGTCCTCCTGGATCGAAGAAGGCATTTTTCCCAGGATCGAAGGGAAATCCCCTTCCCTGGATCGAAGGCTGTTCATGCCCACTTCCTGGCCCAATCGAAAGAATTATGACCTTGTTTGGATCGAAGCTTCCCAGGCCTCCAGAATTATGCTTTTTTTTATTTGCTGCCTGTTTCCTTCGTTTTTTTTAATCCTTATTTTGACTATTTTTATTTCTTTTTTAATCAACATAAAATCAAAAACACAAAAACATTAGGCTAGTTTTTCCTATTAAATTAGTTTTGTTAATTAATCTTTTAATTATCTTAACATTTTTTCCAAAACTAAAATTAAGTAGATTTAGATCATTTTCTCAAAATAAAATAAAACTCAAAAAATATTTTCTTTATTTAATTAATTAATCATTAGTTAGTCTTAATTCTTAAATCAAAAAATGACAAAAAATATGCTTTATTTAAGAAAAAAAAGGGTCAAAACCCAAGGACACTCCGATTCAATTTTTTTCGCGCGCGCTTATTTTCTTGTAACTGCCTACTAGTTTGTAATAGCTTAACTAAGACCTTTTACACTTTACTGCTCTTTATTCCCTCAATTTTTGGACATGTAAATAATCCCCCTCCCCGAAGCCTTGTAATAGCGTAGGATTTACAATTCCCGCACTTTAAATTCCTGTACATATATTAACTGTTTAGATGTATGCTAACTAGGATTGCATGACAAGATCTATCTTAATTTAAAATCACCAGTAGCTCACCATGACATGCAAAGATAATATAACTGAAAATTGACACACTTGCACATGCCACTCCTAGGGTACACCTCACTTGGTTGCCTCGAACGTGGTCATTGAGTATAGGAAGTCTTAGAGGTCGCCCTCCTGTCCAAAGATCAAAAGTTGCCTCGAAATGGTTGCCTCGATAAAAATGATCTAAGACATTAGGGTTACCACTAAGGCGTCCTAACATTGCTTTAGTGACCACACGTCCCTTAAATCGAATTGACCCGAAAACTCCAACGATGGTGCTACCTACTCCTCAATAGTGGGACAACACTGTCTAAAGGAAATTTTCACAGTTTAATTCCTTTTTGAGTAGGTAGAGGTTCTTAAGTACTTGCTCCTTTTAAAAACAAAACAAAACTTTTTCGCACTTACACTCTCTTCAAAAACAAAACTCTTTTCAAAACCCACAAACACAAAGAAAAACAAACTTTTGAAAACATAGTGAGCAAGTACCTAAGAGCCCGTGGATAACCACGGATAAAAAGCGTGCTAACACCTTCCCTTTCTACAATCTACCTCCCGAACCCGAGAAACATCTCGAAAAGGAATTTTTCTGTGCTTTTGTCCTTTCCTTGTTGGATAAAATAAAAGACGGTGGCGACTCTTGCTTACCGCGACATTTTGCGAAAACAAACGCAAAACGCGAACCAGCATTCCAAAACAGTCAGTTCTATTCCCACCGATCACAATAATAAAAAGAAAATGATTTAAAAAAACCAATTTATTTACAAAAAATGAAGTCTTAGAAATAATTGTTAGTATATTATTTTAACACAAAGAAATAAAATAAATTAAAAGAAGAAAAATAAAATTAACTAAAATATTAATTTAATTTGCTATATAAAAAAAATGTATTGAGTTTTTTATGAATTTATAAAAAAAAGGTGAATTAAAACAAAAAAAGAAATGGGCTTAAGGCTTGAAAGGGGATGGCCCAAAATAATTAAAAAAATAAGAGAAGAGAAACAAAAGTCAGAATGGAGGTGGGGTGCATTAGCAATTCGTTATGGGCTTAAGGGATGGGTGACCAGATAGGGCCCAAATCACTTATTGTTTCATTTTGTTAGGGTTTGTGATAATTAGGGTTTGCGTAATTTACAGTGGCGCCGCTTCCTCGTCTTCTCTTCTTCATCTTTCTTAGTCAAACGCCCTGATTCTCCCAAGCCCTAGCAACCGGAGCACCATCTCCCTCTCTCACCTTCTCCTAACGATCAAGGGTTTTGATTGAACGGTATGATTCGTCCTTTTTTGATTTAGCATTTTACAGTTTCGTTGTTTGATTTACTCATTCATGTTTCTTTGTTTAACCTATAGTGCTTATGCCTGAGATGCAGCAAAGGGTTTGAGAAACATACCTGTGAGATTTTCTGGAAAAATGGAGAGGAGAGAGGTTGGACTGGCGGCGCTCCCTTGGTGGCTAGAGGCGGAGGAGGGAATAAATGATGGCCAAGCTTCTTTTGGTGATTTCTTTCCTTTGCTATCGTTGTTTTTTTTTTGTTGATGATGATGCTTGTTGCAAGCTTCTGAAACTTTGATTTTTGTTGGTTTTTGTTGATGATGCTTGTTCTGAAACTTGAATGTTGATGATGGTTGCTTCTGATTTGAACTTGTTTTGATTATTTCACTTCTGAAAACTTTGTTTCCTCTCTCTTTGAATTTGAATGATGGCGCTGCTAAATGTTTCTGAAACTCCTTCTTCTCTCTTGATTTCGAATGTTGATGATGATTAAATGTTTTCTGAAACTTTTGATTTCCTTTTCCTCTCTATTGAACTTGAATGTTGATGATGATTGGCTTCTGCAACTTTGATATTGGTAGCTTTTTTTTGTTGATGATATGTTATTATTCTGAAACATGTTGTTGGGGGTTTGGAAACTTGGGGGGTTTGGTTAATGGCAAAGGATGCAGGCTTGTTAGCTTTCACAGGGTTCTGCGGTTATTGCAGTTTGGCAAGCTTTGTACAGGTTGGCCTATTTGGACTGTGTTCTACAGTTTGTGATTCACGGGGTTTTTGTGATTGTAGTTCTAGGCTTGGTATTATGTTTGATTGTTGTTCTTGCTGTTACAGGCTTTGTGGTTTGTTGTGAAACTGTTATAGTTTGGCTATGCAGGTTTACAGTTTGGCAGGTTTTTCTATTTTGGCAAGCTTGCTTCTATTTTGAAACTTTGTTAGCAGGCTTGGAGATTTTGTGAGTAGCAGGTTTTGGCTGTGTGTTTTGATTTGCAGTTTGGTGATGTTTGAAACTGCTTACACAGGTTTTTGGCACAAATGTTCTCTCTCTTTTACTTTGTGCTACTTGATGGTCTTATATCTTTTTTCTTGTTTGTTTTGTAATCTTGTGACAGCCTTTAGCCAAACTGTACACTCTCCAAAAAGGTGATATCCTTTTCTCTCTTTCTCTCTCCATGACAAAGCACTTTTGCTTTTCCACCTTATTTTCTGAAAAGTCTGCCTATGTTCTGGGAAATGATGAAAAACTATGACAATCTTTTTGGCTTGTGATTTGGTTTACCTCCTGTATTGCCTGCTGCATTGTACTTTCTGCATTACTGCTGCATTGGTTCAGTTTTCATCCAATTTGCTTTGTTTGACAGTTTGCATCCAGTTTGCTTTAGTTGCTATGCTTGGTTTGCTTACTTTGTTTTGTAATGCAGCTTGACAGTTTGGCCTATGTTTTGGCACCTTGCTTGTGCTGTTTGTACAGTTTGCCGCATGTTTTCCTTAGTTAGTACAGTTTGCATTCAGTTTGTTGACTTAGTACAGTTTGGTGCTTGTTTTCCTTAGTTGCTGCATTGTTTAACTTAACAGTTTGCCTTGCTGTTTGGTAATGCAGTTTGGCGCCTTGCAATGTTTTTGAATAATTTGCTTTGTTTGCATTCTTCTTTTGCATTTTTATTTTTCTCTTTGTGAACAAAGAGGAGCAATCTTCTTGAGATTATAAAGTCTAAGTTTTTTATTAAACTGATGTATCATAGATTGATTTGATACTTTAGTATTATTGTCAATACTCTTTAGATTATAAAGTCAAACTTTGAATTGAACTTTTTTTAAATATATTTTACAATCATTTTTTACCTAGGAAAATTAAATATTAAATACAATTAATCTCTTATATTTATATGGATTGCAATGATAATAAAATATAGGATTTTAGTCCCATATACAAAATTAATTTCTATATTTTAAATTCAAATAGTTTAGTCTCTCTCACATTCTTTTATAAAAAATCAATGAAAATTTTGTTTTTTAACTTATATTTTTATCTATAATTAGTAAGATATTTGTGCTCCCGCGCGGATAAATTTATTTGATATTATATAAAATATATTTAAAAACATGTAAATTTGAAATGAATAATTTGATTATAAAAGAATAATAATCATAAAAATTCAACTATATTAATTAACCATATAAAAAAAGGACAAGTGAGTTGGAGAAAAAAAATGAAATTTTAACAAATACAAATATAAAACTTTAGATATAAACGCAAAATTTGAAATGATTTACTTATTTGTAAAATGAATAATAATCATATAGGTTTAATTATATTAAATAATTATACAAAAAGAAGAAAAAATAATAATCATGAAATGGAGAAAAAAATAATGTTTAAAAATAATGAATTTATCTCTCAAATTAAAATAATAATTAATTAAATTAAAATAGATATTGTGTTGATAATGACCCGTGAAAAAATAATAATAATTAATAGTAAATGATATGATTAAAAATAAATACTAATATTTCATTGAAGTTCTAAAAATAACTTACAGTTTTAATTGAAAATTTAATTTATTTATATGCACTAATATGAATTGATAAATTTAGTTTTGTAATACAATGAATATTAAAACTTTTAAATAATTGATCATTTTTAAACACGTAATAAATCATTATTTAAAAAATCAATTTAAAAGATGTTGATATTGAAAAGAAGAAATAAAATATTGTAAAAGTTTTAACCCCTCGTAAATATTTATCTTAAATATAAAAATATGATAATTTAATATAGTTTTTTAAATATATAGAGGTGGCGCGTTTCCAATGAGAGGGAGTGGAAGTCATAGTCGTTGTGATGTTTTAGTGGTGGTGCGGAGCTGATCGATGATGTGTTCAAAACTGAACCATCAGTGGCTTCAAGAATACACTGTAATTTGCATTTCGCTTACTGATTACCGACGAATTCCTTCCTATTCTTTCTCTTTTGATTTCTCTACTGTGAAATTGTTGTATTGTTATTTTTTATTGTTGCAGGTTGTGGTTCATGAGTCGGAATCAAA
The DNA here is from genome assembly GCA_948472305.1 of Vicia faba. NCBI lineage: Eukaryota > Viridiplantae > Streptophyta > Magnoliopsida > Fabales > Fabaceae > Vicia > Vicia faba. The sequence goes on from OX451736.1 coordinate 358,071,393, forward strand.
TTTTTATCGTAATTACTGCTTCACAACTATACATGTCAAGTGCTCGACAAAAATCCTCAAATAATTTCTCAAAAGTCCAAATCATCGTACATGATAATGAAAATAAATTAAAACTGTAATGTGAAGTTAGACTCATCTCTTACAAATTTACCAAAAATTTGTAATGTCATTAGAAACTTAATCCTTCTTTATATTTTTCTCATACCATATCAATTATTTTCTCTATTTTATTGCGACTATCACTCTTTAGCATATCAACCATTTTGATACCCTCTCAGCAAATCTACAAAGATTTATCTTTCATCATGACTTAGAGTCGTGGTCAAAATGAATGAACTCATTATGCGCTCAAGGTTTTTCTTCTGTAATGGAGGAGGTAATGATTCTTCCACGCCTGGTGTGATACGGTGGGATAACTGACTTGGGTGTTTTGTGTTTGATTGCAAATGTTGCGGTTAGCAAAAGTCGTCACCGACTTTTCTCTTATTCAAAAGGAAAGGTGAAAAAGCACAGGAAAGACCTTTGAGATGTTTTCTTGAGTTCGGGGCGTAGATTATGAAAAGGGAGGGTATTAGCACCCTTTTTATCTATGATTTTCCATGGGCTCTTAGTTACTTGCTAGATCACTTGCTTTTGTTTAAAATTGTTCTTTGTGTGGTTTTTGAAAGTATTTTGTAAAGAGGCTATTATTTAGGCAAACTTTTGTAATGATTCTTGTTCGTAAGAATATATACAAAGATGTTGATCTTTTAAAAATATTTTCAAGTTTGAAAGCTATTTTGAAAGTGTAGGTGTTTCTTTTGAAAATAGCAAGGATGTTTTTGTTTTGAAATAGAGCAAGTAACTAGGAACATTCTACCTACTCAAAAGTCTTTCATGTTCATTTCCTTTTTCCTTTGACATTGTTATCTTACCATTGATTTGGTAAATAACCCTACCTTTGTATGTTAAAGGGACGGGTGTGGGTCATCGTATAACCATGATTAGCAATGTTGCAAGATATCTTAGCATTTTTCTTTAGGGACTAAGATCATTTTGAAAAGCAACATAGATAGCGTCATCGAGGGACTATGATCTTGTATTTTGCTTGTTTTTGCTAAGATACCTCACATGCATAATATGGTCATTTTTGTAAGGCAACCAAGTGGATTTTATCCTAGGGGTGCTTGTGTGCAAGTGCATTGATTTTCATACTTGGTTTTTGTCTTGAATTAGGGTTTGCTACTTGTTGATTTTATCTTTTCATACAAACCCTAATTACTAGAATTTATATAAAGCGATAAATTGCGAAAAGTAAAATTACTACGCTATTACATCATTAGGGGAGGGTGTACAAATTAACAAATGGGGATTGCAAGAAAATTAAACCTAATTATCTATTACAACCATATTGAATATTGTACAAAATTGAAAATAAAATGCAAGAATATAAATGGACAAAGAAATGATTTTTGTTGTTTTTATGAAAGGGGTTTTAACCTAATTAAAAGAGATGATCAATGAAAAAAAACAAGATTTAAACCTAAATTAATTAATAGGGAAATTAAGTTAAAAATGTATTTTAGTTTTTTTTTTGTGAAAAGGTTTTAAATTGATAATAATATAAAAATTAATTAAAAAAGAGGAACCTAAATTCTAAATTAATTTTGAATAAAATAAAATAAAATAATAATTAAGCCTAAGTATAAATATTAATTATTTAAGAAAAAAAGAAATTAATTTGTTTAAGAAAATGTTTTTAGTCTTTTTGTTTTATAGAGAAAATGGAATATATAAGTGTAAATAATAAATAAAATATTTTTTTGGATTTTTTTAATAAAAATAAAAAAAATAATAAATAATAATAAATAATAAAAATATTAAAGAAAATAAAATATAATAAAGTAAAATAAAAAGAAAATGAAATAATTAAAGAAAAATGGGCCAGAGGGTGCTGAAGTAAATCAAGGTTAGTGAAAAGAAAAGAAAAACAAAAGGCCTAAATGGAAGCCCAGGCGCTGTAAAAAAACCTCAAAAATGTCAAAAATAGTGAAAAAAAATGCAAAAGGTCACGCTGAGGCTTCAACCCGGAACCTAAGAGTGACAAGCATGCGCTTTAACCACTGGGGTGGTGATACATTCGTTAACTTGTGTGAAATGATAAATACATAACACAAAACGTGCCCTGATTACACTTCATCTTCAACCTCCAGCCAAAGGATTTGTAACTTGCTCATTTCTCAACCATTTGCAAAAATGTAAACATAAAATTGCTCCATTTTGTCACACGAATCCAACCATATAAATATCATAAGTTATAAATCAAAGATGAATGAGAATTTCTAAAATTACCAAATTCTGACCTAAATATTTCAGAAAGTTCAAACTCCAAATTCTCCTAGCTCAATCAAAATAAATGAAATCTATGGACATGTATAGTTTCAGAGCAATGATGTCTACGTTTATCTTCACAAATGCAAGCTTAACAATGCCTAAATATGAAGATAGAAGTTCAAGAAAAATACCTCAAAACTAGAAATCATGAAATGGATTTGAGCTTGTTTCAGGTAGTGGTGATGATCAGGCTAGCTTCCTCAAGTCTCCAGGAAGCTAATACAATGGTTTGCTTGAGCAATGGATGGCTAGAATGGTATGGAGAAGTCAAGTTGCAGTTCTCCGTTTTTGGTTATGGAGGATGATGAAGATGGAGTTACAGTTTCAAACCAAGGACAGGGATGGACTATATTTGATGTAACGAAGCTTTAGGAATGAATTTGAGGGAAAACGCACGAGGGAAATGAGAGATACAAGTTTAAGGTCAAAACTGTATATCAATGGAGTTTTTTTGTGAAATTTATGGCTAGAGGGAATTTGGGAGTGTTTCAGGGTGCTAAAAATCGTGCCTTAGCTCACAAATAGTGACTCTATTTATAAGCAACCGATTTGAAGACTTCTTGTTGATCAGAATTCAAAATCACAAGTTTATGGATAACATGTGATTTTTTGAGAAATTCAAGTTTCAAAGTCTTGTGTACTTGCTAAGATAGAGTGGTTATGCTTTAAACAAAATTTCTTATGACTTTGTGGATGGAGTGTGATCATAGGGAACAAGTTAGATGCTCAAGAATGGACTTTATGCAAAAAGCTTGTTTTACAAGAATGACAATGTTAACTTTGTGCCATTAATGGAAATACAACTTGGATAATAGCTCAATTGCTTGGATCAAAGCTCTAACAACTGTGTAAACATTTAATTATGGAGTTACAAACAATTTTGAGGCCTGCAAAGCAAAGATTATGCAGCCTAGCATGGACTTGGTTCATGTGTTCATAAAAAAATAACTTGTAATTAAAGTTTGAAAACCCTAACTTCCTCTCTTTGATTCTCCCTGCTCAAGAATGATCTCAAGGTGTTATTGGACATTTTGGAAAGCTTGTAATGTGCTCTACAACCCCTCTTTGAATCAATTTTGAAAATTAGCCTTGGATCTATATGAAAAAGTGCCATGAAGTTAGGTCAAAATCCTGCTTAAACTAGGGCAATATTTCACTAAGTGTTTAATTTCAAGACCATGACTTCATGAATCAATAACTTGAGATCCAAGAATTTTTAGGAGAAATTGTGTAAAGCAATATTTTAGATATTATGGATATATACAACTTTCATGTTGAAAGTTTCTTTTGAATCATCTTGCATCATAGTGAAAAATTGGCTCAAAGTTGTGAAAAAACATGAAGTTTTAAACACTTAGAAAAATTTCTAAGTTAGAAAACCTTGACTTTTCAAAATGAAATCTTGACTTTTTGATTTCTTGATGAATAAGTTTCATATTTTGATATGTTTTGATGAGTTGTGATCTTTGACATTGGATTTTGACCAAAAAGTCAAAGTTTGACTTTTCAGTGTACAATTGACTTTTGATCAGTTGACTGAAAATTCACTATCAATCCAATTGATCTTGAGCAATGTTTTAGGTCATGCCATTAGGTCAAAATGATGAAATTTAACTCTTGAGATCATGCTTCAAACTAATTGATCATTTGCTAGGTCAAAAATCAGAAATTACCCCTTCTCAGTCAAAACCCTAATTTTGACCATTTTGCCCTTTGGATGATTTGATCAAATTTCTTGAGGAATTATGGTCCAAACTTGATCAAATGATACATATGAGTTTATAATGTTTATGTGGACCAAAAATTCTGAAGTTTGACTGTAAATTGGCCATAGTTGACTTTTTCCCCAATTTAGTTGATTTTTAGGTCAATTGCTCAATTGACTGAGCAAAAGTGTGATCCAAGGTTTGAAACTTGACATGAGTAATTTTGGGGGTCCATAATGATCCATGAAAGTCATATGAGGCATTGAAATTTCAATTATCCTTGTGCAATCTCAAACCCTAATTTTGGTCATCAGTGCTTAAGGAGGTGTCTTGAGCGGATCAACCTTAGTGCAGTCTTGAACCAAGAGAGATATTTGTGAGAAAATATTTGATAAGTGAGAGGGAAAATTTTGGGGTACAACACCTGGAGATAACATTTTTGCGACAATTTGGTTCAGATTGTTGAGGTAATGATTAAATCTTCTTATCTTATGGTATCAAATCTTAGATCTGATTATTTTATGGTATCAAATCCTTCGTTGTGAATTTGAGAGAAATTGACTCATAAATTTTTGTTTGACTTTGGTTAAGAACAAAGCATATTACATGCTTGATTAAATGTCTTTAGGCATGTATTCATTCTAATTCCCATTTTTTAGGATTGAAAGTGGTATAAAGTTGTGATAATGGAAATCAATGCTTGACCCGAAGAAGCTTCATGCTATTGGGAATTCTATAATAAAGATTTTCCAACAATAATTTTCTCCATCGCACTGATTTCTCCCAATGCATAGGTTCGTTTAATTTTTTCTGCAATTTTCATTTCAATTTTTTTAATTGTGCATGTGTTGAGTTCATTATCTTATCACTCCCGATTTCACATTTTTAATACCTTTAATTATAATTGATTATTTTTGGTAGAAATAGAAATAAATATTTTTGGTGCGCAACAATACAAACTAATCACTACTAATCACAAGGAGGATGATTATACTTTATTTTCTATAAAGCATAACTTATTTTTGTCAAAAAAACAAGGAGGATTTTTGTTAAAAATAGTTTCCTATCTTTGCTAGGGTTTAGTTTCTTCTTCTCTTATTGAGAAGTTACGATGCTTGACTTTTCCTGGTTATTTAGTCCGTCACGCTGTTTTACTAGGGTAGCATGGCAACACCGAGTATGGAAAACTTGTCAATTAACGAGGAGGACAAAGTAGATGGTTTATTTTTTGACGTGGAAGAAGATGGAGATGAAGTCCTAGATCTCATATGGTGTCTTGTTGGTAGATTCATGTGTGATAGATCTATCCATGTGCAATCGAAGAAAAAAAGAGTTACGGGGTATTTAAATACCGGTGAAGGGGTCAACATCAAAGAAGCAGAAGACGGTTTGTTTCTTTTTCACGTCTCTCACAAACTTGACATGAATGCAGCGCTACAAGGTGGTCCTTGGACATACGATCCTTACCTCTTGATTCCTGAGAAAGTGAGAATTGGTATGTAGATTGAGAATATACCCCTGTTTGCAAATCCATAACCTATCAGTGGGATTAATGATGGAGAAAGTAGGGAAACCCATCGCAAATTTCATCGAATATTTTGTCGAGTATGACAAAAAGAATAATACCAGTTTCTAGTATGAGTATATGAGACTAAGAGTGAAAATAGATGTACGACAACCATTAAAGAAGAAAACGAGAGTCAAGTATAAGGGTGGAGAATGGTATGTGGTTAATTTCAAGTATGAGAAGTTGGGTTTATTTTGTTTCATATGCGAAAAGAATAGGAATTATGAAAATAAGTGTGAGATCCGTTTTGCTATGGCGGAGGATAATGGTATAAGAGATTGGTCCAATGGATTGAGGGCTGATAACAAACGATATGGCGAGAACTCCTCCTCGAGGTGGCTTAAAATTGATGTAGGTGGCAGCATGAAAAAGAGTTATGGAAGTAGAGAACCAAAGAGTGTGGTCGTGACACTTATGCAATTCAGTGAATATGTTCGGCAGATGGACGATGATACACAAACAGATCTATTTCAACAGTCAGAGGCAGTAATTATTGCCAATAATGGTGATAATAGTGGAGTTGTCTCTAATATTAGTGGGGAATTATAAATCATAATGGGAAACATTCTATAGATGGAGAACCAATTTGCACTGAACACGATAAGACACATGTTAATTTGTTTCAAAGATTCCCGACAAATTTTGTCCAACAATCAATGTTTTCCTTTTCTCAACAGTCCCAATGTAACTCCACTTAGGGTATCAGTTCAGAACCAATACTGACACCTGTCCCACTTAAGCAACATGTCCCATCTGCTTCAATTCAAGTAACACAGCTGCTAGCCAATCAGAATGAACATGTAGTGCATGAGCATTTGCATATAACATCCAATCAGATACCAAATGCTTTGCATGATGATATGAGTCTGATACCAAGAACTTTTAGTGCATCAAAAACTACCCATGTGTTCCAGCCTAATACGCAACACAACTAGATAGGAGTACCAACACCATGCATAATTCTACTATCCTGGACTCGAAGTCCTATAAATTCAAAAACAAAAGTGTGCAGCAAAAGGTTTCACAGATAAACCATGTCCAAAAGCATCCAATACAAAATATAATAAGTAACAATATCAATGCAGCACCTCTAGTTACTTTCAGTAGTTCAATTAATGTTACAACTAGCAGGGAGCATACGGAGAAGGGAGAACAAATCGAGAAAAAAATGAGGAGCAGGAATGATAATGACAAAGACGACGAGGTAGTGGTGTCCCAACATCATTTTTTATTGGCAGGTCCTGGCAGCCGGGAATGTCGGGACTTATGAAAATATTAAGATGGAATTGTAGATAAATCCTAACCCGAAGAAGGTTGCTCAACAATATCAGCCAGAAATCATATTTATTTCCGAAACATTAGCTAAAGCGAGAAATTGGAAGCCATTCATGTTATATTAAAATTTGATGCATACTTAATTGTTGATGTTGAGGGAAGACGTGGCGATCTAGCTTTTATGAGGAAACAAAATATAAATTGAAGTATATTGAATTTCTCCAGAAACTTTATCACTGTCCTTGTGAAAGACGATGAAAAAGGGGATTGGAGACTCACTTGTTATTATGGCTATCCCGAGAAAAGTAGAAGGAAATAAGCTTGGGAGTTATTGGGTGAAATACATGGTTTATCGAGTATGTTGTGGTGTGCCATTGGGGATTTCAATTACCTATTATCACAACAAGATAAGACATGATTGCATTCTCATCCTAATTGGGGTTCTTCCGAATTTGACAGATGGTTAGTGATTGTAATCTGGTTGATATACCGCTTGAAGGTCATCAGTTTACATGGGTGAAAATTAGAGGTACTGAGCATGTGATTGAGGAACGTTTAGGTCTAGCTTTAGTTACTCCAGATTGGTTAAACCTGTTTCCGAATGCCAAGCTGTTGAATCTCATTGTGACACATTCAGATCATAGTTCACTGCTGCTAGATTGTGAACCTCCTCCGTAGGTGAACCGCCAATTTACTTTCTGATTTGAGAATAAGTGGCTTGTAGAGGATGGAATCACAGAACCTGTGCAAGACGGTTGGAAATATAGGGAAACTGTCAATGTAAAGACTCATATTGCTTCTTGTGCTGATAATTTGACTAATTGGAATAGACAACGTGGAAGGAAGGAGAAAGCAGATTTTGCAAGGAGTAGGGGCTGCCATAATCATTTCGAAACTGCTATGTTTCTCTAAGTGCAAAACCAACATAACAAGTTGCTTATTCAAGAAGATATGTATTGGCGTCAACGGGCTAAGATACATTGGCTTAAAAATGGTGATCTCAATACGAAGTTCATTTACCAAGGAGGACGGTAGTGAAGTTATCGATCAAAAAGTCCTACGAGGTGTAACGAAAGCTTATTTCGAAGGTCTCTTTACGGCTATGTTGGCTAGTTATGATCCTGTTCTGCGCCATGTCCGTGCTGCGGTATCCGAAGTAGATAATAACAAGTTACTGTTAGAGTTTACAAAGGAGGAATTTCACTCGGAATTAAAGGAGATGCACTCAGATATATCTTCGGGTCTGGATGGCTTCAACCCGACTTCTATCAAAAAATTTGGGATATTTGTGGTGATGATATTTTTTTCGCCAGCAAAATTATGGTTCGAACGAGGTTTCTTCCCAGCTTCTGTAATTGATACTAATATTTGCCTGATACCTAAATGTTCGCAGCCTAACAAAATGAAAGATTTTCTCCCTATTTCGTTATGTAATGTGGTATATAGAGTGGTTTTAAAAGTTCTAGCTAATCGTATGAAGTTTGTTTCGGAGAAATGTGTGTCAGAGGAACAATCAACGTTTGTGAATGGTCGATCTATTTTAAATAATTACTGCTTCACAACTATACGCGTAATTACTAGGGAAGCATGGCAACACTGAGTATGGAAAACTTGTCAATTAACAAGGAGGGAAAAGTAGAGAGTTTATGTTTTGACGTGGAAGAAAATGGAGATGAAGTCCTAGATCTCATATGGTGTCTTGTTGGTAGATTTATGTGTGATAGGTCTATCTGTGTGCAATCGATGAAAAAGAGAGTTACGGATATTTAGACACCGGTGAAGGGGGTTAACATCAAAGAAGTAGAAGACAGTTCGTTTCTTTTTCACGTCTCTCACAAACTTGACATGGATGCACCGCTACAAGGTGGTCCTTGGACATTCGATTATTACTTCTTGATTCCTGAGAAAATGAGGATTGGTATGTAGATTGAGAATATACCCCTGTATTATGTCGATTTCTGGGTGCAGATCCATAACCTACCAGTGGGATTAATGATGGAGAAAGTAGGGAAACCCATCAAAAATTTCATCGGATATTTTGTCGAGTATGACAAAAATAATAATACCAGTTTCTGGTGTGAGTATATGGGGCTAAGAGTGAAGATCGATGTGCGGCAACCATTGAAGAAGCAAACGAGATTCAAGAATAAGTGTGGCGAATGGTGTGTGGTTAATTCAAGTATGAGAAGTTGAGTTTATTTTGTTTCGTACGCGAAAATCATGGGAATTGTGAAAATAAGTGTGAGACCCGTTTTGCTATGGCGGGGGATAATGGTATAAGAGAATGGTCCAATAAATTGAGGGCTGATATCAAATGTTATGGCGACAACTCCTCCTCGAGGTGGCTTAAAATTTATGTAGGTGGCAGCATGAAAAAGAGTTATGGAGGTAGAGAACCGGAGAGTGTGGTCGTGACACCCATGCAATCCGGTGAATATGTTCGACAGATGGACAATGATACACAAACAGATCCATTTCAACAGTCAAAGTTAGTAATTATTTCCAATAATGGTGATAATAATGGAGTTGTCTCTAATATTAATCAGAAATTATCAATCATAATGGGAAACATTCTACAAATGGAGAGCCAATCCGCACTGGAAATGTTAAGACACATGTTAATTTGTATCAAAGATTCCCAATAAATTTTGTCCAACAATCAATGTTTTCCTTTTCTCAATAGTCCCATTGTAACTCCACTTAGGGTATCAATTCAGAACCAATACTGACACTTGTCCCACTAAGGCAACATCTCCCGCTTGATTCAATTCAAGTAACACAATTGCTAACCAATCAAAATGAACATGTGGTGCATGAGTCTTTGCATATAACATCCAGTCAGATACAAAATGCTTCGCATGATGATATGAGTCTGATACCAGTAACTTTTAGTGCATAAAAAACAACCCATGTTTTCCAGTCTAATACGCAACACAACTAGATCAGGAGTACCAACACCATGCATAATTCTACTATCCTGAACCTGAACTCCTATAAATTCAAAAACAAAAGTGTGCAGCAAAAAGTTTCGCAGATAAACCATGTCCAGAAGCATCCAATACGAAATATCATAAGTTACAATATCAATGCAGCACCTCCATAGACTTTCAGTAGTTCAATTAATGTTACAACTAGCAGGGAGCATATGGAGAAGGGAGAACAACTCGAGAAAAAAAGGAGGAGAAGGAATGATAATGACAAAGACGATGAGGTAGTGGTGTCACAACATGTTGGAATTGAGCAACCTGCGTATAATTCATAGCTTAAAGAAGTTCGCTCAGCAATATCAGCCAGAAATCATATTTCTTTCTGAAACATTAGCTAAAGCGAGAAAATTGGAAGCCATTCGTGTTATATTAAAATTTGAGGCATGCTTAATTGTGGATGGTGTGGGAGAAGCTTACTTGTACTAAGAAGGATGAAGGTATGGGGTTCTGTGATTTTAGAGCATTTAATATGACGATGGTAGATAAACAGGGGTGGTTCATTTTGTCTATACCTCATGCTTTAGTTTCCCGTGTTTTCAAAGCAAATTACTTCCTTCGAACCTCTTTCTTTAACACTAATCTCGGTTATAACCCAAGTTTTGTATGGAAGAGTACTTGGAAAGCTAGAGAGGTTCTAACGCTAGGTTGTAAGTGGAGTAATAGTGATGGAAGTCGCATCAAGGCGATGAATGAACCTTAGCTTCAAGGGATTCACAAGGGGTGTCTGAGTGGAACTGAGAAGCAAGGTGCATATAATATTACAATAAATAATCTCATACTCAAATGATTGGTTTTCGGCCCAACATACACATGATGAAGATGACGACCTTCAACAGGTATTAACATGGGTTCCGCCTTCTCTCGATTGGCTCAAATGTAATGTAGATGTGGGTTTTAACAAGAACTGTGGTACTTAGAATAGAGGTTGATGTATCCAGGATAGCTCGAGTAATTTTCATACTGTAGGTATGACTTTGGATGTCGACAGTCTTTCCGTCATTGAAGCGGAAGCCTTAGCTCTCAAGAAATTCATACAAAGCAATATTACTATGCAACCTGATCAAGTTATTTTCAAAAGTGATTCCTTTCGTGTGGTACAAACTTTACGGATCAAAATCAGTGGCAATTCTGAGTTCTATGCTATTATTAGAGTTATTCAATTGTTGTTTCTTAATTTGAGGTTGAGTTTATCAAACGTCAAGCGGATATGGTTGTCAACTCGTTAGCACAGGCGGCCAATTCGTGACCTAAGCGTAGTTTTATCCATCTTGTTCCTCCTTGTATTGAACTTTTAATTTATAATGAAAGAAGTTAGTTTTGTTCCATTAAAAAAAAACTTTTTTGTTTTGAAGAAATGGGATATTCTAAGGAGTTTGATTTGGAAATATTTGATGCTTGAAATCGTAGACAAAGAATGAAGGTTGATAAGATCAATAGAGACTAACTTCATAAATATTTGTTATAAATTCCTGATCAAAGTTTTAATTACTGACTTCTTATCTTCTTTAACATGCAATGTAATCATTAATTGATTTGGGAATTCAACTAATTCAAAATAAATAATAAATTAATTTATTTTAAAAAATTAAAAATAAAACAAAATCAAATATTATTAATTATTTTAAAAAAAATCTATCCTTAATTGTAAATTTATTTGTCTTCAACTGGTGGACAAAAACGAAGACGATATACTCAAAAAGTGAAAAAGGTATAACACAATTTATATATTTTTCTAATTTATATATTTTTCTAATTTGGGTGTTGATGTTTAGTTAGTTGGATGTCAAACTTACTAACTTTGCAATCTAAATTTGTGTGTGTATATATATATATAATCATGTTATATTATTTGTCTCCTTAAATCTACTATAAATGTTTTTCTACAAATATTAACTAAATATTTTTTACAAAAGGTAAATTTGTAAAATTTAATGAATATAGCTAACTTTCTTAATTTCTATATTTTACAAATCTTATATTTAAAAACACACTTGATTAGGAATGGCAAAAAATATTTGTACCTGCAGATATCTGCGGATAAAATCCGTCACGGATACGAGACAGATAATTTAATATATATTTATATATAGAATATTGAATATTTAAATATCCATTTTAAATGGATACAAATATGAGTTTAAGAATATGTGTCCATGAATATTTGTATTAGTCAATAAATTATAAAATTATTTAAATTTTATTACTTTAAATTATTTAAAGAAGGAAATTAAACTTGTGAGAAAGGTAACTAATGTGACAAAATTTTGTTGTTAAAAATAAATTGTATGTATCTTATGGGATAATAACCTTTTGTGTCTTTAAAATAGGTTGAACAATTTTTTCGTTTTTTTTTATTCATGGATATCTGCATATAATCTCGCATGTCTTAAAACTTGCAAATTACTGTTTAGCGGATATCTGCACGGATATGAGACAAATATAAATATCATATTTATCAAATAGGACATATACATATATCATACTATCTATGTTATGGATATCTATTTTCGAACAATTGAAAAAATGGATTTGGGGAATTGATTTGAGGAAAATTGGAGTACGAGAAAGATGAGTATTTCATGTCCTTCATGGACAATTCTATATAATATAATTAATTTGTAATCATCATTAGCAGTGATGTTGTTGCTTTTTTTTTTTTGTGAAGAATATGACAACTTTTCTGTTACCATTAGCAGTAGAAAACGTAAAAGTAAATTGATTACCAATTAAAATAGTAAAATATTTGGATTTTATTTTGTTTCAATTAATAAATTTGTGTAACACAATTGTTGTAATGTTATTGATTTCCTCCACTCTATGGAGTTAGGGGTGGCAAAATGGATTGGGTCTGCCGAGTTTACCCGTTTGACCCGTCATTTTTGGTGGATTGAGCTAAGATTTTCGGCTCGGTACCTTAAGTTGATCCGTTCCGTCTAACTCTCTTAAACAAGCGGGCCGATACAGGGTGGAACGGGTTTTCTCCGCGGGCTTTTTGTTAAAACTTTTACTCTTTTTTTAAGAATTAAAACAAATTTAACTATAAAAACAACACTTATCTCTTAGGATTGTATTATAAATTATTATACAGACAAATTGAATTATATTTGTAACGTTCTTTCTATAACTTTCTAATACATTTGTTGATTGAAATAAAAAATAAATGTATGACATGCATTATTATTAAATTTTCAATATATTAGTTCATATGTTTTCTTTAGAAATAGATGTAGATTTTAAGAAAATGAAGGATTTGATTAGTATATACATGTGACAAATTTAGGATTTAACTATTAAAGAAGCGGTTAATATAAAAGTCTATATAATGTAAACAGTAAATCTATATTATATGAGAGTGTATATTTTATGCACTGTGATGTTTTATGCAATGTTATTGTTATCATTGTTGGTTTTGTGTAAATTCTAAATTGAATTCTTTTAGTAGTTAGTTTTTAAATATGATTAGGATGATATGTATTGTTTATTTATTTTGATTTTTTTTTATTGTGCTTGAGTTTATTTTGTTTTTTGTTGTAATTGATCTTTATTTATCAATTTTTTAAATTGTTTAGACTTAAGACATCTAAAAGTTCTATTATGTATTGTTAAAAAAAAAATTATTGACCACTTTGATAATAATTAAAAATTTAAATTTAATATTAAATCAAACTGTAAAATAAATATTTGGTAGATTGACCCACCAACTAGTTAGTAAATGGGGTGAGCTTGACTTTTGAGCTCGATTTCCTACGTTGGTTCGTCCCGCCTAATTTTTGAACGGATTTAAATGAGACATGTCTAAATGGGACGGATCGTCCGCATTGCCACTCGTATCTGAAGCTATTATTATTTGAATGAATATAAAATTAATTTGATTTCAAATACTCGGTTACCAACTAATTAACACTAATGTAAGATAATTGTAAGATAATTGTAAGATAATTGGTTGATATATTTTTTACCAATCAATTAAAAATAATATTATATAGTAATAATAAATATTAATAATGTGATAAATAAAAAAAATATTAAAAAACATCAAAGATAAATAATTTCTTCTTTTTTTTCAATTTCTATTTTAATTTTTAAAATTAATTAATTGTAATAAATGTATTAATGTATTTTATATTTCTATAATTTTAAATTTGTAATAAATTATAATATATTTTTATGAATTTTAATAATAAAATGAAATACTTTAAATATTAAAGAATTTTATTTTGATTTTATAATTTAATATTAAAAAATCGTTTTATAATAAATTAAAAGTAAATACTTGAAAAATTCAAATACTATATTGTAAAAAAAATACGAACAATTTATAATGGTATGACTTTATTTTAATGAAAAATAAAATTTTATCTCTTTCATTATAATATAATAAAGGAATAAAATTGTATTAAATGATAATCATGAAGAAAAAAAAAAGAGGTTGGTAAATATTTATGTACCTAGAACATGGAAAGTTTTTATATGCATTGCAATAAATTGAAACACATTTTAATTAAAATTATTATCATCTATTTTAAAAAGTTTGACCTAAATTAATGAACAATTTTATAAATTATAGTTGATATCAACCTAGAATATTTAATTATAGAATTAAATATATTTTTAATCTTCAAAATATATATAATTGATAAACAAAAATTGAAGAATTCTTTAGTTATAATAATACTAAAATAAAACAAAATATTTTTAAGTTAGTTTTAGAATTTTAAAAAAAAAAATTAACTTTTAATAAATTAAAAGTAAGTGTTCAAAGTAAGTTGTTAGTGTAAGTATTTATAAAAATATTTTTTAAATTTGAAAAAATATATTGTTGATACAAATATTTTTATTTATGAGAAAATATATTGATATATTTTTTTTTATAAATAGGATAAATTTAACTATTGATATAATTATATTTATAAACGAAAATGCTTTACAATTATTTTTATAAACGAGCATAAGTTACAAATATTTTTATAAATGGGAAAATTCAACTATTGATATAATTATTTTTATAAACGGGAATAAGTTATAATTATTTTTATAAACGAGAATAAATTACATTTTTGACGGGCCAAGACTACTTAATTTATATATCTTTTATATACATCTCTTAATCATCATTGTACTATATTTATTTGTTATTTATAACGATATTGTACGAACCGTGCGAACATAGAAATAAATGACTACTTAATTATTTAATTTATTTTTCTACTAAAATATAAAGGATCGAGACTACTTAATTTATATATATTATATATATATATTTTAATCACCACTATATTATATTTATTTATTATTTATTACAACATGTGCAAACACACGTATAGATAACTACTTAATTATGAAATCAATTTGTACATTTTAAATTCAAAAACAATTTTGTTTTATTTATTTTAAATTCAAATAATTTTAGCTCTCCTCTCTTATTTTTTTAATAGAAAATCAACGAGTTTTTTATTTTTTAACTTATATTTTATATTTATAAAGTTCAACAATAAATTTACATTCAATAATTTATCATGTTTCATAAATAAATTATCATTTAAAAAATAGAATCATCGTTAACTTATATATTTATTTATAAAATTCAAAAATATCTTTACATACGATGGAGATCAAAATTATTTAAATTTAAAATAAATTGATTAAAATTATTTAAATTTAAAATAAGAGGATAAATTTCTTAAATCAAATAAAAAAGGAAATCAAAACTTTATTAAACCTAAAATATATTTTTTACATAAAATGCAGCAATAAAAAATATTCAATGGTCAAGGTAGGCTCTTCATTTATGTATATAAATAAATGTTTAAATGAACACATGTCATAAAAAAACAAAGAACACCTATTCTATATAACAAGATGAACACAACAAGGAACTATACTTTTCTCCGGCTCACAATATTCTTAATTGCTTTCTTCATCATTACATCAGGTTTGAAATATATGATTGAATTTCCTCTAAATATCTTGTGATTTATTTAAAATGAACTTGTTTTCATATAATTAAAGAATATTTATTATATTTATAATTTACAAAACTACTAAATAATTATTTATTTTATATTAGTTATTTACAAAACTGTTATGATATTCTCTTATTGTTTGTGTATGTAGATATGTGCAAGAAAACAGAAGCACAGTCACCTATTGTGACCTGGCCATGTGTATCACCAAAACCTTGCAAAGTTAGCAGCACTTTTAGTGGCCCGTGCATTAAAAATCAATGTCAATGTGGAAAACCACCTTTTGATGATAACAATTCTATTGCACCATCCTCGATTCCAAATTGAATAAACACATATTGTGTGGCAATCATATAGTGTATGAATGAGAATGTAATTGTTGATCACGGATTAGTGAAAACAAGAATAACCACTGAGAATTTTATCGGGTCGAGTCGCGGTTCAGTACGCTTTCTTTAAGACGTTTCGCCGGATGCCAACAAAGTGCAAGGCAGTCGATAATAGGCGACGTCTCCAGGATAAAACAGCCCGTTCGAATAAAATACGATTATCACTTGCACTGTGATAAATCGTTCGATGAATAACACCTTCTGATGGTGTAGAAACCACTCGTAGTATCTGGCAAGAAGCAGTCGAAAAAACAGAAAAGAAAAAAAACTTGAGATGAAGCAGAGTAGAGAGAGAGAAGAGAGAATTCGAGATGTGGAATTCTGGAGTTATTTGCAAATGAAATAAGCACGGATCCAACAAAACGGTTCGAAAAAGTAGGAAGAACGTGGGAGAGGGTGGAATTGGCCCAGTCAAAAGTGACCGTTATTGCTTGGTCAGACAGTCATGCAGTCATGCGTTTTGACTCTTGGAAGGCAAGTAATTGACACGTCACTAATTCCGTAATTAATTAATATTAAATATTAATTAATTTCCACTATTTTTAATTAATTAATGCTAATTAATTCCACCGAATTAATTAATTATTAATAATCATTAATAATTAATTTTTCACCAAAATCCGGTTCAAAAAGTTAATTCATCTAGACCGAACCGAACCGAACCGAACCGAACCGAGCCGAGCCGGCCGGCCGGTCGGACAGACGGCGGCGGCGGCGCACGCGCGTGTGTGTCTAGATGACTTAGTGGTGTGTCCTCACTCCTTAACAAAATTGGGGTGCCCCTTGGGGCCCAACCCAAGTGTCCAAGTTGGAGTATTTATGCACTACTAGAAGTTGTGTTCCCTCCAATGTGGGACTAAAATGAATCCTTTCAAATTCACTCACAAACTAGTTCATTCATGTGCTCATTTATTGCCCATTTAATGTCAATGAATCATTCCAATTCCCAATCCAAGTTATCATCATTCCAAAATTTCCAACAATCCCCCACTTGAATTTAAAAGGGTGATTTTAGAGGTAACGTCAGACGTTTCTAAGATTGTGCATAAGCAAAGGTGTCTATGACTTGAACCTTTGCGTAGCAAGTAGGATTCTGATTCAACAAGAGTGACACAATTGTCTTGAACTCTATCTCAGACATCAGACCCGCACACAACCTTTTCTTTAAGGTGTATTCTAATAGCCCGTGCTTTAATGGCCCTGCACGTGTATCCCGGTTTAGTGAAGGCTCTAGGAATTTTGCCTCGCAATTCCATAGGAACCGACCCAAGTTCCACAATCACCAAGGTGAGTCTATCAAGAGTACTCCTGTAGTCTAGGTACTCCCTCATACAGAGTATAGATCTCATTAAGAGTTTCTATCATCTCAACCTCTTATTACTTCAGGAATCATGCTTCTCTTGCATGATCATCTCATATCACTCACAACTTGTTATTACCCATTGAACCTATTTCTTGGGATCTCCAGTCATTTAGGTCGGGTTACCATTGTGAGCAACTCATATTCATATAGGCATTAGTCCCATCTTATATGATGTGTTATAGACTTTCTCTCTAGCTAATCCTTTCGTCAAAGGATCTGCTAAGTTTTCATCAGTGCGTACATGATCCACTCTTACAGCTCCTTTAGAGATACAGTCTCTAATGGTGCTGTGCTTTCTTCTTATTTGACGTCTTTTACCATTATAATAACGGTTCTCAATTTTTGCAATAGCCGCGGTACTATCGCAGTGGATCAACACAGCTGGCATAGGTTTTTCCCATACGGGAATCTCAGCTAGCAAGCATCTTAACCAACTTGCTTCTTCACTAGCTGTGGCTAGTGCTATCATTTCAGACTCCATTGTGGACTGAGCCAGAATGGTCTGTTTCTTTGATTTCCAAGATACAGCTCCTCCGGCTATACTAAATATATAGCCACTAGTAGATTTGGAATCATCTGACAAAGTATTCCAATCAGCATCACTGTATCCTTCAAGTACAGCAGGAAATCTCTGATAATGTAAACCGAGGTTCACAGTCTTTTTAAGATATCTCATGACTCGCTCAATAGCTTGCCAATGTTCATTACTTGGTCTACTAGTAAACCTGCACAATAATCCCACGACATATGCAATATCAGGTCTAGTACAGTCAGTAGCATATCTAAGACTTCCAATGATACTTGCATATTCTGTCTGTTTAACACTTTCACCAGTGTTCTTAAACAGTTTCATGCTTGGATCGTATGGAGTGCTAGCAGGTTTACAATCAAAGTAATTATATTTCTTTAAGATCTTTTCCACATAGTGTGATTGATCCAAAGAAATTCCTTGTTTGGATCTCGTGATCTTGATACTGAGGATTAAATTTGCTTCTCCCAGGTCTTTCATATCAAAGTTGTTGCACAACAAAGATTTCACATCATTAATAGTCTGAATGTTTGATCCAAATATAAGTAGATCATCTACATAAAGACATATGATAGTGCAAATGCGATTCTCAGATTTGTAATAAACGCATTTGTCACTTTCATTCACTTTATATCCATTTGATATCATTAAGTTATCAAATTTTTCATGCCATTGCTTAGGGGCTTGTTTTAGTCCATATAGAGACTTGTCTAACTTACAAACCTTGTTTTCTTGTCCATGGATCACAAACCCTTCTGGTTGTTCCATATAGATTTCTTCCTCTAAGTCACCATTTAAAAAAGCTGTTTTAACATCCATTTGGTGTACTATTAAGTTATAAATAGCAGCAATTGAAATAAGTACCCTAATGGATGTGATTCTAGTGACTGGAGAGAAAGTGTCGAAGAAATCTATATTTTCTCTTTGTCTAAAACCCTTGGCTACAAGGCGAGCCTTGTATTTATCAATAGTTCCATCAGGTTTTAGTTTCTTTTTCAGAACCCATTTACAACCGATCGGTTTGCAACCAGGAGGCAAGTCTACTAAGTGCCATGTCTTGTTAGAATCTAGGGATTCTATCTCATCATTTATAGCTTCTTGCCATAAATCTGCATCTAGAGATGACAATGCTGCTTGAAGATTTATTGGATCTTCTTCTATATTATAAGCTGCATAATCAGGCCCATAGTCTTTAGCGACTCTTACTCTTTTACTTCTCCGAAGTTTTGTTTCTACTTCGTTGTTGTTTTCTGTACTTCTTATCACGGGAATGTGACTCGATTGGGTGCCCCCACTATTTCTCAGTTTGAAAGGAAATTTGTCTTCATAGAATTCAACATCATTTGATTCTATGATTACTTTTGCATTTAGGTCATAGAACCTATATGCCTTATTGTTTACTGCATACCCAATGAATACACATTCATATGCTCTACTAGCGAGTTTAACTCGTTTCGGATCCGGAATTCTGACATATGCCAAGCAACCCCAAGTTCTCAAATAAGACAAGTTTGGTTGTCTTTTCTTTAATATCTCATATGGTGAGATCTTACTTTTTGACTTGGGGATTCTATTCAGGACGTAGCAAACAGTCAATAAAATTTCCCCCCACCAGTGAGGAGCAGCACCAGAATTTATCATAATTGCAACAACAAGTTCGGTAAGAGTCTTATTCTTTCTTTCTGCTTTACCATTCATTTCACGAGAATATGGAGCAGTCGTTTCATGTACAATTCCATGTTCTTTATAAAAATCATTAAATAAACCAGAATCATATTCAGTCCCCCTATCACTACGAAGTCTCTTAATCTTCTTACTAAGTTGATTCTCAATTTCAGTTACATATATCTTAAACATTTCAAGCGCTTCACTTTTATTCTTCATTAAGTATACATAAGTATAATCTGAATAATCATCAATAAAAGTGATAAAATAACGTTTATTGTTTCTAGTTAAACTTCCATCTAACTCGCATATATCAGAATGTATAAGATCTAGGGGATCAGATTCCTTATTAATTGATTTATGCGAAGTCTTGATTATTTTTGCTTGACTACAATATTCACATTTATTTGTATCATTAATACTTAATTTAGGGATTAGGCCCAAGTTGCTTGCATTATGCATAATTCGCTTATTAACGTGACAAAGTCTAGTATGCCAAATATTAAAATCACACAAAGAGTAAACAGAAGGAGAAATCTTATTAAAATCAACATTCAACTTAAACATGCCATCAGTGGCGTACCCTTTCCCAACAAAAATACCATTCTTAGTGATGGTGTACAAATCTGCCCCTGAAGTTTGACTAAACCCTGCCTTATTTAAAAGAAAACCAGAAACAAGATTCTTCCTAATTTCAGGAACGTGCATGACGTCCTTCAAGATCAAAGTCTTTCCTGAGGTGAATTTCAGCTCAACATCCCCAATTCCAGCAACCTTAGTGGTGTGAGCATCTCCCAACAACACTTTCTTATCTTCAGCATTCATGTATGTTTTGAACATAGCACGATCGTAGCAGACATGACGAGAGGCGCCAGTGTCTATCCACCAACCATCACTTCCACCGACCATGTTGACTTCAGTGATCATAGCAATGAATTGCTCATCAGTCAGGTTAACCTGAGCATTTGAGCCAACAACAGGTTTAGGCCTGCTCTTACACCTTTTTGCCATGTGACCCGGTTTCCCACAATTGTAGCAAGTGAAAACCGGAGCATCATTTCTTTGTGGTGGTGGTTGCTGCCTAGCAAGTGGAGCATTTGGGGCCCTAGAGGGATTCCCATTCTTAATTCGGTTCACAGCATTGCGGTTCTGATTCTTTAATGGTTTGCCCGTAGGCTTCAGAACCGCACCGAATCTCTTTTTGTTGTTAGAAACAACTAAGACTTCATCTTTATGATCTTGTCTTCGAGCTTCCTCTTCAATTCGGAGGCGAGTAATCAAACTTTCGATTGAAAACTCTTTGGTTTTATGGCGAAGCATATTTTTGAAATCTTTCCAACCAGGGGGCAGTTTGTCAATAATAACAGCAATTTGAAATTGTTCATTCAGGGGCATACCTTCAGTTATGATTTCATGAGCAATTTTCTGAATTTCGTGGCTTTGAGTTTCCACATACTTTTCATCCACCATCTTGTAATTCAAGTAGCGGCTGACAGCATATTTCTTTGCACCTGCTTCTTCAGTATCATATTTCTTCTGCAGAGCTTCCCACACTTCTTTAGCACTGTTGTAATTACTGTAGTAATCGTACAGGTCATCAGCAAGACCGTTCAGAATGTGATTTTTGCATAGGTAGTCATTCTCTTGCCATATGGCAATTTCTTTTCGAAGCTGTAAATCATCTGCTGCGGCTTTGGCTTTTGCAGCAGCTTGTGCTTCAGCAGAACTGGGAGCTTTGTCAGAAGTTACAATTGTTGCAGCATCAGTTTGTTCGGTTGATCCAGAAGGAACAACAGGGATATCCTCAGTCAGAACGTGGGCACACTTCTTGATAGTTAAGAAAAATTTCATCTTAGCTTGCCAACGTTTGAAATGAGAACCCTCAAACTTAAATGGTTTGTCAGTGACAGCAGCGACCGCATTATTACCGATAATTTCCTCAGTAGCCATGGCAGTTAAGGCGAACGTCTTAAAATTGTTGATCACGGATTAGTGAAAACAAGAATAGCCACTGAGAATTTTATCGGGTCGAGTCGCGGTTCAGTACGCTTTCTTTAAGACGTTTCGCCGGATGCCAACAAAGTGCAAGGCAGTCGATAATAGGCGACGTCTCCAGGATAAAACAGCCCGTTCGGAAAACGATAAATAAACGAAGAAAAGCCTCAATGCTATCTTCCAACTCACAACAGCTAATTATTCTCCTGAGTATTTTTACTGCAGCGTATAAAACACCATAAGTAAAACAAAACATGAGTGATAATATATTCAAATATATTAACAATGCAAAACATAGCAAAGCTAGCATATTCAACACAATTATCAATCACACACTTTATTCACAACAACAAAACAATCTCAATGCGTTTATGTATGCAATGTGAACAACATCTCAACTCAATGCATGTGATACCATTTTGTGACATCAGAGTTTGTTACTAACATTCATCCACTCAATGAAGTTCATCTTCCAACCCAGTTCCTCTTCGAACCCAAACTCATCGTTGATCTACTCTTATGAACCAATGACTCGTCACTTCTCAACATCGACACATATAATGGATGATATGCAAAAATAACAACAACAAACAGGTGCAATAAATTCACCACCTGCTCCACTTCAAACCGTTCACAACACCAAAAGACATCTACTGTAGTTCAGACCTAAACTACACTTCTCAACAACTCACCCTTCCATGGCAACTCACCATGAAACTCAACATTAATTATTTAAAACCACGTAAAATAATTAACAACTCATCAAACACGTCAAAACAGTAACCAACGGCCGCTGGAATAGGAAATAACTCGAAAATAGACAGTTGAACCATCGGTTTCTTCATGTCATCTCTTTTTTGATAAAAAATAGAAAAGAATGATCAAAACTGTTTAAAAATAAAATAGAGGAACTGATGTCATGATTTGACTAAAATAAGGGGACTAAAACTATAATTTAGTCTTCATTTTAATTACTTTACACCAATAATTAGAGATGCAAATGGGAAAAATAAGGGTATGGTATCCCTATACTTGTAGTTGGAAACTAATCCCCGTACGCGAGTCTATACTCACTTACTTAACATCTTTAGCACTCGTACCCATGTCTATGAGAATGTAAATATACATACCCGTACCAGTTAGCCGTATTTCTATTTTAAATAAACATGTCAAATATAAAATATTATAGGCATAATTACTCTAGGGTTCCTTTAAGTTATTTTATTATAACAAGTTAGTCTTTTATGTTTTTTGTAACAACCTGGTCCCTTAAAAATTTTTTGCACTACTACAAAAAGACTGCGTCATGTCGGACGCAAAATATATTTTACCTCGGCATCTGAAGCGAGGTAAATAAGTTCATCATGAAAATTAAAGACTTATCACCTCAGTGATTAAAAAATCAAGGGGTATTTTAATAGCGTATGAGTTTGATCTACACCGTCTGCATTTTTATTATTTCCAATTGTAGCACCTCAAGTATCTCGAAATATCAATAAAATTGAGGGGTAAACTATTAGTATTTTTTAATTTAAACTGGTTACATTGTTTACACAAAAAATTAATAAAGTAACTTGCTTACAAAATACAATGTTTATCTA
Organism: Vicia faba; assembly: GCA_948472305.1. NCBI lineage: Eukaryota > Viridiplantae > Streptophyta > Magnoliopsida > Fabales > Fabaceae > Vicia > Vicia faba. Next base: position 358,094,806 of record OX451736.1, read on the forward strand.
GAATATTAAATCGGTTATATTATTTACACAGAATATCAAAATAAAAATTAAAGTTGTCCATGAAGATCATATGTTGGATCTTCAAATCTTTGATATCCATATGTTAGATCTTTCATTATAAGAACAATATGTTTTCAATTAATTTTCCTTGCATTTGTTTCAGATATAAACAAAAAAACAGATTATATAAATAAATAACTTTATATTCAAATAAACATTTAAGAACACAAACCTTAAACTCAAATAATTTTTAGTTCTTACAATCCATCTTAGAGAACTCTTCATGACAAGGACTATTACAAATCTTAAAGCGGAGGATAATTTCAAGCGCTTCATGATGTTGTATTATGAATTTTTGATATTCAGATTTCTCTTATAATGGAAGTTATTTAGGTTTCACGTGGATCACTAATGGAAGTGTCTTAAGCGTTGATAGTGATGAAAATGGACAACAAGGATTTGATTAAGGACGATGACAAATATACTCAAAATTAACGCTAAAATATCCTCTCGATTTTTAGAAAATCTAAGGTGTAAGAATATTATTATTTTAAATTTTTAATTTACATAATTTATAAATAATTTTAAAACACAATATTACAACAAATCCATATTCTCGGAGATAAACAAATCTTTGCTATAAGGAGTTATTGAGAATAAATTGTTTACAACAGATCTTTGGTGGAATCCTCAGAGATCTCATAGTCTTTGGAAACCTCAGATATTTCATGGTCTTCAAAGATATGTTCTTAAGCGTTTCTAGATCAAAACATTTCATGGAAATGGATAGTGGTAAATATTTCCTTTATCTATCGCGGCTACATATTAGTTAGAATTCGGGTAAAATCTGTTTTACAAATGCCTGATTTCACCTCAATTATTTTTTAAAACCAATGTGGAATTTGTTATATATATATATATATATATATATATATATATATATATATATATATATATATATATATATATATATATATATATATATATATATATATATATATATATATATATATATATATATATATTATGAAAATTACATTGTTTCCATAAAATATTAAAATAAATGGTTTACAATAAATCTTTTCTCTTTTGAATGAATATCTTCGTTGATATCCATCATCCAAAGGTTGAGCTCCCTTCTTTGTGTAAGTTGAAACAAAAATATTAAAATAAATTATTACAACAGATGCAATGTTATTATAGTCATTGTTATTCTTGGAGAACAACAAATCTTTGTTGTAATCCAAAATTAGTTGCATACTGTTGTGTGCATGATTTTTAAGCTCAATGGTTTGAATGCACAAACATTGGAAAAATATTTTTTCTTCACCTGCAATCCATCATAGGAAGTTTATTTCAAAAATACAACAACATCAGCACCATTATATGATATAGATTGCAAGGGCAGAAACAATGTTTTTTTCTATATAGAAGAACATTGAAGATTTTTCTATATTGCAATCCATTCCAAAGAATGATGCGTGCGAGTTTGGGGAGACTTCATATAAGTAAGGATTAGGGTAAAATTTAACAAGTGCTTTTATATTAAAATCTGATTATTTTATCCTTCTGTTATATCGAAAATTGAAGGGCTAAATCATTTAGTTTACACTTATAAACGACTAAAAACATAAACTGCAATAGCTGAGATTCGAAGCGTGTCCTGACTTGTCTCTCCCCTCAGTTATTTTAAAACCCGGGAAAATTATGGATTTTTATTTTTATAAATAATAAAAGATGGCCGCATTGATATTTTACCTCGATTTTTCTTTTGCAGAGGTGAAAACTTCGTCACGAAAAGCGTTATTTGTTGTAGTCTTGGTTAAATTAGGATCTGGCTTTAGATTTTTTGGATGCTACTTTATGTATTTAGGATGCTAATATATGTATTTTATTGCAACTTTATATATTTTGGCTGATTGATTTAATCTAAGATTGAAAAAAAATAATAAAAAAGGTCACAGTGCACATGTTAGTTAACTTAAAAGACTCAAACCATGTTGTTACAATAAAATAACTTACAGGACCCCTGATATATTTTTGCCAATATTATATATCTTAAGTTTATAAGATCATTTAAAAGATTTCAAAAAAATTTATTGTTGAACTATGAAATAAAAGAGCACTTAAATATATATATATATATATATATATATATATATATATATATATATATATATATATATATATATATATATATATATATATATATATATATATATATATATATATATATATATATATATATATATGAAGAAAATGAATTTTCAATAACCAAAAAAACAATCCAAAACAAAGCGTTCTCAAGGATACGACCCACCAAGACTAACTAGAAAAAGCCAAATGACTAACTATGGTATCATAAGGTTCACTATCCTATTTTTAAGCGTTTTACAAAACCATCCTCTATAGACAAAATTGTAAATAATCTCCTGAATAGTATTTTCTCTATCACTATTTTTACCAAATCATACCCTATTTCTATAATCCCAAGTTCCATAAATAGTTTCTACAATAGCCAACTTCAAGAGAGATGATATCCATTCTTTACCTCTTCACATCTGTATAACCCAGCTTAACTCAGCATCCCAAGCTTTAAGACTATGATGATTCTGTAACCAAGTCAGAATATCACACCAAATTTTTGGCAGATGATGGCAGTCAAAGAAAATGTGATCAATTGTCTCCTATGCACTATAGAAAGCACATGTACTATTAGTCATAAAACCAAATCTGACCAGTCTACTCTTAGTTGCCATTTTCCTGTGACAGGCTAACTACAACATCATTTTAGCTCTTGGTCTTGCAACATTAAAGCTCATCAACTTACTCCATTGTACCTCCTGACCTGCATTAAGAAGCAAATAAACTTTTCTCATGACAAACTTGTTCATAACACACATCTCCTCCCAAACAGAGGTTTCCTCATTAATAAAGTCACAACAGTTCAGAATTTTCCTCATTATCCAAGTGCTGGTACTATTTACTTGAGCCTCCATAATGGACTTGTTTTTTGTGTAATATGTGTGTATCCATTTCACCCATATACTATCAGCTTTCTCACATATATTCCATAATAATCTAACTATTGCACAGTGATTCCAAATGGATGGATTAATGATTCCAAGACCTCCTTATTTAATAGACTTACAAACTTGTCTCTAAGCAATCAAGCTCTTTCTGCTAGTAACATCTTTCCCTGTCCACATAAAAGTTTTAAGCTTTTCTTCAATTTTCTTTATGACATATTTTTGGAAAAGGAAACACCATTAACCAATAATTTTCCAATGAAAAAGATACACTCCTGATCAACTGATCTCTACCTTCATAACTAAAAAAATTCACAGACCAATGCTTGATTATGTTAGTAATTTTTTCAACAAGAACCATGTAGTGACAGAGGTTAAGTTTTTTGCAGGTCATGGGTACACCAAGATATTTAAATGTTAAACATCCTTCTTTGAACCCAGATTGGTGAAGGATACTACTTTTCACATCCATATCAACAGCTCCAAAATAAATTTTACTTTTACTTCTATTGATCTACAAACCAGTAGATTCTGAAAAGTAGTGAAATTCTTCCAGGATTATCTTGACAGAACACTGATCACCCCTTGAAAACAATAGAATATCATCAACAAACATCATATTAGTCAATTTCAGATTCTCACACTTCGAATGGTGGTTAAAGTTATGGTTCATTTGCATTTTTACCAAGCATCGATGTAAGTATTCCATGATAAAAGTAAAAAGGTAAGGGGATATTGGATCCCCTTGCGTAATCCCCTTTTTTGCCAACAACAAATCAGACCAAGTACCATGAATATTGAATCTATAAGAAACTATGGTGACACTAGCCATTATCCAATCAATGAACTTAAGAGGGATTCCAATTTCTTGCATGATAGTCTCAAGACACTTCCATTGAACCATGTCATACGCTTTCTTCACGTCCAATTGAATCATTCACTTGGGAAGGCCACCCTGCCTATTGTAACCTTTCAATAATTTATAAGTCAGCAAAATGTGACTATGAATATTCTGGCTAGGGATGAAAGCTGCCTGAGATGGACTAATGATACTACCTATAACTTTATCCAATCTCACATTTAAAATCTTGGAGATAATTTTATAAACTGTAGAGCAGACAGAAATAGGTCTATAATCCTTTATACTGATAGTTGACTCAGATTTGGGAATGAGAGATACTATTGTGTAGTTAAATGCTTTGTACAATTTACCTGTTTCAAAGTAATCTTGGATGGTGGCTAACATGTCATGTTTCATTACCTCCCAACTGCATTTAAAAATTTGGAGGTATATCCATCAATTCTAGAAGCTAACATATCATTAATGCTATTGAGGGCAGATAAAATTTCACTTTCAGTGACAGGAATCACCAGACTATCCCTCTGCAAATTCTGTAACTGAATTCCTATTCTCGTAGCTCTGATATCCACCCCTTGAACTTTCTCATCTTTACTTCCCATCAAATTGCCATAAAATTCCATAATTTTAGCTTCTATCTCAGCCCGATTCTCTAGAACTCTGCCATATTCAGTTTGGATCATGTACAAGGAGTTCCTATTCTACTTAGACTTAACAGAAGCATGGAAGAACGATGTGTTGTTATCACCATCTTTCAACCAATGAATCTTAGCCCTTTGTCTCAAAACATACTCCTCAATTTCATTCCATCTCAAGAGTTCATCAGTAATAGATTTGACATCTTTTATTTTGGTGTTATTCATCCTGTCACTAGCTAAATTTTCTTGAGTTTCCTTCAACTTTCATCTAATATCAACAATCCTTTGCTTAGAAGAAACCAAGGGTTTATTAAGTTTATACAACTCATCCTTTAGCCTTTTCAGCCCGTGCCACAAAATATAACTAGGGCTACCCTCAAAAGGGATATTCCAACTAGTAGTAACAATCTCCTGATATCCATCCATCTCAGTTAAACAATTGATTAACCTGAATCTCTTTCGTTGTCTCATACTGTTATACTAATTACTCAAGTAAAGTAAAGAGTGATCAGACACATGGAGAAGAAGATTTCTCAGTCTGTAGTGCCCAAACCCTTGAAACCAATCATTGTTACCAAGAATATGGTCAATTCTTTAATAAATTGTTTCAATACAGTGTTTATTAGACCAAGTGTAGTAGTACCCTACATTATTAACTTCTGATAATCCTTTAAAATCCATCATCTCCTACAAGTATTTGTACTCAAATTCAATAACAATATTTCCATAAATCATGTCTTTGGTCTTAATCACATTGTTGAAATCTCTAGCAATGCACCACGGGCCCTGCAACATCATCTTACTCAACTCTTTCCATGAAAATTTTCTTTTCTCTAACTTATTCAAAGCATACACAACAGTCAGCCAGAATTTAAAATCATCTTGAGTATTATACACCCCACAGTGAATCATTTGACTTGTATATTAAAACACTTTAATATCAATATTATTAGCATTTCAGTTGATCCATATCCTACTATTACCATGCCAATTATAGTTATCAACATACTTGTCACCAAAAGGTAATTTTGACTTAATGGTATCAGCTTGGTTACTTTTCACCCTAGTTTCAATTAAGATAAAAATATATGCCCTAAACTTTTTGAGATGGGAGCAAATCTCCTTAAGTTTAGATGGATTATTTAGCCCCCTAACGTTCCAAAAAATCAACATGGTCCAGTATTTTGAAGGCCCCAGAGATCATTCAAAATCTCTAGAGCATAAAAACATTCTCATTAAGACTACCACCTGAAGGTTGTTCTATCAGAACTTTCTTACCATTATCCTTCTTACTTTTAGTAACCTTGGACTAGCTACCTAGATCATCTCCCTTCTTGATAGCACTTGGAACTTCAGCATTCTCACTACTTTCAGTAGATTTTACTTCCACTAGCATCTCGGTTTCTTCTGGAGGCTTAGGTTTGGGAATCCACTGTCTCACAGGGGGTTTTGGCTTGTCACAATTATACCCAACCTTTTTGCATTTGTTACAGAATAATGGACTCCATTCGTATTCAATACTTTGTTGCCTTTTTTCACCTTCATTGTCTCGAATTGTGATGGTGTTTGGAAGATCATTAGTGATATCCATCTCCACAAGTATTCTGACATATGAAACCCTAAGGTGATTTGCTGTGCACTCATCTGTAACAATTAGGTTACCAATCAAACTCCCAATTTTATACCAACTGGTCTCTCCACAAAGGTACAAAGTAAAATATGGTAGTTTTACCCAGATGGGTAGGGTTCTTAGAATGTCATCCTTCAAATTAATGTCTGATCTCCATTCACTAATCAGAAACGGCATACCTTAAATTATGTAAGGTCCTCGTATTAGTACTTCATCTCTGTCTCTGAATGCTTTGAATCTGAGTATGAAAACCCCTTCCTCATGGTAATACATATCTGGAAGCTACACAAAGCTCCAACTCTTAACCATGAAGTTTTCACCGTGTTCATACGGAGTTCTCCTCCCACGGCATACAAGACAATCGAAGGTTCCCAAAAATTTATTTCTAATATGATATATTCTACTTCAATCTCAACCTTTATGTTTCCATTCACAACTTTTGGGGCTATAAACTTCATTGATCCCCCTTTCGCCGGATTTCTATTCTCATTCAATACATCCACCCATAATTTCTTGTCGACTTTAGGGCTTAGGGTTTCTAATGGGGTGATGATTTCTTCTTCAGGAGCTACTACTGGTTCGTGACTTGCACTTGGCTGATGTTGTTGAACAATAGGCTGCACATGTTTCTCCAATGAACACGATTTGGTTGTTGGTGTTTGCGGCAGAGGCGCCGTCTTTTTTGGCCGTCCTCTGCCCATTTCGATTAAGTTCTATATTAAATATATATTAAATATGTAATGGTTTAACATTGATGTATTTTTTATTTTAAAAAGGTTTAAATGCACTTTTAGTTTCCCTAGTTTGGAGTTTTTAAAGAAATAACCCCCTATTAATCAGTGAATTTTGTCCCTTTATTTAGCATGTCTTGGCATCTACTTGATCCCCCACCCATTTTAGACGGTGTGTCATATATTTTAATGAGGTGACATTATAACACTCAATCCATGTCACCATTACTGTATATTTTTTGAATTAATTCAATAGTTTAATTAAAATCATGTTATTAATTGAAAACAACATTATTCTAATTGAAATTAAAATTAAAATCGTTCCAGGTTCTTTATAAAAAACCCTAATCCCATTTTATTCGCCCATGTGCCCTAATCTTCGTTTCCACTCACCTTCACCCTCAAGTTTAGAATTTTCCTTTGTGAACTGAAATGTGATCCAACGAAGATGACGATCGATAATGTTAAGTATTGTGTGAGGTATATTTTTCTGTCTCATTTTCTATTACCAGTGGTCCTCTTTTGTGTTTTGTGTGCTTATTTGTTTGTGGTCCTGATTGATAGAGTATTATTTATGCATTGATGTGGTCTCGTGTGTTTGTTTGTGTTTGTTTATGTTTCTTTGTGTTATTTGCCTGAATTTGAATTTCTTTTTGTTGAATATTTATCAGGCCTGCTAAGACAACTAAAGTTAGGTAGAGGATACACCATAGGAGTGTTTACCTTGGTATTTGGTAAACAACTGCTGATCCTCCAAATGGTTACTTATTTGGTTACTCGCAGGATCGATCAGATTGATCCTCGGACATAGGTTGATTTTGAAGTTTGATTAAATTGGATAAGGCTTTAAATAAAGAGGCTTTAAATAAAATAAAGAGGTTTCAAGTAAATTGCATGAAGGAAAGACTTGGTAAAATAAACAAGGCTTAAAGTAAAAGGCTTCGACAGGAATGTAAAAAGGAAAGCAAGTAAATTTCTGGAAAAGTAAATGACTTTGATTAATAAAGTTGGTGTTTCACACATACATTTCTCAACAATTCTTTCTCACACGCTGGGTACTCGAATCTATATGAGTGACTTTGTATAGAATTGTGAACACACGCGAGAACTTACATGACTACTACTATTTATACTAAAACATCCCAAGTAACCGTCGGGCAGTTACACTGCTTCGAGATCAATCCACTTGGCACGTTCTCAACGTTCGATGCTCCAGATCTTTGCACGTTGCACTTGGTAACTGCTGGAAACCGTTTTCCCTCTAAAAGCTTGAATTTCAAACTGCTCCACTCTGAACCATCGAACACCTTCGTCGAGAGACATCTTCGACGAGAAACTCCTTCGACGTCGAAGGCAACCAACTTCTCCCTTGGAAGAAATCTTCTAAGTACTTTGCCATCTTTCGACGGGCATTTCGACAGACATAGCCAGTCGAAAACATCCTTCAGCTTTAATGGTTGACATTAATAAAACAAGGGTGTCGAATTTAGGAGCCAACAAATTGCCCCCCAAGAATGCCTTATTTCGACTCTGAAAGAAAAAGGCATTCTTTGAAACGCCATTCGACACCTGTCCTTTCACGCTTAGTCACAAATTAACTTGTGCACTTTTTGTTGTTTTCTACCAACCATTGGCAATCCCAAGAAAACCATCATTTATCCGTACCTAATACGTCATGTCAGTACGGCGTGCAGTACCAAACGTCATTTCAGAATTTGTCATTATGACAATTCCCAAAAACGAGGACGCACGCTGCGTCCCTCTATTTCTGCAGAACGGCTAAAACAACAGGGGGCTGCCACGCGTCCCACTAGCTCCTGCAACATTAAATGGCATTTAATGTCCTTGGTTTTGGGGATTTTCCCCCACTACTATAAATAGCAGTAAGTACCCCATTGTGGGACTTTTTACGCCATCTAGCTTTCAAACTTCTCTATCTTCATACAAACTTGCTATCTTTGCAGAAACTTTTCCTCCTTCACTTCGTCTTCAACCTCATTTCAACCTCAACACTAACAATGGCATCTGGTTCCACTGCTCCTAGTGCTACCGCACCAACTGGAAACGCCAAACCTAAGATTTTCGTCACCGCTCCAGTGGTAACTGCTACGGGCCAACGAAGGGTCCCTGAACCCTTGGACATCGCCGTTCGTGACGCTTACTCACACCACCTTATGATCCCGGTTGGATATTCCAACCAAATCTTTGCTATGTCTGGCCCCTTGTATCCCAGTATTGCTGAGGCCATGAAGATTAAGAGCTATTTTCCGGTAGTTGAGAAACTCAAACCGGTTGCATGCGCCAAGAAAGACGCAGAAGACAATGAAGACCCTGCGCATGAAAAAATCGACCTCCGCTTCTTCAACAGAGGTGTTAGGGCCTTCAGGTCTGGCCCTAGCCTGACTCCTGATTACGTTGCTTGGCTGGAAAAGATGGAGAAAAGCCAAGCTTCGATCTGGAAAAAGATGGGGATTTTCGACCTGGTGATGCTGTCGAAGACAGGTTTGAACTATTCTCCAGAGATGCTGATAGCTTCTCTACTTTTCTGGGACTACTCCCACTTTACTTTCCATCTTCCCTGTGGGATGCTGACTCCTACACTCTTCGATGTGGCCGCTATTACTGGCCTTCGACCCACCGGGGACTACTTCGATCCGGAGGAGATGTCGGAGGATCAAATTGGCTTCTCTGACACCAAACCAACATACACCACTTTCATCAACCACTATCACGACAGGTCGACAGCTGCTGTGTCGGATGTCGAACACATAGCGTTTCTAGCCTTATGGCTGACTCGCTTTGTATTTTGCTCGAAGTCCCTACAAGTGACCAAGAAAATGGTCACTCTCGCTGTAACACCCCAGTTTCAATTATTTGATTTATTTAAATTTGGGAAAATTATTTTATTAGAATTAATAAAATAAAAAGGAATTATTTATTTTGAAATATGGAGGAAAATAAAAGAAATAAGAAATATGGATTTCTTTTAAGTTATTGGGCTTGGATGTTGTTAGTAAAGAGTGGGGGTGCAGGAGAAATAAAGTTATGTTTTGGAACTTAAGCTATTTTCTCATTATTCACGATAACACAGAAATTGGGAATTTGGGAAGCTAAGCTCTGAAGGCGAGAAGAACGAAGAACATCGCTCAAGAACTCAAGCTGCAAATTGTTAAGGTAAGGGGGGTTATTACTCGATTTACTTTTGCTTATGGGTTTAGGTACGGTTAATTTGGGTAATCGTAGGGAAAAACCCCAATTGTTAGATGTTACTAGGAATTGATACCCTTAGGATTGAACCTTGTTAGAAAAGGGTTAGGTTCCCAATATTTATGAATCGATTAGGAATTTTAGGTTCCAAATGGTGGATTGGGAGTATATCTGCATGATCATGAATTTACCTTAGAGGTTTAGGGATAACCTCAATGTTATCAGATTTCCCCAAAAAGGAAGAATAATCACCTTTAAGGTCGCTATGATACTTGTTGGTAATTAGGGAATTGATGTGTTGTTTCGAGTTATACAAAATCGATGTCGTTAGGTACCGAAATGCGCGTTTTGGCTGGCATTTTCCGCGTTGGCTGCTGTTTCTGAGCTGCTGCAGGTACAGGAAAATTCTGTACGCGCTCAGCAACACGGGCCGTGTTGCACAACACGGGCACCCGTGTTGCTCTTCTGTGTTGGTAAAAGTAATGTGTTTTCTGGACACATTACAACACGGGCCGTGTTGTACAACACGGGTACCCGTGTTGATCCCCTGTATGGATAAGGATAATATGTTTTCTGGACGCGCTCAGCAACACGGGCCGTGTTGCACAACACGGGCACCCGTGTTGATCCCCCTGTATTGATAAGGATAATGTGTTTTTTTCTGGATATGTTACAACACGGGCCGTGTTGCACAACACGGGCACCCGTGTTGATGCTACTGTGTTGATTTTCTGAACTTTGTTTTCAGTGCTTGATTGTGGATTTTATTGCCATGCTTTTGGATAATGTTATCGAGCATGAATTATGATATGACTTGATATGATTGATGTTTAAATAGTATGCTGAGTGATTACATGCTATCCATATCTTGTTATGATTTGATGTTGTTGATGTTGCATGATATGTTGATTGATGTTCATAGTATGCTGAGTGTTACATACTTTACATATCATGTTGCATTTGTTAATTCCCATTGTGTGGAATTAACATGGTGGCCAATATACGTGTCCGCGATTTAATGGAACGTTGAGGTGGTAGCCGTGTCCGCGATATAATGGAACGGTGAGTTATCCGTGACCCGAGATTTAATGGGGCGGTGAAGTGGTACCACATGCATGGGTGTGTTGCATTACCTTGAATATAACATGAATGGATGATTTTTCCAATGTTGTATTTGATTGTTTGTATGCACGTATGATTGCTAAATGGTTGACGATGTTTGATGATTATTTGCAAATATGAAAAGCAATATATCATGGGTATATGAATTGTAAAGGTTTTTGTAAACTATGAAATATGCTAATTATTGGGTGATGCTTATGATTTCCTGAATTGATTGTTATGAACGTATAATCAATGTATAATTGAGATGCTCACCCTTACTGTTGAATATTTCAGATTGAGGAGCTTCGTTCAGGTGCTTGGCGAAGGCTTGTGATTTCTAGTTTATTTCCGTTTTAGTATTGTCCGGGTCATGCTCTGGTAGTTGTAACTCCGGGAACGTTTGTCTGTCGAGCTGCTTTAGTCAGACTCGTTTATTTCCTTATATTTGTTATAATATGATGTTGACATTTTTCCAGGTGTTAATCCCTGATGATTTTGAAAAATATTATAACATTGGTTTTATTAAATAAATTATTCCGCTGTGTAAACATGTATGAGTTACTACTAAGATTATGCATGACAGGAATTTGTGTTATTTAAAGAGAATTGTAGCATCCTCGATTATACATGTACTCTGAAATTATGATTTTAATAATTGCGAAAATTTATTCGGGGTTTTTAGAGGGTGTTACAATAGTGGTATCAGAGCATAGTCGGTCGTTGCGACCAGAGTCTTGAGTCAGTCATCCCTTTTGTATGCGATTAGTGTAAGATAACACTGTCGATACTGTATTCTAATGTGGAGTATGTTTTAATTCTCAAGAATATGGCTGGAAGAGGTAACGGACGAAATGATGCTGCACTCGCTGAGGCTTTGGGGATGTTAGCTGGTGTACTTGCTGGAAACCCAACTGGAGGCGTGATTGGTGCTGATAGGCAATTGGGAAATTTCCAAAGGAACAATCCTCCGTTGTTCAAAGGTACACATGACCCTGAAGGTGCTCAGAAGTGGCTGAAGGAAATCGAAAGGATTTTCCGTGTGATTGATTGTGCTGAATATCTGAAGGTCAGATATGGTACGCATATGTTGGCAGAAGAGGCCGACGACTGGTGGGTTGCCACAAGGACTGAAATGGTTCGGGATGGAGAGGCACTGACTTGGGCTGACTTCAGAAGAGCTTTTCTGAGGAGGTACTTTCCTGAAGATGTTCGGGGAAGAAAGGAAATTGAGTTTTTGGAGCTTAAGCAGGGCAATCTGACTGTTAGTGAGTATGCTACTAAGTTCACTGAGCTGGCAAAGTATTATGCACACTACAACAATGATGAGGCTGGAGAATTCTCTAAATGTATCAAATTTGAGAATGGTCTCCGAGATGAGATTAAGCAGGGAATCAGGTACCAGCGTATTCGTAGATTTTCTGATCTGGTGGATTGTAGCAGGATCTTGGAAGAAGATATTACCAAGAATAGGTCGTCTCACTCGCGTGGGGCTGTTGATAAAAGAGGAAAGCAACATATGGACCGTGGCAAGCCATATGGTAGAGATAACCAGAAATCGGGTGGTTGGAAAAGGCCTAGTGGGGGAGATTCTAAGGCTCCTATCAGATGCTACAGGTGTGGTGAGTCTGGTCACCACATTCGAGATTGCAAGAGTGATGAGAAGAAGTGCTATAAATGTGGAAAGGCTGGTCATTTGTCTATTGATTGCAAAGGGAAGTCTGTTACTTGTTACAATTGTGGCGAAGAAGGTCACATTCGTCCGCAGTGTCCTAAGCCTAGGAAGGATCAGTCAGGTGGAAAAGTGTTCGCTTTGTCTGGATCTGAGACTACTCCAGAGGATCGATTGATTAAAGGTACGTGTTTTATTCATGGCACACCTTTAGTTGTAATTATTGATACTGGTGCAACTCATTCTTTCATTTCTTTGGATTGTGCTGAGAGGTTGAAACTGGACATATCTGGTATGCGAGGTAGCATGGTTGTTGATACTCCTGCATCGGGTTCAGTGACAACTTCACTTGTATGTAGGAATTGTCCTATTGAGATTTTTGGTAGAGGGTTCGGTATGGATTTAGTGTGCCTACCGCTTGAACAAATTGATATTATCCTTGGGATGAACTGGTTGGAATTCAACCGGGTTCATCTGAACTGTTTTGCTAAGACGGTGATTTTCCCAGAGGCAGTTGGCGTCGAGAATTTGACTATGACTGCTAGGCAGGTACAAGAAGCAATGGAAGACGGTGCTAATGTGTTTATGTTACTTGCTTCGTTAGATGCAACAGGAAAGGTCAGGAGTGACGAATTGCCAGTGGTGTGTGATTTTCCAGAAGTCTTTCCGGATGATGTTGGTGAGTTACCTCCAGAGAGAGAAGTGGAATTCTCTATAGATTTGATTCCTGGTACGAGACCGGTGTCGATGGCGCCATATCGTATGTCTGCGTCTGAATTGGCTGAATTGAAGAGTCAGTTGGAAGATTTACTGGAGAAGAAGTTTATTCGTCCAAGTGTTTCGCCTTGGGGTGCTCCGGTATTGTTGGTTAAGAAGAAAGAAGGTTCTATGAGACTGTGTGTCGATTACAGGAAATTGAACAAAGTAACCATTAAGAATCGGTATCCATTACCGAGGATTGATGATTTAATGGATCAGCTAATTGGAGCCAGTGTATTCAGTAAGATTGACTTGAGATCTGGATATCATCAGATTCGTGTGAAAGCGGAAGATGTACAAAAGACTGCTTTTCGAACGAGGTATGGGCATTATGAATATTCTGTTATGCCGTTCGGGGTTACTAATGCACCTGGTGTTTTCATGGAATATATGAACAGGATTTTTCATCCGTATCTGGATAAGTTTGTTGTAGTTTTTATTGATGACATTCTGATTTATTCCAAGAATGACAAAGAGCATGCGGAACATCTCAGAATTGTGTTAGAGTTGTTGAAAGATAGGAAGTTGTATGCAAAGTTGTCCAAATGTGAGTTCTGGCTGAATGAAGTTAGTTTTCTTGGACACGTGATTTCTAAGAATGGGATTGCAGTAGATCCTACAAAGGTAGAAGCAGTATCTCAGTGGGAAGCGCCGAAGACTGTTTCTGAAATCAGAAGTTTTCTTGGTCTTGCAGGTTATTACAGAAAGTTTATCGAAGGATTCTCAAAGTTAGCATTGCCGTTGACGAAATTGACTCGTAAAGGACAAGCGTTTATTTGGGATTCTGATTGTGAGAAAGGTTTCCAAGAATTGAAGCGGAGATTGACTAGTGCTCCTATTCTGATTTTTCCGAATCCGGTGGAATCTTTTATGGTCTATTGTGATGCATCTCTGTTGGGTTTAGGTGGTGTTTTAATGCAGAATCAACAGGTAGTTGCGTATGCTTCGAGACAGTTGAAGGTTCATGAAAGGAACTATCCTACTCATGACTTAGAGTTGGCAGCAGTTGTGTTTGTCTTGAAATTGTGGAGACATTATCTGTATGGTTCGAGATTTGAAGTGTATAGTGATCATAAGAGTTTGAAGTATCTTTTCGATCAGAAAGAGCTCAATATGAGGCAAAGAAGGTGGTTGGAATTTCTCAAAGATTATGATTTTGGTTTGAATTACCATCCTGGTAAGGCAAATGTGGTTGCAGATGCTTTGAGCAGGAAATCCTTGCATATGTCTACGATGATGGTTCGTGAATTGGATTTAATTGAACAATTCCAAGATTTGAGTTTAATTTGTGAAAGTACTCCGAAGTGTGTTCGTTTGGGTATGTTGAAACTTACTAGTGGTATTCTAGAAGAGATCAGGATCGGGCAGAAATCTGATGTTAATTTAGTTGATAAATTGACATTGATCAACCAAGGTCAAGGTGGTGAGTTTAGAATTGATGAAAATGATGTTATGAGATTTGGCGATAGAGTTTGTGTTCCTGATGTCGCAGAAATCAAGAAGAGTATATTAGAGGAAGGACATCGCAGTGGGATGAGTATTCATCCGGGTGCCACGAAAATGTATCATGATTTGAAGAAATTGTTTTGGTGGCCGGGAATGAAAAAGGAAATATCTGAATTTGTGTATGCATGTTTAATCTGTCAGAAATCGAAGATTGAGCATCAGAAGCCGTCTGGAGTTATGCAGCCGATGTTTATTCCAGAATGGAAGTGGGATAGTATTTCTATGGATTTTGTATCCGGGTTGCCGAGGACTCCTAAGGATTGTGAAGCGATATGGGTTATTGTGGATAGACTGACTAAGTCTGCTCATTTTATACCGGTGCGAATGGATTACTCAATGGAGAGATTGGCACAGTTATATATTGAGAAAATAGTGAGTTTGCATGGAGTTCCTTCTAGTATTGTGTCGGATAGAGATCTGAGGTTCACTTCGAAATTTTGGGAAGGATTGCAGAAGGCTTTGGGTACTAAATTGAGGTTGAGTTCAGCTTACCATCCTCAGACTGATGGACAGACAGAGAGGACGATTCAATCGTTAGAAGATTTATTGCGTGCTTGTGTTTTAGAGAAGTGTGGAGCTTGGGATAGCTATTTGCCATTGATTGAATTTACTTATAACAATAGTTACCATTCGAGTATTGGTATGGCTCCGTTTGAGGCATTGTATGGTAGACGGTGTAGAACGCCTTTGTGTTGGTATGAATCGGGAGAGAGTTCAGTAATTGGGCCAGAAATTGTTCAGCAGACTACTGAAAAGATCAAATTGATTCAAGAGAAGATGAGAGCTTCTCAGAGTCGTCAGAAAAGTTATCATGATAAGAGGAGGAAGAATTTAGAATTCAGTGCTGGAGATCATGTGTTTATGAGAGTTACTCCGATGACGGGTATTGGTCGAGCGTTGAAATCTAAGAAGTTGACTCCGCGTTTTATTGGTCCGTTTCAGATTACAGAAAGAGTTGGAGAAGTTGCTTATCGTATTGCTTTACCTCCGAGACTTGCGAATTTGCACGATGTTTTTCATGTTTCTCAGCTGAGGAGATACATTCCAGACCCATCTCATGTAATCCAAATAGATGATGTACAGGTGAGAGATAACCTGACAGTAGAAACATTGCCTATGAGGATAGAAGATCGGGAAGTGAAACAGTTAAGAGGTAAAGAGATAGCATTAGTGAAGGTTGCTTGGGGAGGTCCAGCAGATGGAAATATCACTTGGGAGCTGGAGAGCCAGATGAAAGAGGCTTATCATGAACTGTTCGTCTAAGGTATGTTTTCGAGGACGAAAACTCTTTTAGTGGGGGAGAGTTGTAACACCCCAGTTTCAATTATTTGATTTATTTAAATTTGGGAAAATTATTTTATTAGAATTAATAAAATAAAAAGGAATTATTTATTTTGAAATATGGAGGAAAATAAAAGAAATAAGAAATATGGATTTCTTTTAAGTTATTGGGCTTGGATGTTGTTAGTAAAGAGTGGGGGTGCAGGAGAAATAAAGTTATGTTTTGGAACTTAAGCTATTTTCTCATTATTCACGATAACACAAAAATTGGGAATTTGGGAAGCTAAGCTCTGAAGGCGAGAAGAACGAAGAACATCGCTCAAGAACTCAAGCTGCAAATTGTTAAGGTAAGGGGGGCTATTACTCGATTTACTTTTGCTTATGGGTTTAGGTACGGTTAATTTGGGTAATCGTAGGGAAAAACCCCAATTGTTAGATGTTACTAGGAATCGATACCCTTAGGATTGAACCTTGTTAGAAAAGGGTTAGGTTCCCAATTTTTATGAATCGATTAGGAATTTTAGGTTCCAAATGGTGGATTGGGAGTATATCTGCATGATCATGAATTTACCTTAGAGGTTTAGGGATAACCTCAATGTTATCAGATTTCCCCAAAAAGGACGAATAATCACCTTTAAGGTCGCTATGATACTTGTTGGTAATTAGGGAATTGATGTGTTGTTTCGAGTTATACAAAATCGATGTCGTTAGGTACCGAAATGCGCGTTTTGGCTGGCATTTTCCGCGTTGGCTGCTGTTTCTGAGCTGCTGCAGGTACAGGAAAATTCTGTACGCGCTCAGCAACACGGGCCGTGTTGCACAACACGGGCACCCGTGTTGCTCTTCTGTGTTGGTAAAAGTAATGTGTTTTCTGGACACATTACAACACGGGCCGTGTTGTACAACACGGGTACCCGTGTTGATCCCCTGTATGGATAAGGATAATATGTTTTCTGGACGCGCTCAGCAACACGGGCCGTGTTGCACAACACGGGCACCCGTGTTGATGCCCCTGTATTGATAAGGATAATGTGTTTTTTTCTGGATATGTTACAACACGGGCCGTGTTGCACAACACGGGCACCCGTGTTGATGCTACTGTGTTGATTTTCTGAACTTTGTTTTCAGTGCTTGATTGTGGATTTTATTGCCATGCTTTTGGATAATGTTATCGAGCATGAATTATGATATGACTTGATATGATTGATGTTTAAATAGTATGCTGAGTGATTACATGCTATCCATATCTTGTTATGATTTGATGTTGTTGATGTTGCATGATATGTTGATTGATGTTCATAGTATGCTGAGTGTTACATACTTTACATATCATGTTGCATTTGTTAATTCCCATTGTGTGGAATTAACATGGTGGCCAATATACGTGTCCGCGATTTAATGGAACGTTGAGGTGGTAGCCGTGTCCGCGATATAATGGAACGGTGAGTTATCCGTGACCCGAGATTTAATGGGGCGGTGAAGTGGTACCACATGCATGGGTGTGTTGCATTACCTTGAATATAACATGAATGGATGATTTTTCCAATGTTGTATTTGATTGTTTGTATGCACGTATGATTGCTAAATGGTTGACGATGTTTGATGATTATTTGCAAATATGAAAAGCAATATATCATGGGTATATGAATTGTAAAGGTTTTTGTAAACTATGAAATATGCTAATTATTGGGTGATGCTTATGATTTCCTGAATTGATTGTTATGAACGTATAATCAATGTATAATTGAGATGCTCACCCTTACTGTTGAATATTTCAGATTTAGGAGCTTCGTTCAGGTGCTTGGCGAAGGCTTGTGGTTTCTAGTTTATTTCCGTTTTAGTATTGTCCGGGTCATGCTCTGGTAGTTGTAACTCCGGGAACGTTTGTCTGTCGAGCTGCTTTAGTCAGACTCGTTTATTTCCTTATATTTGTTATAATATGATGTTGACATTTTTCCAGGTGTTAATCCCTGATGATTTTGAAAAATATTATAACATTGGTTTTATTAAATAAATTATTCCGCTGTGTAAACATGTATGAGTTACTACTAAGATTATGCATGACAGGAATTTGTGTTATTTAAAGAGAATTGTAGCATCCTCGATTATACATGTACTCTGAAATTATGATTTTAATAATTGCGAAAATTTATTTGGGGTTTTTAGAGGGTGTTACACTCGCCACTCAACTGCATCATGGCCAGAATGTCTGTTTGGCAGAGTTGATTCTGGCTAGCCTCTATGATTCGATTAGTAATGGGGCCACTCTTCTAAAAATTATCGAGAACAGGGCCAGTTTGCTACTTGCTGGGCCTTTTTGGCTGCTCCAACTGTGGCTCAATGCCACCTTCGAATCTTTCTTGCCTAAGAAGGTTCAAATAAACGAGCAGGCTCCAGAGATAGCGAACAGACGCGTCGAAGGAACCAGACTGGCTCTGTTGACGCCTATGGAAGATGGACTGGAGTTTCAGCAAACCTTCACCAACTTCGTTCTGATGTTTGCTCGAAGGAAGGAGTTTGCTTCGACTATGGCTCCATTTGCTCGACGGAAGGTAGGCCCAGCATGGTTCACAAGGCCACATCCAAGGACGTCGAGTGGTCCTAATGTTGACGAACATACAATACTGTGGGAGGCGTTCCTCACACCAAGGATCATGCCTCTTCGATTTAGGAGTTCTAAGACTCATTTGAGTCTGATTGCATATCAACCAAACCTGGTATCTCGCCAGTTTGGTATTATTCAAACCCTACCTTCTCCCATTTTTCCAAGAGAGAAGTCTATGCTGTACTTCTGCAATGATTACACCGAAGAAGCTGCCATTAAGCATATTGGAAGATATGCTGGTCGAACAGTTCTCTAGTTGTTTGACTACCAGCTCAACTTTCTTTGCTCACCATCCTTCGAGGAATGGTGGAAAAGTTATTATGCTGAGGAGTTTTTCGACGAGAAGGACTTCATAGATGAGCTTCAGAAATCTTTTGTCCTTGTGTTGGACAAAATAAAGAAATGTAAGTTCATCCTCTCACATTACTTTGTCTTTCTCTTTCGACTGCTAGCCTGTTAACTATTTATTTGCTTTCAGTTGTTCGAAAGCCTGTAGCCAAGAAGGCTACAGAAGGCCAACAGGGAGGAGGCCCTTCAACAAAACCTCCATCGCCGACGAAGACTACAGCGCCGGTGAAGACTACCACCAACCAACAGGGGGAAGGCCCTTCGAAGAAGCCTTCTGTATCGGTAACCAGACTTTCATTTTTTTTTTCTTCTGGCTTTCGATTTTTGACTTTCGATACAATTGCTAAGTCGAATTCCCATTGGTCTTTTAGGCACCTTCGCCCAAGAAACGGCCAGCACTGGTGGTCGAATCTGGGAGCGATGAAGAAAGTGATTCTCCTCCTGCTCCTCTAAAAAGGCGAAAGCTGACGAAGGACGCTCCTGTTCCTGCTCCTGCTCCTGAAGGTCAAACATTTAGAATAAAGGTTGCTGGGAGAAAGCCCAGGCCACCTCCAGTGATCATTGAGGAGCCAACGGAGGAGGAACTAAACGTTCTTCTCAACAAGCCTGTCGAAAGCGACAATTCCAGCCCTGGGGCTGAAGCTAACTTGCAGGTAATCTTTTAAACCTTTTTATAACTTAGGTGTAGATACCTACATTCGATTATGTCTTTTTCGATCTCTGAAGATTCTTCTTCTTTCCTTTTTCAGGACACCACTGAAAGCTCTCCGCCAAGGACCTCTGAAACGCTGGAATCTGCTGAACTCAGCAGGCCACAAGAAAAAGGCTTGGAAACTGACGAAGCCCATACTGAAATAAATGAGGCCAATGCTGAGACGGTAGAAAAACCAGCGGAAGAACCTCAAACGGAAGAACAACAGCCAGAAGGGGTTCAGGTGGTGGATCTGTCGGAAGAGAATCGTGAAGAAGGAGACCAAGGCAATGCTGGCGAAGAAAATCAAGGTGCTGCTGACGAAGAGAACCAAGGTGACACTGGCGAAGGGCACCAAGGTGACGCTAGCGAAGAGCACCAAGAAGATGCTGGTACTGCCCCAGTCCGAGTCGAAGGGCAACAAGTCGAGGCACCTAACACTCAACAGCCTCAAACCCAAGACAATGCTGTTTCAAGGGTTACCTCAACGAAGCACAGGTCGAAAGAGGACTTGGAACTCTTGAAACAAACTGACCCTGTTAGCTATCTCAACGCAATCATCGAGAGCAAGAGTTCGTCTGACGCTAGTCAGGAGGTTCCTACCCTGTCGGGGAAGTCCACTGAAACCTCTCCTCTTGATGAAGCTTTGGCGAAGGTTAAGGCCCAGTTTTTCAAGAAGGACTTGATGAAGGCTTTAGAGGGGGACCCCACTGCTCCATCATACTTGAGGGATGTTTTGAATGCTGTCGACTTGTTAGCTGTAGCCCCAGAAGTTTCAGGCTTGATCATGGAGTTACACTCTATGATTGATCAAGTCTCAGCAGATTATAGGCGCCAAAGGGGTTTCAATAGTCAGCTTGAGGTGTTGTATGGCAAAAGCTCCTCTGCGTGGACTGCTGTTTCGGATACGACTTCTCGAATTGCGGAGTTGTCGAAGCAAAAAGCGTCTACGCAGGAAGAAGTCGATGCCATCGATCGAGAGAATGCTTCCTTCAGGGCACAAATCGAAGAAATAGAGGCGAAGATAAATGCCAACACTATACGCAAGGAGGAACTTCTTTCGACCATCCCAGACACCGAGAGTCAAACTGAAATCAAACAAGGCCTGGAATTTGCTGAGAAGGCCCAAGGCTTCGATGCTCAGATTGCCAAACTGGTACAGGAGAACGCCTGGTGCAAGAAAAGGTTGGAGCTGCAGCAAGCCAAGTACCTTCGACTCAAGGACTCTATTCCCTTTTGATTGATTCAACTTTTGTAACCATATTTTGTAATCTATATTCGACAACATTGCCATCTTGGCTAAAATTTATAAAATTTCCATTTTGGCATTTTTATGGTTAATTTAGTCTTGTTCTTTTATTATTTTATTTTTATCTCTTGAAGTATAGGTTTATATTTTTTCAAATATTTACCGTTTACTCTCAAGAGCCTTTTATCTTCACCTAGCTCTTCGACTTCATAGGCTCTACCAGAAAAAGTTTGGATAACTCTGAATGGTCCTTCCCATTTGGGTGACCATTTCCCCATGCTTCGATCCCTTCGATCCATGGGAAGAATTACCTTCCAAACTAGTTCTTCAGGCAAAAATACCTTAGGTTTTACCTTTTTATTATAAGAGTCTTCTACTCTTTT
The DNA here is from genome assembly GCA_948472305.1 of Vicia faba. NCBI lineage: Eukaryota > Viridiplantae > Streptophyta > Magnoliopsida > Fabales > Fabaceae > Vicia > Vicia faba. The sequence goes on from OX451736.1 coordinate 358,116,495, forward strand.
CTTCTGAAGCCTGAGTAGGTCGAGAGCGCGCAATCTCTCTTCGTCTAAATCCACCAGTTCGTCTAACATCATGTTCCAGTAAATTTCAGAGGGAATATCATAATGCTTATGAACCCTTGCAGATTGAAGACAAATTTCTGCAGGCAACACTGCATCATGGCCAAAAGTTAGCCTATATGGTGTTGTACCAGTGGCTTCTTTTGGGGACGTTCGACAAGCCCATAAAATATGGTCTAACGTCTTGTGCCAATTCTTTGGTTTCTTCCCAACATGCTTTTTTATCAAGCCAATCACTACTTTGTTTGCTGCTTCGACTTGACCATTCGCCTGTGCATAATAAGGCGTTGATGTTAGGAGTTTGAACCCTGTCTCCTGAGCAAATTCCTGCATCTTTCGACCAGTGAAAACTGATCCTTGATCAGTCGTTATCGTCTCAGGGATTCCATACCTAAAGATAATGTTCTTTTGAATAAATTCAATGACATTTTCTTGGTCTACATTGACTAAAGGGATAGCTTCGATCCACTTAGTAAAGTAATCAATGCCTACCAGTATGTATTTCTGACTCTTGGATGATGCTGGTCGAATCTCTCCAATGAGGTCCAACGCCCATCCTCTAAAGGGCCAAGGCTTCACTATCGAGTGAAGTTCGCTTGCTGGTACATGTTGGATGCCTGTATGGACTTGACACTCTTGACAACCATTGGCGAACTCAACACAATCTTTCAACATTGTGGGCCAATATAGTCCTTGTCGAAACAACAACCATTTCATCTTATGGCCTGCTTGGCGAGCCTCACATGCTCCAGCGTGCGTAGTCGAAAGGGCTATGTATGCCTCAGTTTCACTTAAGCATTTTAACAATACCCCTTCAGGCGTTTTCTTGAATAACTCATTACCCATGAGTACGTAACTCAACGCCCTGTACTTTGTTTTTCGTTCTGTCGAAGCTCCTGGATTTTGAAGATAATCCACTATGGGTTTCCTCCAATCTTGCTCTGATAAATTATCTATGAACGAAATTTCGAAGTTACTTTGATCAGCGTATCCTAGTCTCGTCGATTCCAAGTCTGTTGGTGATAGACAAGTTGCTTTTATCTTTTCTCGAACTTCGATTGCTCTTTGTAATCTCGTTTTTGAAATCTTATACCCAGATGCAATCTGTGCCAAGTCGTTGGCTATTTGATTTTCGACTCGGGGTATGTGTCGAATATTTATCGTTTCAAATTTTTTCAATAAACGATTTGCTATCACAAAGTACATAATGAGATTCTCTCTTATGCATTTATATTCCTTTGTGACTTGTTTAATGACTAACTCTGAGTCTCCCATTATTTCGACTCGAGTTGCCCCCAATTCCAACAATATCTCAAGGCCAGTAATTAGAGCTTCATACTCCGCCTCATTGTTCGAACAAGAACCTGATATTTTGTACTTGAATGTTGTTGGAATTTTATCTGGAGAAATAATCAAGACTCCCACTCCTGTTCCATCTTTATGGCTGGAACCATCGAAGTAGAATTTCCAAGGCTCTATCTCCACATAATTAATATCCTCAACTTGAATTGAGTGGTCGACTATGAAGTCTGCAACCACTTGTCCTTTTACTGCCTTAAGAGGCATAAAGGTCAAGGAGTATTCAGTTAATGCTAAAGCCCACTTGCCAATTCGACTGTGCAAGATAGGTTTCGACAACATATACTTGAAAACATCAAAATGAGACGAAACATACACATCAATTGGTTTTATATATTGCTTGAGTTTTGTACAAGAGAAATACAGACATAGACACAATTTTTCAACTTCACTATATCTAGTTTCCGCATCGTTCAAAACTCTACTGAGATAATAAATGGGTCTTTCGACTCCATTCTCATCCTCTTGGGCTAACATGCTTCCCAGAGTTTTGTCGGATGCAGCTATGTACAATCTCATACTCCTATTGCTACAAGGAGGCACCAAAATAGGTGGCTTAGTGAGGTACCCTTTGATTTTGTCGAAGGCTTCTTGTTGCTCTTGCCCCCATTCGAACCCTTCCTTATTCAGTCGAAGTAAGGGTGAAAAGGCTTGAGCTTTCCCACTTAGATTAGATATGAATCTCCTTAAGAAATTTATCTTGCCTAAGAGAGATTGCAGTTCCTTCTTATTCGATGGCGCTTTCGCTTCCAAAATTGCCTTTGTCTTGTTCTGGTTGATTTCGATTCCTTTCTTGTGGACAACGAAGCCCAAGAAATCTCCAGCTTTCACACAGAACGCACACTTCAAAGGGTTCATCTTCAGACCATGTTCTCTCATTCTTTAGAATGATTGTCGAAGGTGGTCGATATGATTCTTCCTGGAAACAGATTTTATAACAATGTCATCAATATATACTTGCATAAAAGTGTTAATAAAATCATGGAAGATAGTATTCATTGCTCGCTGGTACGTTGCCCCAGCGTTCTTTAGGCCAAAAGGCATCACTACCCATTCGTAAGTGCCTAAGGCCCCAGGGCATCGAAAAGCTGTTTTCGACACATCCTCTTCAGCAATGAATATTTGATTATATCCTGAATAACCATCGAGCATACTCAGGTATTCATAGCCAGCGGCAGAATCGACTAGCATTTCCGCCACAAGCATAGGATATTCATCTTTGGGTGTAGCAGCATTCAAATCTCTGAAATCTATGCACACCCTTAACGTACCATTTTTCTTAATTACTGGCACAATGTTTGCAATCCATTCGACATACCTTGTAACACGTATGAATTTGCATTTCAGCAGTCTTTCGACTTCCGTCTTGATCTTCGACAGTATTTCTGGAGCGAAGCGCCTTGGATTTTGCTTGATTGGCTTCTTCCCAGGCTTGATTGGCAACTGAAGTTCTACCAATCCTCTGTCGAGACCAGGCATTTCGTCATAATCCCATGCAAAACAGTCTTTAAACTCTTTCAGCAATTGGATTACCTCCAACCTAAGTTCTGGATCGATTTTGGCGCTGATGTAAGTTGGCCTTTTCTCTGATCCTTCGCCTAAGTTGATTTCTTCTAAAGGATCTTGCGCTAACATTTTAATGTTGTTCGCCAAGGGGTCCTTTTCGAAGCCCAAAGGCTCATCGTCATAGATGGCGTCGAGCCTCTGTTCCTGCATTTCTTCTGGCATGATATCAGGAGGTTTTGGATCGAAATCCTTTCCTAGACCTGCAGCAGATAATTGTTGATCATTGGCCTGTGTGGCCATGTACTTTACTTCGGCTTCGAGAGCCGCTATCATCTTGGTTTCGGCCACATAGGCCGAAATTCGCTTCAAAGATTGTGACTCAGTCATTATCACTGAATTCACTTCCCCAACCAGTTGGTTGGATATCAGTTAACCCACTGAAGTCTATGTGGGACAAGTCTTCTCTGTCCCATTGGAAACCATGCTCAGGATGCAGGTATAGGGAACAAAAAGTGTTTGGCGCTGGCGCCATGTCGAAGTCAGGTGTTGGACATGGCCCTATGTGAGCCAAGTTCTTGTCGAAATCTGCCAACCCTAGGTGATTCACTTCACCTAGGTAATAACTTTGATCTGCCTCTATGTTTTCGACCATCCCATCTGGACGCCATAGGAGCAGCCTCTGATGCATTGATGATGGCACAGCTCCAACACCATGAATCCATTCACGACCCAACAAAAGATTGTAGTTAGGTTTGGCCGATATGACCATGAACATCGTTGGTCGAAGGATAGACCCTACTTTGATATCTAGCTGGATCACTCCCATAGTGGTCCCTATGCCACCCTCATAGTTCGACAAGACCATGTTGTGAGGCTTAATGTCCTCATCCCTTTTGCCAATTTTCCTTAGCATAGAGTGAGGAATAATGTTGATGGTTGCCCCACAATCCACCAATATTTTATTCACAGTAGTTTCTTCGAGTTTAGCTCTTATGAATAAAGGCTTGAGGTGATTTTTCATCGCCTCTGTAGGTGGCTCGAAGAACCCATTTTGTTCCTCAGTGGTGCCATTGTCCATGACGAAATAGCACACTGGCCTATGTTTGGCCATTTCCTGTTCCACTTCCCAGTCACTTGCTTCGACCTCTACTTTTCGATTGAATTCTCTGGGCAGCACTGAGACTATATTCACCATTATGTCCAAAGTATCATCAGACTCAGCATCGTCTTCGTCTTCGACTTCACTTTGGTTAGGCCAAACTAGCCTGTTGGTTACTGGCTCTCTTTCCAGAGGTTTCCTTTGTTTCCTTTGAGGAACATTCGAACTGGTTTCTGCCTTTGGTTCGTTGGCAGCCTCCCTTTCAGCTTTTCGTCTCCTTTGATATCTCCTCCATTGAGATCGAGACATGGGATTTTTACCTTTGTAGTTGCTGGACACTTGTGCAACCTTAGGTGCAGCAACTTGAGGCTCTTTCTTTTGAGTCAAAGAGGAACCTCTTGGCACATCGAAAGAATGCCATTTCTCCTCACTTGGCCTTTTCCGACCAGAGGTTTTGTACCAAGTATCTACTGGCACATTTGTTGGAGGCCTAAAAGTCAATGGCCTCTTTTCTTGGTTAGAACCTCTTTGGGAGGCTCTTCTGGGATCATGTCGAAGGTCAACATTTTCCCTTCTCTTATTCGCTGCTCTTACGCCTTGAATGTGCTCAGCAGCCTTTTTGTCAAAGATCGAACTGCATCTTGGACACAGCATCACCTCTGATTTCTTTTTCTGGCATCTTTGTAGAAAATCTGCCAAGTTTTCATTTTCCCGAGGGAAAGCAGTCTTATTAGCTTGTTCTTGCCTCATGGCCTCTTCTGATGCTTTTGGGTCAGAAAGTTCAACCATGTTGATATTCATTGTATCTTTGTTAGCAAGAGTTAACTGCTTCATTTGTATCTCCAGATTCTCCGTCTGGCCTTGAACTGTGGCCAAGTGGGAACTGGGTTTTGGTCCAGTTTTTTGTGCTTCAGCGGTCTCCGACTTCGGGCTTTCGACCGCTTTCTGAACTGCCTCAATTGTCTTCCTGGATAAATTTCCAGAAAAACTGCCAAAGATTGGCATGTTGATGTGGTCCTTCGAGACTTCGACCATGGTAATTCCTGGCTTCTTCGACTGGCTCCTGGTTGCCTCTATTACGTTCACCTCAGAGGGCTCAGCATAGTGGGCTTCAGCCTGCAATGGATTTGAGTCGACAGCCATGGGGGATTTGTCCGCAAACTTCAATCTCCCTTCTTCGATAGCGTCTTGCACAAGATTCCTGAAAAGAAAACATTGAGAAGTTTTATGGCCCAAAAAATTATGATATTTGCAAAAACCTCTCTTCTTTCTTTGATCAAGAGGAGGCACTTTTACCCCTGGGGGTACTATCATTTGGCCATCTTTAACCAGCAAGTCGAATATTTCATCACATTTTGTGATGTCGAAACTATAAGTCTTTTTTGGGAACCTATCGTTGGTCCTTTCTGGACCAATGGGATTTTTCCCATTTGAGGGGACTAACAGTTTACAAGAGTATGGTGGCCCTTTTTTCAGTTCTGCTAAATCGACTTCTCCTTCTTCGACAGCTAAAGTATCGTCGAAGGATTCCGGATCTTCGTCATCCATCTCAACGTACGCTATCCTCTCTCTCTTGTGAGTTTTCGTTGCCTTTGCTTTTTCAGCTTTGAGGCGTTCTACCTGTCGAACTCTATCGGCCAGTTGGGCCATGTCTCTCAGGTATTGGGTGTCTAGCTTCTTCCTAATGGAATAATCTAAACCGCCTACTGCTATTTCGACCAACTCATGTTCTGGCACTTGTGTAAAACATCTCGCCTTGAGCAACCTAAACCTATTTAGATATTCGTCTATAGGTTCAGTGAAACGTCTCTTCACACTGGCCAATTCTTTCAGGCTTATCTTGGTTTGCCCCATGTAGAATTGTTCATGGAACAATCTTTCCAACTGGGTCCAATGATGGATCGAATTGGGGGGGAGAGTTGTAAACCAAGTAAAAGCGTTCTTTGTTAAAGAACTTGGGAAGTACTTGATCCTCAGGTTTTCGTTATTCGAAATGTCACCTGCTTCGATCAGGTATCTCGCCACATGCTCGACAGTAGATTCTGTCGTGTCCCCAGAGAACTTAGTAAATTTAGGGACTTTGCATCTAGGAGGTAAGTCTGTTTGTAACACGTATTCCGACAATGGAGATGTAAAATTGGGCCTTCGAAAGCCCATGTTCATCCCATTCTGAGTCATGATCCTTTCAATCATGGTTGCCAGATTGTTTTCCAAACCCATGTTTTGGTATTGGATATGCTGAACCACTTCGTCAGCATTCTGATTTCTGTTAACTAACCTTACCTCTGGGGTTATTACCCTAGGTTCCTCGACGGGTTGCTCCAATCGTGCCCTAAGGTTTTCTTCGACAGGCTGTTGAGCCTGGTTGATGGTGGTTTCTTCCTCTAAAAATATCCCCTGGTTTCCCCTTATTTGCGCCCTTTGGGGCTGTCGAATAGGTTGGGGTACTCCAAAGAAATCAGCCAAACGCGTCATTTGCGCAGTCACTTGCTGATTCGATTGAGTAGTGTTTTGTATTATAGGGTTTAGCACCGTACTCAAAGTCTGTGCCAACATTTGCACCATATCATGGTTGCTTTCGTCCATCTGTTGCCTCAAGACTGCTGTCGAGGCATTTGTAAGGCCATGGGCTACTTGGGACGTTCCTCCTAAGAGTTGGGTCCTATTTCTATTCGCCATGCCTACTCCAGAACCTTGGAGTGGCGAAGAGGCACTCACTAAAGGGTCTGAAAAAGTGGACGCAGCATTCGTCAGGCTAGCCACTTCAGAAGTTGGCATACCATAGAGTGGAATAAATCCTGGGGGAACAAAAGGCCTTGTGCCTAAATTTCCCCTTGGTGGGGGAGTTCCCAAAGGCATCCTGGGGCCTGTTAATGAAGGTATTGGCCCTGTGGTTGTGACCGATACTGCTGGTGTCGAACCAACAGTTGTCGCTTCACTTACGGTCGTACTAACCGTTGCTCCCACGTTCGTTTGTGGGATTTCGTTATTGTTTGGCGGATTCGCCATCTCTTCCCTTCCTCTGGCAGTATTGTTATTGTTAGTGTATATTCTACCACTTCTCAATAACATACAACACTCCTCGAAAAGATGAGATTATTTTCAACAATCAACACACGGTCCCACCAGATGTGCCAATTTGTTTACCTTGGTATTTGGTAAACAACCGCTGATCCTCCAAATGGTTACTTATTTGGTTACTCGCAGGATCGATCAGATTGATCCTAGGACATAGGTTGATTTTGAAGTTTGATTAAATTGGATAAGGCTTTAAATAAAGAGGCTTTAAATAAAATAAAGAGGTTTCAAGTAAATTGCATGAAGGAAAGACTTGGTAAAATAAACAAGGCTTAAAGTAAAAGGCTTCGACAGGAATGTAAAAAGGAAAGCAAGTAAGTTTCTGGAAAAGTAAATGACTTTGATTAATAAAGTTGGTGTTTCACACATACATTTCTCAACAATTCTTTCTCACACGCTGGGTACTCGAATCTATATGAGTGACTTTGTATAGAATTGTGAACACACGCGAGAACTTACATGACTACTACTATTTATACTAAAACATCCCAAGTAACCGTCGGGCAGTTACACTGCTTCGAGATCAATCCACTTGGCACGTTCTCAACGTTCGATGCTCCAGATCTTTGCACGTTGCACTTGGTAACTGCTGGAAACCGTTTTCCCTCTAAAAGCTTGAATTTCAAACTGCTCCACTCTGAACCATCGAACACCTTCGTCGAGAGACATCTTCGACGAGAAACTCCTTCGACGTCGAAGGCAACCAACTTCTCCCTTGGAAGAAATCTTCTAAGTACTTTGCCATCTTTCGACGGGCATTTCGACAGACATAGCCAGTCGAAAACATCCTTCAGCTTTAATGGCTGACATTAATAAAACAAGGGTGTCGAATTTAGGAGCCAACAAGGAGAAAACTAGTTCATCAACCTATTAAGTGTATGTCAATGGATAAGTTACTGAGATGGAATGGGCTTGGGATGTAGACTACATCTCATACATGGAAATTGAAGGTATAATTAAGAGTGAGGGTTATGAAAATATTAAGTGCATATGATATTGGAACCCTGTATATAGTTTCACCCATGGTCTTACACCATTGAACAATGATTCAAATGTTCTGCCATTCTCAAAAGATGTGGTAGGATATGATATAGTTGACAATCAGAGGTCCTATGACAATTGGATGTTCTGCAGTTCACAAAGGACTCGTGGAAATGGTTTTTAGACCTCCTTCTTCATGATTTAGTAGGTTATAATCAGAGATCCTATGCATTTGTATCAGACCAATAAAAGGTAATGTTGATTTGTTTACATTGTGCATTTTAAACTAACAAATTTGTTTACATTATGCATTTTACACTAACAATTGTTATGTTATTACAGGGACTTGTTCCAGCTGTTTAGGGTATTAGTGCCAATGTAGAGTGCAGGTTGTGTGTTAAGCATATGTATGATAATAGGAAAAAGAGACACTCTGGGTTGGCATTCAAGAAAGTACTTTGGTAAGCTTCTAGAGCAACAACAATACTTGAATAAAAGGCAATGCTGAAAATGAATAAAATGAAAGAGGAAGCTTAAAAAGATATGATGGACATACCTTCTAGCAATTAGAGTAGATCACACTTCATCACTTACTCAAAGTGTGATTTACAGGTCGACAACTGTGTGAGGTATTCAATAAGGCAGTTTTGGATGCAAGGGAGAAGCCCATTGTCACCCTGTTAGAAGGCATCAAACATTACATCACAAAGAGGATTGCAAGTCAGAAGGAAGTGATTCAGGACTACACAGGGGCAATATGTCCTAAAATCCAGCTGGTAATTGAGAAACATAAGAAGGAAGCATAAAGGTGGACTTCTACATGGCACGGTGATGATGACCTGTCTATATTTGGTGTGACAAATGGAAATGACACATACTATGTTGATCTTAAGAAGGAAACTTGCTCATGTAGGGTGTGGGAATTGACTGGCATACCTTGCATCCATGTAAATGTATGCATTTGGAACATCAAGAAAAAGCCTGAGGATTATGTTGTTGGATGTTATAGATTTGACTGTTAACTACATTTTATAGTGTGTTAACTGTATTTTATGGTGTGTTAACTGTTAACTGTTGACTGTTGTTGTGTGTAACAGGAAATTAACTTTTATAGAGACATACTCCGACATTGTGTATCAAACTAATGGACTATAATTGTGGCTTGTGGATGACCAATATAAAATGGAACCACCAGTTATGAGAAGAGCAATAGGAAGGAAAAAAACAGAGGAACAAAACAAATGACGAACCTAGGAATCCACACATACTGCCAAGGAGGTTTTCCATTGTCACTTGTGCAAAATGTGGTGCTATGGGACATAACAAGAGGAGCTTCAAAGGTAAAAGGTCAGTAGATAGGACAATTCCAAAAGGTGGGAATAAGGCTAAGAAGGTGGCTAAGTCTAAGAAAGTTACCCTTGAGAAGCAAGTACAAATTGGTCAAAGTTCACAAGCTACTCAGCCCACTCAAGAGTAGTGTACTTTAGGTCTAAGTATATTTTGACTCAAGTTGTATCTTGAGTGTTATTTTGGTTGTACTAGGTATATGAAAACAAGTCTTATTTTTGTTGTACTCTATTTTGGTTGTCACGTTACAGGTCAAAAACAATTCTTGCATTAATATGGTTGTACTCTATTAATGTGTTATGATATTATGGTATGGATACTAGTGTTATTATATTGGTTACAATATTCCGTTATAAGGTTGAATATTGGTGTTATTATATTGATTACAATATTATGTTATAAGGCACGTTGCTGACAAAATGGAATCAAGTTACACATACACAAATTGTGTCAAATAGGAGTCAAATTATAAGACACATTACTGTCAAAAGACCTAACCATTACACCATGACACAACCACGGACCTAACCATTACACTATTACACAACAAAAGACCTAACCATTACACCATTACACATAATAAAACCTACTGAAATATACCCTATTTCATCAATGTTGTTCCAACAAATGAAAACAACATGACAAAAAACAATATCTAATTAATTTTCAATTGCTTCTTCATGATATTAACCTTCATCTTCAATTCGTCCTCCTTTGCTTTGTAGGTGTTGACCATCTCCTTATCTTCATTCAAGTTCTTTAGTAGTGCATATATTAACTCATTTTCCCTATGATTCATCTCCTCGTCCAACCAAGCAAAATGTGTGCATTTTTTGTATCCTTGTATTTGTTCAGACCAACAAAGACAAAGATGAATGAATACTCAAACCAATTACAAAGTGAAAATAAAAAAAATGACGGTGATCTGTGTTCGCATCCATTTATGCCATCATCAATGGAGCATCTAGACCACACTTGCCGACATACTGCAAACGCATAAAGATTTTCTTCCATGGATGAAGTCAGATTGATGCGACATATGCGGATGTAAGATTCGTGAGGAAGACGGTGAACAAATTGTTTCTCTTTGATACTTATATTAATTTTAATTCAATTAAAATAATATTGTTTTCAATTAGAATAATGTTACTTTCAATTAATAACATGATTTAGATTAAACTATTAAATTAATTTATAAAATATACAATAATAATGACATGGATTGAGTGTTATAATGCCACCTCATTAAAATATATGACACATCATCTAAAATGGGTGTGGGATTAAGTAGATGCCAAAACATGTTAAATAAAGGGATAAAATTCAAAAAATTTTTAATATGGGGACTACTTCTTTAAAAACTCCAAACTAAGGGGACTAAAAGGGCATTTAAGCATTTTAAAAATTAATAGATATTTATACGGAAATAGGGAGGGATGGATACTAAGGTGTCCGTATCCGCACCCATGTCTGCTTATTTAAAGGATAATTAATTGTGCACGTACTCATTTTTGCGGGTTTTTATTCTACCTGTACGGAAATAGGGCAGGGTTGATACTAAGGTGTTCATATTCGTACTCATATATGTTAATTTAAACTGGTAATTATCCGCGTCCGTACCCATTTTTAAGGATTTTTATCCTATCTTTTATGGATATTTTTGTGGATACTCAATGAGAATGTATCAAATTACCATCCCTGATAGTATATTCCAATTAATTTCCAAATTATGTAATAATTATATTAAAATAATTTATTTTTATAATTTGAGATTATAAAGTCAAAGTTTTTTATTAAACTGATGTATCATAGATTGATTTGATACTTTAGTATTATTGTCAATACTCTTTAGATTATCAAGTCAAATTTTGAATTGAATTGTTTTTTAAAATATATTTTACAGTCATTTTTTACTTAGGAAAATTAAATATTAAATATAATTAATCTCTTATATTTATATGGATTGTAATGATGATAAAACATAGGTTTTTAGTCCCATTTACAAGATTAATTTCTATATTTTAAATTTAAATAGTTTTAGTCTCTCACACATTCTTTTATAAAAAATTGATGAAAATTTTGTTTTTTAACTTATATTTTTATTTATAACTAGTAAGATATATGTGCTTCCGCACGGATAAATTTATTTAATATTATATAAAATATATTTAGAAACATGTAAATTTGAAATGAATGATTTGATTATAAATGAATAATAATCATAAAAATTCAACTATATTAAATAACTATATAAAAAAGGACATGTGAGTTGGAGAAAAAAAATGAGATTTTAACAAATACAAATATAAAATTTTAGATATAAACGCAAAATTTGAAATGATTTACTTATTTGTAAAATGAATAATAATCATATATATTTAATTATATTAAATAATCATACAAAAATAAGAAGAAAAAAATAATCGTGAGATGAGAAAAAAATAATATTTAAAAATAATAAATTTATTTCTCAAATTAAAATAATAGTTGATTAAATTAAAATAGATATTGTGTTGATAGTGACCCGTGAAAAAATAATAATAATTAATAATAAATAATATGATTAAAAATAAATACTAATATTTCATTGAAATTTTAAAAATAACTTACAGTTTTAATTGAAATTTTAATTTATTTTTATGCACTAGTATGAATTGATAAATTTAGTTTTGTAATGCAATTGATCCTATTAAATGAAAATAATATTTAAACTTTTAAATAATTGATCATTTTTAAACACGTAATAAATCATCATTTTGCAAAAATCAATTTAAAAAATGTTGATATTTGAAAAAATAAAAAAAATGTTGTAAAAATTTTAACCCCTCGTAAATATTTATCTTAAATATAAAAGCATAATAATTTAATATATTTTTTTAACATATAATTATTAAATAATTTTAATAATAGTTAAAATATACTAAAATGGATATACAAAAAATAAAAAAGTAATACGTCATAATTATTAAAAAATTTCTATCACTTTCAATTATATTAGTGTAAGTGTGTCATTATCCATATTGTTATATGATATATCATTAACTAAAATTTTGCAAAATGAGTCTGACAAGATAGTATTTGAAATCTTTATTGTAGTGTCAATGCCAAACGATAAAAAGTTTAAAATTGATATACAATCATAACTTCATACATTATTATGGAAAATTCATTCAATAACAGTTGGGAAAGAGGTATCATCATGTAGGTCATACTGTTGTTGAGTAGAGTGTGGTTGTAAGTTCACTGTTTCTATCATGGTCTGGAAACCGTTACTGAAGGACAAGACGCACACATTTTTCACAATAATTATACTTATCCACCGTTGTGATACTTACACATAGGTACTGGGTTCGAAACCCATCAACACAAATTATATAAATCATAAACCACCTTTGATCACAGTTACAATATATAACCGTTGTGAAAAGTGGCCAGAGTTTATTATATAATATATAGATTGCTTGTTTTCCCATACACCTCACTAAAGAAATACAAGTTTTAAAATTGATGAAGAAATCCATAATTTGAAAATTAAGCTATTCTTTAAAATCAACTTAAACAAATCTTTTTTTTCTAATTGCATGCGTCTCATCTAATTTATTGATATAACTCATTCGATACATCGTTATCTTCGATTATAGTTAAATTTCCACTTTCTCCTCCATGACAGTTCAGAACAAAAAAAATAACAACCACAATCTTCTAATATTTTTCTTCTCTCTTTATTTCTCTCCACCTCACTCAAAATTGATTCATAATAACAACCAAGAAAACAATTTACACAAAGATGAGAAGCAGTTACCAGTGATAATCGAAATGATGGAGGTGACGCGTTTCCGGTGAGGAGTGGAAGTCATAGGCGTTGTGATGTTTTAGTGGTGGTGCGGAGCTGATCGGTGATGTGCTCAAAACTGAACCAGTGGTGGCTTTAAAAATACACGGTAATTGGCATTTCACTTACTGATTACCGACGAATTCCATCCTCTTATTTCTCTTTTGATTTCTCTACTGTGGAATTGTTGTATTGTTATTTGTTGTTGTGGCATGTTGTGGTTCATGAATCAGAATCAAATTGTCACATTAATTACTGCTTCACAACTATACATGTCAAGTGCTCGACAAAAATCCTTAAACAATTTCCCAAAAGTCCAAACCATCGTACATGATAACTGGAAATGAGTTAAAATTGTAATGTGAAGTTAAACTCATCTCTTACAAATTTACCAAATATTTGTAATGTCATTAGAAACTTAATCCTTCTTTATATTTTTCTCATACCATATCAGTTAAGAAACATTACAATTTCACCAATTATTTTTTCTATTTTATTGCGATTATCACTCTTTAGCATATCAACCATTTTGATACCCTCTCAACAAATCTACAAAGATTTATCTTTCATCATGACTTAGAGTCGTGGTCAAAATGAGTGAACTCGTTATGCGCTCAAGGTTTTTCTTCTGTAATATAGGAGGTAATCGTGGAGCCTCATGATTCTTCCACGCCTGGAGATATCATTTTTGCGACAATTTGGTTCAGACCGTTAAGGTAATGATTATATCTGCTTATCTTATGGTATCAAATCTTAGATATGATTATCTTATGGTATTGAATCCTTCGTTGTGAATTTGAGAGAAATTGAATCATAAATTTTTGTTTGATTTTGGTTGAGAACAAAGCATATTACATGCTTGATTAAATGTCTTTAGGCATGTATTCATTCTAATTTCCATTTTTTAGTATTGAAAGTGGTATAAAGTTGTCACAATGGAAATCAATGCTTGACCCGAAGAAGCTTCATGCTATTGGGAATTCTATCATGAAGATTTCCCAACAACGATTTTCTCCATCGCACTGATTTCGCCCAATGCATAGGTTCGTTTAATGTTTTTCTGCAATTTTCATTTCAATTTTTTTAATTGTGCATGTGTTGAGTTCATTATCTTATCACTCCTTATTTCAAATTTTTAATTCCTTTAATTATAATTGATTATTTTTGGTAGAAATAGAAACAAGATATTTATGGTGCGCAACGATATAAACTAATCACTACTAATCACAAGGAGGATAATTACACTTTATTTTCTATAATGCATAACTTATTTTTGTCAAAAAAAAGGAGGATTTTTGTTAAAAATAGTTTCCTATCTATGCTAGGGATTAGTTTCTTCTTCTCTTATTGAGAAGTTACGATGCTTGACTTTTCCTGATTATTTAGTCCAACACGCTGTTTTACTATAGCACATGGCCACACCGAGTATGGAAAACTTGTCAATTAACGAGGAGGACGAAGTAGAGGGTTTCTGTTTTGATGTGGAAGAAGATGGAGATGAAGTGCTAGATCTCATATGGTGTCTTGTTTGTAGATTCATGTGTGATAGATCTATCCATGTGAAATCTATGAAGAAGAGAGTTATGGGTATTTGGATACCAGTGAAGGGGTCAACATCAAAGAAGCAGAAGACAGTTTTTTTCTTTTTCACTTCTCTCACAAACTTTACATGAATGCAACACTACAAGGTGGTCCTTGGACATTTGATTCTTACCTATTGATTCCTGAGAAAATGAGGATTGATATGTAGATTGAGAATATACCCCTGTTTGCAAATCCATAACCTACCGGGGGGATTAATGATGGAGAAAGTAGGGAAACCCATCGCAAATTTCATCAGATATTTTTTCGAGTATGACAAAAATAATAATACCAGTTTCTGGTATGAGTATATGAAACTTAGAGTGAAGATCGATGTACAAATACCATTGAAGAAGAAAACGAGAGTCAAGTATAAGGGTGGAGAATGGTGTGTGGTTAATTTCAAGTATGAGAAGTTGAGTTTATTTTGTTTTGTATGAGAAAAGTAAAGGAATTTTGAAACCAAGTGTGAGATCCGTTTTGCTATGGCGGAGGATAATGGTATAAGAGAATGGTCCAAAGGATTGAGGGCTGATAACAAACATTATGGCGACAACTCCTCCTCGAGGTGGCTTAAAATTGATGTAGGTGGAAGCATGAAAAAGAGTTATGGAGGTAGAGAACCAGAGAGTGTGGTCGTGACACCTATGCAATTCGGTGAATATGTTCGATAGATGGACGATGATACACAAACAGATCCATTTTAATAGCCAGAGGCAGTAATTATTGCCAATAATAGTGATAATAATGGATTTTTCTCTAATATTAATGGATAATTATCAATCATAGTGGGAAACATTCTACAGACGGAGAGTCAATCTGCATTGGACACGATAAGACACGTGTTAATTTGTTTCAAAGATTCCCGACAAATTTTGTCCAACAATCAATTTTTTTCCTTTTCTCAACAGACCCAATGTAACTCCACTTAGGGTATCAGTTCAAAACCAATACTGACACATGTCCCACTTAAGCAGCCTGTCCCATTTGCTTCAATTTAAGTAACACAGCTGCTAGCCAATCAGAATAAACATGCAGTGCATGAGACTTTGCATGTAACATCCAATCAGATACCAAATGCTTCGCATGATGATATGAGTCTGATACCAGTAACTTTTAGTGCATCAAAAACTACCCATGTGTTCCAGCCTAATACGCAACACAACTAGATCAGGAGTACCAACACCATGCATAATTCTACTATCCTGAACTCGAAGTCCTATAAATTTAAAAACAAAAGTGTGCAGCAGAAAGTTTCACAGTTAAACCATGTCCAAAAGCATCCAATACGAAATATAATAAGTTACAATATCAATGCAACACCTCAGTGACTTTCAGTAGTTCAATTAATGTTACAACTAGCAGGGAGCATATAGATAAGGGAGAATAACTCGAGAAAAAAAGGAGGAGCAGGATGATAATGACAAAGACGATGAGGTAGTGGTGTCACAACATCATTTTTTATTGGTAGGTCCTGGCAGCCGGGAGTGTCGGGACTTATGAAAATATTAAGATGGAATTGTCGGTAATTCCTAACTTGAAGAAGTTGGCTCAGCAATATCAGCCAGAAATCATATTTCTTTCCGAAACATTAGCTAAACGAGAAATTGGAAGCCATTCATGTTATATTAAAATTTGATGCATGCTTAATTGTTGATGTTTGGGGAAGAAGTGGTGATATAGCTTTTATGAGGAAACAAAATATCAATTGAAGTATATTGAATTTCTCCAGAAACTTTATCAGTGTCCTTGTGAAAGACGATGAAAAATGGGATTGGAGACTTACTTGTTATTATCGCTATCCCGAGAGAAGTAGAAGGAAACAAGCTTGGGAGTTATTACATGATCGAGTATTTTGTAGTGTGCAATTGGGGATTTCAATTACCTATTGTCACAACAAGATAAGATAGGATTGCATTTTCATCCTAATTGGCTTTGTGCCAATTTTTGACGGGTGGATAGTGATTGTAATCTGGTTGATATACCGCTTGAAGGTCATCAGTTTACGTGGGTGAAAAGTAGAGGTATTGTGCATGTGATTGAGGAACATTTAGGTCGAGCTTTAGTTACTCTGATTGGTTAAACCTGATTCCGAATTCCAAGTTGTTGAATCTCATTGTGACGCATTCAGATCATAGTTCACTGCTGCTAGATTGTGAACCTGCTCTATAGGTGAACCGCCAGTTACTTTCTGATTTGAGAATAAGGACTTATAGAGGATAGAATCACAGAATATGTGCAAGACGGTTGGAAATACAGGGAAATAGTCGATGTAGAGACTCGTATTACTTCTTGTGCTGATAATTTGACTAATTGGAATAGACAGCGCATAAGGAAGGAGAAAGCGAATTTTACAAGGTGTAGGGGTTTCCATAATCATTTCAAAACTGCTATTTTTTTCTAAGCGCAAAACCAATATAACAAGTTGCTTATTCAAGAAGATACGTATTGGCGTCAACGGACTAAGATGCATTGGCTTAAAAATGGCGATCTCAATACCAAGTTCGCCTACCAAGGAGGACGGTACTGAAGTTATCGATCAGCAAGGCCTAGGAGGTGTAACAAAAGCTTATTTCAAAGGTCTCTTAAAGGCTACGGTGGATAGTTATGAGCATGTTTCGCGCCATGTCCAATTTGCGGTATCCGAAGTAGATAATAACAGGTTACTATTAGAGTTTACAATGGAGGAATTTCCCTCGGAATTAAAGGAGATGCACCCAGATAAATCTTTGAGTCCGGATGGCTTCAACCCGACGTTCTATAAAAAAATTTAGGATATTTGTGGTGATGATATTCTTTTCGGCAGCCAAATTATGGTTGGAACGAGGTTTCTTCCCAGCTTCTGTAATCGATACTAATATTTTCCTAATACCTAAATGTTCGTAGCCTAGCAAAATGAAAGATTTTCGCCCAATTTTGTTATGTATTGTGATATATAAAGTGGTTTCAAAAGTTATAGCTAATCGTATGAATTTTGTTTTGGAGAAATGTGTGTCGCGGGAACAACCAACATTTGTGGAGGTCGATCTATTTTAAATAATGCTATGATAGCAAGTGAGGTTATTCATGCTCTTAAAAGAAGGACGAAAGGCAAGAAAGCGCATTTGACCCTTAAGATTGATATAAAAAAAGCTTATGACATAGTGAATTAAGGTTTTCTAAAAGGGATGCTTAAGAAGATGGGATTTACGGATAGGTGGATTCGTTGGTTGATGATGTGCGTTACCTCGATACACTATAATGTCCTAGTGAATTCGGAAAGTGTTGTACATATTGAAACAGGAAGATGATTGGGACAAGGAGACCCACTGTGTCCTTATCTTTTTATCCTTATTTCAGAAGGTCTATCGACCCTTATTACGGGATCAATGGCTAGAGGTGACATGCATGGAGTTCAAATATGCAGAGGGGCTCCATGTGTGTCCCACCTACTCTTTACTGACATTTTTTTTTATTTTGCAGGGCCAATTTAACAGAGGAGAGAACTCTCATGAGTTTGCTTAAAACTTATGCTGAAGTGTTAGGCCAAGAAATAAGATAAATATGACAAAGTGAGAGGTCTTCTTTAGTAATAACTTGAGAAATCCGGCCAAAGAGGATCTTGCATGTATTATGGGAGTCTGTCATGTCCCAGGGACCGGGAATTATATGGGGATAATGTTTACTGTGGAAAATGGTAAACAACCGCTGGTCCTCCCAAAGTCCTAAAACTAAGGGTAACTCGCAAGATCGACCAGTTGATATTAAGACATGTGCTAAGAGTTTGGTTATTATACTTATTCTATCGAAATCCTTATCAAGGGAATTGACTTTCCGTGACTAAGGGAACAAGTATAACGGTCTTCGACACTATGAATCGAATGACTGGCTGGTGACTCGTGACCGACAGAAGGTATTCATATGAAAATAAGGTTCAATAAACTAACTGACTAGTGACTCGTGACCGACAGAGAGCATTGGATTGTTTATGCGAAGTAGAAAATAACGTAAATACTTTGTTCGACAGTACATAGAAAGAAAATAAAGTATTGAAAAGAGATAATTGAAAAATAAAGGATTTGCATTGAAATAAAAGTGGTGATTCACGTACATGAAGCACTTATTCACTCTTTGTTTCCTAACGCTCGGAATGACAGAGTTTTGACAAGTGATTTGAGCATACAAGTGAACACACCAAAAAACCACACTAAATCTGCATATTTATAGTATTTATAATGTAACTATTTAGATGAAATCTACGGACAATATTAGAATCTTGAGACAACCGCTTCACTGGATTTTGCCACTTATTTAGCGCTCAAAGAAATTGTAAATCGCTGGAAACTACTGATGACTTTGAAATTCAAATATTCCCGCTCCTAGATTCTAAGGGTAAACCGCTTCTAACTCACTTCGACAATTTCCCTTTGGCAAGAGTTAAAAATCAACAACAATTCCTCTAAGTCCAGAAACCCTTTTGGTTGACAGAAACCAATTTCGACTATTTTCCTTGTCTTTTACCCTTTGGTCAACTAAACCAATTTCGACCATTTCTTAACATATACTCTTTTATTTCTCTTTGGTCGACCTAGCTCAGTTTTGACAGTTTGGCGTGACATTCCTTTAAACATTAAATCTAGTTTAATAAAACCAAATTTTCAAACACTTTTGCTCCAATTTCCTAAAAACACATACTTTAGAGGATGGCCCTTAGCTTATGAGAATACCCTCATTTAATACACGTGCTTGAATACCTTAAGATTTTTCAAGGTAACAAAATTCCCCCCAGAGATGTCATTTTTGAATTTCGACTCATATGAGATAATGACATCTTTGAAACACCGGTTTTACTATTTGACCAAACCGTTTCCATCCATCCAAAAGTGAACGTTATTGTTCCGCCTTTTCGGTGACGTCATGTAAACATGGTAACGTATCACGCTTTTCAGCTTCGAGACGTGTGACATTTAATTTTTGCCATCATTGCATTTTTAGTGGGAGATGTGGCCCATTAACTCGCGTTGATTTTGCAGCACGTGTCCCTCAAATGGCCCAATTTAAACCTAGGAAATCAAAAATATTTTCCCCATTATTTCTTCCTTCCTTTCAGAGTCTATAAATACCCTTATTTCTCTTTTTTTCTACTTTTCTTCGCTTCTTCACACCCTTGATTCAGAGAAACGCAGAACTTGCAAATTTCATCATTGTTCCTCATCTTCATCGTCCTTCAAACTTCTTACAATGGCGAATATTGATAATCAAACTTCTTCTCCAGCAATCGCACTTTAACTACGCCTCGTCGACGACAAAGCTTATGTTCCGGAACCTCCATTTGCTGAGTAGAAAGCCAAAATCTGGAAATCTCAGGTGCTTATCCCTTTTTCTCTTGAAGAAAAACCCCTAGCTTTTTTAGGGCCACTTCCTGCAGATGTACCTTCCGAAATCTATGTAGACGATAAGGAAGCATTTTTTCCTACTAGCACTGTTACCAAACCCATAATTTATTCTCCAAACCCTATTTCGCTCAAGTATATTGACATGAACTCTAGAACTGCTCCACCTCTGCATTGCCCTAAGTTTTGTGCTTGGATTGCACGTTTAGAAACCGACAAAGGAGATCAATGGAAAATAATGGGAATTTACACATTGTTAGAACTTTCTCGATGTGGTCAGCCTTACTCTAGTGGCATGCTCCTAGCTGCCATACATTTTTGGGAAGGGTCGGCCAACACTTTTCACACTAAGTGTGGTATGATTACTCCTACCTTGTTCGATGTTGTTGCCATCACAAGGTTAAAACCATCTGGCACATTTTTTACTATAGAGATGCTGAACTTGTGCCACTAAAGTTTGATGTTGGTGAAGTTGGTAAACCAACATATAACAACTTCATCGACCATCATGCTCAAACTTATGGCCCCATAACTGATGAAGATCATGTATCATTTTTAACCTTGTGGCTGTCTTGCTTCATTTTTTTCTCCAGGTCGATGCAGGTGGCCAAAGAGTTTTCTTATCTGGCTACCCAATTGCACATGAGTGAGAATGTTTCTTTAGGCCAGTTGATTTTGTCCTCTCTTTACACATCCTTGACTGACGCTGCTAATCAAATCAAGCGTTTCGACCATACTAATCCAAAGAAAAAGAATGTCTTGGTCCATGGTCCTTTTTAGCTCTTACAATTATGGTTGAATGCCACTTTTCTGAGGAGATCAAGCCCTTCAGGAATAAAAAAGTAGCATGTCTTCCATCTCAAAACCATATTGTTTGGCAACTCCTTCTCCCTTTGACTCATATTGACAAGGGTTCCCCAAATCCTGGAGTTTTCAAACTATTATTCAACATCATGTTGACAAGAGCCGATTTCACACCCTCTATGGCCCCGTTTCATGATAGATAAGATGACCCAGAGTGGTTTACTAGGGCTTTCCCACCTGCAAAAGAAGAAGACGGGAAAAATTCCCTAATCCTCTGGAGACATTACTTAACTCCCCAATTTATGTCTTATGTGGTATCGGCGTGAATCCAGGCTTGGTCGTTATCAGCCTAACTTGGTGGCTCGACAATTTGGACTCTGCCAACTTATCCCCAAGTCCTTGTCCAATTCTCACGAGCTGCTGATATACATCATATCTGACCAACCTTTCGAAGTTATCAAAGAAGATATCGGAAACATATGGGCACGAAGGCCTACAATTACTCTCACTCCTTTCCAACCATCTTTCTACGATACCAAAGAATTTGAGACTTGGTGCCAGTCACATTTTATTACATTCATTGGTGATCCTGATTCCAAGTTGGTTGAACTAACTACAGCTTTTTCCAATTTCAGGCGAAATCGACCAAGTGTAAGGTTACTCATGTTAAACAAATTCTAGCTTTCTAGAATTACTTTTGAGTTGTGTATCAACCTAATAAGATTCGCCAGACCACTTTTGAGGCTGCTGTCGAATTAAAGGAGAAGGTAACCTATAGGATCTCGACACTTAAAATCCCTGGTTATGCAAAAGACAAATATCTTTACGCTCTTCACTTTGGAAACATCAAATTTCCTCCTTTTCCATATAGCCCTTTGGTTTTGGCCTTTGTCCCACCTATTCCTGACTGGTGGTATTGCTCTTTATCGAAGATGCAAAGTTCCTATAAGAAAAAGGCCGACAGAGTGGTACCAATGAAGTATTATCTACCTAACTATTCAAGGCATCTTCATTATGATCTCCGATATGTTAGAGTACTTTCGACTACACAAATAGGTAACGATTTCTGGAAAGCTTACCCCCCTGCTTATTTTGATCTGGTTGTTTATTTAATTGTTTTATACTTGCCTTACAGCTATCCCAATAGATCAGGCGGGTGCCATTTCTGTCAGCAAACCAAAACCTTCAACGAATCAGGTTTAAACTCAACCTTCTGTCAATTATCATTCTTGATTTGGCATATTTGACTTAGCCAATCTCTTGTAGATTATCCCTGACCATACACCTTCCGACGATGAACCCATTTCTTCTTCACTCAAAAAGGCTTCCTCTGTAGGTGTACTCATATACTTCTTGTTTCCATGTCTTTTATGCCTTGAATTATACTAATATTTTCCTTGTTTACCAGAGTAAAAAACGCTCAGCGGATTTGACTACTCCCTCTGACAAATCATCCAAGAAGGACATACAACATATTTTTGAGAGGATGAGGTATATTTTGTCAACTATCCATTCTCGACTAACACAATTACTTTGACTTATATCTTTTTCTGATACTAAGCCATCACCTAATGTTCAGTCCCCTCAATGCTCCCACAAATCCAAAAGCCACAAGAGGAAAAAAGACTCTTCTTATGAAAACAAGGTGGAAAAAAAGAAGAAGAAGACGAAGGTAGCTATGTCCTATAATGCTGAAGCAAAGGTTGGCTTAAATCCTGTTGATGAAACAGCAGAACCAGATGATGTCGAAGTCCCTCTTGTCACAAGAAGGAGACGTAAAGTGATCTTTGTTGAAACTCCTGAAGCTACCTTAGCTTTTGGTGCTGACACTATAGTAGTTGACACATCCATTGTCACTCTGAATCGTGCTCCTAGAGTTGATAAAGCTCCAAACCTAATGGGAGACGTTGTTGATGCTTCAGCTAAGGATGAGTCTGTTGATCTTGATCCGTCGACACAGGTACTAGAGGATTATTTTTTTAGTTTCTTTTCCCTTTTTGTTTGTTGAATTTGTTTGGCTGATATCTTTTCTTTCTTTCTTTAGGTTAATATCTCTGGCCAACAACCAAGTGTGCCTGACTATACTCCTTTTTCAGAAGCTTCTTCCCATCATCATCATGAGAATCCCGACATTGCTGATGGTGAGTTTATTGACCTGGCTATTCCGGCTACTCTTAGTGACTCTGACTCAGTCACTAGTCCTGCCAAACATAAGGGTTATAGTTGAACTAGCTCTAACTCTAGCCTCTCAAATTCCCTGCAGCGTTCAGAAGAAAATAAAAATGTTACCACCTCCCAAATCCTGCCCCCTCCTGAAGGCACACAAGGCACGCCTCTCACTTCTTCTGGGAAAGCAAAGGTTGACTCACCTATCACACCAAAACACATGAGGGTCAAACCTTTTTCTCTAGAAGCAATTTCTAGGTTGCGTTGCTTTGTGAGTTCTCGCACTCTTTCTTATGACTCTAACCAATCTCAAGCACACAATGACAAGCTAAGCCCTGAAGAAATCAAAGCCAAAAATCTAATGACTAAAATTCAGACTCATGCTTTGAATCCTGATTTTCCTCATCTGCTTCATTCTGATCCAACTCTTGTCCCAGAACTTTCAGACGCTCTCACTTAAATGAAAAAGCTCAACACTTATGAATCATCCAGGTTTATGATAACGAAATTTGAGAAATTCTTTATTCCTCTACTCCAAAATGTCGAAAGTATTAGGGCAAATGAGTAAGCGGTCGAGTCAAAGGAAGCTTTTGTGAAAGAGAATTTGGATGTGGTGGTACAAGCTACTGAAGAAATCACTGAGTTATTAGCAATGATTGAAAAGAAAAAACAGGAAATGCATCCCAAACAGAAAAGAGCTGCTGAAATATGTGACCAAATTTCTGCTCTCAACAAGGAATTGGAATCGATTGCCAAGCAAGAGGAAGAGATTAATAACGTTATTATTCCAGCTCAAGCAAAGGCTGGCCAGATAGTCGTGGATGCTATGGCTATAAGTGAAGCAATTTATTTTGTCGAATGGAGCTTGAAACACTTAGGACTCAAGCAAAATATTTTGAATATCAGGCTGCAAACCTCCATGGTGAACTACGGTCATTCCAAAACAAATTTAAACACTTTTAATCTTTGTATCAACGATCTTGTGATTTCTTTATGGATTTAAGCCAAATTTTAATGGCACCTTTCTTTATCTGTCTTATATATATATATATATATATATATATATATATATATATATATATATATATATATATATATATATATCTTCCTCTATTGTACACATTTTATGCATGTTTTGAATTTGCTAGTTTAGAACACAATTTAACCAGCTTGTTGATTCGACGAATATTCATTCTGTCGAAATTCTGACTTCTTGAAGAATGGGCTTATACTTTTTAAGTACTTACCATTTACCCTTAAGGTCCATCGATCTGGGGCTAACTCCTCAAGTTCATATGCATTATTTGAAGAAACATGCATCACCTTAAAAGGCCCTTCCCAATTCGAGGACCATTTCCCTAAGACTCTATCATTTTTGTCCATAGGTAATATTACTTTCCATACTAAATCTTCGACAGCAAATACTTTATCTTTTACTTTTTTATTATAAGCTCTGGAAACTCTTTCTTTCTGTCTTATTAACGAATCAAGGGCCAACATCCTTTCTTCATCTAAGTCGATAAGCTCGTTCGCCATCGTATTCCAGTAATCCTTAGATGGTATTTCATGATGTCTTTGGATTCTTATTGACTGAACATGTATCTCCACTGGTACCATTGCATCGTGCCCATATGCAAGTCAAAATGGAGTAGTTCCTATTGCTTCCTTAGGGGAAGTTCTACATACCCATAAGGCTTGATCTAGTATTTTATGCCATTTCCTTGGATTCTTTCCTACATGCTTCTTAATTAGGCTAATTATTACTTTTTGGAAACTTCGACTTGGCCATTTGCCTGAGCATAGTAAGGAGTAGAAGTTAACAATTTAATTTCAACTTCTTGCGTAAATTCTTACATTTTTCGTCCAGTAAACACTGATCCTTGGTCGGTTGTAACTGTTTTTGGAATCCCAAACCGACATATGATGTGATTTTGTATAAAATCAATAACAGCTTTTTGATCGATATTTGTTAAGGCTACTGCCTCGAACCATTCTGTAAAATAATCAATACCAACTAAAATATACCTTTGTTATTTTGATGACGCTGGTTTTATTTCTCCAATCACATCTAAAGCCCATCCTCTGAATGTCCATTGTTTTATAATTGCATGTAATTCACTTGCAGGAACATGTTGTATGCCCCCATGCACTTGGCATTCTTTACAACCTTTAGCAAATTCGATGAAATCTTTTAACATTGAAGGCCAATAGACACCTGAACACGTCAAAAGCCATTTCATTTTGTGTCTTGCTTGATTTGTTCCACATGCTCCACTGTGCACATTTGACACTGCTACATATGCCTCACTTTCTCCAAGGCATTTAAGCAATACTCCTTCAACAGTTTTCTTAAATAATTCATTCTCTATCAAAACATAACTGAGGGCGCGATACTTGATCTTACGATTTGTCGACCCCGTAGGGGTACGCAGATAGTCAGCCAATGGCTTTCGCCAATCATTCACTTGCCCATTGTCATTAGTTAAAATTTGAAAATTTTCGGCATCTACAAACCCTAACTTTATTATTGACAAATCTGAAGGAGATAACCAAGTTGCTCGAACTTTCTCTCTTACCTGAATAAGTTCTTCATTTTGGTCTTTTTTGTATTCTGAAGCTTCTTGTGCTAGGTCATTAGCCTCTTCATTCTCTAGTCGAGGTATGTGTCGAACACTCACTTGTTCAAATTGCTTTAACAATCTAATAGTAATCACAATATACATGATTAAATTTTCTTTAACACATATGTATTCTATAAGTTTAAGAATGTGCCTAAGAGGGGGTGTAAATTAGGTGGTGGTCGATTTTTGACTTATTTTATACTTTCTGGTTTTGATTTAGTGCTTTGAAAACTGTAAAGTGCAGAAAGTAAAGAGACACGGAGATTTATCCTGGTTCCTTTCACACCCCGGAAGTACGTCCAGTCCCCTTGCAAACACGCAAGAGATTTCACTATTTTGTTAGAACTTTTACAAGACTCTTCCTAGTCTTATCAACTAAAGAACCTAACAAATACCAAGAACACCCTCCTGGATTTCCAATAAGTCTCTTGAGAACAATCCTCTCAAAAGATACCTCTTGTTTCCAACAATGGACAACAAGGAACAAAAGTATTCTAATACTTAATTCCAACAATCCTGGAAATAAGTTACACTTTGTATAATTCTATGAAGTATGATTTCTTGAAAGATGTTGATCACATAGAGTGACTTCTTTGAAGTTTCTTCTTTCTTCTCTTGTAAGCAATTCAAACTGTAACACAATGGTTAGATAATGCTCAAAGATTTCTGTTCTTATATGTGTGAAAGTGCAGAAAATCTTTGTTCTTAAAAGTTAAGAAATATGAAGTTTGAATATTTTACAAAGTTCAGAATTATTGCATAAGAGAAGAGTTATTTTATAATTTGAAAATTTTAGCATTTAAAGTAATCAAGATACCTTTCCAAATGGACACTTTTATGTTTGAAAAACTTGAGAGGATGCAATGTATGACCATGCATCTATTGGAGAAAAGGTGTGAAGGATATCTTGAAACCAGTTCAGATTTTTCAAAAGTTACAATGTGTAAATCGATTAACATAAGATGTAAATCGATTGCACGAATTTGTAACGTTCATGTTTTCAAAAAAATTGAAGTGTAAATTGATTAGCATGTTGTGTAAATCGATTTACAAGTGTTAAAAATTCAACTCAGTTCTGTGATCAATTGATTTACACTTCATGTAAATCGATTGCTGCCAGAGGCAATCAGTTTTTGAAAAGGCATGTGTAAATCGATTTACATCAAGTGTTAATCGATTTACATCAGTAAAAAACTTAAAATTTGTTTTAAAATTTAAGTGAAGTGTTGTGGCAAGTGTGTATATCATTTTTGAGCATTTCTAATCAATGTAGTTCAAATGAGAATTGATATACTTGATTGCTTGCCATGATCCTTGAAGCTTTGAGTGAATGATGCTTTAAGCTAATTCCACTTCTTTTCCTTCTTTCCATAGTGCTTGTTTGTCTTTTATCAAAACTAGCTTGTTTGTCTTTCATCAAAACTAAAGTTGAGTTGAGGCTTGAGATTACATTCTCCCCCTTTTTGATGATGACAAACCATCTTTCTTTATGAGTTGTTCACAATTGAAGCAAAATGAGTTTTCTCCCCCTGAGAAGATTTCTCCCCCTATGGAGAAAAAGGTTTTGAAAGCTTGCCCTGTAAAGAAAATTGAAACAAACAACCATAAAGTGCTATCACATCCTTCTCCCCCTTTGACATTATCAAAAAGAAGGGAAAGATGCAACAAAAAGTGATACTTATAACAGTTTGAAACATATATGAACAAGAACTAAAAAGCAAATGTTTAAAAATAGCGAACAAAGTTCAAATACAACAGACTAACACTTGAATGATTACAAAACAAAAACATAATGATAAATAACAAGAATTCAATAATATTGGTCATTGGAAGGGTCCTGGATATGGAAATTGTTGTTGTAGAGGTGGTTCGGTGTATTGAGGAGGCGGAGGTGCTGGATTGTTTGGATCGTATGGAGGGATATGAAGATGTGAATAGAGAAAGGGAGTGAGTTTGGGTGTTATGAGGGAGTTTTGGTGAGATTAAATAATAGAGAGAGTAAGTGAGGTCTTTATGAGGTTTTAATTGAGTGGAGTGGTCAAGATTCCATGAGTGGCCAATAATAAGGTGGGAGGTTGAGAGGCAAGGTAAGTTTGACCAATATATTAAAAGCTCATAAAACTATCACATGCTGAAAAAATTAATTTGCATAGAGAAAAAATACATAAAAATGCTTCAGCTTCTGTGGTAAATCGATTTGCCCCTTGGTTAAATCGATTTACACAACAGAATTTTTATGAAAATTAATTTTCGTTCAGTGGTAAATCGATTTACATACTGTGTAAATCGATTTACACAAAAGGATTTTATGAAAAAAAATGTTTTGCTTCAGTGGTAAATCGATTTACACACCAAGTAAATCGATTTACTTAAAGGAAAAATTTTAAAGACAGTAATTTTAACATTTGACACATTGTCTAAACCCATATATATGTATATTAAAGTATAGTTAAAGATAGAGTGCACCTTATATATCTTGTTCATCTAGGATTCCGAGTTCACGAAGAATTTTGAAGAATGCATCCTTTGCAAGTGGTTTTGTGAAAATGTCCGCGAGTTGATTTTGAGTATCCACAAAAGTAATCTCGACATCTCCTTTGAGTACGTGATCTCGGATGAAATGGTGTCTGATGTCGATGTGTTTTGTCCGGGAATGCATAACTGGATTTTTCGTAATATTGATCGCGCTTGTGTTATCACATCGAAGCGGAATGCATCCAAGGTTTACTCCATAGTCAAGTAACTGTTGTTTTAGCCAAAGAATTTGAGCGCATCCACTTCCAGCCGCAATGTATTCTGCTTCGGCAGTGCTGAGAGCGACACTTGCTTCCTTTTTGCATGACCATGAAACCAAGGCATTTCCGAGAATGTGACATGTTCCACTTGTACTTTTGCGATCAGTTTTACAACCTGCATAGTCAGCATCAGAATAACCAACTAGATTGCACGTACTACCTTTTGGATACCATAATCCGACGTTGGTTGTTCCTTTGAGATATTTTATTATGCGCTTGACTGCTGCAAGGTGAGACTCTTTAGGATTGGCTTGATATCTTGCACATAGGCAAACGCTGAACATGATGTCAGGTCTACTTGCTGTTAAATAGAGGAGTGAGCCAATCATTCCATGATACTTAGTTATGTCAATAGAGTTCCCTGATTCATCTGGATTAAGATAGGTGTCGGATCCCATAGGAATTGCACTTTCTTTGCAATATTTTGATTGGTTTATGAAGATACCATGTTTGAGTTGCTTAATTTGAAGACCGAGAAAGAAATTCAATCTTCCCATCATAGACATCTCAAACTCTCCTTGCATCATAGATGAAAATTCCTTGCCATTATTTTGGTTAGTTGAACCAAAAACAATATCATCTACATAGATTTGTACAAGTAAAGTATGATGATTAACATTTTTTATGAAGAGAGTGGTATCAACTTTACCCTTTACAAACCCTTTTTCACATAGGAATGCGCTTAGTCTATCATACCATGCCCTTGGTGCTTGCTTCAGCCCATAGAGAGCTTTCTTCAATTTGAAGACATGATTAGGATGTTTGAAGTCTTCAAATCCGGGAGGTTGCTTTACATAGACTTCTTCATTTATGAATCCGTTGAGAAATGCGCTTTTTACATCCATTTGAAAAAGTTCAAAGTCCAATGAGCATGCATATGCAAGTAATAGTCTTATTGCTTCCAAACGTGCTACCGGAGCAAAAGTTTCTTCAAAATCAATTCCTTCCTCTTGGTTGTATCCTTGAGCAACTAGTCTTGCCTTGTTTCGAGTGATTATACCATTTTCATCCATCTTGTTTTTGAATACCCATTTGGTTCCAATGATACGTTTATTTCCTAGATTAGGAACAAGTTCCCAAACTTCGTTCCGCTCGAATTGGTTTAACTCCTCTTGCATGGCAAGGATCCATTGATCATCTTCTAGTGCTTGAGCCACTTTAGTAGGTTCAACTTGAGATACAAACGCCATATTCAAGCATGCATCCTTAAGATTTAGTCGAGTAGATACCCCTTTGCTAATATCTCCAATTATGTTGTCAATTGGATGATCACGATGAGTTCTCCATTCTTGAGGAAGATCATCATCATTTTCATTTTGATGTGAAAGTTCATGTGTTTGTTCTGGGTTGACAATTTTGCCACCTTCGCAAGAATTCTCATGAGATAAATCTATAGAATCATCATCATCACAAATAACAACTTCCTCCTTGGAGGTGTTAGATTCATCAAAAGAAACATGCATTGATTCTTCTATAGTTAACGTTCTTTTATTGTAAATTCTAAAAGCTTTGCTAGAAAGGGAGTAACCAAGAAAAATACCTTCATCCGATTTTTCATCGAACTTACCGAGATTGTCTTTGCCGTTGTTAAGGACAAAACCTTTGCACCCGAAAATATGAAAGTGAGAGATATTTGGTTTTCTTCCTTTGTAAATCTCATATGGAGTTTTCTTTAGTATAGGTCTTATGATCACGCGATTGCTTACGTAACATGCCGTGCTTACCGCATCCCCCCAAAAATATTTAGGCAAACTTGAGTCACTTAGCATGGTTCTTGCAAGCTCCACCAAAGACCTATTTTTCCTTTCAACTACTCCATTTTGTTGTGGAGTTCTTGGTGCTGAAAAATTGTGGAAGATCCCATTTTCTTCATAAAATTCTTCAAATAGACTGTTTTGGAACTCTCCACCATGATCACTTCGGATTGATGTTATCTTTAATGACTTCTCATTTTGAACTTGTTTTGCATATCTCTTGAATGCCTTGAATGCATCATTTTTGTGCACTAAAAACAAAGTCCAAGTAAAATGGGAAAAATCATCTACAATAACTAAAGCATAAATGTTACCTCTGAAGCTTCTTGTTCTAGATGGACCAAAAAGATCCATGTGCAACAATTGAAGTGGTCTTGTTGTTGAAACCACATTCTTTGGTTTGAAAGTTGATTTGGACTGTTTGCCCTTTTGGCATGCACTACATAATTTGTCTTTGATGAACTTCATCTTTGGTAGACCAATAACTAAGTCATGCTTAACCAATTTTTTCAAGTGCTCCATGTGTATGTGAGCAATCCTCTTGTGCCATAACCAAGCGTCATTGTTGTTTACCATAAGACATTGTACCTTCATAGACAAATCATCTAGAGTAATCATAAAAATATTGTTAGATCTTATACCTTTGAGTTTTACCTCATTGGTTTCCTCATCCATAATAAGGCATTCTTCTTTGTTGAATTTGATCTTGAATCCTCTATCGCAAAGTTGACTTATGCTAAGAAGGTTGTGCTTTAATCCTTCAACATAGAGAACATCCTCAATTTGAATGGATGGAGGTGTGCCAACTATTCCAACGCCAAGAATCTTTCCTTTGGTGTTGTCTCCATAGGTGACATACCCTTTGGATTTATGTACTAGATATGAAAATTGGTGTACATCTCCTGTCATATGCTTTGAACATCCACTGTCAAGATACCAACGATTTGATGTGGATTTCAAGCATACCTACAAAAACAGATTATTTCTTGTTAGGTACCCAAGTGGCCTTGGGTCCTTCATAGTTAGTTCTCTTTTTCACCCATGCATAATGTCCACTAGCCATACTGAAATTTCTAATATAGCATGCATTGGGTGTGTGTCCACTAATACCACAGTAAAAACAGTTTGGAACAAATTTGCTCTTGTATCTAGGAATTTGTTTTCTTTTAGATACATTAGTCTTTTTCTTTTGATGATTATGAACAACTTGCTTCTTTTCTACTATCTTGGGATTGGAACTATTACTAGCCTTTACAAAAACAGTGGGATTGTTACTTGGTTTCTTAGTATTCACATAACCAAGACCTCTTTTATCATTTGGATAACGTTGTTGGCTTAGTAATCCTTCCAATCCTATTTGTCCTTTTTCATATCGTTCAATGACTCTTTTCAATTGAACAATTTGAAAGACATTTGATTCACACTTGGAGCATGCAAAGTTTTCCTTTTCTTTTATAAAATTCTGTTTTTGAAGATCAAAGTCTTTAGTCATGGTGTCAATTTTTTCTAGACAAATTAGAAGTTATTTTTCTTAGTTTGACACCTTTTTGTATAAAATTTTGCATTCTTTAAAGATTTCATCAATTGCACCTTGAACATCATCATCAAAAAGAGTAAATTCATTACTAACCTCTTCTTCGTCGTCGGAGTGATGCGATGCCATTAAGGCTAAATTTGCACATTTGTCGCTTTCCGATTCTGATGTACTGCTCATATCATTATCTTCCCATGCTATGTAGGCTTTCTTTTGTTTTGAGTCCTTTCCTTTGAATCTGTTTTTCTTTGGAAGATTTGGACAGTTTGGCTTGATATGTCCTTGCTTTCCACATTCATAACATGAGACATCTTGTGTTGATGTGGAGGCTTCTCTTTTCTTGAAGTTCTTTCTCTTATGTGCATGAGATCCGCCCTTGTCATTTCTGCCATAAAACTTCCCAAGTCTTTTAACAAGAAGCATGAAATTTTCATCTTCTTCCGGATTGTATTCTTTTACAACTTCCTTTGAATCAATTTTTAAAGCAATGTTTTTGGATTTCTTTTCTAGATTCTCATGTTTTTCAAGTCTACCGAGTTCCGTTTCGTATTCTTGAAGTTTGCCAAATAATGTAGCGGAAGTCATTGCGGAGAGACTCTTCTTTTCCGAGATTGCCGTTACCTTTGGTTGCCATTCCCTAGTCAATGATCTAAGGACTTTCAAGTTGATTTCATCATTTGTCAAGGTTTTACCAAGAGCACTTAAGTGATTTGTCAAATGCACAAATCTCTTTTGTAAGTCAAGAATGGATTCTCCGGGCTGCATTCGAAATAGTTCGTATTCTTGACTTAGGGTATTTAGCCTTGATCTTTTTACTTCAGTCGTTCCTTCATGAGTTTGAACCAAGGTATCCCATATTTCCTTTGCTGTTCTGCATGTCGAGACACGGAAAAATTCTTCCATACTAAGTGCACCTTGAAGAAGGTTTATTGCCTTTTTGTCATAGAGAACTTTTTTTTTATCATCGTCGTCCCATGCAGTTTTAGGCTTTGAAGAGCCCACGCCACTGATTACCGTTACGGGAATAAATGGACCATTTTCAACAGCATCCCATACTTCCTCTCCTTGTGCTTCTAGATGCACCTTCATGCGTATTTTCCAGAAGTCAAAATATTCACCACAGAATAGAGGAGGCTTGTTGTTACTACCACCATCTCTGAAAACGGGTTGATGATTTGCGGAAGCCATTCTAGATCTCTAGGAGCAGGTTACCTATAACCTGCTCTGATACCAATTATAAGTTTAAGAATGCGCCTAAGAGGGGGTGTGAATTAGGTGGTGTTCGATTTTTGACTTATTTTATACTTTCTGGTTTTGATTTAGTGCTTTGAAAACTGTAAAGTGCAGAAAGTAAAGAGACACGGAGATTTATCCTGGTTCCTTCCACACCCCGGAAGTACGTCCAGTCCCCTTGCAAACACGCAAGAGATTTCACTATTTTGTTAGAACTTTTACAAGACTCTTCCTAGTCTTATCAACTAAAGAACCTAACAAATACCAAGAACACCCTCTTGGATTTCCAATAAGTCTCTTGAGAACAATCCTCTCAAAAGATACCTCTTGTTTCCAACAATGGACAACAAGGAACAAAAGTATTCTAATACTTAATTCCAACAATCCTGGAAATAAGTTACACTTTGTATAATTCTATGAAGTATGATTTCTTGAAAGATGTTGATCACATAGAGTGACTTCTTTGAAGTTTCTTCTTTCTTCTCTTGTAAGAAATTCAAACTGTAACACAATGGTTAGATAATGCTCAAAGATTTCTGTTCTTATATGTGTGAAAGTGCAGAAAATCTTTGTTCTTAAAAGTTAAGAAATATGAAATTTGAATATTTTACAAAGTTCAGAATTATTGCATAAGAGAAGAGTTGTTTTATAATTTGAAAATTTTAGTATTTAAAGTAATCAAGATACCTTTCCAAATGGACACTTTTCTGTTTGAAAAACTTGAGAGGATGCAATGTATGACCATGCATCTATTGGAGAAAAGGTGTGAAGGATATCTTGAAACCAGTTCAGATTTTTCAAAAGTTACAATGTGTAAATCGATTAACATAAGATGTAAATCGATTGCACGGGTTTGTAACGTTCATGTTTTCAAAAAATTTGAAGTGTAAATCGATTAGCATGTTGTGTAAATCGATTTACAAGTGTTAAAAATTCAACTCAGTTCTGTGATCAATCGATTTACACTTCATGTAAATTGATTGCTACCAGAGACAATCAGTTTTTGAAAAGGCATGTGTAAATCGATTTACATCAAGTGTTAATCGATTTACATCAGTAAAAAACTTAAAATTTGTTTTAAAATTTAAGTGAAGTGTTGTGGCAAGTGTGTATATCATTTTTGAGCATTTCTAATCAATGTAGTTCAAATGAGAATTAATATACTTGATTGCTTGCCATGATCCTTGAAGCTTTGAGTGAATGATGCTTTAAGCTAATTCCACTTCTTTTCCTTCTTGCCATAGTGCTTGTTTGTCTTTTATCAAAACTAGCTTGTTTGTCTTTCATCAAAAATAAAGTTGAGTTGAGGCTTGAGATTACATATTCCTTTGATACTTGTTTAATTACTAATTCAGAGTCTCCCATAACTTCGACATTCCTTTCCCCCAATTCTAGCAATAGTTCAAGTCCTGTTATTAAAGACTCGTATTCTGCTTCATTGTTTGTACATATATCGTCGATTTTATACTTTAACTCTGCTAGAATTCCAATGGGGGAAATTATAATTCTTCCTATTCCAACTCCATTTTTATGGCTAGAACCACCAAAGTATAATTTCCATGGCACTAGATCTACATAATTCTGAGGCATACCAACCATTGAATGGTCGACCAAGAAATTTGCCACCACTTTCATTGCTTTTAAGGGCACATAAGTCAGAGAATACTCTGTTAATGCAAAAGCCCATTTACCAATTCGACTATGTAAAATCGGTTTGGAAAACATGTGCTTAATAATATCGAAATGAGAAGATACATACACATCAATAGGCTTTATATATTGCTTTAATTTAATACAAGATAAATACAAGCAAAGGAATAGTTTTTCTATATCACTATACCTAGTTTCAGGATCATTAAGCATTCGACTAGGATAATATATAGGTCTCTCGACACCTTTTTCGTCCTATTGGACTAACATACTTCCTATAGTCGAATCTGAGGCTGCAATATATAACCTCATAGGCTTATGTCTAACAGGAGGTTCCAATATTGGAGGCTTCACTAAGTAGTCTTTGATTTTGTCAAAATCCTCTTGATGCTCCTCTTGCCAAACGAAATCCTCATTCTTCAGTCGAAGTTGTGGTGAAAATACTTTGGTTTTTCCACTTAAGTTGGATGTGAACCTCCTTAGGAAATTTATCTTGCCCAACAAATACTGAAGTTCCTTTTTGGTCGACGGAGGTTTGACGCCCATGATGGTTTTGGTCTTGCTTTGATTCACTTTTATGCCTTTTTATGCACGACAAAGCCAAGAAAATCACCTGCCTGCACACAAAAAGCACATTTTAATGGATTCATTTTTAATCCATATTTCCTCATCCTTTCAAAATACTCTCAACGGTGTTGCAGATGAATCGATTTACTGTTCTACTTTATTACAATATCATTAATATAAACTTGCATGAAATCCTCAATAAAATCATGGAACATAGAATTCATTATCCTTTGATATGTTGCTCCGGAATTTTTCAAACCGAATGGCATGACAACCCATTCATAGGTTCCCAATGTCCCTGGGCATCAAAACGCCGTCTTCGGCACATCTTCATCTGCAATGAAAATTTGGTTATAACTAGAATAACCATCAAGCATACTTAAATATTCAAAACCGGCAGCAGAGTCGACCAACATTTCTACCACGGGCATATCATATTCATCTTTAGGAGTGGCAGCATTTAAATCTCTAAAATCAATGCACATTCTTAATTTTCCATTTTCCTTAATTACTGGCACTATGTTTACCAACCAGTCGACATACCTTGTAGTTATTATGAATCTGCTTTTGAGGAGTCTTTTTATCTCCTCTTTGATTTTCGACATTATTGCTGAAGCGAAGCGTCTGGGAGTCTGCTTCACTGGTTTCTTTCCAGCTTTTATTGGTAACTTTAGTTCGACCAAATCCCTGCTTAAACCTGGCATTTCGTTATAGTCCTAAGTAAAACAATCTTTAAATTCTTTTAATAAATATATTACCTCAAACTTTAACTTTTGGTCGATGTTGGCACTGATATAAGTTGGTCTTTTATCCCCCTTTTCGCCAAGATCTATTTCTTCTAAAGGGTCTTGTGGCTGCAATTTTTCCTGTGCCATCGGATCCTTTTCGAAGCCTAAGGGTTCTTTGTCATATATGCAATCCAGACGTTACTTACCGACATTTTCTTCGACCACTTCTTTTTTATCAGGTGGCTTTGGCTCAATAGCCAAAGTAGCTCATTCATTCTAAATTTGTGTCTTATTGGCTTCGACGGCCATATTTTCTTCAGCCTCTAGCGCCAAATTTATTTTACTTTCGGTAATATACGCCGAAATCCTTTTCAGAGCATCTAGCTCAGACATCATCACAGATGTCTCCCCAGCCTGTCGGTCGGTTGTCGCAGTATGGATCCTCAAAGGGTTCCACATCCCATA
The DNA here is from genome assembly GCA_948472305.1 of Vicia faba. NCBI lineage: Eukaryota > Viridiplantae > Streptophyta > Magnoliopsida > Fabales > Fabaceae > Vicia > Vicia faba. The sequence goes on from OX451736.1 coordinate 358,153,024, forward strand.
TAAAACCATGGGTCTCATGTAACTTCAACGAAACAAATGCCTCATCAAGGTTGGCATACACATCTTCAGCAGGTTGACATGGGGAAATGTTAGCTAATTTCCTGTAAAATTGTTTATTTCCGATATTGCTCACGTCTGCCCTGAAAAATCCTTGATCAGCTTCAATGTTCTCGTAAATACCATCCTCCCTCCAAATCACCAAATGCTGATGCATAGAAGATGGCACAACCCCTACACCGTGCATACATTCCCTCCCTACTAAGAGGTTGTAACTTGGCTTGCCTTGAATTACCATGAATATAGTCGGCCTAGTAACGGAGCCGACATTAATATCAACTTGGATCACACCCATAGTGTTTCTAGTCCTTCCTTCGTAGTCTAATAAGACCACGTTATGAGATTTAACATCGGTGTCATACTTACCAATTTTATGCAATAGGTGGTGTGGCATAATGTTTACCGTAACACCACAGTCTACCAACACCATGTTGATAGTCACCCCTTCAAGCTTAGCCTTTATTAAAAGAGGCTTCAAATGGCTCTTCATGGCCATATCTGGTCTTTCAAAGAACTCATATTGGTTCTCAATCGAACCATTATTCATCACGAAGTAACATGTTGGCTTGTGTAAAGCCATCTCCTCAGCATCAACGTCTGCTGAATATTCCACTTTTGTTAAGCAATCATATGCTGCTAGCAGAATTAATATCACATTAACTAAGATATTCAAACTCTCTTTAGAATCGGACTCAAAATTGTCAGTAGCTTCTTCAGAACACTTAGCAACTGGTCGGCTCATGAACTCTTTGATTCGTTCTTTTGCAGAGGAATATACCTTCACTTTATACTGCTTCTGATTTCCAGCTTTGTTTGCAGCAATCTGGCCAGCAGATGCTTGCCTCTCAGTCTGCTTTCAATGATAGAAGCGTCTCCATTGGATTCGAGTAATGGGATTCTTCCCATGTAATTTTCAAAAATATGACTTTTCCTCTCAGACTTAAATTCATGTTGATAGTTAATAGCTGACTTTCCTTTGTTTGGATCTCTAACAATAACACCATTAATTGGTGCCCCCCTTCTCCCTTGAGGCTTAATCCAAGTACCGTTAGAAGCTTTTGCTGAAGGAATATAACTTCTTGGTTTGGCATGGGAGTTTCCCAAAGTTCTTCTTAGGTCCCTTGGTGTAGGAAACCTTTGATTGTACGGCTCGCCCTTGTTCTTTTCTAACTGCAACTTCTAGAAATTTTCAGCAGCTCTTTTGTCAGTCAAGGCGCCACACCTAGGACACAAGCAAGCTTGCGAACCTTTATTCTTACAGCGGTAAAGGAAATCTAGCAAGTCCTCCTCAGGCCTTGGGTACACATCAGCTAAGTCGACATCGATGCTTTCTCCAGTACCCTCTTCGACCATATCATCATCAGGAAACTCAGTAATTTCTACCATGTTGATTTCAACAGGGTCAAGAAACAAAGCCTCCTCTTGCCTAAGAGGATCAGTATCAATCTTCATCTTCCGTGCAGCAAATTTCAATCTACCCTCCTGCAGCGATTTTTGTACGAGATCCCTAAAAAGATAACATTGAGAGGTTGTGTGACCAAGATAATTATGAAATTTGCAAAAAAAACCCTTTTCTGTCGTTGTTCTAATGGTGGAAACTTAGCACCTGGGGGTACTAAAATTTGACCATCTTTAACTAACAAATCAAAAAATTCTTCATATTTAGTGACATCAAACGTATATGTTTTCGCTAGAAATTTTGGATTGTTTTCGACTGTATTTTTTCCTTTATCAGGAAATAGTGATTTACATTCATATGTTGGCCCTGGCATCATTTCATCCACGTCGACCTCTGCCTCTGTTGGTGAGGTATAGTCTGCCTCACAAATGGGATATGTGTCATCATAATCTATGAAGGCTACTTTTTCTTTCTTAGTCCTAGCCTTATTATGTCAGACCTTTTCTAGTCGCTGACGCTCTAGATGTCGAAATCTATCAGCTAGCTGTGACATACTCTTCATGAAGTTCGGATCTATTTTCTTCCTAATGGAATAATCTAAACCTCCAACAGCCATTTGAACAAGCTCATGTTCTGGTACTTGAGTAAAGCACCTTGCTTTCAATGATCTAAATCTATTTAGATAATCATCAATGGTTTCAGTAAACCTTCTTTTAATATTTGACAATTCAACCAAACTAATTTTTGAATGACCCTCATAAAACTGTTCATGGAAGTTTTACCAACTTAGTCTATGAGTCAATCAAATTTGGAGGCAAAGTGGTAAACCACGTGAAAGCTGCCTTAGTAAGGGAAGAAGGAAAATGTTTTACCCTTAAGTTTTCATTATTCGACATATCCCCAGATTCAGTCAAATACCTAGCAATATGTTCCATTGTCGACTCTCTAGATTCTCCCCTAAATTTTGTATACTTAGGAATTTTCCATCCTCTAGGGTTTTCAGTTTGTAAGATATATTCAGATAAAGGGGAAGAATATGTTGGCCTCTGAAGTGTGGTATTCATACCATTCATAGCCATAATTATTTCGACAATGGTGGTTAGATTATTTTCTACGGCTAAATCCTCTTATCAAATTTTTTCAATAATTTGATCAGCCTCTTGATGTCGATGTACTAATGCCCTAGGTGGATCAAAAATCAAATTCCTTGGAGGTACTAGCACTTGCCCCTGATGGACAGTTTCATCCCGTGTTTCCCCCATATCCATTTGACCAGGGGCATCTAGTCGAACAAGTGGTGCCTATGGAATAGGTGCTGGGGGAGCACCTAAAAAATTACACAAACGTGTTAATTGGGCAATCACCTGTCGATTTGTTTCAGCGGACTGCCTATTAGTCTCAGCCGACTCTTGTACTATAGGATTAAATACATTACCCATTTGGTTAGTTAACATATTAACCAACTCATGGTTACTATCATCCATTTGTTGCCTTAACACCGCTACTGAAGTGTTAGTGAGAGGCAGTACTATTGGTTGAGAAGGCATTCATCTAATTTGGCTGCCTCTATTATTTCCTCCTAGTGCAGATCCTTGTAAAGGGGAGTTCAAATTTTGAACATTATTTGACACCACTGCTGCATTCGATGTTGACTGGTATCTTGGCATCATGGAATACGACATTCCATAAACAGGATCCACATTACCAAATGAGGCACATTAGGTATGGTGGTCGTAGTCATTACATACATTGGGCTTCCCGGTGGAGCCTGAGAAATTTGTGTGGAACCTGCTGCAGTTGACCCGACTGGAGGAAACGGTGCAACTTGCGAAACTACTGGATCAATAGTAGTTAAAGTTCGTGACGATATTTCGTCTACGTTTGGATTATCAGGAATTGTCATTCTTAATATATGCTTCCTAGATGAGGGTTTATTACACTCTTTGGTTAACTTTCCATTTCTAAGTTGCATACTGTTGTACCCCAAAATTTTCTCTCCCATATTTCTCAACAAATGTCATGTGAGGTCCCCAAATTGCTCAAGGAAGTTCAAGAGTTGACCAGACATACTCTCTCCTAAGGCAGTATACCTCAAATTAGAGTTTCATTTTTCATCAAGATGCTTGAGTCCAAAGGATCCCAAATGCCTTCCATTGTCCTAATATGTTCTCAAGATCATCCATGTCAAGTTTCAAGCCTTGCAGAAGAAGTTTGCTCAGTCAATTGCTCAAATGCCTGAAAATCAACTGTGCTGGGTCAAAAGTCAATTGTAGCCCACATAAAATCAAACTTCAAGATTTTTGGTCAACATCCTCATTTTTAAGTATTATTCATCATTTGATCAAGGTTTGATCATTATTCCTCAAGGATTTCTCACAATTCATGAAAACCCAAAAGTTACTAAATTAGGGTTTCACAGGAAAAGTCAACTCAACTTTGACCAAGCATAACTTTCTCATAATTTATCAGAAATGACCCATCCAAAGCTCATTTTGAATAGGATGCAATTCCCTACAATTCATATTCAGCTCCCAAGTTCAGTATATGCACTCACAAAAAGATATGAGTTTTAACATTATAGGTCATTTTGGAAAGTCAACAAAAACACCTTTTGAGTCGAAGCTTCATACATGAACATGGAATACTCAATTGAGATGAGACCAATAGGTTTGCTTAGAGGACATCCTAAGCTTTCTAAAAAGTCTAAGAACACCTCTCTAGGGTCAAAATTGAGAAAGTTATGCATTGGCCAAGTTGACCATTTTTGCAAAATTGCCAAAAGTCAAATGTGCTCAAATTTGCATTTTTGGTTAAATGGGCCCAACTTTTTATGCTTGCACATCAATCATAACATATTCCACGATCCAAATCAGCACCCACGCATCTTTTTCTTTATTTATTTATTTATTTTATTTTTATTTTTATCATTTAAAAGTCAAATTAAATCAAATAAATAGAAAAAAAATATCAAAGATTTGTTTTGTGATCAGATTTTAGGTGGAATCAAATCCAATTATGCTGACAAATCATATCCAAAATGTACAAAACAAATTGAACCAAAATTGGCATAATTTGGCTTGGTATAGAAAGATATCATACAAGGATAAAGACCAAATCAAATATTCATAATGGACAAAGATTTAGCTCGTTTTTGTTGACCTAATGCAGTCCATTACATATACAGAACATAGCCAAGGCAAGAGAAGAGGTTAAGCAGTCGTGAAAACACCTAAAGAAAACTGAAAATTTCAAGAAAAAGTGGGAATCGATTTTCAACCTACAAGGAGTTTCAAAGTATTTCAAGAGCACTAATCCCTTCCCAGACATCCCAGGAAGCGATTCCAATCACTCCCAGGTCTTGAAACACCCAGAATCGTGCTCCACGCCTCCCACGGTTTGTCCAAAAATTTGATTCTGATTTCACTAATTCACGTATCTTTAGCGCTTTTGATTTCCATACTCATGTTTATCATCATGTTTGTAAGCTAATCGTTCCATTTAATTGCATTTTTGATGACAGTACGTGAAATTGCCATGGTTAGGGTTTTGTGTTCTTGTTTAGGGTTTTTCAATGCAGGCAAAATTGGGCGTTAATTCTGGTACCATGATGCTCGTGAGGATGATACGAGTTGATTGGTACCAACCATGGTCGTTTATATTAAGCATATGCAATTTTGGATATGGACAAGGTTATACCTGCAACAAACGTTTATAGGTAAAAGCCTGATTTTCTAAAGCGACGGAGAGAGGAAGAAGAAGCTGGCGTGGCAACGTGTGATTCGCGCATTTGAATTTCGCGCGCTGGACTGGCTCCACTAGCTTGTTTTGCATATTATGTTCTGTTTTTATTTTACTTACAAGGTAACACGCTAGCTCAGATGGTTGGGGAGAAGGCCTTTGATGCACACGTCCTGGGTTCGATCCCAGGCGTGTGCATTTTATTATTTTCTTGCTTATTTCAGGTGGATCCCATGCAATACAATAGCATACGCCTACCATGCACTCTTGTGTTCCACCATCAGATTCATCAGCTAGTTGGATCCAACGCTCAGGTAGCAGGAGGATCACCATACACCCCAGGTCAACGTACGCACTGGATCAGGCGAAGTCAAAAGGGCCTGGATTTGTTGGGCCCAGAATTTCAACAACACACCCCCTCTTTCAACATTACAACCAGGCACATCTTTTCTTTTTCTTGTTTTCTTTTTTTTTATTTAATTATTTTAATTTTCCTTTTAATTATTTTAATTAACAATTAATCTATTTTCCATAAAATCATAAAATCAAGAAAATCAAAAAATTAGAATTAGACTTTTCTTGTCAAAATTAATTTTGTTAATTTAATTTAATTTAGTTTAACTTAGGGCAATTCTAACTTTTTTTATATAATTAAAACTAATTAGCAAATTAGGTTAAATTCTTGATTTAATTCCTTTATTTTTTCCTCAAATAATAAAACACAAAAATAGGTTTTTAGAATAAATTTATTTATTTATTCTTAATTTTAAAATTAATTAGAATTAGGATTTTCTTTTTAACTATTTCATTATTTTCTTAAATAACAAAAATGACAAAAACATGTTTTCTTTAATCAATTACAATTAGGTTTAGTCAAGGGTCAAAACCCTAATCTTCTCGTATTTAATTCACTGCGCGCTTGTTATTTATTTTGCCAATATTTTTGTAACTGCTCATTGGTTTGTGTTGTACCCCAAAATTTGCCCTCCCATATTCTCCAAGAAATTGCCAAGTCAAGCTTCAAAGCTCCCCCAAGGGTTGCACAGTGCAAGGTCTCCTATACAGTCAAAACTAGGGTTTGTGTGCTGATCAAGAAAATGAAGTTTCAAAGGTCCAATCAAGTCTCATATACCTACAAATATGGTCAAGTACCCTCATATCAAGTTTCAAGACATTCAACACAAAATTGCACAGTCAAAACCCTAAGTTGCACTATAGTCAACTGTAGGGGCAAAATGGTCATTTGACAGTCAAAAGTTCAAATTTTTGGTCAACATATCATTTTGAAGCCACAAACATCATTTGATCAATGCTTGATCATGATTCTCAAAACTTGGCTCAGAAATCATCAAGATATAAAAGTTTCCTTATTTGGACAGTTGAAAAAGTCAACTGAAATTGACCAGGGCATAACTTTCACATGGATTGTCAGAAAAATTCCATCCAAAGCTCATTTTAAATAGAAAGACATTTCCTACAACTCATCTTCATACTTCAAGTCCAAGAAATGCTCTCACAAAAAGTTATCAATTTCAACATTATAGGTCATTTTCAAAAGTCAACAAAAAGGGACTTTAAGTCAAAGGCCATAACTTGAGATTGGTAAATCAAAATGACATGGGACCAAAGGCATTGGTTAGAGGACTCAAAGACCTTTCCAAAATGTCCAAGAACATGAGAAAAGCTTAAAAATTGAGCAAGTTATGCCTTGTGGAAGTTGGGAAATTTTTGGATATTTTGAAAAGTCAACATTGATTCAAATGACCTAAAATTGCTAATGGGCCCATTTTTCTTCCATGATTCATCATCCATGACATATGCACGACCACTTGGCCCAAAGGGAAGTATTTTCTCATTTTTTATTTATTTATTTGAATTATTATTTATATTAATTCATTTAAATCATTTAAATATATGAAAAATATCTAACTTGACCTAACCAATCTTTTTATACATGTTTTGGACTCAATATTTCGTGCTTAGCTAAATGTGGAAAGATTTGGAGTGATTGGATCCTAATTGACACAAAGAACACATGGAAAAAGATATGGAAAGATCTTAACAAATCAAATTTTCAAAAACAATGAATGCCATGGATTTGATTGGTTTTTCTTGACCTAATTCACTCAATACAAATGCCTGACCACAAACCTAATCATGCTAGACACGCAGCAGCTCAGAAAAGGCCATAACAAAGCTTGAAATTTCTCTCAAAAAGTCAATTCTGAAAACAAGGTTAGAGGGCGATTAAAGACCTAATTCTTGTTCCAATAGCTTCCTCAAGGATTACTGATCACATTCCAATCAGAAACATCCATTCAAACTCCAAGAATTGGTAACATGAACGCAAGCTGTATCAAGAAAATTTCATAATCGTATATCATATTCCATGCATTCTTTGTGAAATTTAATTGTAGATTCATGTTCCTTGTGAAGTTTTGAAGCTAACCATATGCCTTAATTTGATTATTATGCTGTATACACGATTATGCCATGTTAGTTTTCTAGGGTTTTGCAGGATGTGAAATTAGGGCTTTTGAAACGAGGCAAAATTGAAACCTCTAACCACCACCATTCCAACCAGCACGCTCAGACGAAGAGGAAACACCCATCGCGCCTAATTTATTGACCCTCTAAGACCTATTCGCTATTTTCCCATAAGTTGCCTAAGAAAACGCCATAGAAACCGTTGCCTATGTGTTTGGTATTACAGGGATGATGGAGAAGACGGATTCGTGGCACACGGTGATTGGATCATTTAAAATTCGCGCGCGTTGGTGGACCATGGTCATTATTCCTTTTATTATGTTTATTTGCTATTATATATTAAATGAAATTGGAATGGCTCAGTGGCAGGTACAAATGCTTGCAATGTTCATGACCTGGGTTCGAGCCCCAGGTCTTCATACTTTCCAATATCATTTTTCCACTAATATTCCCATGCAGCGCAAGCGTTATAGATCATCATACACCTTCTTAATCAACCATCCACGTCCATCTGGAGATCAAATCAAAGGCTGAGATTGGGAGAGCACCATAAACCCTGGTCAAAGTGCTAACACGCTACTCAAAAAAGTCAAATGGACCTGAAGCTTGTTGGGCCAGAATTCTTGGATCAAAACCTCCTATTTGGGGACTACCCCCCCCCCCCCCCCTGGTTTGCAATTCTTAATATTTTTCCTTGTTGTTTTTATTTTCAATTATTTTTTTATTTTCTCTTAATTATTATTTATTTAGTTAATTAGTTATTTTTTTCATAAATATAAAAAACATCATAAAAAATCAGAAAAGACAAAAAAAATAATAAATATTTTATTTTAATATTTTCATAAATAAAATGTATATAATTGAATTTAGGTTAAATTAGGTTTTTTAACTTTAATTTCTTTAATAAAAAATCTAAAAAATGTAGAACTAGGTTTAATTAATAATTTTTATTCCTTTTAATTTTTCTTTTTTCACAATAATGTTATTTATTTTATTTATTTTCATAATTAAAATTGTACATAAAAAATTTAGGTTTAATTTAGGTTAAATTTTAATGTTTTCTTAAATTAAAATAAAGTAGAATTAGGGTTAGTAGTTAATTTTAATTAATTCTTTCTTTTTTTATTAAATCTTAAAAAACATAAAAATACCAAAAAGACAAAAAAACAATTTCTTTTCTTAATTAATTACTTCATGTAATTTTAATTTTTTGCAAAAGGGTCCAACGCCCTCGTTTTAATTCTTATTCACATATTTATTTTATTTCTTTAAATATTTATGTATCTCTCCCGAAGCCATGTAATTAATCTGTCGTACTTTTAATTCTTTATTTTCTTTGCTTTCTTTACTTTCCGTCAAATCGGGTCCTGGATTAAATTTGGCGATGTGGACCCGCGCCTTTGTAATAGTTTAGAACTTTTAATTTCCGCATCTTTTTAACTGTTAAATAAATGCATGCAAGAATGAATGATAAAATAAAAACAAACGCGTAGCTCACCTATACCATGACAAGACAAAAATAAATGAATCTGACACACAAATCACACACCACCCCTAGGGTACGCCTCACTGTTGCCTTGCCTCGAAAGGTGATCGTCAAGTAGAGGATGTTTTAGTAAGTCCTCATGATCCGGGAACCTGGCATGAGGGTAGCTTCTAAGGTGTCTTCCTATTGCTCTGGTGATCACCATGTCCCGAACCTCGAATTGACCCGAACACCTCCAACGGTGGTGCTACCTACCTCTCAATGGTGGGATGACACTACTTTAAAGGACATTTACACAGACGAATTCCTTAGGGTAGGTAGACGACTCTAGATACTTGCTCTAATTTCAAAACAAATCAAAAAAATACTTTTCACACCGACACTTTTCAAAAAGCTTTCGAAAGCAACTTTTCAAACACTCTTGAGGACTGATACAAGAGTCGAACTGGAATTTTCAAAGAAACTTTTTAAAACCCACAGTTGAAAAGCAAACAAACCATTTTTTGAAAACACAAGTGAGCAAGTATCTAAGAGCCCATGGATAACCATGGATAGAAAGGGTGCTAACACCTTCCCTTTCTATAATCTACCTCCCGAACCGAGAGCAATCTCTATAAGGAATTTTTCTGTGCTTTTGTCCTTTCCATTTGGAGAAAATAAAAGACGATGGCGACTCTTGCTTCCGCGACATTTCGCGAACCAGCGTTAAACAGTCAGTTCCAGATCCACCGATCACAGAACTGGCGACTCTGCTGGGGATATTAATCTTATAAAGTGGGGTGTACCTTAGGGTAGTTCATAACTGTGTTTTCAATTGTATTGACTTGTCTGCTTTAAATTGTGGGACTGTCTTGGGAGTTCTATAGATCCTAACCCGGATCTGGGGGATACCTTCTTAGAAAGTAGCAACAAGGCTGTGAGGGAACTGTGCGGGGTATACTGACATGGTTGAAGCAGTCTGCTACGTTGATGTGGCACTTTGGTGTGTACCGGTAACCCTTGAGTTCAGTCAAGGAGAGTACGGGGCCTCCGCGTGGTGTCGTGAAGCATCAACAGACCTTAGGAACCTTAATTGAACTATCTTGGCCTCTTTAGGGTAGTGAGATAACTGACTTTGGTTGCAGTCCGAGGTTGGTTGATACTCGATACTACACTCAATTGAGGGTTGGTTTCCTGGAATATTTCGGTCGCCAGTTCAGTGGCTAAATCGGAACGATGAACAATGAAAGCAATCCCGTGATATTGGGAACCTTAGAACCCGGTTACTTCTAATAGGACAGGTTGAGCCCACCAACTGAAAGAGGGTAATACCCAGACCTCATGCTGGCCTTAAACTCTAAGGGCTTCTCTTGTGTGACTTGTGTGCCTTCGTACTTGACTACTTGCATGCTTGTTATCTGACACTTGAGCTCCTTGCAGGTTTTGTTTGCAGTCCTTAATTAGGACTCATAACAGGGTTTATCGAGTTTCTTGCAGGTTTTGTTTTTTAGTCCTTAACTGGGACTCATGACAGGTTTTACTTGAGTTTCTTGCAGGTTTCTGTTTATAGTCCTTAATAAAGGCTCATAACAGGGTTTATTCATATTACCCCATGCATCATGACATCATACCATTGCATACATCCTAACCCATTTCAAGGATCTCAAGGGCTTGTGATGCAGGTCATGATAAAGCAAACATCTAGCAAGGGGCAGAGGGGATTTATTTTCCTCTAGCCAAGGTTGTCAGGGGCTATGACCCACTTGATATGGTGAGCTCTGATTCTTGAAGAAGGTTCCCTTAACCAAGGTTGTTTGGAAATCAAAACCAGACATGATGACTAAAGTCAGGGGCTATGACCCACTGGATATGGTGAGCCTTTGACCCTTGAAGAAGAATTCTCAACAACATGGGTTTCCTTCAATCAAGCTACCGGACCCAAGTTCTAACAAATTTTCTTGTTTATCCCACGAGGTCCTTGAAAACATTACATGCATGTCATACATATCATCGCATAACAGGTACCCTTGTTGCAGGTTACTTACCTTTCCCGCTGTTTATTTCAGCAATGGCTTTCCAACCAGACAACCAGGACCTTCTTGCTCAAGAGACTCGATTCGGGGAAATCCTTCTGAATCTATCCAAGGGGCAGGAGGAACTAAGGACACTTCTCAAGGGGACCTTTGTCGGGAACAGTGCTGAGGATGAAAGGCTGAAACACCTACAAGCTGAGATGGATGCTATGAAAGCCCAAATGCTGGGGCAGAGGAATGCTATTCAAGGTTTAGCTCAAAGACAAGATGAGCTCCGGTTCCTCGTCAACCAACTGCTTCAGGATAACCAACTGGGGCAAACGTCTAAGGATAAAAATCCAGTCACCGTTCGACCATCTTTGAGACAAAGAGGCCAGGAGAAAGCTCCTCATATGGCTTCAGTATCACCAACTCAGTATCGACCTCACCAGCTTCAACCAGACAAGCCCCAAAGGCAATTCACCGAGCTCAACGTGTCACTGCCTCAAGCCTTACAACAACTACTGAGGTTGAAATTGGTAACTCGAAAGGATCCTCCTAAGAATCCCAACAGGACACCTTCAAGGTATAACCCCAACGCTCACTGCGCTTATCATTCTAACAGCCCGGGGCATGCTACAGAGGATTGTTGGACTTTGATGAATAAAATCCAGGATCTGATTGAGGAAGGAGCTGTGGAATTCACCCAAGATGGCCAGGCCGAATGCTTTTACCATCCCTACAGGAGGCACCATTTGAAGTAACAAGCCCTGAGATGAGAAGACTTTTGTTCGTTAGGATTTTCAAGTTGTAATTTCTTTCTGTTCAAACATTTACTCATGTTAAACATTGTTATTTAATTAATGCATCGCATATGTCTGTTTTGAAGCAATATATTCGTATTCACTATACGCAAATTATTTTCATATTTTTTCTGATGTCAACTCTTGATCTAAAATTCTAAGCCTCTTGAGGGAGGATGACGAAAACGATACCATAATCTACAGTATGCTTTTGAACAGACCCCGCTGATGAGGTACAGGCATTGTTTCAAACCCTAAACACTGGAGTTATAAGGATGATAATCCCTCGTCAACCCATCTGAGCCAAAGAAGTAGGAGTTTTTTCTTTTCGAAATTTAAAACCCTTAATCATAACCTGGGGCAGGGTAGTTCTCTCAGTTGATCCAAGTGCATAACGAAGGCACCAAAAAGATCCTTACAAAACAAAGAAAGGCAGTGATGGTTTCGAATGATCATAAAGACAGGCAGTCATCATTTCTCAAAAAAAAAAAAACCCCATTAAGTCAAAACCCATGAAGAAGACTTACAAAACTGGGGCATCCCGCTGACTGTAATTCCAAAAAAGGAAACAGTTCAGGAAAAAAGAAAGGGATAACAAAAATCAAGAAAGAGGTCTTACAAACCCTCAACAAAAAAGGAATGACTGCCTATTCAAAATAAGTTATCAATATCCGAACCATCACTGGAACATCAAAGCAAAGACTCAAATAAGGTCTAACGCACGATCAACTGAGTTTAGGTTTGGAGAACATCATGAAGAGCGGGTGGGTACCAATAAAATTTGAGCCTTTATCCTTTGTTTCTTAAACCATGAACCAGGCCACGTTATAACCCTTAAAAGTCCTAGCTGAAGCATGGGTTAGTTCGAAAACATACTGTTACGAAAGGTATCCTGACTCCTTAAGGCTTACGGTAAATACGGAGTTGACATCACGTTTTACAAACATTCACTTGTTTTATGAAAAAGAATGCATTTTTTAAAATCTTCAAGACAGACATGAGCTTTTCATTTTTAACATAACTCTGTTTGCATATGACCTTTTGTTTGAACAGCAGGGAAATTCGCACGAGGAATACCTAGTGAACAAAAGCACTTCCAATCAAGGGGCAGACATGATCATTGCCCATCATCTGGGGCAATCCAATCAAGATTCGGAGAATCTCTCAAAGGTCAAAAAGCCTGAGGCAAATCTCTGCCTGAGTCACTTGGGGCACTCCAGCAACGAATCTTGCCTGATCAAACACCTTCCGGTGGCATGACAAAACACTTCTAACAGGGGAAACTCCCTACTTTCTGAGAACGGACATAGTCGGAAAAATACTACGCACAATCAAAGACCCGCTAGGTTGACATACCTAGGCAAAAATTAGGGCTTCTCGGCGAACCAAAAGGGTTCGGGAAAAATGAAGGGATGAAATGAAAAAATCTGTACACCCGGCAAGTCGAAAACCTGAAAAGGCGGCTTGGGCAAAAATGGGTATCCCGGTGGACTGAAAACCCGAAAGGGCGGTCCAGGCAAAAGTTAGGGATCAAAGCGTACGACTATGTCCTGTCATCTTGTCACCTGCCTACCAGAAGAAGGTTTGTCCATCAACCACTATCAGCGCCCCACAGGTGCCTTCTCCCATAGAAACAGGGGCAATAAAAGAGTTGTCTGAGCAGTCTAATTGTTCTATTCTCCAAGGTACCAAGGTAGGTTCGGCTAAAGAATACGACCAGTACATATCAATCCCCCAGAGAATGATTCAGCAAAACAATACACTCTTCTCCAAGCCATTATCAAACCTCAAGGAAACTGGGTATCCTCCAGCAGATCCCAACATTCCTCAGCAGTAATACCTATATTCTTAACAAGCATCCCCGGCAGTCTTGGGCTAAAGATTGTTCCCCGGTAGTACATCAACATTCAAAGGAATCACTTCCCCCGCAATTCAAAAAACTTCCCCAGAAGAGTCCAATCCAGTTTCCCCAGGAAATTTGGAATTCATATCTCCCCAAGCAATAAGCATATCCCCAGTAGATTCTGGAAGCTTATCCCCTCGCAGAGCACGAACGCGTCTCCCGGCTTCATTCATAGAGTTATTTCCTTAACAGGATATAACTGGGTTATCCTCAGCCAAAAGCCACGGAAAGGTCGTCCTCGACGAAGTCTTCTTACCCCAGCGAAGTCCATCAACACTTCCAACAACAAGGGTATCCCCAACAAATTATTATCAACAATTCAGCAAAGCATCTCTATCCCCACAGAGTATTGCTTCCCAGCATGGTCGCTAGAGTATCTTTGCTCCCCGCAGAATCTTCCATTTGCCAAGTTTATTCCGCAACGGAGTCATCTTCTCCTACCGGTATTCGTGCAGTTATCATCCCCAGTGGAAGCAAAATCTATTCTTCAACATCAGCCCAGGATATGACTTCCCGGCACCCGTCAAGGATTTACTTTCCTAGACGAAAACATACATTTATAAAACATCACGTACATCATTATAGCATGCATAGACGCATTATATCATACAAATCTCATTTATGTTGAGAACATCATTGCTTGATCCATATCATGCATTGCATATGGCTGACCTTTACCTTTCAGGAAAGATTTAGCTAAATTCTCAATCATATTTCAAGACCTAGACCGGTTCAGTTAATCGACTCCAAAGATTTCTTATCCAGTCCCAGGCCTTCTCTAGTCCAGCTAAATCGACTCCCAACAGATTTTTCTGATAAAGACTCAGTAGAAGTTATCCCAAGTCCTTTTCAGATGTTTCCCTCTCCGACGGTGAGTGTGAGGTGATAGTCTCCTATGGTCCCCTCTCCGACGGTGAGTGAGGTGGTAATTCCTTTTCAGATGTTTCCCTCTCCGACGGTGAGTGTGAGGTGATAGTCTCCTAAGGTCCCCTCTCCGACGGTGAGTGAGGTGGTAATTCCTTTTTCAGATGTTTCCCTTTCCGACGGTGAGTGTGAGGTGATAGTCTCTTATGGTTCCCTCTCCGACGGTGAGTGAGGTGGTAAGTCCTTTTCAGATGGTTCCCTCTCCGACGGTGAGTGTGAGGTGATAGTCTCTTATGGTTCCCTCTCCGACGGTGAGTGAGGTGGTAAGTCCTTTTCAGATGTTTCCCTCTCCGACGGTGAGTGAGGTGATAGTCTCCTATGGTTCCCTCTCCGACGGTGAGTGAGGTGGTAATTCCTTTTTCAGATGTTTCCCTCTCCGACGGTGAGTGTGAGGTGATAGTCTCTTATGGTCCCCTCTCCGACGGTGAGTGAGGTGGTAATTCCTTTTTCAGATGTTTCCCTCTCCGACGGTGAGTGAGGTGATAGTCTCCTATGGTTCCCTCTCCGACGGTGAGTGAGGTGGTAATTCCTTTTTCAGATGTTTCCCTCTCCGACGGTGAGTGTGAGGTGATAGTCTCTTATGGTCCCCTCTCCGACGGTGAGTGAGGTGGTAATTCCTTTTTCAGATGTTTCCCTCTCCGACGGTGAGTGTGAGGTGATAGTCTCCTATGGTTCCCTCTCCGACGGTGAGTGAGGTGGTAATTCCTTTTTCAGATGTTTCCCTCTCCGACGGTGAGTGTGAGGTGATAGTCTCTTATGGTCCCCTCTCCGACGGTGAGTGAGGTGGTAATTCCTTTTTCAGATGTTTCCCTCTCCGACGGTGAGTGAGGTGATAGTCTCCTATGGTTCCCTCTCCGACGGTGAGTGAGGTGGTAATTCCTTTTTCAGATGTTTCCCTCTCCGACGGTGAGTGTGAGGTGATAGTCTCTTATGGTCCCCTCTCCGACGGTGAGTGAGGTGGTAATTCCTTTTTCAGATGTTTCCCTCTCCGACGGTGAGTGTGAGGTGATAGTCTCTTATGGTCCCTTCTCCGACGGTGAGTGAGGTGGTAATTCCTTTTTCAGATGTTTCCCTCTCCGACGGTGAGTGTGAGGTGATAGTCTCTTATGGTCCCCTCTCCGACGGTGAGTGAGGTGGTAATTCCTTTTTCAGATGTTTCCCTCTCCGACGGTGAGTGAGGTGATAGTCTCCTATGGTTCCCTCTCCAACGGCGAGTGAGGTGATTCCTTTTTCTTATGGTTCCCTCTCCGACGGTGAGTGAGGTGACAATTCCCTTTCAGATTATAATTGCCTATGGTTCTCTTCCCGATACTGCAAAGAGGGTAACTCCCGCTAAGATTTTTCTCAACGAGCGTTGTTGAAGTTAAAGTCGCCCAAGGTTCTCTTACCATTCATGCTAAGGCAGTAACCATCCCTGGTTCATTCATCATCTTTTGAAGCTCCAGACCCAGCTCCTGTATCCAGTCAGGACACATCTATACCAGGCATCTAAAAATCAGCTCCTGCAACGTGTCAGGTACTCATTTTCTGTTTTGCAGGTATGCAGGTTCTCGCCGAGGAATCTCTTACGCGATCAACATCCAGATGGCATCTATAAGCCCATCATCCTATCCAGCGACCTCTAAATGGCATCTATAAGCCCATTCCCACCACACTGCCACTATGTAAGCGCAAATTTCTGGGCACTCTAGTGTCCAATCATCTTCTACCCTCGGATTACGAAAGGCACGTCAGCCAATCTGCATCCTCGGGTCTAAGAAGATTGAACATGGGCAACTGTTGTACCCCAAAATTTGCCCTCCCATATTCTCCAAGAAATTGCCAAGTCAAGCTTCAAAGCTCCCCCAAGGGTTGCACAGTGCAAGGTCTCCTATACAGTCAAAACTAGGGTTTGTGTGCTGATCAAGAAAATGAAGTTTCAAAGGTCCAATCAAGTCTCATATACCTACAAATATGGTCAAGTACCCTCATATCAAGTTTCAAGACATTCAGCACAAAATTGCACAGTCAAAACCCTAAGTTGCACTACAGTCAACTGTAGGGGCAAAATGGTCATTTGACAGTCAAAAGTTCAAATTTTTGGTCAACATATCATTTTGAAGCCACAAACATCATTTGATCAATGCTTGATCATGATTCTCAAAACTTGGCTCAGAAATCATCAAGATGCAAAAGTTTCCTTATTTGGACAGCTGAAAAAGTCAACTGAAATTGACCAGGGCATAACTTTCACATGGATTGTCAGAAAAATTCCATCCAAAGCTCATTTTAAAGAGAAAGACATTTCCTACAACTCATCTTCATACTTCAAGTCCAAGAAATTCTCTCACAAAAAGTTATCAATTTCAACATTATAGGTCATTTTCAAAAGTCAACAAAAAGGGACTTTAAGTCAAAGGCCATAACTTGAGATTGGTAAATCAAAATGACATGGGACCAAAGGCATTGGTTAGAGGACTCAAAGACCTTTCCAAAATGTCCAAGAACATGAGAAAAGCTTAAAAATTGAGCAAGTTATGCCTTGTGGAAGTTGGGAAATTTTTGGATATTTTGAAAAGTCAACATTGATTCAAATGACCTAAAATTGCTAATGGGCCCATTTTTCTTCCATGATTCATCATCCATGACATATGCACGACCACTTGGCCCAAAGGGAAGTATTTTCTCATTTTTTATTTATTTATTTGAATTATTATTTATATTAATTCATTTAAATCATTTAAATATATGAAAAATATCTAACTTGACCTAACCAATCTTTTTATACATGTTTTGGACTCAATATTTCGTGCTTAGCTAAATGTGGAAAGATTTGGAGTGATTGGATCCTAATTGACACAAAGAACACATGGAAAAAGATATGGAAAGATCTTAACAAATCAAATTTTCAAAAACAATGAATGCCATGGATTTGATTGGTTTTTCTTGACCTAATTCACTCAATACAAATGCCTGACCACAAACCTAATCATGCTAGACACGCAGCAGCTCAGAAAAGGCCATAACAAAGCTTGAAATTTCTCTCAAAAAGTCAATTCTGAAAACAAGGTTAGAGGGCGATTAAAGACCTAATTCTTGTTCCAATAGCTTCCTCAAGGATTACTGATCACATTCCAATCAGAAACATCCATTCAAACTCCAAGAATTGGTAACATGAACGCAAGCTGTATCAAGAAAATTTCATAATCGTATATCATATTCCATGCATTCTTTGTGAAATTTAATTGTAGATTCATGTTCCTTGTGAAGTTTTGAAGCTAACCATATGCCTTAATTTGATTATTATGTTGTATACACGATTATGCCATGTTAGTTTTCTAGGGTTTTGCAGGATGTGAAATTAGGGCTTTTGAAACGAGGCAAAATTGAAACCTCTAACCACCACCATTCCAACCAGCACGCTCAGACGAAGAGGAAACACCCATCGCGCCTAATTTATTGACCCTCTAAGACCTATTCGCTATTTTCCCATAAGCTGCCTAAGAAAACGCCATAGAAATCGTTGCCTATGTGTTTGGTATTACAGGGATGATGGAGAAGACGGATTCGTGGCACACGGTGATTGGATCATTTAAAATTCGCGCGCGTTGGTGGACCATGGTCATTATTCCTTTTATTATGTTTATTTGCTATTATATATTAAATGAAATTGGAATGGCTCAGTGGCAGGTACAAATGCTTGCAATGTTCATGACCTGGGTTCGAGCCCCAGGTCTTCATACTTTCCAATATCATTTTTCCACTAATATTCCCATGCAGCGCAAGCGTTATAGATCATCATACACCTTCTTAATCAACCATCCACGTCCATCTGGAGATCAAATCAAAGGCTGAGATTGGGAGAGCACCATAAACCCTGGTCAAAGTGCTAACACGCTACTCAAAAAAGTCAAATGGACCTGAAGCTTGTTGGGCCAGAATTCTTGGATCAAAACCTCCTATTTGGGGACTACCCCCCCCCCCCCTGGTTTGCAATTCTTAATATTTTTCCTTGTTGTTTTTATTTTCAATTATTTTTTTATTTTCTCTTAATTATTATTTATTTAGTTAATTAGTTATTTTTTTCATAAATATAAAAAACATCATAAAAAATCAGAAAAGACAAAAAATATAATAAATATTTTATTTTAATATTTTCATAAATAAAATGTATATAATTGAATTTAGGTTAAATTAGGTTTTTTAACTTTAATTTCTTTAATAAAAAATCTAAAAAATGTAGAACTAGGTTTAATTAATAATTTTTATTCCTTTTAATTTTTCTTTTTTCACAATAATGTTATTTATTTTATTTATTTTCATAATTAAAATTGTACATAAAAAATTTAGGTTTAATTTAGGTTAAATTTTAATGTTTTCTTAAATTAAAATAAAGTAGAATTAGGGTTAGTAGTTAATTTTAATTAATTCTTTCTTTTTTTTTATTAAATCTTAAAAAACATAAAAATACCAAAAAGACAAAAAAACAATTTCTTTTCTTAATTAATTACTTCATGTAATTTTAATTTTTTGCAAAAGGGTCCAACGCCCTCGTTTTAATTCTTATTCACATATTTATTTTATTTCTTTAAATATTTATGTATCTCTCCCGAAGCCATGTAATTAATCTGTCGTACTTTTAATTCTTTATTTTCTTTGCTTTCTTTACTTTCCGTCAAATCGGGTCTTGGATTAAATTTGGCGATGTGGACCCGCGCCTTTGTAATAGTTTAGAACTTTTAATTTCCGCATCTTTTTAACTGTTAAATAAATGCATGCAAGAATGAATGATAAAATAAAAACAAACACGTAGCTCACCTATACCATGACAAGACAAAAATAAATGAATCTGACACACAAATCACACACCACCCCTAGGGTACGCCTCACTGTTGCCTTGCCTCGAAAGGTGATCGTCGAGTAGAGGATGTTTTAGTAAGTCCTCATGATTCGGGAACCTGGCATGAGGGTAGCTTCTAAGGTGTCTTCCTATTGCTCTGGTGATCACCATGTCCCGAACCTCGAATTGACCCGAACACCTCCAACGGTGGTGCTACCTACCTCTCAATGGTGGGATGGCACTACTTTAAAGGACATTTACACAGACGAATTCCTTAGGGTAGGTAGACGACTCTAGATACTTGCTCTAATTTCAAAACAAATCAAAAAAATACTTTTCACACCGACACTTTTCAAAAAGCTTTCGAAAGCAACTTTTCAAACACTCTTGAGGACTGATACAAGAGTCGAACTGGAATTTTCAAAGAAACTTTTTAAAACCCACAATTGAAAAGCAAACAAACCATTTTTTGAAAACACAAGTGAGCAAGTATCTAAGAGCCCATGGATAACCATGGATAGAAAGGGTGCTAACACCTTCCCTTTCTATAATCTACCTCCCGAACCGAGAGCAATCTCTATAAGGAATTTTTCTGTGCTTTTGTCCTTTCCATTTGGAGAAAATAAAAGACGGTGGCGACTCTTGCTTCCGTGACATTTCGCGAACCAGCGTTAAACAGTCAGTTCCAGATCCACCGATCACAGTTTGTAATAGTTAATTTAGGGCTTTTACTTATCGCTTTTTTTCCCAGGGTTTTTGACTATGTAATTAATCACCCTCCCCGAAGCCTTGTAATAGTGTAGATTTACTTTTTCGCATTTTTAATTCCCGTAAATATTTAACTGTCTAGATGTATGTTAATAGGATTGTATGACAAGAATACATGACAAATTAATACGGTTAGAAAACCCTAATGTGCAAAGATAAATAATTGAAACAAATCAATCGCACATATCACTCTTAGGGTATACTCTCACTTCGGTTGCCTTCGGTAAACGATCATTAAGTATAGGGTGTCTTAGTGGTTGCCCTCCTGTCTAAAAAGATCAAATGTCCCGTTCGAATCTTTCCTCGGAAATGTTGCTTCGGAAATGTTGCCTCAAAAATGTTGCCTCGAGTATGATCTTAAGACTCTAGGGTTATTATTAAGGTATCTTAACATTGCTTTAGTGATCGCACGTCCCTTTCGAATTGACCCTTACAATTCCAACGATGGTGCTACCCATTTCTCAATAATAGGATAGCGCTGTCCAAAGGAAACAAGAATATAAACGATCTTTTTTCTAGTAGGTGGATACTAGTAGGTACTTGCTCAAATCAAAACTTTTCACAACTTCGTCACACCTTTGAGGACTGATACAAGGCTTATCACGAAGTCAAACTTTTCAAAAACAAAGCACTTACACAAGCAATTTTAAAAAAGATGAGAAAGTACCTAAGAGCCCATGGAAAACCATGGATAGAAAGGGTGTTGTTGTACCCCAAAATTTTCCCTCCCATATTTCTCAAGACATGTCAAGAATAATCTCCAAGTGACTTAAGATAGCTCAAGAGTTGGACAGTCAAATCACCTCCTAAGGCAGTCAATTCAAAATTAGGGTTTTGTGTTACATCAAGGTCCTTACATACAAATGGTATCAAATTCTCCCTAATGTACTAATATGTTCTCAAGTTCATCCATGTCAAATTTCAAGCCTTGCAGAGAAAGTTTGGTCAGTCAATTGCTCAAGAGGTCCAAAAATCGAATGTGCTAGGGAAAAAGTCAACTATGACCTACAAACAGTCAAACCTCAAGATTTTTTGTCAACATTCTCATTTTGAAGGATAATTCATCATTTTATCAAGGTTTGATCATGATTCATCAAGGATAGCTCAAGATTCATCAAGATTCAAAAGTTGCTAAATTAGGGTTTTGTAGGAAAAGTCAACTCAACTTTGACCAAGCATAACTTCCTCATACTTTATGATAAATGACCCATCCAAATCTCATTTTGAAGAGGATGCAATTTCCTACAATCCATCTTCACACCCCAAGATCATGAAATGCTCTCACAAAAAGTTACAAATTTGGACATTATAGGTCATTTTTGAAAGTCAACAAAAACACCTTTTTTTACAAAGCTTATAACTTGAGAATGGAATATCAAAATAAGATGATACCAAAAGGGTTGGTTAGAGGACATCTCAAGGTTTCTAAAAAGTCCAAGAACACTTCCAAAAGTTCAAAATTGAAGAAGTTATGCATTGTTGAAGTTGGGCATTTTTCCAAAAGTGCCAAAAGTCAACTATCCTCAAAACTCCAATTTTTGACAAAAGGGCCCACTTTTTTCCACTTGATTTGGTCTTTTCACACCAAACACGTGTCCCATATTCAGTTTCATGTCCATTCATTAATTTTTCTATTTTATTTAATTTTTATTGAATTAATTCATTTTAAATCAATATTAATTCAAATAAAATCCAAAAATTGATGGAATGATATCTTTTTGATCATTACAACTTTCAATGGTCATGATACACATAATCAAATTCGTGCCAAGGCATATTGTGAACAAAATGTTGGATTTAGTACAACTTTGGAAACTTTGTTAATGGTGATCAAATCACATCTCCAATCTTCAATGCTCATGGATTAAAGCCCAAAGTTTAACCTAATTGCATTCCTTATTACTCACACAAGCTAGACACATCAAGAACACGACCTGAAGCTTCCCAAAAAGGCCAAACCAAATTGGAGAAAAAACTTGAAAAAGTGGAAACTGAAATCATACTTAGAGCACGATTCAGTCCAAAATCTCAACGTAACTTCCTTGCCTGACATCCAGTGGAGCTAAAGCAATCAAAACCAAGCCTTGAGACCTCCTAAACAGCTTTGTAAGTACTCAAGAACATAGCCCTGTGCACGAATTCACAACCTTGGATTCTTGCATCTTTTTGCCTAAATATTTGTATATTCATACTTTTCGTTGCATTCTGAAACTTTTGGCATAATTGAATTGCATTTTCATAGCCTGTACAACCATACCTGAAGCTAGGGTTTTGTTTCTTTGTTTTTAGGCATTTTGATTTCAGGGAAAATTAGAACAAATCATGGGCATAAATGGAATCCGTGGAAGGAGACGAGCATGATGACGTTCTTAAAACTCGTTTCCATGGCCTAGGATGAATTTTGGAAGTAAGCCACGAATCTTCCTGCAGATAAAAATCCGCAGGTAAGAAAACCAGGGTTTTGTTGGAGAAGACGACTAGGTGTCTTCCCCCGATTGGCCCATTTAAATTATTCGCGCTATTTTAATTTTTTCCAGGCATAATTGTTTGTTTGATATATAATGATTGATGTTTAATATAATAACAAACAAGCATCATGGCTCAGTTGGTGGAAGCGTGAGTGGAAAGACCTATAGGTCCTGGGTTCGAATCCCAGGTCCCCCAAATGGCTTGTTATATTTTTTCCATAGGTATTCCCATACTGCATCCAGAGCGTGGACCACCATATGCCTACAAGCATCAACGCGCCAGATGGCCTCCTGGCCAAATCTGAAGGCTAGGATTGAAGGACCATCATATGTCCAGGTCAACAGGCGCATATGGAATCAATAAAGTCAAAGCAGGCTGGAATGAAAATGGGCCTCTGAGATGCTGATTCTACCTCCAGTTTGGGCCCATACCCCCCATTTGGTTTATTTCTATTTCTTTTCTTTTTTCCATTTAATTGTTTTATTAATTATTATTATTATTTACACTAACCAATTTATTTTTCTTAATAAAATCAGAAAACATAAAAAATATTATTTTTATTTATTAAATTTAATTTCATCACTTTATTTTTGTAAATAAACATTAATCAATTAATTTAGTTTTTTAATTAGGGACA
Organism: Vicia faba; assembly: GCA_948472305.1. NCBI lineage: Eukaryota > Viridiplantae > Streptophyta > Magnoliopsida > Fabales > Fabaceae > Vicia > Vicia faba. Next base: position 358,176,505 of record OX451736.1, read on the forward strand.
ATTTTAATATTTTTGCAATAAATTAAAATTAATGTAGAATTAGGTTTTTAATAATTTTAATCACTTTTATTTTATTTCCTTAAATATAAAAAACCCAAAAATATATTTTTTTATTTAATTAATTAAGTAACTTAGTTTTAATTTCTTTAAATTCAAAAATAACAAAAAAAACATGCTTTCTTTCCAAAGGGTCAAAACCCTAAAAAATGCGCCGATTTAATTTCTTGCATGCGTATCATTTGATCCAATATTGTAATTGTTTCCCGGCATGTAATAGTTTTAATAGGACTTTAATTTATCGCTTTATTTTTATTTTCCGCAATTTAAATTAAAGGGTTATTTTTGGCGATGTAAATACCCGACGCCTTGTAATAGTTTAGATTTAATTTCCCGCAATTTAATTTCCGCACAATATTAACTGTTAGATGTTTGATAACTAGGCAATGCATGACAAGATCAATCTGTAACTTAGAATCAATATAGCTCACCCATGACATGTACAGATAAAATTAATCGAAATAAAACACTTGCACATGCCACTCTTAGGGTACACCTCACTTGGTTGCCTTCGAGCGTGGTCATTGAGTATAGGAAGTTTTAGAGGTCTCCCTCTTGTCCAAGGATCATAAGTTGCCTCGGAAAAAATGATCTAAGACATTAGGGTTACCACTAAGGCGTCCTAACATTGCTTTAGTGACCACACGTCCCTTGATCGAATTGACCCGAAAACTCCAACGACGATGCTACCTACTCCTCAATAGTGGGATAGCATTGTCTAAAGGACATTAGCACAATTTAATTCCTTTTTCGAGTAGGTAGATGGTTCTTAAGTACTTGCTCCTTTCAAAACAAAACAAAACTTTTCACACTTACACCTTTCAAACAAAAACTCTTTTCAAACCCACAAACAAAAAGAAAAGCAAACTTTTGAAAACACAATGAGCAAGTACCTAAGAGCCCGTGGATAACCACGGATAGAAAGGGTTCTAACACCTTCCCTTTCTATAATCTACCTCCCGAACCCGAGAAATATCTCAAAAAGGAATTTTTCTGTGCTTTTGTCCTTTCCTTGTTGGATAAAATAAAAGACGGTGGCGACTCTTGCTTACCGCGACATTTTGAGAAAACAAAAGCAAACGTGAACCAGCATTCCAAAACAGTCAGTTCTCATTCCCACCGATCACAGGTGCTAAAACCTTCCCTTTCTATAATCTACCCCCCGTACTCAGAATATCTCGAAAAAGGATTTTTTTCTGTACTTTTTTCCTTTCCGGTTGGATGAAATAAAAGTCGGTGGCGACTCTTGCTTACCGCGACATTTTGCGAACAAAAAACGCAAAACCCAAATCAGCATCAAACAGTCGGTTCTGCCACCGTATCACACATACACTTAAGACAAATTCTTAGCACTGGGTCTCACTGGGCATGCCAATTTGTTTACTGTGGAAAATGGTAAACAACTATTGGTCCTCCCAAAGTCCTAAAACTAAGGGTAACTCGCAAGATCGACCAGCTAATCTTAAGACATGTGCTAAGAGTTTGGTTATTATACTTATTCTATCGAAATCCTTATCAAAGGAAATGATTTTCCGTGACTAAGGGAACAAGTATAACATATTTCAACACTATGAATCAAACGACTGGCTGGTGACTCATGACCGACTGAAAGTATTCATATGAAAATAAGGTTCAATAAACTAACTGACTAGTGACTCGTGACCAACAGAGAGCGTTGAATTGTTTACGTGAAGTAGAAAATAACGCAAAGACTTTTTTCGACAGTACATAGAAAGCAAATAAAGTATTCAAAATATATAATTGAAAAATAAAGGATTTGCATTGAAATAAAAATGGTAATTCACGTACATCAAACACTTTTTCACTCTTTGTTTCTTAACGCTCGAAATGACGGAGTTTTGATAAGTTATTTGAGCATACAAGTGAACACACCAAAAAACTACAATAAATCTACATATTTATAGTATTTACAATGTAACTGTCTAGATGAAATCTATGGACAACATTAAAATCTTGAGGCAACCGCTTCACTGGATTTCGCCACCTATTTGGCGCTTAAACAAATTGTAAACCGTTGGAAACTGCTGATGACTTTGAAATTCAAATCTTCTCGCTCATAGCTTCTGAGGGTAAGCCGCTTCTGACTCACTTCGACACTTTCCCTTTGGAAAGAGTTAAAAACCAACAACAATTCCTCTAAGTCCAGAAACCCTTTTGGTTGACAGAAACCAATTTCGACTATTTTCCTTGTCTTTCACCCTTTGGTCGACTAAACTAATTTCGACCATTTCTTAACATATATTCTTTTATTTCCCTTTGGTCGACCTAGCTCAGTTTCGAAAATTTGGCGTGACATTCCTTTAAAAATTAAATCTAATTTAATAAAACCAAAATTTCAAACACTTTGGCTCCAATTTCCTAAAAACCCCTACTTTAGAGAATGACCCTTAGCTTATGAGAATACCCTCATTTAATGCATGTGCTTGAATACCTTAAGATTTTTTAAGGTAACAGTTACCCTCTATGATTGGAAGAAGTAAAAAAACTACTTTCTCATACATTAAAGATCACATCTGGAAGAGAATCAATTCTTGGAGAGGATGTTCATCATCTAATCCTAGGAAAGAAGTTATGATTAGATCTGTGTTACATGTAACTCTGGCTTACATCATGATCATTTATATTCTTCCAGATTCAATGATTAATGAGATCGAAAAGTTTTTGGGTGGGGGTGGTAATAATAATAGAAGTATAAGGTGGATGGTGTGGGAGAAGCTTACTTATACTAAGAAGGATGAAGGTATGGGGTTATGTGATTTTAGAGCATTTAATATGACGATGGTAGATAAACAAGGATGGTTCCATTTGTCTATACCTCATTCTCTAGTTTCCTGTGTTTTCAAAGAAAATTATTTTTCTCGAACCTCTTTCTTTGACGCTAATCTCGTTTATAACCCAAGTTTTGTGTGGATGAGTATTTGGAAAGCTAGAGAGGTTCTAACGCTAGGTTGTAGGTGGAGTAAGGGTGATGGAAGTTGTATCAATGTGATAAATGAACCTTGATGTTGTACCCCAAAATTTTCCCTCTCATTTCTCAAGACATTTTCTCACAAGTTCAAGATTGCATAAGTATAATTGGTTTTTTTAATTGAAAGAGCAAAACAGATAAATTTGATTCTTTTTGACAAAATTGAAGAAAAACAGTTTGCTTTGATCAAGAGGTTTCGATTGAGCCTTTAACTTCCTTCGAGCAGGCTTAATCCACATGCTTCAACTGGGCTTTGTTTCTCTTTTGAAACAACTTAATTCGATTCAGAAGACAAGGGTATCCTATTGGTGTCCTTCGATTCAAAAGTTAGTGGCTTCCCACTGGCTTCGTTCGATTAAGAAGGCAATAACCTTCTGAAAGCTTCCTTTGATTTAGAAGGCAATGACCTTCTGAAGGCTTCCTTTGATTCAAAGTAGGAACCTCCTGCATGTAGGTTTAAATTGCACCATTGGGCTTACAATGTTTTCTTTGATTCACAAAGTAGTGGCCTCCTACATACAAGCTTCGATTCACAAGCATTAGCAGTACTTCCTTCATGCCTGCAAGGAAAGTACATCATGCATGCCAACATGCATAACGCAAGTGCCTCCGCTGTGTTTGCTTTCGAGTCACAAGGAGATGGCTTCCTCTGTGCACAAGGCAACGACTTCCCTTCATGCTAGCACCCATAAAGCGTTGGCTATTTTCACGTTAGCTTTGACTGGGCAATATTTCCCTTGGAAACAGTCTATTTCGATCACACATAGTTTCTACATTATGGCACACAATGGGTGTCCCATTCAAAAGACATGTCTTAGTGGCCCATTTGAATAATTGCAAGTGGTGCACATAAGTGATGCATTTGGTACCTTCTAAAGACACCCATATGATCCAATCGAAGGACACACTTTTGGTGGAAGCAAATATTATTTTCTGAAGAGAGGTTCTGATCGAAGGATAGATCTAGTTTTTCAAAACGAAAGGCTAAAATATTCAAAGATGCTTGTTGGACAGAGTCCTATGTGTTGCCAATTCCAAGCTTATTGCACTGGTCACAACTAAAACTGTTGCACAACAATCTTGCTACGCTGCTCCTATATTTGCACCAATTTGGCATACAAATACTGCACCTCGAAAGCTACAAAAAAAACGTACTCAATTTGTTTAAATTCTTTTGTTTTCCCTCTCAAATCGCAGCCAACTTCTTCTATAAATAAGATGTTCCACAACACATCTTAAGGGGGGGGGGTGGTCTTTTGGTAGCTGGAGAAACTTTGGTTGTGTGAAAAATCATAAAACACTTAAGTCACTCTCAAACCCAGAATCAAAAGACCACACACTTGTTTGTGTTTCTTTCGAATCCAACACTAGAACACAACACTTGTTTCTTTTCTTTTTCGAATCCAGAAGCAACCCAACGCTTGGTTCCTTCTTTCGAATCCAACATTAAAAACATAACACTTGTTTCTTTCCTACGAATCTAAAAGCATCCAGGGCAGAAACTCAAGGTCGCACACACACATTCCAGCTTCAAGCAAGGTAAATCACCCTGACCTTAACCCTTTTGTTTCAAGCATGTAAATAACATTTGTTTACTTTTTATTGTTGTCCTTTCGATTGTATGTTTTTCTTGTCCAAGTATATGTGAGAACTAACCTGTACAGAGTCAAATGAAAGAAAAAGCTTCATTTGAATCGAATCCTTAGGCTTCACCCCTTACTGCTTCACAGTGGCAAACCAAATGAAAGGATAGGGAGTGTGAATCGAAGGATGCCACACTGACTTCCAGGCCCCAATCGAAAGAAAGAAAAATGTGGCAATCGAAGGGCATATCCTTCGATCCAGGATGCTTTTCTTTTTTTTACACTATTTTTGTCTTATATTTTCTATATATTTGCATCTTCTTGCTATTCAATATGGTTGTAATAATTAGGACTTTTATTTCAACATTTTATCACTTTCATAAATGCTAGTAATTAGGTTGTGTATGGCAAGATAAAACCAACTAGTAGACCACCTTAATCAAAGACTAAATGCATGAAAATCAAACACATTATTCACACCATGCACCTCTAGGGTAATCTCACTTGTTGCCTCATAAAAATGCCATGTCCCTCAAATATGGGCGTTTTAGCAAAAACCCTCGATAAAAGATCATAGTCCCTCGATGTCTGTTGTACCCCAAAATTAGCCCTCCCATTTTATTCAACATATGTTCATTAAGATCCTCAACTTGCTCAAAGATGCCCAAGAGTTGACCAGACAAACTCTCTCCTAAAGCAATGAACCTCCAACTAGGGTTTCCATTTTCATCAAGATGGGTGAGCTCCAAAGGCCTCATATGTTCTTGATAGTCCTAATATGTTCTCAAGACCATCCATGTCAAGATTCATGCCTTGGACAAGAAGTTTGCTCAGTCAACTGCTAAAATGCCTAAAAATCAATTGTACTAGGTCAAAAGTCAACAATGGCCCACATACAGTCAAACTTCAAGATTTTAGGTCAACATCAACATTTTAAGGTGATATACATAATTTTATCAAGGGTTGATCATGATTCCTCAAGGAATGCTCCCAACTCATCAAAACTTAAAAGTTGTAAAATTAGGGTTTCTGTAGGAAAAGTCAACCAAATTTTGACCAAGCATAACTTCCTCATACTTTATCAGAAATTTCTCATCCAAGGCTCATTTTGAAGAGAATCCAATTCTCTACAACTCATCTTCATCCCTCAAGTTCAATAAATACACTCATGAAAAGATATAAATTCAGACATTATAGGTCCTTTTCAAAAGTCAACAAAAACACCTTTTGGGTCGAAGCTTCTTACATGAACATGGAAGATCCAATTAAGATGAAACCAAAGAGGTTGCTTAGGGGACATCCTAATATTTCTAAAAATTCGAAGAACACCCTCTTAGGGTCAAAATTAAGAGAGGTATGCATTGTCAAAGTTGACCATTTTTGGAAAATTGCATGAGACAAATATTGATCAAATTTGAATTTTTTCCAAATGGGCCTAATTTTTCAAGTTTGGAACTTGTTCTCAAAATGGTCCACGACCCATAAACCCATCCATGCTTTATCTTCTCATTTTTTTTTATTTTTTTTTTTATTTTTAATCATTAAAAATCCAAATTAAATTAAATAAATGATATAAAAATATTTTGAGATGGTTTTCCATTTGAGGAATGGCAATATATACTGATTATGGCCAAGAAATCGTGCAAGTCATGGAAAAGGAAGAGAATATTCAAAAACGGAAAGTTTGGAAGCAATTTTAAAAAAAGGCATTATTCTTTTAGATTCTCTCCATATATGTTAACCTAGATCTTGCCTCATACATAAGGAAGAGATTCCAACCCTAAAAGGGGATATACATACGCGCAGCTGGCCGGGACGGTCAAGAAAAAGTTTCAAAAAATTCTAAAAAGTGGTGCAACTCTCAAACACTCGATCAAGTCCTTCTAAGTGAGATCTAAGCACTCCATCACGCTTCTGAGAATCCCAGGAGTCTATCCCTTTAACTCTTGAAGCTTGAAGCATTCCAGATTGCAACAACCAAGTGTCACCGGTTAGCAAAGTTTTTGAAATTTTTAATTCATGCATTGTTGACATGTTTGATATGTTGATTTGTGTTCAGGACACCTTTTAGGACAAGTTGGACACTTCGCATTAGAGTTTCAAGGCTTAAATCACGTGATGCCATTGTTAGGACATCACGAACTGAAGCTTGCGAAACTCTTGATCTAGGGACCTTCAGACCAAACTAACCCCATATTTGGATTCTTGGGAAAATTTCAGGGGGAGTAGGATCTTTTGCGCCTTTTAAATTCCACATTTTTGCAGGTTTTGGATTTTCACCTTCCCGGAGAAGATGACCGGAGACTCTCTCCGGCATCATTGAATGTTGACTCTAGTCAGGGAACCTGCGTGTCAATTTGACATGTTTTGATTGGCTGACTTGCATTGCCAATGCGCTCATTTTTTGATGACCTAGATCTAATGCTAGTTTCCCTTTTATTATTTTCGTGCTATTATATAAACAAATGACTTAGTTGTTGGATTAAAATATCCAGCATCAACCTTAGGGATTCGAAGGGCTTAACATCCCACCCATGGGCGCTTAGTAAACTAGGTGCAGCCCCTGAAAATGCTTGTACTATATGGAAATAAAGTTGCACCTTGGCTACAAGCAATTGCTTTTAGCTCAGTGGTAAGCGCTTGATCCTACAAGTGGTATCAGAGTATGGTCATGGGTTCGAATCCCCCCGACTGACACTGGGGGGGGAGATTGTTGGATTAAAATATTCAACGTCAACCTTAGGGATTCGAAGGGCTTAACATCCCACCCATGGGCGCTTAGTAAACTAGGTGCAGCCCTTGAAAATACTCGTACTATATGGAAATAAAGTTGCACCTTGGCTACAAGCAATTGCTTTTAGCTCAGTGGTAAGCACTTGATCCTACATTAGTAGCGCGGATGGAAAAGGGAAAGGCCTATGAAGTGCATGTCCTGGGTTCGATCCCAGGCGTGTGATTTTCCATTTTTCCTAACGTTTCCTGCAGGTTCCAGTGCACAGTATCCAAAGACATCCACCATGCGCCTCCAAATCTCACCCATTAGATTGTCCCTTGATCAGATCTAGCATCCAGCAAGCACAAAACATGATGGATCCTTAGAAGGAAGACTCACTGAATCAGGCGTTGGACAATTGGGCCAACAAAAATGGGCTTTTCAAATCCAGTCAGCACACCCCCAGTTTGCTCATCACATCCGGCCCACTATATCTTTTTTTAATATCTTTTATTTGTTTTAATTATTTTTACAAAAAAATAAAACATTAAAAATCATTTTTCATTAAATAATAAAATCAGAAAATCACTTAGATTTAGTTTTTTCCATAAAATATTTTAATTTCAATTAATTAATTAGTTTAATTAGGTTAATTTAAATTCCTTTTTTTGTAATTAAAATTCAATAGAAAATTAGGTTAACTTAAAAACTTTTTTTTATAATTAAAAGTAAATAGAAATTAGGTTAATTCGCAAGATTAATTATTTTTTACAAAAGTCCAAAAACAAATATCCTTTCTCTATTCTCTTCTTAATTCTTCGCGCGCATTTTATTTCGAATTATTGTAACTGCTTCAAGTTTGTAATAGTTAACTAGATTTACTATTTCGCATTTATCATTTTCCCTGGTTTTTGATTATGTAATCCCCCTCCCAAAGCCTTGTAGTAGCTAGGGTTTTAATTTCTCTCATTTTATTTTCCGCAACTATTAAACTACTAGATGTATGGACATTAGGATTGTATGCAAAAGATAAACCAAGAATTAAAAAGTTAGATAACCCTAATGGTGCAAAGATAATTAATTGAAAAAAAGTACACTTGCACATGCTCACTCCTAGGGTTTGCCCCACTTGGTTGCCTCAGAAAAAATGGTCACGTCCCCCGAATGTAGGGATATCTTAGCAAAGACCCGCGATTCAAAGTCGTCATAAAGATCATAATCCCTCTTTGTCCCTCGAGTTGCCTACGAGAAATGATCTTATGATGACAGTCCCTACGAAATGCTAAGGTATCCTTACTTGTTGCCTCCAATGACAATTTCAACCCTTCGAATGTCCCTTTAAAACTCCGACGATAGGGCTACCTACTCCTTAATAGTAGGATAGCATTGCCTAAAGGAAACGAAAACGAACAGACTTTTTTCGAGTAGGTAGAAAACTCTTAAGTATTTGCTCAAAACAAAAACTTTTTCACACAAACACTTTTCAAAAACAGTTTTCAAAACAACTTCGTCACGCACTCTCTTGAGGATAGATACAAGCGTATTATTTTCATGTTTGATTTAGTATTGAATTAGGGTTTGCTATTTATTTGTTTTAAGTCTTTCCATACAAACCATAATTACTAGCAATTGTATATAAAGCGATAAATTGCGGAATTTAAAGTTACTACGCTATTACAACATTTGTGGGGGGTGTACAAATTACAAATGGGGATTGCAAGAAATTAAACCCTAACTAGTCTATTACAACCATATTGAATTGGTATAAATGTACAAGGAATTAAATAAATACAAAGTCTAAAAGTGAATAAATGTACAAAAATTATGGTAAATAATATACAAGACTGTAAAGAAATAATGTATAAGGTATTGAATGAAAAATAAATGAATTATTTGTTTTGTTAAGAAAAGTTTTTTATCTTAACCTAGTAAACTAAAAAGAAAATGATTTAAATAAAAAAGAGAAATAAATTAACTTAATTTAGAAAAGTATTTTTTAGTGTTTTTTACGAAAAGATTTTAATATTAATTAAAATAGCATAAAAAATAATTAAAGGAAAACCTAAGTTCTACATTTAATTAAAAAATAAATTAAACCCTAATCTAATTAAGCTTGTATAAAAAGATATTTTTGGCCTTTTTATTGAAAGAAAAATGATATAAGTATATTAAAGTAGAAGTATTAAATTAAGATATTTTTGGGATTTTGTTAATAGAAATAATAATAATAAAAATAATATAAAAGAAAAATAAAATAAACAAAGAAATAAGTCAGGGGGTGTAATTTGGATTTGGGGTGTTTTTATAGAAAACAGTTTTGGTTAAGGTCTGGCCCAAATGGCAAATTTTTTATGCACAACAAAAAGAATAGAGAAACTGGGCATGCATGGTAAGTTTAGCAACAGGGGGGGGGGGGTGCGTGATGAATAGGGAGTTGGGCCTGCTGATGTTCATTGATTTTGTTGGCCCATTCATTCCTTGCAAATAAAAAAAGGAAAACAGATAAATAAATAAAATAAAAATATTAAAATAAAATGTTTGTTTTAAAACTGAAAGGTGAAAACAGTTCTCTTCCCTTTTATACTCCTTCGCTCTCTCTGACCTGAGTCCGACCGAAATACTCGCTGAAAATCGCCCATGGTGGCGACGACGGCGATCCACGATGGAGATGCGTCGGTCTTACTTTTTAATGCCATTTTGTTCGTCTTCCTCTCCTTTATCTTAATCTATGAATGATTTTTACAGATTCGGCACAATTTCGTGTGGATCTAAAGGGGAAGGACGAAACCCTAATGGTTCCGATTCGGATTTTGGGTGTTGTTTTGGGTGAGATATTTCCTTCTCTTACTCTTTTCAATTCTGAAGGGTTTTAGGTTTTAGAAAATGATGAGATAAGGGTTTTAGAGTTTTGTTGTTGTTTGCATGCGATTTGTATCTCTGTCTCGTATGTTTTTTGACGATGATGAGTTTGGGAAATGGTGGTGTTGGTTGTGTATCTGTATGTTTGTATATCTGGTGAGTTGAATTTTGGGTTGTTGATTTGTGTTTTTGATATGAACAAAATTTGGTTTTGTTGATTCTGTTTTGTGTTGAACAGAAATTGGCTTGGTATCTCTGTATATTCTCTTTGCTCCATTTCCCTGTTCTTTGTGTTGTACTAGTTTTATATTGTGATCTTTGTTTTCTGATACTGAATTGAGGAATTGCTTCTTGGACTTGTCACTTTTACTGATAAATCAACTTTTGTCCTTGCTGTACTGGTTGCTTGTGCTTTGTACTGTGATGACTTTTCTGTACTTTGCTGGTCTTTTGTACTTCTCTAGTTTTTTTGACTTTGTGGCTTATGGCTTTGATAAAATTGTGATGCTTTTACAGTTGAGTTTGACAGCTCTTGTACTGTGATGAACATTTTTTTTATAAATTCTTTTTCTCTTTACTGTGAACCAAACCAAACATTGTTTTTAGATTTGTAGTAAAGTACCTTAGGCCTATGACATGACTTTACAAATTTTGAGGCTCTTTGATTGTTGATTGTACTTGTTTTCTTTTGAGACTATTTTCAGATTTGAAGCAACATGAGGCTTTTGCTTGTTGATTTGATATTTTCTGATTTCCTCTTTATCTTTTGTGAACTAAGATTTATCTTTGTGATTTGTAAAAGTTCTACTCCTAGCCAATGATAGAGTTCTGTATGAGGCTTTTATCATTCTGTTTTCCCTTGTTTGTGAACCAAGCTTTGTGATTTACAAACATATCTTTAGGCCAATGATAGGACACTATTTTGAGGCCTTTATTGGGCTTGAATTTCTTGATTTGAATATTTTTCTAATGGGCTGAAAGTATGGTTGGGATTCTTTTGAATTTGTTTATTGTGAACCAAGTTTTGTCTTGTGATTTGTAAATGATAATTATCCCACAATAAAAATTGATATTGTTTGAGGCCTTAGAATATGTAACCTCTTTTCTCTGAACTCTTGATACTTTGTTCCCCTTTAGGTTTTGTTCTGGAAGCTTGCTGCAACCTGCCATGATGTTTGTCATGTTTGCTACATTTGTTGCAGGTTTTATTTTTGCAGTTTGTAGCATTGTTGTTGCTTGCTGCCTGCTGCAGCCTGCCCTGTTTGCTGCTAGCTGCTTTCCCTGTTTGCCAGCCCTGTTTGCTACATTTGTTGCAAGTTTTGTTTTGGCAGTTTGTAGCATTGTTGTTGCTTGCTTCCTGCTGCAGCATGCCCTGTTTGCTGCTTGCTGCAACTTGCCTTTGTTTGCTGCTTGGTGCAGCTTGCCTTGCTTGCTGCTTGCTGCACCTTGCCTTGTTATGCAATTTTCCCTTGTTTGCGGCTTGCTGCAGCTTGCCTTGCTATGCAGTTTTCCCTTGTTTGCTGCTTGATGCAGCTTGCCTTGCTATGCAGTCTTCCCTTTAAAATATGATTCCTAAACCTAAACCCTAATGATGAATTTCTTACATCATTTTTATTTGAAATGCTTGCTAATCTTCTTTTCTTCTTTGTTTCATGAACATGAGGCGTGGGCAACAAGCGAAGATTGGAGGGGTTGCTTGAAGATGAAGCAAATGAAGATTTTGAAGAAACAAATTTCTTCTTTTTATAAATAAAACAAATCTTTGTAATTTATTACATTTGTAGACAAGACGGAATTTGTAATTTCAAATTACTTGCAATGTAATGAACACAATGTCCTTTGAATAAATTTGGTGAAATGAAATTATTGTACCAATCTCAAATTTGAACTTTGAAATTCTTATTTGAATGATTTGAGTAAAACACCTTGTTTTGGTTAACTTGTATTTCAAGAAATCATAAAAAATGATCAAACAAAACAAACACTTTGTACTCCAATCAAACTTCTAAAACAAAATAAATGTTTAAGAATTTTAATTCCACTTGACTAACTTGAATCCAAAGACTTATGGTCAGAAAGTCTTAACTTTCAACCCTTGTCCAATGGCGAACTGGTGATCAAAATGAGTTCGCATGTCATACTTGATTCAAACGGAACTTCATTGTCTATCAAACATGTTTTAAGAACATTCGTCAGTCTTGTAGAATTAACAAACTTCAGCAAATTGTGTTTAAGAACATTTGAAATTTTGAAGACTCAAATATCTCTGAGAAATTCCAAACCCTAATTATTGATTTTCCGCCTAGGAAGAGAATCTGTCTGGTCGACCTTTGAGCCAATTGAGTGTACGAGAAACCCTAGGATAAGCATCTTGCATGAAAAATTAGAGGGCAAATTTTGGGGTACAACAGCTGCCCTTGTTCAATCTTCTTAAACTTGAAAAGTGATATTGGCACGCTTGCCGTTTGTACCTTGAAAGTGGAAGATTATTGAACACTAGAGTGCCCAAAAATTTGCACTTGTTGGTGTACAAAGTAATGCCTTGAATCTATTGTATCGGGAATGGGCTTAAAGATGCCATTGAATGAACTGTGGGATAACTGTCGGAGATGGGCTTACAGATGCCATCCAAGGGTGATTGTTGACAGAAAATGGACTAAGTCCAACCTTAATTTCAATTGGGAATGAATCAGAATAAACTTTTGGAGCGATTTATTTGAATCAGAAAAAAGGACCTACTAGGAAAGAATCAGAATAATCATTGAGAGATTTGTCTGAACCAGAAGGGGTCTTAAATAAGCAACATAATAATATTCATAAATGAATTTGTATCTGAATGTTGAATCTGAATGAGTATCAGGATGGAATCTGTATCTTGATAATATCTGAACTGTATCTGAAAGTTGAATCTGAATGAGTATCAGGATGGCATCCGTATGTGGAGCGTATCTGAACTGTATTTGAAAGGTGAATTTGAATGAGTGTCAGGATGGCATCCGTATCTGGAGCGTATCTGAACTGTATCTGAAAATTGATTCTGAATGAGTATCAGAATGGCATCCGTGTTTGGAGCGTATCTGAACTGTATCTGAAAATTGACCCTGAATGGGTATCATGATGGCATCCATATCTGGAGCGTATCTGAACTGTATGTGAAATATGAATCTGAATGAGTATCAGGATGGCATCCGTATCTGGAGCGTATCTGAACTGTATCTGAAAATTGATTATGAATGAGTATCAGAATGGCATCCGTGTCTGGAGCGTATCTGAACTGTATATGAAAATTGACTCTGAATGAGTATCAGGATGGAATTCGTATCTGGAGCGTATCTGAACTGTATCTGAAATCTGAATCTGAATGAGTATCAAGATGGCATTCGTATCTGGAGCGTATCTGAACTGTATCTGAAAGTTGATTCTGAATGAGTATCAGAATGGCATCTGTGTCTGGAGCGTATCTGAACTGTATCTGAAAATTGACTCTAAATGAGTATCAGGATGGCATTTGTATCTGGAGCGTAGCTAAACTGTATTTGAAATCTGAATCTGAATGAGTATCAAGATGGCATCTGTATCTGGAGCGTATCTGAACTGTATCTGAAAACTTTGAACATTGTCAATGGTAGCTGTTAGCCTTATCCTGAAATGGGTAAAATGTTAGCTAAAATGCAAAGTCATGTTGTATGAAATACAGGGTATGATGCATTTGTGTTATCAATGTTTATGATATATGTATGTGATGTATGCGTATGTGAGCTAACTCTGTTGTGCTGCTACTGGATTCGGGAAAATAAATCCCTGACCGCTGCTGAGGATTATAAATCTTCATGTTGTGAAGCTTGAAGTGTTGATGAATTTCCCTTAGAGAAATAAACTCTGTTGTAAGGGAAATGCCATATATTGCTTTGTAAAATCCTGTTGGGGAATCCGGAGAAATTTGGTGACTTCCAACTGGGGATTGATAACTAAAAGCTTTGTTCCGCTGGGGATTAAACTGTACACTGCGGGGATCTATAGTTTGTTGGGGAAATAAACCATGTTGTCGGTCTATTGGAGAAGTGTCTTATTCACTGGGGAAATTTCTCTAGGGTTCTTGAGGTCGACTCAGCTGGTGAGGAATTTTCAGAGATTGAAACTCTGGCTATGAGTCAATCTATAAGAAGGATGGGGAGATTTATCACTGCTCCTAGTAGTAAGTGTTGTAGTAATGCCAAAAAATGTTTTCTTGGTCGCACATGACCTTTTATGTGGGAATCTATTTGTCCCCTAGAGTTAATCTGATGCACCTCGACGCTTGATATTTTGATCATACTTCCGGTAGCCCTGAACTTCCTAGAGATATTTTCTAAGACTGTTGTGGAATGATCTGAAGACATGATACTGACACCATCTAATACTATTGGCACGAACGAATTGGTGGTACCCAAGATCTTTGGTCAAGTCTCAGAATTTTCTAAGAACTGTCATGGAAGGATCTGAAGACATGATACTGGCACCATCTGATACTATTGGCACGAACGAATTGGTGGTACCCAAGATCTTTGGTCAAGTCTCAAAATTTTCTAAGAACTATTGTGGAAGGATCTGAAGACATGATACGGACACCATCTGATACTACTGGTACAGATAAGTAATTTGATGGTACCGAAAGTCTTCAGAGTGTATTTTGTTTGAACCCCTGATCAACGTAACATTTCCCCTTGAGCGATACATATGGAGATTTTCCCCTGGTTATTCAACAATTTTTGAGAGATTCTTTGAATCTTGACTTGACTGCCCCAGATGTGTTGGACAAAGGTCATGTCGTGCCCCTTGATCATAAGAGATATGTCATTTGGAAGTGTCTTTCCTATTGAAGTGATTTTGTTCACTGAGAGAGCTTTCGTTCACTGGATATTCGTTGTGTGAATTTCTTCGCTGCCAAACAAATCACCATATGCAAACAGTGATATTCAAGTAATGCAAAGTTTATGTTTGTCTTAAAAAAATTTAAAAATGCGTTTTAGCAAGTAAATAAATTTTGTAAGAAAAGTTCAACTCAGGATTTTAGAGTAAAGCCCTACAGGAGTCAGGGTACCTTTTGGTAACAGTGTGCTTTCGAACTAACTCATGCTTCAATTAGGAATTTTGAAGGGTTGTAAAGTGGCATGGTTCACGGTTTAAGAAACAAAAGATAAAGGCTCAAAGTGTATTTGTACCCACCCGCTCTTCGTGATGTTCTTCAATCCTAAACTCAATTAATTATGTGTTTGAACTTCAATTGAGTCTAGAATGACGTTTTGGGGATGGTTCAGACAAGTTAGGTTTGTCAGAAGGAAATCATTTTTGCAACATTTTTTTGTTGTTGAGGATTTGTAGTGGCCTCTTTCTTTTGATTTGTTATCCCTAATTTTTGCCCGACTGTTCTTGTTTTGAGATTACGGTCAGCGGGATGCCCCAGTTTTTTTCTTAAGTCTTCTTTGACTTAGTCGGCTTTTAAGAGATAATGACTGCCTATTTGGTAGGGAACCATCACTGTCTTTTGATTTCAGAGGAATGTTTTTGACGTTACTCGTTATATTACGAGATGAGAGTTTGCGATTTGAACGCGTATTTGAATTAACTGAGAGACTACCCTGCCCCAGGTTTTGATTAAAGGTTTTAATTTGTAAAAAAGGTAAAACTTCTACTTCTTTGGCTCGAAGGGGTTGACTAGGGATTATCTTCCTTATAACTCCAGTGTTTAGGATTTGAAAGAACGCATGTACATCGTCAGCAAAGTCTGTTCAAAAGCATATTGTATGAGATTTATGGCATTGTTTTCGTCATTCTCCTTCTAAAGGCTTGTAACTTTTAGCAAGAGTTGAATGTCATAAAGAGAGTAAAAACCTAGTTTAAATATAGTGAAAACGAATGGACGGATTCAAGACAAACATATGCAATGCATTAATGAAACAAAGTTTGACATTAATAGATAATTGTCTGAGCAACAAAAGAGATTACAATTGAAAATTCCACTGAACAGAAGCCTCTTTGTCTGGACTTGTCACTTTAAGTGGTGAGCCTTTGAGGGGTGATAGAAAAAATCTCCAGTTGACCATTTTGTTTGAACTCTAACGCTCCTTCATCGATCAAGTTTTGAATCTTGTACTCCAACGCCCAACAATCGTTTGTATCATGTTCAGGACTGTCGGAATGATAGGCACACCTAGCATCAGGATTGTAGCTGGGAGCATAAGTTTTGAGATTTGGACGAGGTCTTATTAGTGTAATCAGATCCATCCTTAACAAATGTTGCAAAGCTTGAGACAGTGGTATGTTCATGTTGGTAAACTGTCTTTTGGGCTCGCTTTGCCTTTGCTGATTTTCTGGTTGATGTTGACGAAGTCGTGACATGGAAGAAAATTGGGAAGGTCTTCTCTCCCTTAAACTGGCTTCTTGTCTCATGGGAGGCTGGATGATGATTTGACCCTTACTCCTAGTTGTTCTCCCCGTTTGGTTACATCCGTCTTGACGGATTTTTTGATGAGGGTCCTTAGCTCTTCTTGTCCTTGAGCCAAGTTTTGGATGAGAGCCATCTGGCGTAGCATTTGGATTCTCATTGCTTCCATCTCAACCTGCAGCTGTTCAATCTGGTCATCCTTGTTGTTATCAGGATTCTTCTTGGTCAGATTCCAAGAGAGGAGTGCTTTCAATTCTTCCTGTTCCCTGGATAGGTTAAGGAACATTTCCCTAAACTGAGCCTCTTGAGTTTGAAGATCTCTTTTGTCTTGTTGGAGAGCCATTGCTGAAATAAACAGCGAGAACATGAAAGACCGATACTAGAGACTACCTGTTATGCAATGACGTATATGACATGCAAATGTTTTCAAGGATCTCGCGGGGTAAATGTTAGTAATCAATTACGAATTTGATTGGAGAATTTTGTATCGGTGGATGTCCTTTCACGAGAATTAAGCTCACCATGTCAAGTGGGTCATAGCCCTTGACTCAAGTTGTTGTACTTGATCTTTGATGGTGCTTGGTTAGAGAATAATAAATCCTCTTGCCCCTTGATAGACGTCTGGTTCAACGTGACCCTGCATCAAAAACCCTTGAGATCCTTGAAATGATATGGTTTTATGCTATTAAAAATGCTTATGGTATGATGTCATGATGTTATATACAAGTATGCAAAGTAAGCAAGCTTATATACAAACAATCATATACACACAAAGCAGACAAGTCCTTAGGTTCAGGCTTGCATGGAGTCTCATAGGTATGTACCCTCTTGAAGTTTAGTTTGCTCAACCTGTCCTAGAAGTAGTAATCGGGTTCTAAGGGATCTCAATATCACTGATTTGTTTCCTTGAGCATTGTCTCAGCACAAGCCTCTTTAATGGCGACAGAAATATCTCAAAAATCCAAACCTCAATAAGTGTAGTATCGAGTATCTACCAACTTCGGATTGCACCAAAGACGGCCATCTCACTACGTCCTAAAGGCCAAGTTGGTCAAGTAAAGGTTCTAAAAGTTCATTAGTGCTTCATGACATCACTCAACAGCCATGTATTATCTTTGATTAACTCAAAGGCTACCGGTACCCACAAATATGTCGCACTAACATAGCTATTGCTTAGACCAGGTCGGTATACCCCGCACAGTTTCCACAATGTATTGCTACTTACCTATAATGTATCCCAAATTCGGGTAGAGGATTCAAACCCAAACAAAGAACCATATGTAAAGCATACAAGTCAAACAATGTAAGCAAGTAAATGTGATCTATCCCTAAGATAACCCCACTTTTAGAATATCCCCAGCAGAGTCTCCAGTTTTGTGATACGGTGGGAGAACTGACTTGGGATGTTTTGTGTTTTGTCACAAATGTTGCGGTTAGCAAGAGTCGCCACCAACTTTTCTTTTATCCAAAAGGAAAGGTGAAAAAGCACAGGAAAGACCTTCGAGATTGTTTCTTGAGTTCGGTGGGTAGATTATGAAAAGGGAATGTATTATCACCCTTTTCATCCATGGTTTTCCATGGGATCTTAGTTACTTGCTAGATCACTTGCTTTTGTTTGAAAATTATGCTTTGTGTGGTTTTTGAAAGTATTTTGTAAAGAGGCCATTGTTTAGGCAATCTTTGTAATGATTCTCGTTCGTAAGAATGTATACAAAGATGTTGATCTTTTAAAAATGTTTTCAAGTTTGTAAGAGGTTTGAAAGTGTATGTGTTTGTTTTGAAAATAGAAAGGATATTTGTTTTGAAATGGAGCAAGTAATTAGGAGCAATCTACCTACTCAAATATCTTTCTTGTTCATTTCCTATTTCCTTTGATATTGTCATCTTACCATTGATTTGGTAAGTAACCCTATCTTTGGATGTAGACGGGACGGGCGTGGGTCATCGTATAACCATGATTAGCAATGTTGCAAGGTATCTTAGCATTCTTTTTGAGGGACTTAAGATCATTTGTAAGGCAACTTAAATAGCGTCATCGAGGGACTATGATCTTGTATTTTTGCTTATTTTTTGCTAAGATACCTCACATGCGTAATATGACCATTTATAAGGCAACCAAGTGGATTTTACCCAAGGGGTGCTTGTGTGCAAATGTATTGTTTTCGTGCTTGATTTAGTCTTGAATTAGGGTTTGCTATTTATTGGTTTTAAGTCTTTCCATACAAACCCTAATTACTAGCAATTATATATAAAGCAATAAATTGCGGAATTTAAAGTTACTACGCTATTACAACATTTGTGGAAGGGGGTGTACAAATTACAAATGGGGATTGTAAGAAATTAAACCCTAATTAGTCTATTACAACCATATTGAATTGGTATAAATGTACAAGGAATTAAATAAATACAAAGTATAAAAATGAATAAATGTACAAAAATTAAGGTAAATAATATACAAGACTGTAAAGAAATAATGTATAATATATTGAATGAAAAATAAATGAATTATTTATTTTGTTAAGAAAAGGTTTTTATCTTAACCTAGTAAACTAAAAAGAAAATGATTTAAAAAAAAGAGAAATAAATTAACTTAATTTAGAAAAGTGTTTTTTAGTGTTTTTTACGAAAAGATTTTAATATTAATTAAAATAGCATAAAAAATAATTAAAGGAAAACCTAAGTTCTACATTTAATTAAAAAATAAATTAAACCCTAATCTAATTAAGCTTGTATAAAAAGATATTTTTGGCCTTTTTATTGAAAGAAAAATGAAACAAGTATATTAAAGTAGAAGTATTAATATAAGATATTTTTGGGATTTTGTTAATAGAAATAATAATAATAAAAATTATATAAAAGAAAAATAAAATAAATAAAGAAATAAGTCAGGGGGTGTAATTTTGGTTAGGGTCTGGCCCAAATGGCAAAAAATTTATGCACAACAAAAAGAATAGAGAAACTGGGCATGCGTGGTATGCTTATCAACAGGAGGGGTGCGTGATGAATAGGGAGTTGGGCCTGCTGATGTTCATTGATTTTGTTGGCCCACCCATTCCTTGCAAATAAAAAAAAAGAAAACAAATAAATGAATAAAATAAAAATATTAAAATAAAATGTTTGTTTTAAAACTGAAAGGTGAAAATAGTTCTCTTCCCTTCTATACTCCTTCTCTCTCTCTCTGACCTGAGTCCGGCCGGAATACTCGCCAGAAATTGCCCATGGTGGCGACAACGGCGGTCCACGACGGAGATGCGTCGGTCTTACTTTTTTTATGCCATTTTGTTCATCTTCCTCTCCTCTATCTTAATCTATGAATGATTTTTGCAGATTCGGCGCGATTTCGTTTGGGTCTAAAGGCGAAGGACGAAACCCTAATGGTTCCGATTCAGATATTGGGTGTTGTTTTGGGTGAGATCTTTCCTTCTTTTACTCTTTTCGATTCTGAAGGGTTTTAGGTTTTAGAAAATGATGAGATAAGGGTTTTAGGGTTTTGTTGTTGTTTGCATGCGATTTATATCTCTGTCTCGTATGTTTTTTGAAGATGATGAGTTTGGGAAATGGTGGTGTTGGTTGTGTATCTATATGTTTGTATATCTGGTGAGTTGAATTTTAGGTTGTTGATATGTGTTTTTGATATGAACAGAATTTGGTTTTGTTGATTCTGTTTTGTGTTGAACATAAATTGGCTTGGTATCTCTGTATATTCTCTTTGCTCCCTCTCCCTGTTCTCTGTGTTGTACTAGTTTTATATTGTAATCTTTGTTTTCTGATACTGACTTGAGGAATTGCTTCTTGGACTTGTCACTTTTGCTGATAAATCAACTTTTATCCTTGCTGTACTGGTTGCTTGTGCTTTGTACTGTGATGACTTTTCTGTACTTTGTTGGTCTTTTGTACTTCTCTAGTTTTTTTGACTTTGTGGCTTATGGCTTTGATAAAACTGTGATGCTTTTACATCTGAGTTTGACAGCTCTTGTACTGTGATGAACATTTTTTTTCTAAATTCTTTTTCTCTTTACTATGAACCAAACTAAACATTGTTTTGAGATTTGTAGTAAAGTACCCTAGGCCTATGACATGACTTTACAAATTTTGAGGCTCTTTGATTGTTGATTGTACTGTTTTTCTGTTGAGACTATTTTCTGATTTGAAGCAACATGAGGCTTTTGCTTGTTGATTTGATATTTTCTGATTTCCTCTTTATCTTTTATGAACCAAGATTTATCTTTGTGTTTTGCAAAAGTTCTACTCCTAGCCAATGATAGAGTTCAATATGAGGCTTTTATCATTCTGTTTTCCCTTGTTTGTGAACCAAGCTTTGTGATTTGCAAACATATCTTTAGGCTAATGATAGGACACTGTTTTGAGGCCTTTATTGGGCTTGAATTTCTTGATTTGAATCTTTTGCTAATGGGCTGAAAATATGGTTGGAATTCTTTTGAATTTGTTTATTGTGAACCAAGTTTTGTCTTGTGATTTGCAAATGATAATTGGCCCATGATAAAAATTGATATTTTTTGAGGCCTTAGAATACAAAACCTCCTTTTTCTGAAATCTTGATACTTTGTTCCCCTTTAGGTTTTGTTCTGGCAGCTTGCTGCAACCTGCCCTATTGTTTGTCATGTTTGCTACATTTGTTGCAGGTTTTGTTTTGGCAGTTTGCAGCATTGTTGTAGCTTGCTGCCTGCTGCAGCCTGTCCTGTTTGCTGCTTATTGCTTGCCCTGTTTGCCAGCCCTGTTTGCTACATTTGTTGTGGGTTTTGTTTTGGCAGTTTGCAACATTGTTGTTGCTTGCTGCCTGCTACAGCCTGCCCTGTTTGCTGCTTGCTGCAACTTGCCTTTGTTTACTGCTCGCTGCAGCTTGCCTTGCTTGCTTCTTGTTGTATCTTGCCTTGCTATGCAGTTTTCCCTTGTTTGCGGCTTGCTGCAGCTTGCTATGCAGTTTGCCCTTGTTTGCTGCTTGCTGCAGCTTGCCTTGCTATGCAGTTTGCCCTTTAAAATCTGATTCCTAAACCTAAACCCTAATGATGAATTTCTTACATCATTTTTTTTAAAATGCTTGTTAATCTTCTTTTCTTCTTTGTTTCATGAACATGAGGCGTGGGTAGCAAGCGAAGTTTGGAGGGGTTTCTTGAAGATGAAGAAAATGAAGATTTTGAAGAAACAAAATTTCTTCTTTTTGTAAATAAAACAAATCTTTGTAATTTATTACATTTGTAGACAAGACGGAATTTGTAATTTCAACTTACTTGCAATGTAATGAACACAATGTCCTTTGAATAAATTTGGTGAAATGAAATTATTGTACCAATCTCAAATTTGAACTTTGAAATTCTTATTTGAATGCTTTGAGTAAAACACCTTGTTTTGGGTAACTTGTATTTCAAGCAATCACAAAAAATGATTAAACAAAACAAACACTTTGTACTCCAATCAAACTTCTAAAACAAAATAAATGTTTAAGAATTTTAATTCCACTTGACTAACTTGAATCCAAAGACTTATGGTCAGAAAGTCTTAACCTTCAACCCTTGTCCAATGGCTAAATGGTGATCAAAATGAGTTCGCATGTCATACTTGATTCAAACGGGACTTCATTGTCTATCAAACATGTTTTAAGAACATTCGCCAGTCTTGTAGAATTAATAAACTTCAGCAAATTGTGTTTAAGAACATTTGAAATTTTGAAGACTCAATTATCTCTGAGAAATCCCAAACCCTAATTATTGATTTTCCGCCTAGGAAGAGAATCTGTCTGGTCGACCTTTGAGCCAATTGAGTGTACGAGAAACCCTAGGATAAGCATCTTGCATGAAAAGTTGGAGGGCAAATTTTGGGGTACAACACTAGGGTTTTAATTTCTCGTATTTTATTTTCCGCAACTATTAAACTGCTAGATGTATGGACATTAGGATTGTATGCGAAAGATAAACCAAGAATTAAAAAGTTATATTACCGTAATTGTGCAAAGATAATTAATTTAAAAAAAGCACACTTGCACATTCTCACTCCTAGGGTTTGCCCCACTTGGTTGCCTCGGAAAAAATGGTCACGTCCCTCGAATGTAGGGTTATCTTAGCAAAGACCCGCGATTCAAAGTCGTCATAAAGATCATAGTCCCTCCTTGTCCCTCGAGTTGCCTACGAGAAATGATCTTATGATGACAGTCCCTACGAAATGCTAAGGTATCCTTACTTGTTGCCTTCAATGACCATTTTGTCCCTTTGAATGTCCCTTTAAAACTTCGACGATAGGGCTACCTACTCCTTAATAGTAGGATAGCACTGCCTAAAGGAAACAAAAACGAACAGACTTTTTTCGAGTAGGTAGAAAACTCTTAAGTACTTGCTCAAAACAAAAACTTTTTCACACAAACACTTTTCAAAAACCGTTTTCAAAACAACTTCGTCACGCTCTTGAGGACAAATACAAGGGTTATCACAAAGTAAACAAAACTTTTCAAAACAAACACACGCAAGAAAATTTTAAAAATGAGCAAGTACCTAAGAGACCGTGGAAAACCACAGATATAAAGGATGCTAACACCTTCCCTTTCTATAATCTGCCCCCCGTACTCAGAAACATCTCGAAAAAGGTTTTTTCTGTTCTTTTTCCTTTTCCTTTGTTGGATGAAATAAAAGTCGGTGGCGACTCTTGCTTACCGCAAAATTTGCGAACAAAAAATGCAAACCAGTATAACAGTTGGTTCTGCCACCATATCACAATGCCCCTCGATGTTGCCTTCGGTAAACGATCTAGTCCCAAACGAAAATTTCTAATGTCCCATAGGTTACCTTCTATGACTATACAAACGACCCACGCCCGTCCCTTCACATCCAACGATGGGGCTTCTTACCAAATCAATGGTAAGATAGCAACATCTAAAGGAGGAGGAAAAGAGCATTAGACCTTTTGAGTTGGTAGGACGCTCGTAGTTGCTTGCTTTCTATGATACGATGGTAGAACCGACTATTTATACTGATTTTATGTTTGTGTTTGCAAATGTTGCGGTAAGCAAGAGTCGCCACCGACTTTTCTTTTATCCAACAAAGGAAAGGGTGAAAAGAATAGAAAAAGACCTTTTCGAGAATTTTCAGAGTAAGGGGGTAGATTATGGAAAGGGAAAGTGTTAGCACCCTTTACATCCATAGTTTTCTACGGGCTCTTAGATGCTTAGCTCATTTTTTAAATACCTTGTGCTTTATGTTTTTGAAAAGTATTTGAAAATGCCTTAGTGCGGCGATTCGTCTATGATAACTTTTGTATCAGTCCTCAAGAGTGTTGATAAAGCATTTTTTTGAAAGTGTTTTTGAAATTTCTTGTGTAAGTGTGAAACTTTTGTTTTTGAGCAAGCATCTATGAACTATCTACTTATACTTGGAAATGTTTATTCTTTTCCTACCATCCTTTAGACAGTGCTATCCTACTATTAGTGAGTAGGTAGCCCTATTGTTGGATGTTTGAGGGACATTTGAAGGGACGTACAGTCATTAAGAAAACATATGGAGACACTTTAGCAATTTGGTTTAAGAGACTAGATTATTTACCGAAAGACAACATTGTAGGGTCATCGAGGGACTATGATCTTTTGATTTTAAGGGTCTTTGCTAAAACGTCCCCATTTTTTAGAGACATGACTGCTTTATTTTCCGAAAGGTAACCAAAGTGGGCGTGCCCTAGGGTGTATATGTGCAAGTGATTCAATTCAGTTCATTTATCTTTATTATTAGGTTTGCTAGCGCTTTGTTTTCAGTCTTTCCATACAAGCCTAGTTACTAACAGTTAATATTTTGCATAAATTTAAAGTGCCGGAATCGTAAATCCTACGCTATTACAAGGCTTTTGGGGAGGGGGTATTTACATATCCAAAAATGGGGGGAAAATAAAGAAAAAAGCAGTAAAAACCCTAGTTTAAACTATTACATTCCATCAGCAGATACATTAGTATAAAAAAGTGCGAAAATAAATAACATGCGCGAAATGGAAAGAGACGTCTAAAACCATAAAAATTTCTAAGTAAAATAAGAAAATCTTTTTTTGGTTTTTTTTGTTTATTTTAATAAAATAATTAAACTATCTTTAATCTAAATTTAATTAAAAAATAAATATTAAATGAAATTAAACCTAATTCTAATATTTTTTGTATTTTTATTAAGAAAATATTTGAATTAAAAACCTATGTCTAATTGATTTTAAATTAATTGAAACAAGTCAAAATAATTAAGTTAATTAATTTACAGAAATTAAAATTAATTTAGAAAACCCTAAGTTTATTATTATTATTATTTTATTTATAAAAAAAGTAATTAAAAGGAAAGAGAAAGAAATAAATTAAAATAAAAGTAAGCAATAAAAAAAAGAAAAAAAAAGGTTATGGGATGTGCTGCAAAAATGTTAGGGGGTATAAATCAGATTTTGTCAAGTTCAATCACAACTTGAGCCCAGGAGCTAACGTGTGATCCAATGGGGAAGCACGCCTAAGAGTGCACCATAGTCATCATTGCTTTGGAGTGCTTGATTTGTGATCTGATAATCTGATGGTGCTGATTTAAGGCATATCACGCGCTTGTTAAATCTTATACACACTGGATCTGAAACAAATTTTAGAAAAAAGAAAATTTGCTTGTAGCCTGGGTCGAACCCAGGACTTGGAGGGGGTTAGGATGTGTGCGCTACCGTTGAGCCATATTACTCATTCATTATATTAATCAAGACAAAACAATATAATATGAGATGGTAAATTGATTTCAGATCAGCATACACACGCGTCCAGTGGGTTCCTGTAATATTCAAATGGACGAATTAGGGAAGGCCATTTGTCCAGCAAAACCCTTGACCACCATCTGCAAAAGTTTGGTCGGTCGGAGATCGTGGAAACCACTGTCTTCTCTGGCGGTCTTCAACACCAAACTTGTAAAAACGTGTCAAATTGAAAAAGAAAAGGCCCTATCCTGCATGAAATTTCACCCTGAGTCCAAATCCGAGGTCAAAACTGGCTGGAAACTAATGGAAAGAGAGTTACGATACAAATGCAAATCACACGGTTAAAAATGAAAAATAGCCATGTGCACGTCTGAGCTTGCATGTAAAGCCTCATTTCAGTCTTAACCATCACCCTGATCACATCTAGCCACAAAACATTAGTAAACAATGCATGGATTTAAAATTTTAGATGCAAGAACTTTTACTGATCAGAGAATATGGCTTGGCTTCTCCTGGGCATGACTTAGAGTGATCTTTTCCTGGATCTATCCTTGAGAAGGTTAGGAAGACGAATGGATTGCAGGAACTTGTTGAGAGTGATTGAAGAACAAGTTTTTGGACTACCCCAGCTTGAGAAATTTTTGAGAGCTTTTTGTGTTCTTTTGAGATAACTTGCTTGTCCATCTCATGTATGTTGAGCTTGTAGTATTTATAGAGGGAGTATAAGGCCGATAAACATGGTATTGAATCAAGCCATGAAGACTCTTCATCAAAACAAATCAAAATTTGAAATATTTCCACTTTTGTTATATCCTTTCCATTTTAAACTTGCAATGAACCTGGTCACATTTTTCACAGGCCTTGTAATGATGTAATGGGCTTGCAAAGTGGTTGAATTCAACGAGCCCAGACCTTACTCTATTTCTCCAATTTTATTGGATTTTATTTATGTTTTAAATGAACAAAAATTTAAAACAAAATAATGAAAATAAAAAAGTGGGAATACCTTTTATAGGTCCTCTAGTGTGTTTTGAGTGTGTTTGAATATCAAAAACTATGCTCATTGGTTCAAAATTGCAATTTTGCTCAATTTGCATTTCATAAATTTTCTCAAATTTTCCCAACTTGGGAAGCCCATAACTTGCTCAATTTTTATCTCATGATGGTGATTTTTGACTTTTTGGAAATCCCAATATGTCTACTTCAATCCCTCTGTTGATCAATTTTGCATTTGAGGAATTTATCTTGATGTAAATGGTCTTCACAAAAAGTGTCTTTTGTTGATTTTCTGAAAATGACCTGTAATGTATGAGCTTGTATCTTTCAAATGGTGCATCTCTTGAACTTGAGGAAAAAAGAGAAGTTGTATGGAATTATATTCTCTTCAAAATGAGCTTTGGTTGTGGAAAAATGGATGAAGTATGTGAAAGTTATGCCTGGTCAAAGTTCAGTTAACTTTTCCTATAGAAACCCTAATTTAGCAATTCTTGACTTTTGATAGATTAGGAGCATTTCTTGAGGAATCATGATCAACCCGTGATCGGTGGGAATGATAACTGACTGTTTTTGGAATGCTGGTTCGCGTTTGCGTTTGTTTTCTCAAAATGTCGCGGTCAAGCAAGAGTCGCCACCGTCTTTTATTTTATCCAACAAGGAAAGGACAAAAGCACAGAAAAATTCCTTTTCGAGATTGTTTCTCGGGTTCGGGAGGTAGATTATAGAAAGGGAAGGTGTTATCACCCTTTCTATCTGTGGTTATCCACGGGCTCTTAGGTACTTGCTCACTATGTTTTCAAAAAGTTTGCTTTTCTTTGTGTTTGTGGGTTTTGAAAAGAGTTTTGTTTTTGAAGAAAGTGTAAGTGAGAAAAGTTTTGTTTTGTTTTTTAAAGGATAAAGTACTTAAGAACCTCTACCTACTCAAAAAGGAATTAAACTGTGCAACTGTCCTTTAGACAGTGCTATCCCACCATTGAGGAGTAGGCAGCACCGTCGTTGGAGTTTTTCGGGTCAATTCGATTTTAGGGACGTGTGGTCACTAAAGCAACGTTAGGACGCTTTAGTGGTAATCCTAATGTCTTAGATCATTTTTATCGAGGCAACCATTTCGAGGTAACTTATGATCTTGGGACAAAAGGACGACCTCTAAAACATCCTATACTTAATGACCACATTTGAGGCAACCAAGTGAGGCGTACCCTAAGAGTGGCATGTGCAAGTGTGTCAATTATTTTTGCATGTCATGGTGAGCTACTGTTGATTTTAAGTTCTTGTCATGCAATCCTAGTTAGCATACATCTAAATAGTTAATATATGTACAGGAATTTAAAGTGCGGGAATTGTAAATCCTACGCTATTACAAAGCTTCGGGGAGGGGGATTATTTACATGTCCAAAAATTTGGGGGAATAAAAGCAGTAAAGTAAAAGTCTTAGCTAAGTTATTACAAACCAGTAGGCAGTTACAATAAAATAAACGCGCGCGAATCTGAAAATAAACTCTAAGAAAAAAGTCCTAAGAAATAAATCTTTTTGTTGTTTTATTTTATTTTGGGAAAATGATCTAAATCTATTTAATTTTAGTTTTGAGAAAATGTTAAGATAATTAAGAGATTATTAACAAAGTTAATTTTAATAGAAAAAACTAGCCTAATGTTTTTTTGTGTTTTTTGATTTTATGTTTTAATGTTAATTAAAAAGATAAAAAAATGTCAATGAAAACAAAAATAAAATACAAAGGGGGAATCTTTCGATCCAAGGAAAAAAGGAGTTTCGACCCAGGGAGGGAAATGGTCCTTTCGATTGGGCCAGACAGTAAGGCGTGAGTAGCCTTCGATCCAGGGAAGAGGATTGTCTTTTGATCATGGAGGTCATGGCTTTCGATCCAGTAATGAGATGCCTCCTTCGACCAGCATACTAATGGGTTCGATCAAGAGAAGGTGTCTCCTTCGATCTGGGATGTTATACCTGCAAAAGTATGTTAGCGTAATAAAATGCAGGGTCTGGGTATTGAACCCCAGGCCCTTCAATCCTGCGCTTGCTAGGTCTCTTCAGGCTATGTCTGCAGCAAATATTAGCAAACAAAAAACATGACCTGGATGCCAAACCCAGGCCTTTCGATCCTGTCTAGGATGGCAAATCAATGGCAACAACAAGTAATAATGTGTTATGCAAATATGAGGTTGGATAGTTTACCCTTTCTTACCAGCAGTTTGGACTTTTAATTTGGGCGCTTTCTGGATGTAGGCACCTTCGATCTGGGCACTTCCTGGACGTAGGCACTTTCAATCTGGGATTTCTGGGCGTGGAATGGCTGGTGCAAGGATTGGGTATGGCTTCCTGGAAGTGCTGATGATTTTTGGCAGCGTACCTCCAAGTTCTCCCTGTTTCTTTTCTCTATTTTTTCTGTATATTTTCCGTGTCCTGGTAATGTGTGCTTGCCTCTGTATTTATAGGGGTGTGAGGGTGCAGTAATGGCAAGAGACAGCCATTAAACAGGCCATTAAATGCCATGAGACAAGAAACGGGCACATTAAAAGTTTTCCTTTTTTGAAACATTTGTGTCTCTTGAATGAACTTGGACGCTTTTGACTTGAGTGCCCTCTTGATGACCTCCTTCGAATGGCCCTTGTCCAAAGATCAATCGAAGGGTCCCAAT
This sequence comes from Vicia faba, assembly GCA_948472305.1. Taxonomy (NCBI): domain Eukaryota; kingdom Viridiplantae; phylum Streptophyta; class Magnoliopsida; order Fabales; family Fabaceae; genus Vicia; species Vicia faba. The sequence goes on from OX451736.1 coordinate 358,205,486, forward strand.
CGAAAGGCTTTGTTAACAGGCCAATCGAAAGGTGTTGTTTCATGCTAATCGAAGGACATGGCTAACATGCCTGTCGAAGCTGCCTTGACACAATGCTTAATCGAAGGATCCCTTGGCATGCCAATCGAAGTCCTGGCCCAGGGTGCCAATCGAAAGGCTCATTCAGAATCCCAATCGAAGGGTCTTTCAGAATGCTAATCGAAGGGCTTCTTCAGAATACCAATTGAAATGCTCCTTCAGAATGCTAATCGAAGGGTCTTTCAGAATGCCAATCGAATTGCTCCTTCAGAATGCCAATCGAAGTGCTCCTTCAGAATGCCAATCGAAATTCTCCCTCAGAATGCCAATCAAAGTTCTCTTAAAGCACTACTAAAAAATTTTCTTTTTCCTTAGGCAAGGGTTTGTGATCAACCATGCAGGGGGAAGACTTTGGAAAAGATGAGAGGGAAAATTTTGGGATGCAACAGTTGCCCCTGTTCAATTTTCTTAAACCTGAGGATATAGATTGGCTTTCGAGCCTTTCGTGATTCAAAGGTGGAAGATAATTGAACACTAGAGTGCCCAGAAATTTGCACTCGCATGGTGTAGTATCAGCATTGTGACGTCGGGAATGGGCTTACAGATGCCATTTGGAGATTGTTGGTAGGAGGATGGGCTTATAGATGCCATCTGCAGGAGTGTCGATCGCATAAGAGATTCCTTAGAGAGAACTTGCATACCTGTTGTTGTAGAAGATTCCACTGGGGAAGTCTAACTTTATTGAGATTTAGGAACCTGCATGTACTTCAACTGAGAGAATGCTTCAGCTGAGCTTTAAGAACATGTCCATAATTTAACTGGGGGGAAACATCTTCATCAAGATCTAGGAACTGTCTCGTGCTCAATGGAGTATACCGTTGAGGTTATAGAACTCGTCCACACTATGACGGAGGAAAACATCAAGATCTAGGAACTGACTCGTGCTCAATGGAGTATACCGTTGAGGTTATAGTACTCGTCCACACCATGACGTAGGAAAACATCAAGATCTAGGAACTGACTCGTGCTCAATGGAGTATACCGTTGAGGTTATAGTACTCGTCCACACTATGACGTAGGAAAACATCAAGATCTAGGAACTGACTCGTGCTCAATGGAGTATACCGTTGAGGTTATAGTACTCGTCCACACTATGACGTAGGGAAGTGTGATGTTTTAGCTGAGAAAATAAATCCCGGAGCTGCTGGAGAATAGAGTTGAGTCTGGATGATTGTCAGAATTGCGTCTGCATCTGGAGCGTATCTGAAATGTATTTGAATGAGTGACAGAATGACATCTGAATTTGGATCGTATATGGACTGTAATTTGAAATGAGTGACAGAATGACATCCGAATCTGGATCGTATCTGGACTGTAATTTGAATGAGTGACAGAATGACATCCGAATCTGGATCGTGTCTGGACTGTAATTTGAAATGAGTGACAGAATGACATCTGAATCTGGATCGTATCTGGATCGTGTCTGGACTGTAATTTGAAATGAGTGACAGAATGACATCCGAATCTGGATCGTATCTGGACTGTAATTTGAATGAGTGACAGAATGACATCCGAATTTGGATCGTGTCTGGACTGTAATTTGAATGAGTGATAGAATGACATCCGAATCTGGATCGTATCTGGACTGTAATTTGAATGAGTGACAGAATGACATCCGAATCTGGATCGTATCTGGACTGTAATTTGAATGAGCGGAAGAATGACATCCGAATCTGGATCGTATCTGGGCTGTAATTTGAAATGAACCTGGAATAAGTATCAGAATGTCAGCCATATCTGGGTCGCATCTGAACTGTCTTTAGAAGGAGTCTGGAATAAGTATCAGAATGTCATCCATATCTGGGTCGCATCTGAACCATCTCTAGAAGGAATCTGGAATAAGTATCAGAATGTCAGCCATATCTGGGTCGCATCTGAACTATATCTAGAAGGAATCTGGAATAAGTATCAGAATGTCAGCCATATCTGGGTTGCATCTGAAATATCTCTAGAAGGAATCTGGAATAAGTATCAGAATGTCAGCCATATCTGGGTCGCATCTGAACTATCTCTAGAAGGAATCTGGAATAAGTATCAGAATGTCAGCCATATCTGGATCGCATCTGAGCTGTCTCTAGAAGGAATCTGGAATAAGTATCATAATGTCAGCCATATCTAGGTCGCATCTGAACTATCTCTAGAAGGGATCTCAGAAGATGATGATCTTTGCCTGTTGATTGATCTTTCCTGAAAAGGTAAAGAGTTAGTTGTATGCAATGTCATGATGTATGCATTGTGTAATGATGTTCTCAAAATAAAATGAGACTTGTGTCATATGTATGCATATGTTATGAATGTTGTTGAAGTGTAATTTTGTCTTGGACTTTGCTCAAAACGTTTCCATCGGGGATCCCTGCTTTGTTGTTTGAGGAGAACTCCACTGGGGGATATTGAAAACTCTGTGGGGAGTAGATGTTCTGTTGAGGATTCTGTTGATAAGCTCTGTTGGGGAGTTTCATGATGAACTCCGCTGGGGATTGATTACCATTGCTGGTGATATTGAATCTGTTGAGGATAGAAGTCCTGCTTGGGGAAAGAAAGAACTTCGCTGGGGATGATCTTTCAGTTGCAACTTGCTGAGGATAATCTTTGAATTTGGCTGAGGAGACTTATTTGTGCTTCGCAGGGGATAATCTTCCAGAATCTACTGGGGAAGATGATTCAATTCCATTGGGGGAAACTTTTTTTTGACTGCGCTGGGGAAATGGCTCCACTGGGGATACCTTGCATTCGGCCGGGGAACATTCTTATATTCTGTTGAGGAATATTAAGACTGCCAGAGATACTCTTACGCTTGCTGGAGAATATCCTTATACTCCGCTGGGGAATATTAAGACCTTTTGGGGATACCCAACTTTTTTAGGGCTGATGGTAGCCCAACTCTGCTTGGGGAGAGTATTGCTGATTCGTTCATAGTTGCAAGTCTCAGCCGGGAGAGCCACCATTACTGCCTTATTCTGCGGGGAGTGAAGGTATCTTAGCCATATTCTTCAGCTGAATATATCTTGGTACCTTGGTGGACAGAGCAACTAGGCAGCTCGGATAATTCTTATTTGCCCCTTTTTTTTTGCGAGAGAAGGAGCCTGCGGAGGCCCTGTGGATCGAGTATTATCCCAACCTATGAGGTGCTTGGTCATTGCCGATTGAAGTGATAAATCTTCTTCTGGTAGGCAAGTGACAAGATGACGAGACATAGTCGTACGCTTTGATCCCTAATTTTTGCCTGGACCGCCCTTTCGGTTTTCAGCCCACCGGGATACCCATTTTTGCCCAAGCCGCCTTTTCAGGTTTTCGACTTGCCGGGTGTACAGATTTTTTTATTTTCATCCCTTATTTTTGCCCGAACCCTTTTTGTTCGCTGGGAAGCCCTTATTTTTGCCTAGGCCAGTCAACCTAGCGGGTCTTTGTTCATGCGCGGTATTTTTTTTTGCTTTGTCCATTCCCTCAGGATGTAGAGAGGTGTCACTGTCGGTAGTGTTGTGTTGCCATACTACCAGAAGATCTTCGTTTGATCACGCAAGGTTCGTTGCTGGAATTCATGTCCAATGCCCCAAGTGATTCGGATGGAGATCTGCCCCTGGCCATTTGGCATCTTTGAGAGACTCCTTGAATCTTGACTTGACTGCCCCAGATGATGGACAATGATCATGCCGTGCCCCTTGATTGGAAGTGTTTTTTCCAGTTGAAGTGACTCTTTTTATTGAGAAGGTTTTTGTTCACTAGATACTCGTCGTGCGAATTACTCTATTGTTGAACAAATAGTCATATGCAAACAATGTTATTTTAAGAATGCAAAGCTTATGTCTGTTTTGAAGTTTTTGAAAATGCATTTTTTCAGTAAGATAGGAAATTTTTGTAAAATGCGATGTCAACTCAGGATTTACAGCAAGCCCTACAGGAGTCAGGATACCTTTTGTAACAGTATGCTTTCGGACTAACCCATGCTTCAGTTAGGACTTTTGAAGGGTTATAACGTGGTCTGGTTCACGGTTTAAGAAACAAAGGATAAAGGCTCAAAATTTATTTTTACCCACCCGCTCTTCGTGATGTTCTTCGATCCTAAACTCATCTAATTGTGCATTTAGATCATGTTTGAGTCTTTGCTCTGACATATCAGTGATGGTTTGGATACTGATAATTTATTTTGAACAGGCAGTCATTTTTATTGAGAGTTTTTAGGACCTCTTTTTGATTTTATTATCCCTGTCTTTTGCCTGATCTGTTTCTTTTTGTATTTACAGTCAGCGGGATGCCCCAGTTTTGTAAGTCTCCTTCATAAGTTTTGACTTAATGGGCTTTTATTTCTGAGAGATAATGACTGCCTGTCCTTACGATTATACGGAACCAACACCGTCTTTTGTCACGCAAGGATTTCTTTGATGCACCTGGATCAACTGAGAAAACTACCCTGCCCCAGGTTATAATTAAGGGTTTTAATTTGTGAAAAGAAAAACTCCAACTTCTTTGGCTCAAAGGGGTTGACGAGGGATTATCTTCCTTATAACTCCACTGTTTAGGATTTGAAAAAATGTCAGTACCTCATCAGCGGGGTCTATTCAAAAGCATACTGTAAAGATTGTGGTATCGTTTTCGTCATCCTCCCTCTAAAGGCTTGTAACTTTTAGCAAGAGTTGAATGTCATAAAAAAACATAGTTTAAATGTAATTAAAATGATTGGATCAAATCAAGACAAACATATGCAATGCATTAATGAAACAAAGTTTGGCATTAATAGATAATTGTTTGAATAACAAAGAGATTACAACTTGAAAATTCAAATGAAACAAAGACATTCTCAATGATTTGGCATAGGTGCAGTGATTATGTTTGGAGTCTCCGGAGGGTCAAACTTGATCTCCTTGGCATCAATCGTGTCTTGGACCTTGATCTTCAGAGCCCAACAGTTGTTTGTGTCATGTCCCGGACTGTCAGAATGGTATGCACACCTTTCATTGGGATGATAGGTAGGAGCGGAAGTATTTGGGTTCCGGAGAGGAGCCTTTAATGTAATCAGCTCTGCCTCCAACAGGCATTGTAGCGCTTGACCCAGTGACATGTTGATCCTAGTGAATTGTCTTTTAGGCATGACCTCCTTACGCTGATGCCCCTGTCTTTGTTGAGCAGGTGTAGGATTAGAGATCAAGATTTCTCCTACGTGTTGGTCATGACGACTCTTTTGACCATACACAGCATTGGACTCTTTCTTCCTATTGTAGGGCTTTCTCTGAGCCTCAGAAGGTGTAGCTTCTTGAATCTTCCCACTTTTGATGCCAGCTTCGACCCTTTCGCCGGTCAGTATTAGCTCGGTGAATCTGGCTGAAGAGCTTCTGATCAAGTGTTTGAAATAGGGACCAGACAAAGTCCCAAGAAACATGTCCACCAACTCCCTATCAGATAGAGGGGGTTGGACCCCTCCAGCAAGATCTCTCCACTTCTGAGCGTAGTCCTTAAAGCCTTCGCCTGTACCCATAGACATACCCTGAAGCTGAGTACGCGTGGGAGCAAGGTCGGCATTATACTGGTATTGCTTGTAAAAAGCAGCAGCAAGGTCCTCCCAGTTGCGGATGTTAGCTCCTTCCAGTTGACAGAACCATTCAAGTTGAGTCCCCGACAGACTATCCTGAAAGAAATGAACCCAGAGATTTCTATCAGCAGTATAGGGTTGAATCTTCCTCACATATGACCGGAGGTGTAGCTTTGGACATGAAGCTCCGTCATACTTGGCAAAGGCAGGTGCCTTGAATTTATGGGGAATCACCACCCCAGATGATAGACCCAGATCTCTGAATTCCAGACCGGGCACCTTCTGTATTTCCATGGCGTTCAAATGGTCTTCCAGTTGTTTGTACTTATCCTCAGCAGGAGGATACAGTTCTTCATCATAGTCTGTCTCGTTGTCGGAGACTTCAGGGCTAGGAGCCCTCATCTCTTGTGGACTATCTTTCTCTCCAGACGGGGTGGCCAGATCAATTTCATTCTGCAGCCCATTTCCAAACCTGCGTCCGGTGTTGAATAGGATGGTCCTCTTCTTCTTCTTCTTCCTCTCTTTCAGAATCAGGGTCTTCAAGTCCTGCTGACCCTTAGCTAGCCTCATGACCAACTCTTGAAATTGGGCATTCTGGGCCTGGAGGGCCTTGATAGCCATCTTGGTGGAAGGTTCAGTAGACATGATGATTGCTGAAATAAACAGCGGAGAAGATGAGAAACCTGTAATGGTACCTGTAAGGCAATGATATGTATGATATATGTATGCAATGTTTTCAAGGATCTCGCGGGGTAAACAAGAAACTGTTAGAATCTGAATCTGGTAGCTTGATTGAAGGAACTTCATGTTGCTGAGAGTCCTTCTTCAAGAGTCAAGCTCACCATATCGAGTGGGTCATAGCCCCTGACTCAAGTTTTCGTGTTTGGATTTCTAGACAACATTGGCTAGAGGAAAATAAATCCCCTTTGCCCCTTGCTAGACTTTTGATTTACCATAACCTGCATCACAGACCCTTGAGATCCTTGAAATGGTTAAGGAAATGTTAAGGCATGATGTTATGATGTGTATGCTATGCGTTTAAGAAAAAGTGTGAGGTGATGTAAGTAAGCCCTGCAATAAGTCCAAATTTTTTGGATAAGGACTGTAAATAAAACCTGCAAGGAAACCATGTTGTCAGATAACCAGAATGTGCGAGTAGTTCAAGTTTGAAGGCACACAAGTCACACATAAGAGCCCTTAGATTTCAGGCTTGCACGAGGTTCCATAGGTAAGTACCCTCTTGAGTTTAGTTGGCTCAAAACCTGTCCTATAAATAGTAATCGGGTTCTAAGGAGCTCAATATCATTGGATTGTTTTCTATGTTCATCGTTTTGGTTTAGCCACTGAACTAGCGACCAAAATATTCCAAGAAAACAATCCTCAATGAGTGTAGTATCGAGTATCTACCAACTTCGGACTGCACCAAAGTCGGTCATCTCACTACCCCTAAAAAAGGCCAAGATGGTCAAGTAAGGTTCTAAGGTCAATTGATGCTTCACGACACCACGCGGCGGCCCCGTACTCTCCTTGACTTAACTCAAGGGTTACTGGTACTCACCAAAGTTCCACATCAATGTAGCTACTGTTTCAACCATGTCGGTATACCCCGCACAGTTCCCTAACAGTTTGTTGCTACTTACCTAAAGGGTATCCCCAGATCCGGGTTAGGATCTATAGAACTCGGATACAAGCCCACAAAATTTAAAAGCATACAAAGCAATACAATTGAAAACACAAGTGATCTAGTCTTAAGGTATACCTCACTTATATTTCCCCAGCAGAGTCGCCAGTTCTGTGATCGGTGGGAATGAGAACTGGCTGTTTTTGGAATGCTGGTTCGCGTTTGCGTTTGTTTTTGCAAAATGTCGCGGTCAAGCAAGATTCGCCACCGTCTTTTATTTTATCCAACAAGGAAAGGACAAAAGCACAGAAAAATTCCTTTTCGAGATTGTTTCTCGGGTTCGGGAGGTAGATTATAGAAAGGGAAGGTGTTATCACCCTTTCTATCCGTGGTTATCCACGGGCTCTTAGGTACTTGCTCACTATGTTTTCAAAAAGTTTGCTTTTCTTTGTGTTTGTGGGTTTTGAAAAGAGTTTTGTTTTTGAAGAAAGTGTAAGTGCGAAAAGTTTTGTTTTGTTTTTTAAAGGAGCAAGTACTTAAGAACCTCTACCTACTCAAAAAGGAATTAAACTGTGCAACTTTCCTTTAGACAGTGCTATCCCACCATTGAGGAGTAGGCAGCACCGTCGTTGGAGTTTTTCGGGTCAATTCGATTTTAGGGACGTGTGGTCACTAAAGCAACGTTAGGACGCTTTAGTGGTAATCCTAATGTCTTAGATCATTTTTATCGAGGCAACTATTTCGAGGCAACTTATGATCTTGGGACAAAAGGACGACCTCTAAAACATCCTATACTTAATGACCACATTTGAGGCAACCAAGTGAGGCGTACCCTAAGAGTGGCATGTGCAAGTGTGTCAATTATTTTTGCATGTCATGGTGAGCTACTGTTGATTTTAAGTTCTTGTCATGCAATCCTAGTTAGCATACATCTAAATAGTTAATATATGTACAGGAATTTAAAGTGCGGGAATTGTAAATCCTACGCTATTACAAAGCGTCGGGGAGGGGGATTATTTACATGTCCAAAAATTTGGGGGAATAAAAGCAGTAAAGTAAAAGTCTTAGCTAAGTTATTACAAACCAGTAGGCAGTTACAATAAAATAAACGCGCGCGAATCTGAAAATAAACTCTAAGAAAAAAGTCCTAAGAAATAAATCTTTTTGTTGTTTTATTTTATTTTGGGAAAATGATCTAAATCTATTTAATTTTAGTTTTGAGAAAATGTTAAGATAATTAAGAGATTAATTAACAAAGTTAATTTTAATAGAAAAAACTAGCCTAATGTTTTTTTGTGTTTTTTGATTTTATGTTTTAATGTTAATTAAAAAGATTAAAAAATGTCAATGAAAACAAAAATAAAATACAAGGGGGGAATCTTTCGATCCAAGGAAAAAAGGAGTTTCGACCCAGGGAGGGAAACAGTCCTTTCGATTGGGCCAGACAGCAAGGCGTGAGTAGCCTTCGATCCAGGGAAGAGGATTGTCTTTTGATCATGGAGGTCATGGCTTTCGATCCAGGAATGAGATGCCTCTTTCGACCAGCATACTAATGGGTTCGATCAAGAGAAGGTGTCTCCTTCGATCTGGGATGTTATACCTGCAAAAGTATGTTAGCGTAATAAAATGCAGGGCCTGGGTATTGAACCCCGGGCCCTTCAATCCTGCGCTTGCTGGGTCTCTTCTGGCTATGTCTGCAGCAAATATTAGCAAACGAAAAACATGACCTGGGTGCCAAACCCAGGCCTTTCGATCCTGTCTAGGATGGCAAATCAATGGCAACAACAAGTAATAATGTGTTATGCAAATATGAGGTTGGATAGTTTACCCTTTCTTACCAGCAGTTTGGACTTTTAATTTGGGCGCTTCCTGGATGTAGGCACCTTCGATCTGGGCACTTCCTGGACGTAGGCACTTTCAATCTGGGATTTCTGGGCGTGGAATGGCTGGTGCAAGGATTGGGTATGGCTTCCTGGAAGTGCTGATGATTTTTGGCAGCGTACCTCCAAGTTCTCCCTGTTTCTTTTCTCTATTTTTTCTGTATATTTTCCGTGTCCTGGTAATGTGTGCTTGCCTCTGTATTTATAGGGATGTGAGGGTGCAGTAATGGCAAGAGACATCCATTAAACAGGCCATTAAATGCCATGAGACAAGAAACGGGCACATTAAAAGTTTTCCTTTTTTGAAACATTTGTGTCTCTTGAATGAACCTGGACGCTTTTGACTTGAGTGCCCTCTTGATGACCTCCTTCGAATGGCCCTTGTCCAAAGATCAATCGAAGGGTCCCAATCGAAAGGCTTTGTTAACAGGCCAATCGAAAGGTGCTGTTTCATGCTAATCGAAGGACATGGCTAACATGCCTGTCGAAGCTGCCTTGACACAATGCTTAATCGAAGGATCCCTTGGCATGCCAATCGAAGGCCTGGCCCAGGGTGCCAATCGAAAGGCTCATTCAGAATCCCAATCGAAGGGTCTTTTAGAATGCTAATCGAAGGGCTTCTTCAGAATACCAATCGAAATGCTCCTTTAGAATGCCAATTGAAGGGTCTTTCAGAATGCCAATCGAATTGCTCCTTCAGAATGCCAATCGAAGTGCTCCTTCAGAATGCCAATCGAAATTCTCCCTCAGAATGCCAATCGAAGTTCTCTTAAAGCACTACTCAAAAATTTTCTTTTTCCTTAGGCAAGGGTTTTTGATCAACCATGCAGGGGGAAGACTTTGGAAAATATGAGAGGGAAAATTTTGGGGTGCAACAGTTTCCCCTGTTCAATTTTCTTAAACCTGAGGATATAGATTGGCTTTCGAGCCTTTCGTGATTCGAAGGTGGAAGATAATTGAACACTAGAGTGCCCAGAAATTTGCACTCGCATGGTGTAGTATCAGCATTGTGACGTCGGGAATGGGCTTACAGATGCCATTTGGAGATTGTTGGTAGGAGGATGGGCTTATAGTGCCATCTGCAGGAGTGTCGATCGCATAAGAGATTCCTTAGCGAGAACTTGCATACCTGTTGTTGTAGAAGATTCCACTAGGGAAGTCTAACTTTGTTGAGATTTAGGAACCTGCCTGTACTTCAACTGAGAGAATGCTTCAGCTGAGCTTTAAGAACCTGTCCATAATTCAATTGGGGGGAAACATCTTCATCAAGATCTAGGAACTGTCTCGTGCTCAATGGAGTATACCGTTGAGGTTATAGAACTCGTCCACACTATGACGGAGGAAAACATCAAGATCTAGGAACTGACTCGTGCTCAATGGAGTATACCGTTGAGGTTATAGTACTCGTCCACACCATGACGTAGGAAAACATCAAGACCTAGGAACTGACTCGTGCTCAATGGAGTATACCGTTGAGCTTATAGTACTCGTCCACACTATAACGTAGGAAAACATCAAGATCTAGGAACTGACTCGTGCTCAATGGAGTATACTGTTGAGGTTATAGTACTCGTCCACACTATGACGTAGGGAAGTGTGATGTTTTAGCTGAGAAAATAAATCCCGGAGCTGCTGGAGAATAGAGTTGAGTCTGGATGATTGTCAGAATTGCGTCTGCATCTGGAGCGTATCTGAAATGTATTTGAATGAGTGACAGAATGACATCTGAATTTGGATCGTATCTGGACTGTAATTTTAAATGAGTGACAGAATGACATCCGAATCTGGATCGTATCTGGACTGTAATTTGAATGAGTGACAGAATGACATCCGAATCTGGATCGTGTCTGGACTATAATTTGAAATGAGTGACAGAATGACATCCGAATCTGGATCGTATCTGGACTGTAATTTGAATGAGTGACAGAATGACATCCGAATTTGGATCGTGTCTGGACTGTAATTTGAATGAGTGATAGAATGACATCCGAATCTGGATCGTATCTGGACTGTAATTTGAATGAGTGACAGAATGACATCCGAATCTGGATCGTATCTGGACTGTAATTTGAATGAGCGACAGAATGACATCCGAATTTGGATCGTATCTGGACTGTAATTTGAAATGAACCTGGAATAAGTATCAGAATGTCAGCCATATCTGGGTCGCATCTGAATTGTCTTTAGAAGGAGTCTGGAATAATTATCAGAATGTCAGCCATATCTGGGTCGCATCTGAACCATCTCTAGAAGGAATCTGGAATAAGTATCAGAATGTCAGACATATCTAGGTCGCATCTGAACTATCTCTAGAAGGAATCTGGAATAAGTATCAGAATGTCAGCCATATCTGGGTCGCATCTGAACTATCTCTAGAAGGAATCTGGAATAAGTATCAGAATGTCAGCCATATCTGGGTCGCATCTGAACTATCTCTAGAAGGAATCTGGAATAAGTATCAGAATGTCAGCCATATCTAGATCGCATCTGAACTGTCTCTAGAAGGAATCTGGAATAAGTATCATAATGTCAGCCATATCTGGGTCGCATCTGAACTATCTCTAGAAGGGATCTTAGAAGATGATGATCTTTGCCTGTTGATTGATCTTTCCTGAAAAGGTAAAGAGTTAGTTGTATGCAATGTCATGATGTATGCATTGTCATGATGTATTCATTGTGTAATGATGTTCTCAAAATAAAATGAGACTTGTGTCATATGTATGCATATGTTATGAATGTTGTTGAAGTGTAATTTTATCTTGGACTTTGCTCAAAACGTTTCCACCGGGGATCCCTGCTTTGTTGTTTGAGGAGAACTCCACTGGGGGATATTGAAAACTCTGTGGGGAGTAGATGTTCTGCTGAGGATTCCATTGATAAGCTCTGTTGGGGATTTTGATGATGAACTCCGCTGGGGATTGATTACCATTGCTGGTGATATTGAATCCGTTGAGGATAGAAGTCCTGCTTGGGGAAAGAAAGAACTTCGCTGGGGATGATCTTTCAGTTGCAACTTGCTGAGGATAATCTTTGAATTTGGCTGAGGAGACTTGTTTGTGCTTCGCAGGGGATAAGCTTCCAGAATCTACTGGGGAAGATGATTCAATTCCAATGGGGGAAACTTTTTTTTGACTGCGCTGGGGAAATGGCTCCACTGGGGATACCTTGCATTCGGCCGGGGAACATTCTTATATTCTGTTGAGGAATATTAAGACTGCCAGAGATACTCTTACGCTTGCTGGAGAATATCATTATACTCCGCTGGGAATATTAAGACCTTTTGGGGATACCCAACTTTTTTAGGGCTGATGGTAGCCCAACTCTGCTTGGGGAGAGTATTGCTGATTCATTCATAGTTGCAAGTCTCAGCCGGGAGAGCCACCATTACTGCCTTATTCTGCGGGGAGTGAAGGTATCTTATCCATATTCTTCAGCTGAATATATCTTGGTACCTTGGTGGACAGAGCAACTAGGCAGCTCGGACAATTTTATTTGCCCCTTTTTTTTTGCTGGAGAAGAAGCCTGCGGAGGCCCTGTGGATCGAGTATTATCCCAACCTATGAGGTGCTTGGTCATTGCCGATTGAAGTGACAAATCTTCTTCTGGTAGGCAAGTGACAAGATGACGGGACATAGTCGTACGCTTTGATCCCTAATTTTTGCCTGGACCGCCCTTTCGGGTTTTCAGTCCACCGGGATACCCATTTTTCCCAAGCCGCCTTTTCAGGTTTTCGACTTGCCGGGTGTACAATTTTTTTTATTTTCATCCCTTATTTTTGCCCGAACCCTTTTGGTTCGCCGGGAAGCCCTTATTTTTGCCTAGGCCAGTTAACCTAGCGGGTCTTTGTTCATGCGCGGTATTTTTTTTTACTATGTCCATTCCCTCAGGATGTAGAGAGGTGTCACTGTCGGTAGTGTTGTGTTGCCATACTACCAGAAGATCTTCGTTTGATCATGCAAGGTTCGTTGCTGGAATTCATGTCCAATGCCCCAAGTGATTCGGATGGAGATCTGCCCCTGGCCATTTGGCATCTTTGAGAGACTCCTTGAATCTTGACTTGACTGCCCCAGATGATGGACAATGATCATGACGCGCCCCTTGATTGGAAGTGTTTTTTCCAGTTGAAGTGACTCTTTTTATTGAGAAGGTTTTTGTTCACTGGATACTCGTCGTGCGAATTTCTCTGCTGTTGAACAAATAGTCATATGCAAACAATGGTATTTTAAGAATGCAAAGCTTATGTCTGTTTTGAAGTTTTTGAAAATGCATTTTTTCAGTAAGATAGGCAATTTTTGTAAAATGCGATGTCAACTCAGGATTTACAGCAAGCCCTACAGGAGTCAGGATACCTTTTGTAACAGTATGCTTTCGTACTAACCCATGCTTCAGTTAGGAATTTTGAAGGGTTATAACGTGGTCTGGTTCACGGTTTAAGAAACAAAGGATAAAGGCTCAAAATTTATTTTTACCCACCCGCTCTTCGTGATGTTCTTCGATCCTAAACTCAGCTAATTGTGCATTTAGATCTTGTTTGAGTCTTTGCTCTGACATATCAGTGATGGTTCGGATACTGACAATTTATTTTGAACAGGAAGTCATTTTTATTGAGAGTTTTTAGGACCTCTTTTTGATTTTATTATCCTTGTCTTTTGCCTGAACTGTTTCTTTTTGTATTTACAGTCAGCGGGATGCCCCAGTTTTGTAAGTCTCCTTCATAAGTTTTGACTTAATGGGCTTTTATTTCTGAGAGATAATGACTGCCTGTCCTTACGATTATACGGAACCAACACCGTCTTTTGTCACGGAAGGATTTCTTTGAGGCACCTGGATCAACTGAGAAAACTACCCTGCCCCAGGTTATAATTAAGGGTTTTAATTTGTGAAAATAAAAATTCCAACTTCTTTGGCTCAAAGGGGTTGACGAGGGATTATCTTCCTTATAACTCCACTGTTTAGGATTTGAAACAATGTTTGTACCTCATCAGCGGGGTCTATTCAAAAGCATACTGTAAAGATTGTGGTATCGTTTTCGTCATCCTCCCTCTAAAGGCTTGTAACTTTTAGCAAGAGTTGAATGTCATAAAAAAAACATAGTTTAAATGTAATTAAAATGATTGGATCAAATCAAGACAAACATATGCAATGCATTAATGAAACAAAGTTTGGCATTAATAGATAATTGTTTGAATAACAAAGAGATTACAACTTGAAAATTCAAATGAAACAAAGACATTCTCAATGATTTTGCATAGGAGCAGTGATTATGTTTGGAGTCTCCGGAGGGTCAAACTTGATCTCCTTGGCATCAATCGTGTCTTGGACCTTGTTCTTCAGAGCCCAACAGTTGTTTGTGTCATGTACCGGACTGTCAGAATGGTATGCACACCTTTCATTGGGATGATAGGTAGGAGCGGAAGTATTTGGGTTCCGAAGAGGAGCCTTTAATGTAATCAGCTCTGCCTCCAACAGGCGTTGTAGCGCTTGACCCAGTGACATGTTGATCCTAGTGAATTGTCTTTTAGGCATGACCTCCTTACGCTGATGCCCCTGTCTTTGTTGAGCAGGTGTAGGATTAGAGATCAAGATTTCTCCTACGTGTTGGTCATGACGACTCTTTTGACCATACACAGCATTGGACTCTTTCTTCCCATTGTAGGGCTTTCTCTAAGCCTCAGAAGGTGTAGCTTCTTGAATCTTCCCACTTTTGATGCCAGCTTCGACCCTTTCGCCGGTCAGTATTAGCTCGGTGAATATGGCTGAAGAGCTTCTGATCAAGTGTTTGAAATAGGGACCAGACAAAGTCCCAAGAAACATGTCCACCAACTCCCTATCAGATAGAGGGGGTTGGACCCTTCCAGCAAGATCTCTCCACTTCTGAGCGTAGTCCTTAAAGCCTTCGCCTATACCCATAGACATACCCTGAAGCTGAGTACACGTGGGAGCAAGGTCGGCATTATACTGGTATTGCTTGTAAAAAGCAGCAGCAAGGTCCTCCCAGTTGCGGATGTTAGCTCCTTCCAGTTGATAGAACCATTCAAGTTGAGTCCCCGACAGACTATCCTGAAATGAATGAACCCAGAGATTTCTATCAGCAGTATAGGGTTGAATCTTCCTCACATATGACCGGAGGTGTAGCTTTGGACATGAAGCTCCGTCATACTTGGCAAAGGCAGGTGCCTTGAATTTATGGGGAATCACCACCCCAGATGATAGACCCAGATCTCCGAAGTCCAGACCGGGCACCTTCTGTATTTCCATGGCGTTCAAACGGTCTTCTAGTTGTTTGTACTTATCCTCAGCAGGAGGATATTGTTCTTCATCATAGTCTGTCTCGTTGTCGGAGACTTCAGGGCTAGGAGCCCTCATCTCTTGTGGACTGTCTTTCTCTCCAGACGGGGTGGCCAGATCAATTTCATTCTGCAGCCTGTTTCCAAACCTGCGTCAGGTGTTGAACAGGATGGTCCTCTTCTTCTTCTTCTTCCTCTCTTTCAGAATCAGGGTCTTCAAGTCCTGCTGACCCTTAGCTAGGCTCATGACCAACTCTTGAAGTTGGGCATTCTGGGCCTGGAGGGCCTTGATAGCTTGCTCGGTGGAAGGTTCAGTAGACATGATGATTGCTGAAATAAACAGCGGAGAAGATGAGAAACCTGTAATGGTACCTGTAATGCAATGATATGTATGATACATGTATGCAATGTTTTCAAGGATCTCGCGGGGTAAACAAGAAACTGTTAGAATCTGAATCTGGTAGCTTGATTGAAGGAACTTCATGTTGCTGAGAGTCCTTCTTCAAGAGTCAAGCTCACCATATCGAGTGGGTCATAGCCCATGACTCAAGTTTTCGTGTTTGGATTTCTAAAAAACCTTGGCTAGAGGAAAATAAATCCCCTTTGCCCCTTGCTAGACTTTTGATTTACCATAACCTGCATCACAGACCCTTGATATCCTTGAAATGGTTAAGGAAATGTTAAGGCATGATGTTATGATGTGTATGCTATGCGTTTAAGAAAAAGTGTGAGGTGATGTAAGTAAGCCCTGCAATAAGTCCAAATTAATGGATAAGGACTGTAAACAAAACCTGCAAGGAAACCATGTTGTCAGATAACCAGAACGTGCAAGTAGTTCAAGTTTGAAGGCACACAAGTCACACATAAGAGCCCTTAGATTTCAGGCTTGCACGAGGTTCCATAGGTAAGTACCCTCTTGAGTTTAGTTGGCTCAAAACCTGTCCTATAAATAGTAATCGGGTTCTAAGAAGCTCAATATCATTGGATTGTTTTCTATGTTCATCGTTTTGGTTTAGCCACTGAACTAGCGACCAAAATATTCCAAGAAAACAATCCTCAATGAGTGTAGTATCGAGTATCTACCAACTTCGGACTGCACCAAAGTCGGTCATCTCACTACCCCTAAAAAAGGCCAAGATGGTCAAGTAAGGTTCTAAGGTCAATTGATGCTTCACGACACCACGTGGCGGCCCCGTACTCTCCTTGACTTAACTCAAGGGTTACCGGTACTCACCAAAGTTCCACATCAACGTAGCTACTGTTTCAACCATGTCGGTATACCCCTCACAGTTCCCTCACAGTTTGTTGCTACTTACCTAAAGGGTATCCCCAGATCCGGGTTAGGATCTATAGAACTCGGATACAAGCCCACAAAATTTAAAAGCATACAAAGCAATACAATTGAAAACACAAGTGATCTAGTCTTAAGGTATACCTCATTTATATTTCCCCAGTAGAGTCGCCAGTTCTGTGATCGGTGGGAATGAGAACTGACTGTTTTTGGAATGCTGGTTCGCGTTTGCGTTTGTTTTCGCAAAATGTCGCGGTCAAGCAAGAGTCGCCACCGTCTTTTATTTTATCCAACAAGGAAAGGACAAAAGCACAGAAAAATTCCTTTTCGAGATTGTTTCTCGGGTTCGGGAGGTAGATTATAGAAAGGGAAGGTGTTAGCACCCTTTCTATCAGTGGTTATCCACGGGCTCTTAGGTACTTGCTCACTATGTTTTCAAAAAGTTTGCTTTTCTTTCTGTTTGTGGGTTTTGAAAAGAGTTTTGTTTTTGAAGAAAGTGTAAGTGCAAAAAGTTTTGTTTTGTTTTTTAAAGGAGCAAGTACTTAAGAACCTCTACCTACTCAAAAAGGAATTAAACTGTGCAACTGTCCTTTAGACAGTGCTATCCCACCATTGAGGAGTAGGCAGCACCGTCGTTGGAGTTTTTCAGGTCAATTCGATTTTAGGGACGTGTGGTCACTAAAGCAACGTTAGGACGCTTTAGTGGTAATCCTAATGTCTTAGATCATTTTTATCGAGGCAACTATTTCGAGGCAACTTATGATCTTGGAACAAAAGGACGACCTCTAAAACATCCTATACTTAATGACCACATTTGAGGCAACCAAGTGAGGCGTACCCTAAGAGTGGCATGTGCAAGTGTGTCAATTATTTTTGCATGTCATGGTGAGCTACTGTTGATTTTAAGTTCTTGTCATGCAATCCTAGTTAGCATATATCTAAATAGTTAATATATGTACAGGAATTTAAAGTGCGGGAATTGTAAATCCTACGCTATTACAAAGCTTCGGGGAGGGGGATTATTTACATGTCCAAAAATTTGGGGGAATAAAAGCAGTAAAGTAAAAGTCTTAGCTAAGTTATTACAAACCAGTAGGCGGTTATAATAAAATAAACGCGCGTGAATCTGAAAATAAACTCTAAGAAAAAAGTCCTAAGAAATAAATCTTTTTG
Organism: Vicia faba; assembly: GCA_948472305.1. Taxonomy (NCBI): domain Eukaryota; kingdom Viridiplantae; phylum Streptophyta; class Magnoliopsida; order Fabales; family Fabaceae; genus Vicia; species Vicia faba. Next base: position 358,223,340 of record OX451736.1, read on the forward strand.
TTGTTTTATTTTATTTTGGGAAAATGATCTAAATCTATTTAATTTTAGTTTTGAGAAAATGTTAAGATAATTAAGAGATTAATTAACAAAGTTAATTTTAATAGAAAAAAATAGCCTAATGTTTTTTTGTGTTTTTTGATTTTATGTTTTAATGTTAATTAAAAAGATTAAAAAATGTCAATGAAAACAAAAATAAAATACAAGGGGGGAATCTTTCGATCCAAGGAAAAAAGGAGTTTCGACCCAGGGAGGGAAACGGTCCTTTCGATTGGGCCAGACAGCAAGGCGTGAGTAGCCTTCGATCCAGGGAAGAGGATTGTCTTTTGATCATGGAGGTCATGGCTTTCGATCCAGGAATGAGATGCCTCCTTCGACCAGCATACTAATGGGTTCGATCAAGAGAAGGTGTCTCCTTCGATCTGGGATGTTATACCTGCAAAAGTATGTTAGCGTAATAAAATGCAGGGCCTGGGTATTGAACCCCAGGCCCTTCAATCCTACGCTTGCTAGGTCTCTTCAGGCTATGTCTGCAGCAAATATTAGCAAACGAAAAACATGACCTGGGTGCCAAACCCAGGCCTTTCGATCCTGTCTAGGATGGCAAATCAATGGCAACAACAAGTAATAATGTGTTATGCAAATATGAGGTTGGATAGTTTACCCTTTCTTACCAGCCGTTTGGACTTTTAATTTGGGCGCTTCCTGGATGTAGGCACCTTCGATCTGGGCACTTCCTGGACGTAGGCACTTTCAATCTGGGATTTCTGGGCGTGGAATGGCTGGTGCAAGGATTGGGTATGGCTTCCTGGAAGTGCTGATGATTTTTGGCAGCGTACCTCCAAGTTCTCCCTGTTTCTTTTCTCTATTTTTTCTGTATATTTTCCGTGTCCTGGTAATGTGTGCTTGCCTCTGTATTTATAGGGATGTGAGGGTGCAGTAATGGCAAGAGACATCCATTAAACAGGCCATTAAATGCCATGAGACAAGAAACAGGCACATTAAAAGTTTTCCTTTTTTGAAACATTTGTGTCTCTTGAATGAACCTGGACGCTTTTGACTTGAGTGCCCTCTTGATGACCTCCTTTGAATGGCCCTTGTCCAAAGATCAATCGAAGGGTCCCAATCGAAAGGCTTTGTTAACAGGCCAATCGAAAGGTGCTGTTTCATGCTAATCGAAGGGCATGGCTAACATGCCTGTCGAAGCTGCCTTGACACAATGCTTAATCGAAGGATCCCTTGGCATACCAATCGAAGGCCTGGCCCAGGGTGCCAATCGAAAGGCTCATTCAGAATCCCAATCGAAGGGTCTTTTAGAATGCTAATTGAAGGGCTTCTTCAGAATACCAATCGAAATGCTCCTTCAGAATGCCAATCGAAGGGTCTTTCAGAATGCCAATCGAATTGCTCCTTCAGAATGCCAATCGAAGTGCTCCTTCAGAATGCCAATCGAAATTCTCCCTCAGAATGCCAATCGAAGTTCTCTTAAAGCACTACTCAAAAATTTTCTTTTTCCTTAGGCAAGGGTTTGTGATCAACCATGCAGGGGGAAGACTTTGGAAAATATGAGAGGGAAAATTTTGGGGTTCAACAGTTGCCCCTGTTCAATTTTCTTAAACCTGAGGATATAGATTGGCTTTCGAGCCTTTCGTGATTCGAAGATGGAAGATAATTGAACACTAGAGTGCCCAGAAATTTGCACTCGCATGGTGTAGTATCAGCATTGTGACGTCGGGAATGGGCTTACAGATGCCATTTGGAGATTGTTGGTAGGAGGATAGGCTTATAGATGCCATCTGCAGGAGTGTTGATCGCATAAGAGATTCCTTAGCGAGAACTTGCATACCTGTTGTTGTAGAAGATTCCACTAGGGAAGTCTAACTTTGTTGAGATTTAGGAACCTGCCTGCACTTCAACTGAGAGAATGCTTCAGCTGAGCTTTAAGAACCTGTCCATAATTCGACTGGGGGGAAACATCTTCATCAAGATCTAGGAACTGTCTCGTGCTCAATGGAGTATACCGTTGAGGTTATAGAACTCGTCCATACTATGACGGGGGAAAACATCAAGATCTAGGAATTGACTCGTGCTCAATGGAGTATACCGTTGAGGTTATAGTACTCGTCCACACCATGACGTAGGAAAACATCAAGATCTAGGAACTGACTCGTGCTCAATGGAGTATACCGTTGAGGTTATAGTACTCGTCCACACTATGACGTAAGAAAACTTCAAGATCTAGGAACTGACTCGTGCTCAATGGAGTATACCGTTGAGGTTATAGTACTCGTCCATACTATGACGTAGGGAAGTGTGATGTTTTAGCTGAGAAAATAAATCCCGGAGGTGCTGGAGAATAGAGTTGAGTCTGGATGATTGTCAGAATTGCGTCTGCATTTGGAGCGTATCTGAAATGTATTTGAATGAGTGACAGAATGACATCTGAATTTGGATCGTATTTGGACTGTAATTTGAAATGAGTGACAGAATGACATCCGAATCTGGATCGTATCTGGACTGTAATTTGAATGAGTGACAGAATGACATCCGAATCTGGATCGTGTCTGGACTATAATTTGAAATGAGTGACAGAATGACATCCGAATCTGGATCGTATCTGGACTGTAATTTGAATGAGTGACAGAATGACATCCGAATTTGGATCGTGTCTGGACTGTAATTTGAATGAGTGATAGAATGACATCCGAATCTGGATCGTATCTGGACTGTAATTTGAATGAGTGACAGAATGACATCCGAATCTGGATCGTATCTGGACTGTAATTTGAATGAGCGACAGAATGACATCCGAATTTGGATCGTATCTGGACTGTAATTTGAAATGAACCTGGAATAAGTATCAGAATGTCAGCCATATCTGGGTCGCATCTGAACTGTCTTTAGAAGGAGTCTGGAATAAGTATCAGAATGTCAGCCATATCTGGGTCGCGTCTGAACCATCTCTAGAAGGAATCTGGAATAAGTATCAGAATGTCAGACATATCTGGGTCGCATCTGAACTATCTCTAGAAGGAATCTGGAATAAGTATCAGAATGTCAGCCATATCTGGGTCGCATCTGAACTATCTCTAGAAGGAATCTGGAATAAGTATCAGAATGTCAGCCATATCTGGGTCGCATCTGAACTATCTCTAGAAGGAATCTGGAATAAGTATCAGAATGTCAGCCATATCTGGATCGCATCTGAACTGTCTCTAGAAGGAATCTGGAATAAGTATCATAATGTCAGCCATATCTGGGTCGCATCTGAACTATCTCTAGAAGGGATCTCAGAAGATGATGATCTTTGCTTGTTGATTGATCTTTCCTGAAAAGGTAAAGAGTTAGTTGTATGCAATGTCATGATGTATGCATTGTCATGATGTATTCATTGTGTAATGATGTTCTCAAAATAAAATGAGACTTGTGTCATATGTATGCATATGTTATGAATGTTGTTGAAGTGTAATTTTGTCTTGGACTTTGCTCAAAACGTTTCCACCGGGGATCCCTGCTTTGTTGTTTGAGGAGAACTCCACTGGGGGATATTGAAAACTCTGTGGGAAGTAGATGTTCTGCTGAGGATTCCATTGATAAGCTCTGTTGGGGATTTTGATGATGAACTCCGCTGGGGATTGATTACCATTGCTGGTGATATTGAATCCGTTGAGGATAGAAGTCCTGCTTGGGGAAAGAAAGAACTTCGCTGGGGATGATCTTTCAGTTGCAACTTGCTGAGGATAATCTTTGAATTTGGCTGAGGAGACTTATTTGTGCTTCGCAGGGGATAAGCTTCCAGAATCTACTGGGGAAGATGATTCAATTCCATTGGGGGAAACTTTTTTTTGACTGCGCTGGGGAAATGGCTCCACTGGGGATACCTTGCATTCGGCCGGGGAACATTCTTATATTCCGTTGAGGAATATTAAGACTGCCAGAGATACTCTTACGCTTGCTGGAGAATATCATTATACTCCACTGGGAATATTAAGACCTTTTGGGGATACCCAACTTTTTTAGGGCTGATGGTAGCCCAACTCTGCTTGGGGAGAGTATTGCTGATTCGTTCATAGTTGCAAGTCTCAGCCGGGAGAGCCACCATTACTGCCTTATTCTGCGGGGAGTGAAGGTATCTTAGCCATATTCTTCAGCTGAATATATCTTGGTACCTTGGTGGGCAGAGCAACTAGGCAGCTCGGACAATTCTTATTTGCCCTTTTTTTTTGCGGGAGAAGGAGCCTGCGGAGGCCCTGTGGATCGAGTATTATCCCAACCTATGAGGTGCTTGGTCATTGCCGATTGAAGTGACAAATCTTCTTCTGTTAGGCAAGTGACAAGATGACGGGACATAGTCGTACGCTTTGATCCCTAATTTTTGCCTGGACCGCCCTTTCGGGTTTTCAGTCCACCGGGATACCCATTTTTTCCCAAGCCGCCTTTTCAGGTTTTCGACTTGCCGGGTGTACAGATTTTTTTATTTTCATCCCTTATTTTTTCCCGAACCCTTTTGGTTCGCCGGGAAGCCCTTATTTTTGCCTAGGCCAGTCAACCTAGCGGGTCTTTGTTCATGCGCGGTATTTTTTTTTACTATGTCCATTCCCTCAGGATGTAGAGAGGTGTCACTGTCGGTAGTGTTGTGTTGCCATACTACCAGAAGATCTTCGTTTGATCACGCAAGGTTCGTTGCTGGAATTCATGTCCAATGCCCCAAGTGATTCGGATGGAGATCTGCCCCTGGCCATTTGGCATCTTTGAGAGACTCCTTCAATCTTGACTTGATTGCCCCAGATGATGGACAATGATCATGCCGCGCCCCTTGATTGGAAGTGTTTTTTCCAGTTGAAGTGACTCTTTTAATTGAGAAGGTTTTTGTTCACTGGATACTCGTCGTGCGAATTTCTCTACTGTTGAACAAATAGTCATATGCAAACAATGGTATTTTAAGAATGCAAAGCTTATGTCTGTTTTGAAGTTTTTGAAAATGCATTTTTTTCAGTAAGATAGGCAATTTTTGTAAAATGCGATGTCAACTCAGGATTTACAGCAAGCCCTACAGGAGTCAGGATACCTTTTGTAACAGTATGCTTTCGGACTAACCCATGCTTCAGTTAGGACTTTTGAAGGGTTATAACGTGGTCTGGTTCACGGTTTAAGAAACAAAGGATAAAGGCTCAAAATTTATTTTTACCCACCCGCTCTTCGTGATGTTCTTCGATCCTAAAATCAGCTAATTGTGCATTTAGATCTTGTTTGAGTCTTTGCTCTGACATATCAGTGATGGTTCGGATACTGACAATTTATTTTGAACAGGAAGTCATTTTTATTGAGAGTTTTTAGGACCTCTTTTTGATTTTATTATCCTTGTCTTTTGCCTGAACTGTTTCTTTTTGTATTTACAGTCAGCGGGATGCCCCAGTTTTGTAAGTCTCCTTCATAAGTTTTGAATTAATGGGCTTTTATTTCTGAGAGATAATGATTGCCTGTCCTTACGATTATACGGAACCAACACCGTCTTTTGTCACGGAAGGATTTCTTTGAGGCACCTGAATCAACTGAGAAAACTACCCTGCCCCAGGTTATAATTAAGGGTTTTAATTTGTGAAAATAAAAACTCCAACTTCTTTGGCTCAAAGGGGTTGACGAGGGATTATCTTCCTTATAACTCCACTGTTTAGGATTTGAAACAATGTCTGTACCTCATCAGCGGGGTCTATTCAAAAGCATACTGTAAAGATTGTGGTATCGTTTTCGTCATCCTCCCTCTAAAGGCTTGTAACTTTTAGCAAGAGTTGAATGTCATAAAAAAAACATAGTTTAAATGTAATTAAAATGATTGGATCAAATCAAGACAAACATATGCAATGCATTAATGAAACAAAGTTTGGAATTAATAGATAATTGTTTGAATAACAAAGAGATTACAACTTGAAAATTCAAATGAAACAAAGACATTCTCAATGATTTGGCATAGGAGCAGTGATTATGTTTGGATTCTCCGGAGGGTCAAACTTGTTCTCCTTGGCATCAATCGTGTCTTGGACCTTGTTCTTCAGAGCCCAACAGTTGTTTGTGTCATGTCCCGGACTGTCAGAATGGTATGCACACCTTTCATTGGGATGATAGGTAGGAGCGGAAGTATTTGGGTTCCGGAGAGGAGCCTTTAATGTAATCAGCTCTGCCTCCAACAGGCGTTGTAGCGCTTGACCCAGTGACATGTTGATCCTAGTGAATTGTCTTTTAGGCATGACCTCCTTACGCTGATGCCCCTGTCTTTGTTGAGCAGGTGTAGGATTAGAGATCAAGATTTCTCCTACGTGTTGGTCATGACGACTCTTTTGACCATACACAGCATTGGACTCTTTCTTCCCATTGTAGGGCTTTCTCTGAGCCTCAGAAGGTGTAGCTTCTTGAATCTTCCCACTTTTGATGCCAGCTTCGACCCTTTCGCCGGTCAGTATTAGCTCGGTGAATCTGGCTGAAGAGCTTCTGATCAAGTGTTTGAAATAGGGACCAGACAAAGTCCCAAGAAACATGTCCACCAACTCCCTATCAGATAGAGGGGGTTGGACCCTTCCAGCAAGATCTCTCCACTTCTGAGCGTAGTCCTTAAAGCCTTCACCTGTACCCATAGACATACCCTGAAGCTGAGTACGCGTGGGAGCAAGGTCGACATTATACTGGTATTTCTTGTAAAAAGCAGCAGTAAGGTCCTCCCAGTTGCGGATGTTAGCTCCTTCCAGTTGACAGAACCATTCAAGTTGAGTCCCCGACAGACTATCCTGAAAGAAATGAACCCAGAGATTTCTATCAGCAGTATAGGGTTGAATCTTCCTCACATATGACCGGAGGTGTAGCTTTGGACATGAAGCTCCGTCATACTTGGCAAAGGCAGGTGCCTTGAATTTATGGGGAATCACCACCCCAGATGATAGACCCAGATCTCTGAAGTCCAGACCGGGCACCTTCTGTATTTCCATGGCGTTCAGACGGTCTTCCAGTTGTTTGTACTTATCCTCAGCAGGAGGATACTGTTCTTCATCATAGTCTGTCTCGTTGTCGAAGACTTCAGGGCTAGGAGCCCTCATCTCTTGTGGACTGTCTTTCTCTCCAGATGGGGTGGCCAGATCAATTTCATTCTGCAACCCGTTTCCAAACCTGCGTCCGGTGTTGAACAGGATGGTCCTCTTCTTCTTCTTCTTCCTCTCTTTCAGAATCAGGGTCTTCAAGTCCTGCTGACCCTTAGCTAGGCTCATGACCAACTCTTGAAATTGGGCATTCTGGGCCTGGAGGGCCTTGATAGCTTGCTCGGTGGAAGGTTCAGTAGATATGATGATTGCTGAAATAAACAGCGGAGAAGATGAGAAACCTGTAATGGTACCTGTAATGCAATGATATGTATGATATATGTATGCAATGTTTTCAAGGATCTCGCGGGGTAAACAATAAACTGTTAGAATCTGAATCTGGTAGCTTGATTGAAGGAACTTCATATTGCTGAGAGTCCTTCTTCAAGAGTCAAGCTCACCATATCGAGTGGGTCATAGCCCCTGACTCAAGTTTTCGTGTTTGGATTTCTAGACAACCTTGGCTAGAGGAAAATAAATCCCCTTTGCCCCTTGCTAGACTTTTGATTTACCATAACCTGCATCACAGACCCTTGAGATCCTTGAAATGGTTAAGGAAATGCTAAGGCATGATGTTATGATGTGTATGCTATGCGTTTAAGAAAAAGTGTGAGGTGATGTAAGTAAGCCCTGCAATAAGTCCAAATTAATGGATAACGATTGTAAACAAAACCTGCAAGGAAACCATGTTGTCAGATAACCAGAATGTGCAAGTAGTTCAAGTTTGAAGGCACACAAGTCACACATAAGAGCCCTTAGATTTCAGGCTTGCACGAGGTTCCATAGGTAAGTACCCTCTTGAGTTTAGTTGGCTCAAAACCTTTCCTATAAATAGTAATCGGGTTCTAAGGAGCTCAATATCATTGGATTGTTTTCTATGTTCATCGTTTTGGTTTAGCCACTGAACTAGCGACCAAAATATTCCAAGAAAACAATCATCAATGAGTGTAGTATCGAGTATCTACCAACTTCGGACTGCACCAAAGTCGGTCATCTCACTACCCCTAAAAAAGGCCAAGATGGTCAAGTAAGGTTCTAAGGTCAATTGATGCTTCACGACACCACGCGGTGGCCCCGTACTCTCCTTGACTTAACTCAAGGGTTACCGGTACTCATCAAAGTTCCACATCAACGTAGCTACTGTTTCAACCATGTCGGTATACCCCGCACAGTTCCCTCACAGTTTGTTGCTACTTACCTAAAGGGTATCCCCAGATCCGGGTTAGGATCTATAGAACTCGGATACAAGCCCACAAAATTTAAAAGCATACAAAGCAATACAATTGAAAACACAAGTGATCTAGTCTTAAGGTATACCTCACTTATATTTCCCCAGCAGAGTCGCCAGTTCTGTGATCGGTGGGAATGAGAACTGACTGTTTTTGGAATGCTGGTTCGCGTTTGTGTTTGTTTTCGCAAAATGTCGCGGTCAAGCAAGAGTCGCCACCGTCTTTTATTTTATCCAACAAGGAAAGGACAAAAGCACAGAAAAATTCCTTTTCGAGATTGTTTCTCGGGTTCGGGAGGTAGATTATAGAAAGGGAAGGTGTTAGCACCCTTTCTATCAGTGGTTATCCATGGGCTCTTAGGTACTTGCTCACTATGTTTTCAAAAAGTTTGCTTTTCTTTGTGTTTGTGGGTTTTGAAAAGAGTTTTGTTTTTGAAGAAAGTGTAAGTGCGAAAAGTTTTGTTTTGTTTTTTAAAGGAGCAAGTACTTAAGAACCTCTACCTACTCAAAAAGGAATTAAACTGTGCAACTGTCCTTTAGACAGTGCTATCCCACCATTGAGGAGTAGGCAGCACCGTCGTTGGAGTTTTTCGGGTCAATTCGATTTTAGGGACGTGTGGTCACTAAAGCAACGTTAGGACGCTTTAGTGGTAATCCTAATGTCATAGATCATTTTTATCGAGGCAACTATTTTGAGGCAACTTATGATCTTGGGACAAAAGGACGACCTCTAAAACATCCTATACTTAATGACCACATTTGAGGCAACCAAGTGAGGCGTACCCTAAGAGTGGCATGTGCAAGTGTGTCAATTATTTTTGCATGTCATGGTGAGCTACTGTTGATTTTAAGTTCTTGTCATGCAATCCTAGTTAGCATACATCTAAATAGTTAATATATGTACAAGAATTTAAAGTGCGGGAATTGTAAATCCTACGCTATTACAAAGCTTCGGGGAGGGGGATTATTTACATGTCCAAAAATTTTGGGGAATAAAAGCAGTAAAGTAAAAGTCTTAGCTAAGTTATTACAAACCAGTAGGCAGTTACAATAAAATAAACGCGCGCGAATCTGAAAATAAACTCTAAGAAAAAAGTCCTAAGAAATAAATCTTTTTGTTGTTTTATTTTATTTTGGGAAAATGATCTAAATCTATTTAATTTTAGTTTTGAGAAAATGTTAAGATAATTAAGAGATTAATTAACAAAGTTAATTTTAATAGAAAAAACTAGCCTAATGTTTTTTTGATTTTATGTTTTAATGTTAATTAAAAATATTAAAAAATGTCAATGAAAACAAAAATAAAATACAAGGGGGGAATCTTTCGATCCAGGGAAAAAAGGAGTTTCGACCCAGGGAGGGAAACGGTCCTTTCGATTGGGCCAGACAGCAAGGCGTGAGTAGCCTTCGATCCAGGGAAGATGATTTTCTTTTGATCATGGAGGTCATGGCTTTCGATCCAGGAATGAGATGCCTCCTTCGACCAACATACTAATGGGTTCGATCCAGAGAAGGTGTCTCCTTCGATCTGGGATGTTATACCTGCAAAAGTATGTTAGCGTAATAAAATGCAGGGCCTGGGTATTGAACCCCAGGCCCTTCGATCCTGCACTTGCTGGGTCTCTTCAGGCTATGTCTGCAGCAAATGTTAGCAAACGAAAAACATGACCTGGGTGCCAAACCCAGGCCTTTCGATCCTGTCTAGGATGGCAAATCAATGGCAACAACAAGTAATAATGTGTTATGCAAATATGAGGTTGGATAGTTTACCCTTTCTTACCAGCAGTTTGGACTTTTAATTTGGGCGCTTCCTAGATGTAGGCACCTTCGATCTGGGCACTTCCTGGACGTAGGCACTTTCAATCTGGGATTTCTGGGCATGGAATGGCTGGTGCAAGGATTGGGTATGGCTTCCTGGAAGTGCTGATGATTTTTGGCAGCGTACCTCCAAGTTCTCCCTGTTTCTTTTCTCTATTTTTTCTGTATATTTTCCGTGTCCTGGTAATGTGTGCTTGCCTCTGTATTTATAGGGGTGTGAGGGTGCAGTAATGGCAAGAGACAGCCATTAAACAGACCATTAAATGCAATGAGACAAGAAACGGACACATTAAAAGTTTTCCTTTTTTGAAACATTTGTGTCTCTTGAATGAACCTGGACGCTTTTGACTTGAGTGCCCTCTTGATGACCTCCTTCGAATAGCCCTTGTCCAAAGATCAATCGAAGGGTCCCAATCAAAAGACTTTGTTAACAGGCCAATCGAAAGGTGTTGTTTCATGCTAATCGAAGGACATGGCTAACATGCCTGTCGAAGCTACCTTGACACAATGCTAAATCGAAGGATCCCTTGGCATGCCAATCGAAGGCCTGGCCCAGGGTGCCAATCGAAAGGCTCATTCAGAATCCCAATCGAAGAGTCTTTCAAAATGCTAATCGAAGGGATTCTTCAGAATACCAATCGAAATGCTCCTTCAGAATGCCAATCGAAGGGTCTTTCAGAATGCCAATCGAATTGCTCCTTCAGAATGCCAATCGAAGTGCTCCTTCAGAATGCCAATCGAAATTCTCCCTCAGAATGCCAATCGAAGTGCTCCTTCAGAATGCCAATCGAAATGCTCCCTCAGAATGCCAATCGAAGTGCTCTTACAGCACTACTCAAAAATTTTCTTTTTCCTTAGGCAAGGGTTTGTGATCAACCATGCAGGGGGAAGACTTTGGAAAATATGAGAGGGAAAATTTTGGGGTGCAACACAACCCTTGATCAAATGATGGATATCCCTTCAAAGTGTTGATGTTGACCAAAAATCTTGAAGTTTGACTATATATATAGAGGCCATAGTTGACTTTTGACCTAACACAGTTGATTTTCAAGAATTTGAGCAATTGACTGAGCAAACTTGTAGTGTAAGGCATGAAATTTGTCATGGACAATCTTGAAGGCATGTTAGGGCAATGGAAAAACATTTGAGACCTTTGGAGCTCAAACATCTTGGTGAATAGTGAAACCCTAATTAGAGGTTCATTTCTTAAGAGGAGAATTTGTCTGGTCAATTCTCGGTCATCCTTGAGCAATTGGGAACCTCAATGAGCATGTCTTGAGTAAAAATGGGAGGGACAATTTTGGGGTACAACAGCTGCCCCTGATCAATCTTCTTAAACCTGAGGATTTAGATTGCCTTGTCTGCCTTTCGTGATTTGAAGGTGGAAGATGATTGAACACTAGAGTACCCAAAAATTTGCACTCGCATGAAGTAATATTGTTGGTTGATGATATCGGGAATGGCCTTCCAGATGCCAGTTGGAGAAGATGATGGATAGTCGTCGGAGATGGGCTTAAAGATGTCATCCAAATTAGATGTTGATTTCATAAATGGTCCCTTTATGGGGAATTCTCACTCCTGCTGTCTGAGGAGGACTCCGTTGGGGAATATAGATTTTTGTTGTTTTCCTGCTTGAGGAAAAATATGTGGGGAATAGAGTTTAGGAACTTCAGTTGTCCAAGACTCTACTAAAGAGTTATCTTTATCCTGGACAGATGAGAGTTTGCTGCTTTCTGGTTGAAATCCAGGTTTCACATTAACTTGCTGGGGATAATAGAATTAACCGTTACTTGAAAATTTATTAGAAAGAAGCCTGTGTAGGGCTGTTTCAGGATGAGTCTGTGTTAGTCTGCATCCGGAGATATATGAGAAGGAAACTTTGTGGGGCTGCTTCAGAATGAGTCCGTGTTAGACTGCATCTGGAAAGTTGAGAAGGAACCCGTGTAAGATTGCTTTGTCTAGTCATGTAGATAGTTTTCATATCTGGTTTCAAGTGTTAATCTATAATTAGTTGTTCACAGATAGTTGTCCTATCTGGTTTCAGGTATTAATCTGGAACTTGCTTTTATCGATCGTTGAGATAGTTTTCCTGGCTTGTTACAGGTATTAATCTCCGACCTTAGAAAGAAAGATAGTTTTCCCAGCTGGTTTCAGGTATTAATCTTAAATCTGCTCATGTAGATGTTTTCCTAGCTTTTTACAGGTATTAATCTACAGTCGGTCATTCACAGATAATTGTCCTGGCTTGTTACAGGTATTAATATGGAACTTTGTTTTTGTTTGTCATTGAGATAGTTATCCTTTCTGGTTTCAACTATTAATCTCTGACCTAAGAAAAGAAGATAGTTTTTTCGGGCTTGTTACAGGTATTAATCTTCAATCTCCTCATGTAGATAGTTTTCCTAGTTTGTTACAAGTATTAATCAACAATCGGTCGTCCACAGTTAGTTGTCCTAGCTTGTTACAGGTATTAATTTGGGACTTTGCAACATTGGTCACATAGATAGTTCCACGTCTGGTTTCAGGCATTAATTTGCAGCCTGCTGTATTTTTTGGTAAACTCGTCTTGCTTCGGGAGTTCATACCACTTGGTCGTTTAGATAGCTTCCCCGTCTAGTTTCAGACATTAATCTTTGACCTGTTGTATAAGTTGATAGTGTTTGTCTGTCTGCTAATTTAACCTGAGAAGTTAAGGTCACTTTCATGCGATGTCATGATGTATGAATTGCATGATGCTCTCAAAATAAATGAGATTGTGATATATGCATTTGTGTTGCATATGCTATGATGTTTGTAAAATGATGTATAAATGCAATGTATGAATGTATCGATTGTTCTTATTGCAGTATTGTTGAATTAGGGAAAATAAATCCCTGATTACAGCTGGCGATGAAGAATGTAAGTCTTCAGATTTTGTTTGAAGTTGAAACACTGAGAGACGGATTTCCTGTTGTTAGAGAAATAAACTCTATTGGGGAAGGAAAACTCCGTAATCTGCTTGGGTATTTTGTTGAAATCCTGCTGGGGAATCCTGAGAAGCTTGGCGACTTCACTGGGGAATTTTTTTTGGTGTTGGAGCAGTAATTGGAGATTCTTGCTCCGCATGGGATATGAGAACATTAGACATCATTAGGCTGCATACTGAGAATACGGTAATGACTTTGTAGTAGGATATCTCTGCCTCTATACCTGCTGGAGAAGGTATCAGTTGGAGGAAATATCTGCGGGGATTTTGTGGATGGCCCTTAGATATTGTCCATTTTCTTAAAGCCATTAGTAACTTCCTTTCTGTTTTTTATGCGTATATTTGTAAGCAGTAATCACGTTCAAATGCATATGTTCGAAAATAATCACTGGACATTTTGAAAACAAAATAGAAAAATAAAAACAAATAGTTTTACACTTTCAAGGAGATAGTTTTGTATTAATTTTTAAGAAGCGTTATTTGTACAAGGAGACGAACATCCTAGTAAGAGAGTGCAGTCGTACGAATAAACTAATACAAAATAGTGTACAAAGAAAAACAGCTATGTGAAATAATTCCATTGGGTTCCCATTCTGCTATTTCCTTTATGTCTTTGAGCGTCTTATCTCTTTCGCTGCTTGTCTGAAGCTGACTGGATTGATTAGTACCATTTGAGCTTGATAGTTTATACTGAAGACTTGATATAAGGTGATCCAATGAGACATAGTTATACGCTTCAAATCCCTAACTTTTTCCTGGACCGCCCTTTCAGGTTTTTAGTCCATCGAGATACCCTTTTTTCCCAAGCCGCCTTTTCAAGTTTTCGAGTTGCCGGGTGTACAGATATTTTTATGTATATCCATAATTTTTGCCTGAATCCTTTTGGTTCGCTGGGATGCCCTAATTTTTTCCTAGGCCAGTCGACCTAGCGGGTCTTTTTTCATGCGTAGTATCTTTTAACTATGTCCACATTTATAGGGTGCGGAAGATTGTCACCGTCCATAGTGGTTAAGATCATGGATCCACTGGAAAATATGTTCTTGATCATAAATGGCACTTCGTATGTGGGAGTCCATTTTCCCCTGGGATCACCTTGTGGCAGGATGATGCACTTTATTACCAGATCACCAGCCTGATATACCTAACGTCTGAATTTCTTGTTAAAATATTTGATCATACTCTTTTGGTACATCTGGCCATGACAGACAGCCGCGAGCCTCTTCTCGTCAATCAGGTTTAATTGGTCAAGTCGAGTATGAACCCATTCATCTTCATTCAGCCATGCATCCTTCATGATTCTCAAGGAAGGGATTTGTACTTCTATGGGTAGGACAACTTCCATACCATATATCAAAGAGAAAGGAGTTTCCCCTATTGATGTGCACATTGTGGTGCGGTAACCATGAAGAGAAAATGGTAACATCTCATGCCAGTCTTTATATGTCACTTCATCTTCTGGATGATTTTATTGATGTTTTTATTAGCAGCTTCAACAACGCCAATCATCTTCGGCCGGTAAGGAGAAGAGTTATCATGCTGGATCATGAATTGCGTGCATAGCTCAGTGATCATGGTATTATTGAGATTGGTACCATTATCTGTGATGATTCTTTCTGCAATACCGTACCGACATATAAGGTTATGTTTTATGAATCGGGCCATAAAGTTCTTGGTAATAGAAGCAAATGATGTTGCCTCGACCCACTCCATAAAGTAATCAATGGCAACCAGGATGAAGTGGTTCCCATTAGAAGTTTTAGGTCTAATCTCTCTAATTATGTCAATGCCCCACATTGCAAATGGCCAAGGAGCAGTCAAGACTTTTAGAGGAACTGAAGGTACATGCACCTTATCAGTATAGATATGGCACTTGTAACAAGTTCGTGAATGCTGATAACAGTCTGCTTCCATAGTGGACCAGTAGTATCTTGCCCGTAGGATCTTTTTAGCCACCGTGTGCCCACTAGAATGGGTGCCAAAGGTACCTTCATATAAATCAACCATAATCTTTTCTGCTTCACTCTTGTCTACACATCGAAGCAAGGTAGAGTCTTGGTTGCGCTTATAGAGGATCTCATTACTGAAGAAGAACTTGGCAGAGAACCTTCTTAGGAACTTCTTATAATTGACTGAAGCTCCTTCAGGATACTCTTGGGCTTCGAGATATATTTTCACTTCATGGAACCAAGGCTTGTCCACTACTTCTTCAGTACCAATCTCGTGACAGTATGTTGGTTCATCCATTCTCTCAATAGTGATTTGAGGAGCTTTATCATCCCATCTGACCTTGAACATGGATGACATAGTAGCAAGCGCGTCCACTAGTTGAATTTCCTCTCGTGAAAAATTCTCAAAGGTAACTTCTCCAAAGTGTGGAATCAGTGTCAACACGTGCTCTTTGTAAGGGATGAGATTAGGATGCTTCGTGTCCCATTCTAATTTGATTTGACTGATTACTAAAGCTGAGTCTCCAAATACACTCAAGAATTTGATTCTCAAGTCGATAGCAGCTTTAAGACCCATGATGCATGCTTCATATTCAACCATATTGTTGGTGCAATTGAAACATAATCTGGCAGTGAAAGGAGTATGACAGCCTTCAGGAGATATAATCATAACATCGATGCCATTACAAAGAGCGTTAGAAGCTCCGTCAAAAACCATAGTCCATTGGGATCCTTTTTCAGGTCCTTCATCCGGTCCAGGTTCTTCATAATCAGTTACTAACATGATGTTCTCATCCGGGAACTCAAAATTCATGGATTGGTAGTCGTCCACAGCTTGTTGAGCTAAATGATCATCTAGTACACTTACCTTAATCGCTTTCTGGGTTGTATACTGAATGTCATATTCGGTCAGGATCATTTGCCATCTTGCTATTATTCTGGAGAGAGTGGGCTTCTCAAATATGTATTTGATAGGATCCATTTTAGATATCAACAAGGTAGTGTGAGTCAACATATATTGTCTTAGTCGGCGAGCAGTTCATGCTAAAGCGCAATAAGTTTTCTCGAGCAGTGAGTATCTTGTTTCACAGTTGGTAAACTTTTTGCTAAGGTAGTATATTGCATGCTCTTTTCGACCAGACTCGTCATGTTGTCCCAGCACACGCCCCATCGAGTTCACTAATACTGTTAAGTACATGATCAAAGGTCTTCCTTCAACTGATGACATCAAGATTGGAGGCTCTTGAAGATATTC
Organism: Vicia faba; assembly: GCA_948472305.1. Lineage (NCBI taxonomy): Eukaryota > Viridiplantae > Streptophyta > Magnoliopsida > Fabales > Fabaceae > Vicia > Vicia faba. The sequence continues at coordinate 358,239,673 of OX451736.1, forward strand.
TTTGATTTTTTCGAAGGCGTTATGGCAGTCGTCATTCCACTTCACAGCTTGATCTTTCTATAGTAATTTGAAGATTGGCTCACAAGTAGCGGTCATTTGTGAAATGAATCTGGAAATGTAGTTTAGGCGTCCCAAGAATCTCCTGACCTCCTTCTCAATGCAGGGAGCTGGAAATTCTTGTATAGATTTTACCTTTATAGGGTCCACTTCAATGCCTTTGTTGCTGACAACGAATCCTAATAGCTTACCCGGATCTTACTCCAAAGGTGCACTTATTCGGATTCAACCTCAGCTTGTACTTTTTCAACCTTTCAAAAAACTTATGTAGATGATCAAAGTGCTCCTCTTCAGTCTGAGACCTAGCTATCATATCATCAACATTGACCTCTATCTCGTGATGGATCATATCATGAAACAAAGCTACCATAGCGCGCTGATAGGTTGCCCCGGAGTTCTTTAGTCCAAATGGCATAACTTTGTAATAGAAAGTTCCCCACTGTGTGACAAATGTTGTTTTCTCCATGTCCTCAGGTGCCATTTTGATCTAATTGTACCCAAAGAAGCCATCAATGAAGGAGAATACCTTATGTTGTGTGGTGTTGTCAACCAGAACATCAATGTGGGGAAGCGGAAAATCATCCTTGGGGCTTGCCCTATTCAGGTCTCTGTAATCCACACACATACGTACTTTACCATCCTTCTTAGGTACTGGAACCACGTTAGCAACCCATTGTGGATAAGAGGTGACGGCTAAGAAACCAACATTGAACTGTTTCATGACTTCAGCCTTGATCTTCTCTGACATCTCTGGCCGCATGTGACGGACCTTCTGTTTCACGGGAGGGCATTCCTCCTTTGTCGATAAGCGATGAACCATAATTTCAGTGTCAAGTCCTGGCATGTCCTCATATGACCAAGAAAAAACCTTAACATAGTCATGTAACATATGAATTAACCGCTCCTTGACAATATGCTCCAGATCGGCACCTATCTTGACTTCTTTCTTGTCATCTTCAGTACCCAAGTTAATTGTCTCAACCGGTTCTTCATGAGGTTGTATTGCCCTTTCTTCCTGTTGTAAAAGTCTAGAAAGTTCTCCTGGTACTTCACAATCTTCCTCACCTTCGTCCTCGGCTTGGTAGATCAGTATTGTACCCCAAAATTTTCCCTCTCACTTCACTCAAGACATACTCCTAGAGGTTCTCAATTGTTCACAGTTGACCAAGAATTGTCCAGACAAATTCTCCTCCTAGGGCAATGAACCTCCAACCAGGGTTCCAATTTTTATCAAGATGGTTGAGCTTTAAAGGTCTCAAATGTTCTCCATGGTCCTACTATGCCTTCAGGATTGTTAATGCCAAATTTCATGCCTTGCACAATAAGTTTGCTCAATCAATTGCTCAAGTGTTGGAAAATCAACTGTGCTAGGTAAAAAGTTAATTGTGGCCCATGTATAGTCAAACTTCAAGTTTTTTGGTCAAAATCAACATTTTTAAGTTATACCCATCATTTGATCAAGGGTTGATCATGATTCCTCAATAAATGCTCCTAGTTCATCAAAAGTCAAGAATTGCTAAATTAGGGTTTCTATAGGAAAAGTCAACCAAACTTTGACCAAGCATAACTTTCTCATACTTTATCAGACACTTTCCTACCAAATCTAATTTTGAATAGAATCCAATTCCCTACAACTTCTCTTCAGCCCCCAAGATCAAGAAATGCACCATTTGAAAGATATGACCTCAAACATTACAGCTCATTTTCAAAAAGTCAACAAAAGCCACTTTTTGCCAACACCTTTTACATCAAGATAACATCTTCAAATGCAAAATTGATCAAAAGAGGGATTGAAGTAGACATATTGAGCTTTCTAAAAAGTATCATATAATCATCATGAGATAAAAATTGAGCAAGTTAGGGCTTTCCCGTGTTGGGATAATTTTGGAAAATTCAAGAATAGTGCATTGAGCAAATTTGAATTTTTGGTTCAATGGCCTAACTTTTTAAGGTTCAAATATCTTCCTAAGGTCATAGAGGACGTCTAATCTTATTTTTTTTGTCCTTGAATTTTTTACCTATTTTTTACATATTTATTTTAATTTATTTCAAATAAATATAAAATAAATGGTACAAAATAATTGGAAATGGGCTTAGGCATTTGGGATGTTGTTTTGACTTGTCTTGAAGCCCAAGATTTTGTGCACAAGTGACCAGGTTCATTCAAGCAAGGATAAGGAATGTTTTTTGCAAATTTGGAAGGCTTTGAATTTGTTAGATTCTTGTTGGAAAACATGAGTTATGGCCATGATCTTTTCCATTCAATTGTGTCTCCTCCTTCTATGCTATAAGTACATCACTTTGGCAAGCCAAACACACGCATATAAACTGTACAAGAGTGCTACCAAGATTGCAAAGAATTTCCCAAAATCGTCAAAACTCAAAATCACACCTCCAGCCCATTTCCATCCAAATAAACCTATCATTTCAATCTTTGAGATCATCAGGAGATCATCCAAGCCATTTTCCAGATGTGCAACACTCTAGAACCTCAGATCCATGCATCATCGGACTTAGGTAAAGTTTGAATTCAAAATCTTTCATACACGTAATATAAATCAATTCATTTCATACATTCATGTTATTATAGTTATTTGTGGATGCTCTAACGTGCTTCATGTGTTTGAAAGGGCCCTAATCATGGATCACCATTATCAATGGTTTTTGAACAGGGATCTTCAAATCTCATTATACAGGAACTTTCAGATCAAATAAAGGCCACCATTGAATTCCTTGGGAAATTTTAAGGGGGTGGGATGTTTTAGTTGCTTTGAAATTGCGTATTTTGCAGGTTTTGTTTTTTGCCTCGCGAGAGAAGAAGGTTGTGACCACCGTGACCGGTGGCTTGACTAATTACAAGCAGTGGTCAGTAGTGGCGTGGAACTATCCCTGCGTTTCATTGACTCAATTAAATGTTCACTTCCTCTCTCCATTCCTGATTGGCTCGTTCAAATCTCAGGGCCTCACCTGGAGCGCGCGTGTTTTTGCTGACTAAGATTTGACCTTTTTTTTAATATATTATGATTGTTTGATTTATAATAACGATTGAATGGGCATCTCAACTGGTAAGGCGCGTTGGTGTGAAAAGGGAGGACCTGGGTTCAAGTCCCAGGTCCAGCATCTTGATTTTTTATAACTTTCTCTTGCAGATTTCATAAATATCAGGGTCAGACGTGCACCGTACGACATCAACTCACCACCACTTGATTAAGATCCAGCATATACAAGCGTAGGATTCACCATGTGCCCTAGTTTGTTTCTCCCACCAGATTGGACGCAGCCTCTAGGCTCTTGCTAATGGGCCCAACGTTTTTTATTAACAACACCCCCCATTTTGTTTTTGATGACCAGGCCCATGTTTTTGTTTATTTTCTCATTTTTTTTATTTTATTTTGTTTATTATTTTCAAAAGTTATTTTTTAAAAAATCATAAAAAATAAAAATAAAATAATAAATAGATTTAGGTTCTTTCTAAATTAATTAATTAATATTGTAATGTTATTTTATCAATTTAAAATAAAATTAGGCTTAGTTTCACTTTAATTTAAGTTATTTTCTTAATAAAAAATTATAAAAATGTTTGAATTAGGATTCATTTAATTTAACTTTTATTTTCTTAATTAAAAATAAATTTAGAATTAACTATTCTCTTAGCAAAACCAAAAAAAATTGTTTATTTTTATTTACTAGGTTTTTTAGACGTTTCTTTATTTCGCACGTTTATATTCTCATGTATCTGCTTATGGTTTATAATTTTTATCGCGCGCGCATTTTAGTTCCTGATTATGTATCTACCCATGGATTTTAATAGCCCTAATTAGGATTTTCATTTTCCGCACATTACATTTTAGTCAGATATAACTGTAACTGTCCCGAAGCCCTGTAATAGTTGTAGGACTTTATTTCTCACTTTTACATTCCTTATATGTTGTATATAACTTGTTTGTAATTTAGGCGTGCATGACAAGATTAATCAATTAATTAGTAGATCACTAACATAAGATAAAATATCTGGAAAAAAGCACATTGTTGCACACTTGCACCCTTAAGGTATTCCTCACTCGGTTGCCTCGGAAAACATTAGTCATGTCTCTCGAACGTAGGGATATATTAACAATGACCCTCAGTTTAAAAGTCATCATAAAAGATCATAGTCCCTTAAATGTACCTCGAGTTGCCTATGAGAAATGATCTTGTCCCTCAATGTTTCCTATATGATGACAATCCCTTCGAAATGCTAAGGTATCCTTACATGTTTCCTTCAATGACCATAAACGTCCCTTTTGATAGTCCCTCTACATCCAATGATATGGCTACCTACTCACTAATAGTAGGATATAACTATCTTAATGAAAGGAGGAAAAGAACTTAATTTTTCGAGTAGGTAGACAATTCTTAAGTACTTGCTCAAATCTGATTTCCTTTTTACACTTACACACTTTTAAAATACTTTTCAAAAACGCTTTATCACACTCTCGAGGACTGATACAAGAGTTACCATAAAGCAAACAAAATCTTTCAAAAGATACAAACACAAACAGTTTTTTTTCAAAAATGAGCAAGTACCCAAGAGCTCGTGGAAAACCACAGATGGAAAGGGTGCTAACACCTTCCCTTTCCATAATCTACCCCCCCCCCCCCCCCCCTTACTCAGAAAATCTCGAAAAAGGTCTTTTTCTGTTCTTTTCACCCTTTCCTTTGTTGGATAAAAGAAAAGTCATTGGCGACTCTTGCTTACTGCAACATTTTCAAACAAAAAACACAAACCAGTATTAAAAGTCAGTTCTGCCACCGTATCACAGAACTGGCGACTCTGCTGGGGAGAATTATAAAGTGGGGTTTACCTTAGGGTCTAGATCATTTCTTTGTCTATTTGTTTGCTTTACTTTTAAGGGTACTATTTGGGGAAACCTTTTAGGTAAGTGTTGTACCCCAAAATTTTCCCTCTCATTTTATCAAGATTCTCCTCACAAGACTTCTTGGATTCAAGACCAGATTAGGGTTTGCTCAGCTCAAGACATCTCCTTGCACTGTTGACCTGAAATTAGGGTTTGAGTTTGCACAGGGATTTTTGGATTTCCAATTCCAAGTGACTTTCATACTTCATGTTGGACTTATAAGATTTCTCATACCAAATTTCAAGCCTTGAATCACTTTTTTGCCTAGTCAATTGGACAGTTGACCTAAAAATCAGTTGTATTGGGAAAAAGTCAATTGTGGCCAATTTACAGTCAAACCTCATAATGTTTTAGCCGCATCAACATTATAGACTCATATGAACTATTTGATCAAGTTTGGATCACAACTCCTCAAGAAATTTGATCAGATCCTCAAAAGGGCAAAATGGTCAAAATTAGGGTTTTGACTATAGAAGGGCAATTTCTGGTTTTTCACCTAGCCAATGGAAAATTTGGTTAAAGCATGGTTTCAAGGACTCAATGGCATCATCTTGACCTAATCATAAGGTTCAAAAGATCTCAAATGCATTGGATTGACAGATGAATTTTCCAGTCAACTGATCAAAAATCAACTATACACTGAAAAGTCAAACTTTGACTTTTTGGTCAAAATCAAGTGCCAAGGGTCATTTTTCATCAAGATGTGTCAAAAAATGAAACTTGTTGACCAATAAACCTAATTTTGAAAATTAGGGTTTAAGTTTGAAATTTTTCATAACTTAGAAATTTTCTAAGTTATGAAAATTTCTTATTTTTTCCCAACTTTTACACCATGATGCAATTGGATTCAAAGAAAACTTCCAACATGAAAGTTGTAGTCCTCCACAAAATATACAACTTTTATTCACAAAGTTTTCCCAAAATATTCTTGGATCTCAAGTTATGATTTTGTGAATAAGGGTCCATGAAACTTTTAACTTAGTGAAATTTTGCCCTAGTTTAGGCAGATTTTTGACCTAACTTCATGGCAACTTTTCACCTAGATCCAATTGGAATATAAAAATACATTTCAAATATGGATTGTAGAGCATGTTACAAGCTTTCCAAAATGTCCAATAACTCTCCAAGATCATTTATGGTTAGGGATAATCGAAGGAAAGAAAATGGCCATTTCTCACTTTTGTCCATGGCATTTTTCATATTGCTACAAGTTGCAAATCTGTCCTAAGCATGCTTGTACTTGTTTTACAGGTCTTAAACCTTTCCACACTCATTAATTTAATTCAAATACAATGGATATTGGCTTTGTTCTGAGCTATGGAACTTTGCACAATGAATTAATCCATTTATGACATAAAGGTAACAATACCATTTCCATAAAGCTTGCTTTTTTGCAACTTTGTATTCCTTGAGCATTGAACCTGATCTTTGGCCACAAACAAGATCCACAAACTTGAGGCAAAGTACACCAACTATGTTCAGGCCTTGAGCTAGCCTGTACAGGCTTTGAGCTTTGTCAACTCACTTTTGCTTCAAAAGCAAGTAAGCTTGCAAAAAGTCCACAACTTGAAAATCTGATAAGAGCAAGTCTTTGTATTTTTTTCAAACAAGTTCAGCATATTGTAACAAGCCTAAAACACGATTTTCTAAGCTCTTAAACACCCTCCAACATAGAAAACCCCATTTCTTCCCAAAACAGGGCAACTTCTGCAAATACCAAGCCACCTCCATATTCCCTCGTGCGTTTTGCTTGAAACCACTTCAAACACATTGCCTACAACACAACTAAACTATCCAAGCCATTGTTCAGCAACTGTAACCTCATTTTCAAGCTTCACCATTTTCAATTTCTGAGTTTACAGGTTGACTTCTACAAGGAGATTCAAGCCATTTCAAAGCAAGCTGAGCATTGGGAAAGCTTGAGGGAACTTCAAGCAAGCACACAAGTACATCAGGCCTCACTCAAAGTTGCTACATTGCCATAGCCAAACTCAAGTGAACAAGGTATTTTCTAAGTTTCTATCTCCTTATTTAGGCATCATTAGGCTTAGGTTTGTGAAGCAAAAATGTAGTCTTTAATGTGCTTGAGTTGTACATATGCATAGTTCTTATTTATATTAACTGAGCTAGGATAATTTGGATGATGAACATGCTGAAAATTTTAGGTTAAAATTTAGGGCCATTAAAATTCTCTCTGTCCTTTGAGATTTAGGTCACAAAATGGATATGGTTGGAATCGTGATTGAAAATACTATAACTTTCATGTTGTAAATTTTTGATTTCATGCAAGCAATAGAGAGAACAGAACTTGAAGTACAGGGCGCGCGCGTGGCTGTCTCAAGGACAGGGATGAAGTGAACTTGGGCCTGGCGCTTGGGCTTGGTTCTATTTGCATCCCCCATTTTGTTATTTGCACCCCCTTGGCCCATTTCTTTTATTTTTCATATTTTCTTGCATATTCACATTTCTGACTTTATTTATTTTTTCTAAACATTAAAAAATCTCAAAAATATTTTCTTAAATTTTTTGCATTTTTATTTTATTTTATTTTTTTTTTTTTTGGGCATAAAAATAGTTTATTAATAATAATATAACTTATTTTTCTAAATAAAACTTGTAAATAATATAAAAGTATTATATATTTTTATTTTTATTATTTATACACTTGAAATAATATTTTCACACATATTTTATTTTTTAACATTTTTGTATATATTTTTATTTATTTTCTTGTACATAAATGAAATAAATAATAATAGAATATATATTCTTTTAAACCAAAATTAGGGTTTCCACCCCTTTCAAAAATAATCATTTTTATTTTCTTATTTTTTAAGACATAAATAAATTCATTTTTTACATACATAAAAATTAATACAAAAACATTTTGCATATTTACAATTTATTCCACATTTAAATACTTGTTTATTTATTTATTGTTGTATAAATTCAATTGGGTTGTAATAGTAAATTAGGGTTTTATTTTGTGCAAATATCCCCTATTCAAACTTGTACCCTCCTTTCCATAATATTTTTGTAATAGTCTAGATTTACTTTACGCATTTTATCGCTTTCATATGCCATGATAGTAAATTAGGGTTTTGTATGCAAAGACCAAAAATTAAACAAATAGCATGACTAAACACAAGACAAAAATGCATGAAAAAATGACAACACATCGCACACAAGCACCCCTAGGGTTTCATCCACTTTGTTGCCTTAAAATGGCCATGGTATGCATGCTAGGTATCTTGGCAAAACAAAACAAAACAAAAAAGATCATAGTCCCTCGATGACGCTATCTTGGTTGCCTAAACAAAAATGATCTAGTCCCTCAAAAATTTGCTAAGATACTTGGCAATATTGTTATCATGGTCATATGATGACCCACGCCGGTCCCGTTTAACATCCAAAGATAGGGTTATCTACCAAATACAATGGTAGAATAACAATGTCAAAGGAATAAAAATGTATAGGAAAGACTTTTGAGTAGGGTAGATAACTCCTAGTTACTTGATCTCTTTCAAACCATCCTTTCTATTTTCAAACTATCACACACACATTTCAAAATATTTCCAAACAAACTTTCAAATATTGAAACATTTTTCAAAAGACAAACACCTTTGTATACATTCAAACAAGAATCATTACAAAGGTTGCCTAAACAAAGACCTCTTTTCAAAATACTTTCAAAACCACACACAAAAGCATCATTTCAAACAATTGAAAAAGCAAAACAAGTGATCTAAAACAAGTAACTAAGAGCCCATGGAAAACCATGGATGAAAAGGGTGCTAGCACCTTCCCTTTTTATAATCTACCCCCCGAACCCAAAAACAATCTCAAAGGTCTTTCCTGTGCTTTTTTACCTTTCCTTTTGGATAAAATAAAAGTCGGTGGCGACTCTTGCTAAACCGAAACATTTGTGAACACAAACACAAAACCTCAAGACAGTTCTCCCAGCACATCACAGAACTGGCGACTCTGCTGGGGATTGATTATAAAAGTGGGGTTACCTTAGGGTTTTAGATCACCTTTACATGCTTATATTTCTTGACTTGTATGCTTTACACTTTGGTTCTATTGTTTGGGTTTAAATCCTCTACCCGGATTTGGGAAACATTCATAGGTAAATAGAAATACGTTATGGAAATTGTGCGGGGTATACCGACATGGTCTAAGCAATAGCTATATTAGTGCGACATATTTGTGGGTACCGGTAGCCTTTGAGTCAATCAAAGAGAATAAGGGGCCAATGACTGATGTCATGAAGCACTAGTGGACTTTTAGAACCTTTACTTGACCAACTTGGCCTTTTTAGGAGTAGTGAGATGACCGACTTTCGTGCAGTCCGAAGTTGGTAGATACTCGATACTACACTCATTGAGGGTTGTTTTCTTGGAATATTCCGGTCTCCAGTAAAGTGGCTAAACTGAAACAATAAACACAGAAAACAATCCAGTGATATTGAGCTCCTTAGAACTCGGTTACTATTTCTAGGACAGGTTGAGCCAACTAACCTTCAAGAGGGTACTTACCTATGAAACCTCATGCAAGCCTGAAACTAGGAACTTGTGTGATTTGTTTGTACATATATATACTTGTGCATAACATCATGGACATCATGAAGCATCATATGCATCCACTAACCATTTCAAGGATTTGGATTTTCATCTTTGTTCCTGTTTTGTAGGTAATGGATTCACTTCGCAGGAAAACTATCCAAGTCAACCTTGTAAGAATTCTTCCTCAACTCAAGGAGCTTGCTTCAAGGATTCCTGAGAATTCTCTATTCACCGAGAGGCATGGTCGTCTTCTCAACTTAGTCATTGCCAACACTGAGGAGGATATGGTGAAAGTTCTCTTCCAGTTCTTTGACCCCTTACACCATTGCTTCACATTTCCTGATTACCAGCTGGTGCCTACTTTGGAGGAATTTTCTCAACTCTTGAGGATTCCTATTCTCCATCAACTACCTTTCAACGGTACGTAATGAGATCCAAAGCCTGAAGATGTTGCTCAAGCCCTGCACTTGCAACCATCAGATGTCACAAGTCATTGGGAAACCAGAAGTGGTGTCAAGGGTTTCTTGGCAAAGTTTCTGTTTGAGAAGGCCCAAAGCTGCTGGGATTCTTTGGACTTACAAGCTTTTGAGGAGATTGTAGCTCTTCTCATCTATGGTTTGGTCTTGTTTCCAAACCCTGACCAACTTATAGATGTGAGTGTTGTCAAAATCTTCATGACTCGCAACCCGGTGCCTGCATTGCTTGGAGATATCCTCCACTCTTTTCACACTCGAACAATGAGGAAAAGAGGTGTTCTCATGTGTTGTACTCCTCTACTGGAAAGATGGTTTATTTCTCATCTTCCCCAACCAGTTTTGAAGAATGAGCAAGGTCTGAGGTGGTCACAACGGTTGATGACCCTTACACATTCAGATATCCATTGGTGTTCTCGATCAAAAGAGAATGTCATCATCATTGACCGTTGTGGGGAATTCCCTAATGTCCCTCTACTAGGCATTAGGGAAGGCATTACCTACAACCCTTGCTTAGCTCTGAGACAGTTTGGGTATGCCCGAAGGGATGGCCCACATGACATGTTGATTCCAGACTTGGTTTTTGACTTCGACAACGACGATCAAGGACTTCGACAAAGGTTCATCCGAGCTTGGAGGATGCCCAACAAGGTGGACAGTAAGACCTTGGGACACAAGAATTCCATCCCTCTTGAGCCTTACCTCAAGTGGGTACGAACCCGCGCCCCAAGTCTTATGATGCCTTACCCCTACATGCTTCCTGTGATTATAGAGCCTGTTATGGAAGGAGAGGTTCCATACACCCTCCTACGTCCTGACATGCCAACATCACTTGAAGATCTGCAAAGGAGTTGGATACAGCTCAAGGGAGAACGCGATACTTTTGAAGCCCAATTCTACGCCAGTGAGAAGAAGGTTTTGGAACTTACTCGTCAACTTCATGAAGAGAGGACTCTCAACACATACATTGCACCAAAAAGGATGCGCAACGTCTTTTTACCTTAGAATTTTGTATTATTTTTCCCATGGGGCATTGATGTACTAACAAATTCTATCTTATTAATATGACGTGTGTTCCTTTTTTGTTTAAAACAAATTTGAATTTCTGAATCCTTGAATGCATTACATGAATACATATCATTCATCATATGCATAAACAGGTCTTCAAACCAAGTTTCCTCATCTCTCTGTTGTTTATTTCAGCAAGATGGATATTGAGCAGACGGTCAAAGACTTGCAAGCGCAGAATTCACAATTTCAACAGCTACTTCTGACCTTGGCTAAGGGGCAGGAGGAGCTCAAGACTTTGCTAGAAAAGGAAAAATAGAAAAAGAAAAAGAAGAGAGTTAGTGTGGCCACCTTGGGCAGAAGATTTGAAGGTCAATCCAGAAGGGTCCTGGATTTCCCCTCAACATCTGATGAAGGGGTGAGAAAGGGAAAGGAAACTGCAGTGCCATCTGATTCTGAGGAAGAGGAAGAAGAAGAGGATGAAGACTATTCTAAACAGCAGTACCCTCCTGCAGATGACAAATACAAGAACTTGGAAGAGCGTCTAGCTGCCATGGAGATACAGAGAGTGCTTGGGCAGGACTTTGAAGATTTAGGTTTAGTTTCTGGAATTGTCATCCCCCCTAAATTCAAAGTACCTCTGTTTGCTAAGTACGATGGGGTTTCTTGCCCAAAGATGCACCTACGATCTTATGTCAGGAAAATCCAACCACATTCTTCTGACAAAGACTTGTGGGTCCATTTCTTCCAGGACAGTTTATCGGGGACACAGCTGGATTGGTTCTACCAGTTGGAGAGGTCTGATGTGCATAATTGGGAAGATTTAGCGGCCGCATTCTACAAGCAGTATCAATATAATGCGAACTTAGCACCAACCCGTACTCAATTATAGAGTATGGGCATGGTCTCAAATGAAGGCTTCAAAGAGTATGCCCAGAAATGGAGAGACTTAGTGGGACGAGTACAACCACCTCTATCTGAGAGGGAGCTAGTAGACATGTTTTTGGGGACTCTACCAGGTCTTTTCTTTAATCACCTGATAGAAAGTTCGTCTGCAGGGTTCACCGAGTTAATTCTAACTGGTGAAAGAGTTGAAGCAGGCATTATAAGCGGGAAAATTCAAAAGGATGCATCTGCTTCCGCTGCCATCAAAAAGACTTTTCCAGCAAAGAAGGAAGTATCAGTTGTCTACTCCCAAAGGGGTCAAGGAAGAGTTGAGCGCCGGCCAGCGGTGGGGGCCGTAATAATCCAGAAGTCTGCAGCTGATCAGCCCAGAAACAATCAACCCATAACCAACCAAGCAAGGGTGGAAAGGCCTGTATGGAAATTCACCCAGATAAACATGACTCCTGCTCAGGTTCTACCCCATCTCTTGAAGTTAAACCTTGCCAGTCTGAAAGAGGCTTCGAAGAATCCGAATACAGCTTCTCCTTACTACCATTTGAACGCCCAGTGTGCTTATCATTCAGGGAGTATAGGGCACGACACCAACAATTGTTGGGCCCTCAAGAATAAGATTCAGGATTTGATAGATGCTAAAGAAGTTGAATTTGACGCCCCCAAAAAGACAAATGTGATCTCTGCTTCAATGCCAAGGCATGGCCACAATGCCCATGTTGTTGAAGAAGATCTTTTTGTTTCTACTGTTGATGATTTGATAACTCCATTACCGATAATCAAGTTGAATTTGCTGAAGGCTGGGATTTTCCCAGGTTGTGAAGAAGATTGCTGCCTTTGTTCATCCTTACCAATTGACTGTCCATTGTTGAAGTTAGGCATCCAACGCCTAATAGATAACCAAGAAATCATTTTGAAAAGACTCCTGTTACACCGACTCCTGTCAATGATATTTCAATAATTACCATATCCGCTAATCTTTCTAAGGTCTCCAAAAGACCTGTTAAGATTACATCCGATCCGAAGATTGCACCTTTGAAGATAACCATGTTGGGACCCGTCCCGTACAAGTCCGACAAATTAATACCGTGGAACTATGGTGGAGAAATCTACTACCACGGTGTTAAACAGATTGAATCAACTGAAGAGAGTTCTGATGAAGAGACTTCCGACATTGGAAACATTGCTAGAACGAGCAAAATCACCCACAGTGGAAGAATTTTCTCTCCAGAGATTGCGCCTCCAAAGGAAATCTTTGGACCCTCAAATGCTCCTAAGGTTACCCCTATGCCGGTCAACATATCTACAAGAACCCCGATTATTGAAGAAGTTGTAACTCATGTGGTTGTCCCCTCTGCTGTTGCTGATAATAGAGGGAAAGGGATCCAGGAAAAGCCCGTCAGGACGAGGGCTCAGCCATTGCTCATCCCTGAGACTTCTCAAAAAGAAATGGAAGAGGTTTTGAAAATAATTAAGAAAAGCGATTATGATGTTGTGAAACAACTGGGGCAAACCCCCTCAAAAATCTCTATGTTGGCCCTGCTGCTTTGTTCAGAAGCTCATGCTAAAGCTTTGATAAGTTTTTTGAAGACGGCCCACGTGCCACAGGAAACCTCTGTGGATCAGTTCCAGGAATGTGTAGCTAGCCTAACAGCTGACAATGGTCTAGGATTCTCCGATGCTGATTTAACATTTAAAGGGAGAAAACATAATGACGCTTTACATGTCTCGGTGGAATGCAAAGGGACTACTCTAGCACATGTACTGGTAGTCACTGGTTCATCGCTGAACGTCTTGCCAAAGAAAACCTTGGATAGACTGGATTATGAAGGCTTAACCCTAAAGCCCAACAACATCATTGTCAGAGCCTTTGATGGTTCTAAGAGGATGGTCCACGGGGAGGTGGACATCCCGATTAAAGTGGGAACTGAAACCTTCAACTCCATATTCTACGTGATGGATATCCGTCCTTCCTATTCTTGCTTGTTGGGAAGACCTTGGATTCATAATGTTGGAGCCGTCACTTCTACTCTACATCAAATGCTCAAGTACCCTGTTCAGGGGAAAATTATAATTGTTCATGGCGAAGAGGAATACATGATAAGCCATCTAAATTATTTCTGCTATATTGAATTGGATGGCGAATTCATTGAAACCCCCTTTCAGCATTTTGAAGAGGTAGCTCAGGAGATTGCGGAAATCAAGACAGTGTCTTCTTCACCCATGATTACCAGACCTCCGCCTCGGATGTCGTCTCTCAAAGATGCAAAGGATGTGATTGAAGAAGGAGGAAGCACAATCTGAGGGCAACTTCCTGACTTTCCTTTTAAAGCAGACAAATTTGACTTGGGTTTCACTTCGGCTAGTCAGAAGTCTGTGTGTCGCTTCCGGGCTGGAGGGCCACCAGTGAAGATCACCCATCATGGAGTCAATGCTTTGGAGGATAGTGAAGACGAGAGCAACTTGGAAGACTGGATTTTCCCTACTGTTGACGGAGGACTGTGCAACTGGGAAGCAAAAGACTTTGTTCCCATTACTTTCATAAATCAGTAATTTATCTTTCAAACATTTCTATTGGTTTATAATAATTCTCAAACAATTCGTACACTTTTAACCTTGTGCCTTACCCGAGGCACATAGGTCCATTTGTAAGGGTTTGATTTTTCATCCTCATATGCCATTTTAATGAATCATGGACGTTTTCACATATAAACTTTTGTGTTCATTGTCTTTCTTTTTAAATTTTATTTGTTTAAAGGTGGCTATCCCTTACACACACCCACACTCACAAATGCAGGTACCCTTCCATTCCGGATTCCATGGGTAACAATTCTGCTATGGCCTTCAGTGACTCTGAAGATCTGGTCTACCATGCCAAATACGAAGGTGAGGAAGATTGTGAGGTGCTGGGAGAATTGGCTAGACTGCTACAACAGGAAGAAAGGGCTATTCTACCTCATGAGGAGCTGTTAGAGACAATCAACTTGGCTACTGAGGAAGACAGAAAAGAAATTAGAGTGGGTTCCAACCTAGAGCCAAGTTTCAAAGAGCGCCTAATTCAGCTGTTACATAAATATGTTGAGATCTTCGCCTGGTCATACGAAGACATGCCGGGACTCGATACAGATATTGTGGTTCACTGTCTACCCACAAGAGAAGACTGTCCACCAGTTAAACAGAAATTCCGCCGCATGAGGCCCGACATGTCTGAAAAGATCAAAGCAGAAGTTATGAAGCAGTTCAATGCTGGATTTCTTGTTGTTACTTCCTATCCTCAATGGGTTGCTAACATTTTGCCCGTGCCTAAGAAGGACGGCAAAGTCAGAATGTGCATGGATTACAAAGACTTAAACAGGGCCAGCCCTAAAGATGACTTTCCACTTCCGCACATTGACATCTTGGTTGACAATACCGCTCAGCACAAGGTATTTTCTTTCATGGACGGATTCTCAGGTTACAACCAGATCAAAATGGCACCTGAAGACATGGAGAAAACTTCTTTTGTTACACAATAGGGTACGTTCTGTTACAAAGTAATGCCATTCGGACTGAAGAATGCTGGGGCATCCTATCAACGTACCATGGTAGCTTTGTTTCATGACATGATACATCATGAGATAGAAGTCTTCGTAGATGACATGATAGCCCGATCACAAACTGAAGAAGAACACCTCGACCATTTTCAAAAGCTGTTTGTCAGGTTGAAAGAGTACAAGCTCAGACTGAACCCTAACAAGTGCACTTTCAGAGTCTAGTCCGGTAAACTCTTGGGTTTCATTATCATCAACAAAGGCATCGAGGTTGATCCTGCCAAAGTCAAAGCTATACAAGAAATGCCTGCCCCTCGCACTGAGAAGGAGGTCAGAGGTTTTTTGGGACGCCTAAACTACATTGCAAGGTTCATTTCTCACCTAACATCTACATGTGAACCAATCTTCAAGTTGTTGAAGAAAGATCAGGTAGTCAAATGGAATGATGACTGTCAAGTTGCTTTCGATAAAATCAAGGAATATATGCTAGAACCTCCTATCTTGATGCCACCCATCGAAGGAAAACCGCTAATCATGTATCTGACTGTCTTAGAGAATTCAATGGGGTGTGTACTGGGCCAACATGATGAGTCTGGCCGAAAAGAGCATGCCATGTATTACCTTAGCAAAAAGTTTACCGACTGTGAGACCCAATATTCACTGATCGAGAAAACTTGTTGTGCTTTGGTATGGGCTGCTCGCCGGCTAAGGCAGTATATGTTGA
Organism: Vicia faba; assembly: GCA_948472305.1. Classification (NCBI taxonomy): domain Eukaryota; kingdom Viridiplantae; phylum Streptophyta; class Magnoliopsida; order Fabales; family Fabaceae; genus Vicia; species Vicia faba. Next base: position 358,255,825 of record OX451736.1, read on the forward strand.
CTCATACCACTTTGCTGATATCTAAGATGGATCCGATCAAGTACATCTTTGAGAAGCCTGCTCTATCTGGAAGAATAGCTAGGTGGCAGATGATCCTAACGGAATACGATATACAATACACGACCCAAAAATCTATAAAGGGAAGTGTGCTAGCCGATCATCTGGCCCATCAAGCTGTCGAAGATTACCAATCTATGAAGTTTGACTTCCCTGATGAGGATATCATGACATTGGACAACATTGAAGACTTCAGACCATATGACGGACCTGAACAAGGAACCCGATGGACCCTGTACTTTGATGGTGCCTCCAGCGCACTTGGAAATGGTATCGGCGCGGTACTCATCTCTCCAGAAGGTTGCCATACACCTTTCACTGCCAGACTTTTCTTTACATGCACCAACAGCATGGCCGAGTATGAAGCTTGCATCTTTGGTCTCAAGGCTTCAATAGACTTGGGAATCAAATCCTTAGATGTGTTTGGGGACTTCGCTTTGGTCATCAGTCATACTAAATGAGAGTGGGATACTAAGCATCCAAACCTCATCCCTTACAAAGAACATGTCTTGACATTGTTACCACATTTCGAGCAGATTACCTTCGAGCACTTCCCGCGAGAAGAAAATCAGCTAGCAGATGCTCTAGCTACAATGTCATCCATGTTTAAACTTAACTAGGACAATGAGGCTCCCCAAATCACCATTGAACGAATGGACGAACCTGCACATTGTCACGAGATTAATACCGAAGAAGTAGTGGATCGACCTTGGTTTCATGAAGTCAAAAGGTATCTCGAGGTACAAGAATACCCTGAAGAAGCTTCAGTCAACGATAAAAAGTTCTTAAGGAGATTCGCTGCCAAGTTCTTCCTGAGCAATGGTATCCTTTACAAGCGCAATCATGATTGCATTCTGCTCCGTTGTGTGGACAAGATTGAAGCTGAACAGATCATGGATGAACTGCACAATGGTACCTTTGGAACTCACTCTAGCGGACATACGATGGCTAAGAAGATTCTACGGGCAGGCTATTACTGGTCTACCATGGAAGCTGACTGCTATCAACATTCTAGGACTTGTCACAAATGTCAAATCTACGCAGACAAGGTACATATACCTCCAGTTCCTCTAAATGTCTTAACAGCTCCTTGGCCATTCGCTATGTGGGGAATCGACATGATTGGAGAGATCAAGCCTACAGTGCCCAATGGACACCGCTTTATTCTAGTGGCCATTGATTACTTCACCAAGTGGGTCGAAGTAGCTTCCTTCGCATCCGTCACAAAGAATTTTATTGCCCGCTTCATCAAGCAGAATCTTATATGCCGGTACGGTATCCCTGAAAGGATTATCACTGACAACGGTACAAACCTTAACAATACTATGATCATCGCTCTGTGCGAACAGTTCCAGATTCAACATCATAATTCATCTCCCTATCGGCCAAAGATGAACGGTGTTGTCGAAGCTGCAAACAAAAATATCAAGAAGATCATACAAAAGATGACAATCACCTACAATGACTGGCATGAGATGTTACTGTTTTCTCTGCACGGGTACCGTACCACGGCACGCACATCAACTGGGGCAACACCCTATTCCTTGGTATATGGCATGGAAGCTGTTTTACCTATCGAGGTTCAGATTCCCTCCTTGAGAATCATGAAAGATGCTGGTTTGAGTAAAGACGATTGGATTCAGACCCGACTTGATCAGTTGAATTTAATTGATGAGAAGAGGCTTACTGCTGTTTTCCATGGTCAGGCGTATCAAAAACGGATGATCAAGGCATTCAACAAGAAAGTCAGACGATAAGTGTATCAAGTCGGGGATCTTGTAATCAAGCGGATCATCTTGCCGCAAAGTGATCCCAAGGGCAAATGGACTCCTACTTACGAAGGACCATTTGTAATCAAGAACATATTTTCGGGTGGGGCAATGATCTTAACCACCATGGACGGTGACGACCTGCCGCACCCTGCGAATGCAGACATAGTCAAAAGATACTACGTATAAATGACCCGGCAAGTTGAAAACCCGAAAGGGCGACTTGGGAAAAAAAGGGCATCCCGGTGAATCGAAAACCCGAAAGGGCGGTTCAGGCAAAAATTAGGGATAAATAAATTAAAAAAATATGTACACCCGGCAAGTTGAAAACCCGAAAGGGAGACTTGGGCAAAAAAGGGTTTCCTGGTGGATTGAAAACCCGAAAGGGCGGTCCAGGCAAATGTTAGGGAATTAAAGCGTATAAATATGTCTCGTCGGATCACTTTAAGGACAATCTCTTCACAGACAAGCTTCGGGCTTCTGATCAACTCAATCATCTTCGGATGAAGCAACGAATGGACAAGATATTCAGAGTTACGAAGGCTATAGCAGAATGGGAACCCCATGGAATTTTCACACATAGCCATCTTTCTTTGTATAAATTTTTCTCATTTTTATGACAACGTTCTCTTACTAGGATGTCTGTATCCTTTGTACAAAATACTTAAACAAAGTTAATACAAAGATACTTCAAAGTGCATAAAACTATCTATCTTTTCCTTTTTACACTTGTGTTTTATTTGAAAACGTCCAACGATTTGTTAATGAGCATATGCATTTGAATATAATCATTGTTTACAAATAAATGAAATGGGAAAGAATAATTACTGACAGGTTGAAGGTATAGGAACACGTCTTTCGGCTATTCCAGGAGAAATCCCCTGCTGTATATAATCTAGATCCCCAGCGGAGCTAAAATCTTGAAATACATATCCCTAGCGGAGTTATATTTTCAAACCTTTATTTCCCATCAGAGTTAAACTTCAAACTCCCGATCCCCAGCGGAGCAAAAACCTTGAATTACATACCCTAAGTGGAGATGAAACCTTCTTCCCCAGTCAAGTCAAGACTCCTAATCCTCAGCAGAAACCATTCATCCTTCTCCAAATTCCCTAGCAAGTTGTCTTAAAGTCTGAGAATCAACCAGATAACAGTTAACTTTTATCCCCAACTTCAGATAATTCACTAGTAGATTGGCATACAACCCAAACTCCTGATCTCCCCAGCTGGGTAGCTACTCCCCAGCAGTATAGCTTTTTCCCCTAGAGTCCTAAGCTTACTCTCCAGCAGTAAGCCTTCTTCCCCACAGAATTTTACTCCCCAACAGAATAAAGATTCTCATTCTTGATTCCCCAGTGAAGTTGCCAGAGTCTTCATTACTCCCCCAGCTTGAATTTGTCAGAATTTTTAATCCCCTGCAGATCGAAGATTCTCATTCTTGACTCCCCAGCATGAAGTCCCAAAGGATTCAAATTCCCTTAAACAGGATGAAGATTCTCATTCTTAGTTCCCCGCAGAAATCATCAGAGTTTTCCCTATTCCCCAGCTGAGTAAGGATTCCCTTTGTGTTACCCCCAGTAGAAGTCTTCAAAGTTCTCTGGATTTCCCAAGCAGGTTTCTCAAGCAGTTTGACATTACTCTCACCACAAATTTTGTCAACATTCCAACTTTAAGACATGAAGGATTCTCACATACCCACAGAAGTTGTCAAGGATTTTTAATCTCCAGCAGCGGTCAAGGATTTATTTTCCCCAGCAGCAGTCGAAGATTTCATCATCCCCAACTATCAAGGATTTATTTTCCTCAGCAAGACAGCAAATCAGCTTACATGCGCATACATTACACTCATATATCATAAACATTGATAAAACACATTTTACTGCATCATACATTTCATGCAACATAACTTTGTGTTTCAGCTAACATTTTACCCTTTTCAGGATAAAATTAACGGCTATCTTTAACAAATATTCAAAGATTTCAGATACAGTACGGATACACTCCAGACACATAAGTCATTTTGTTACTCATTCAGATCTCTTATTCAGATACAGTACGGATAAACTCCAGACACGAAAGTCATGATGTTACTCATTCAGACTTCAACAATCAGATACAGATTAGATACGCTCGAGATATGGAAGCCATTCTATTTCTCATTCAGATTCAACTATCAATTTCAAGTTCAAATACACTCCAGACACAGAAGTCATTTTGTCACTTATTCAGATCCCAGTTACAGTTCAGATACACTCCAGACACAGAAGTCATTCTGCTACTCATACAGATCTCAACTTCAGATACAGTCCAGATACGCTCCAAACACGGTTGCCATTCTGTCACTTATTCTGACTTTTTCCCCAGTCCAGATACACTCCAGACACTGAAGCCATCCTGCCGCTTATTCAGATTTCAGATTCAGATACAATACAGATACACTCCAGACATGGAAGTCATTCAGTTATTCATTCAAGAATCAAATACAGTTACGGCTCGGATACGCTCCAGACACGGACGCCATTCCATTGCTCATACAGATTTAATCTCCAGATACAACTCAGATACGTTCCAGATACGGATACCATTCTGATGTTCATTCTCCTGATTTACAGCAAACATTCTTGGATGGCATCTTTAAGCCCATCTCCAACAAGATTCTATCACCTCTCCAAATGGCATCTTTAAGCCCATTTCTTCAACTACTTCATCGAGTGAAAATTTACGGGCACTCTAGTGTCCAATCTTCTTTTACCTTTGAGTCACGAACGACAAACTCGCCAATCTAACTCTTCAGGTTCAAGAAGATTGAACAGGGGCAGCTGTTGTACCCCAAAATTTTCCCTCTCATTTTATCAATATTCTCCTCACAAGACTTCTTGGATTCAAGACCAGATTAGGGTTTGCTCAGCTCAAGACATCTCCTTGCACTGTTGACCTAAAATTAGGGTTTGAGTTTGCACAGGGATTTTTGGATTTCCAATGCCAAGAGACTTTCATACTTCATGTTGGACTTATAATATTGCTCATACCAAGTTTCAAGCCTTGAATCACTTTTTTGCCCAGTCAATTGGACAGTTGACCTAAAAATCAGTTGTATTGGGAAAAAGTCAATTGTGGCCAATTTACAGTCAAACCTCATAATTTTTGAGCCACATCAACATTATAGACTCATATGAACCATTTGATCAAGTTTGGGTCACAACTCCTCAAGAAATTTGATCAGATCCTCAAAAGGGAAAAATGGTCAAAATTAGGGTTTTGACTGTAGAAGGGCAATTTTTGATTTTTCACTTAGCCAATGCCAAATTGGATTCAAGCATGGTTTCAAGGACTCAATTGAATCATATTTACCAAATCACAAGGTTCAAAATATCTCAAATGCATTGGATTGACAGATGAATTTTCCAGTCAACTGATCAAAAATCAACTGTACACTGAAAAGTCAAACTTTGACTTTTTGGTCAAAATCAAGTGACAAGGGTCATTTTTCATCAAGATGTGTCAAAACATGAAACTTGTTGACCAAGAAACCTAATTTTGAAAATTAGGGTTTAAGTTTGAAATTTTTCATAAATTAGAAATTTTCTAAGTTATGAAAATTTCTTATTTTTTCCCAACTTGTTCCAACTTTTTCACCATGATGTAATTGGATTCAAAGAAAACTTCCAATATGAAAGTTGTAGTCCTCCACAAAATCTACAACTTTTATTCATAAAGTTTTCCAAAAAGATGCTTGGATCTCAAGTTATGATTTTGTGAATAAGGGTCCATGAAACTTTTAACTTAGTGAAATTTTGCCCTAGTTTAGGCAGATTTTTTACCTAACTTCATGGAAACTTTTCACCTAGTTCCAATTGTAATATCAAAATGCATTTCAAATATGGATTGTAGAGCAGGTTACAAGCTTTCCAAAATGTCAAAGAACTCTACAAGATCATTTATGGTTAGGGAGAATCGAAGGAAAGAAAATAGACATTTCTCACTTTTGTCCATGGCATTTTTCATATTGCTACAAGTTGCAAATCTGTCCTAAGCATGCTTGTACTTGTTTTACAGGTCTTAAACCTTTCCACACTCCTTAATTTAATTCAAATACAATGGATATCGGCTTTGTTCTGAGCTATGGAACTTTGCGCAATGAATTAATTCATTTATGGCATAAAGGTAACAATACCATTTCCATAAAGCTTGCTTTTTTGCAACTTTGTATTCCTTAAGCATTGAACCTGATCTTTGGCCACAAACAAGATCCACAAACTTGAGGCAAAGTACACCAACTATGTTCAGGCCTTGAGCTATCCTGTACATGCTTTGAGCTTTGTCAACTCACTTTTGCTTCAAAAGCAAGTGAGCTTGCAAAAAGTCCACAACTTGAAAATCTGATAAGAGCAAGTCTTTGTATTTTTTTTAAACAAGTTCAGCATATTGTAACAAGCCTAAAACACGATTTGCTAAGCTCTCAAACACCCTCCAACACAGAAAACCCCATTTCTGCCCAAAATAGGGCAACTTCTGCAAACACCAAGCCACCTCCATATTCCATCGTGCGTTTTGCTTGAAACCACTTCAAACACATTCCCTACAACACACCTAAACTATCCAAGCCATTGTTCAGCAACTGTAACCTCATTTTCAAGCTTCACCATTTTCAATTTCTGAGTTTGCAGGTTGACTTCTACAAGGAGATTCAAGCCATTTCAAAGCAAGCTGAGCATTGGAAAAGCTTGAGGGAACTTCAAGCAAGCTCACAAGTACATCAGGCCTCACTCAAAGTTGCTACGTTTCCACAGCCAAACTCAAGTGAACAAGGTATTTTCTAAGTTTCTATCTCCTTATTTAGGCATCATTAGGCTTAGTTTTGTGAAGCAAAAATGTAGTCTTTAATGTGCTTGAGTTGTACATATGCATAGTTCTTATTTATATTAACTTGAGCTAGGAGAATTTGGATGATGAACATGCTGAAAATTTTAGGTTAAAATTTAGGGCCATTAAAATTCTCTCTGTCCTTTGAGAGTTAGGTCACAAAATGGATATGGTTGGAATCGTGATTGAAAATGTTATAACTTTCGTGTTGTAAATTTTTGATTTCATGCAAGCAATAGAGAGAACAGAATTTGAATTACAGGGCGCGCGCGTGGCTGTCTCAAGGACAGGGATGAAGTGAACTTGGGCCTGGCGCTTGGGCTTGGTTCTATTTGCACCCCCCATTTTGTTATTTGCACCCCCTTGGCCCATTTCTTTTATTTTTCATATTTTCTTGCATATTTCACATTTCTGACTTTATTTATTTTTTCTAAACATTGAAAAATCTCAAAAATATTTTCTTAAATTTTTTGCATTTTTATTTTATTATTTTTATTATTTTTTTGGGCATAAAAATAGTTTATTAATAATAATATAACTTATTTTTCTAAATAAAACTTGTAAATAATATAAAAGTATTATATATTTTTATTTTTATTATTTATACACTTGAAATAATATTTTCACACATATTTTATTTTTTAACATTTTTGTATATATTTTTATTTATTTTCTTGTACATAAATGAAATAAATAATAATAGAATATATATTCTTTTAAACCAAAATTAGGGTTTCCACCCCTTTCAAAAATAATCATTTTTATTTTCTTATTTTTTAAGACATAAATAAATTCATTTTTTACATACATAAAAATTAATACAAAAACATTTTGCATATTTACAATTTATTCCACATTTAAATACTTGTTTATTTATTTATTGTTGTATAAATTCAATTGGGTTGTAATAGTAAATTAGGGTTTTATTTTGTGCAAATATCCCCTATTCAAACTTGTATCCTCCTTTCCATAATATTTTTGTAATAGTCTAGATTTACTTTACGTATTTTATCGCTTTCATATGCCATGATAGTAAATTAGGGTTTTGTATGCAAAGACCAAAAATTAAACAAATAGCATGACTAAACACAAGACAAAAATGCATGAAAAAATGACAACACATCGCACACAAGCACCCCTAGGGTTTCATCCACTTTGTTGCCTTAAAATGGCCATGGTATGCATGCTAGGTATCTTGGCAAAACAAAACAAAACAAAAAAGATCATAGTCCCTCGATGACACTATCTTGGTTGCCTAAACAAAAATGATCTAGTCCCTCAAAAATTTGCTAAGATACTTGGCAATATTGTTATCATGGCCCTACGATGACCCACGCTTGTCCCATTTAACATCCAAAGATAGGGTTATCTACCAAATACAATGGTAGAATAACAATGTCAAAGGAATAAAAATGTATAGGAATGACTTTTGAGTAGGGTAGATAACTCCTAGTTACTTGATCTCTTTCAAACCATCCTTGCTATTTTCAAACTATCACACACACATTTCAAAACATTTCCAAACAAACTTTCAAACATTGAAACATTTTTCAAAAGACAAACACCTTTGTATACATTCAAACAAGAATCATTACAAAGGTTTCCTAAACAAAGGCCTCTTTTTAAAATACTTTAAAAACCACACACAAAAGCACCATTTCAAACAATTGAAAAAGCAAAACAAGTGATCTAAAACAAGTAACTAAGAGCCCATGGAAAACCATGGATGAAAAGGGTGCTAGCACCTTCCCTTTTCATAATCTACCCCCCGAACCCAAAAACAATCTCAAAGGTCTTTCCTATGCTTTTTTACCTTTCCTTTTGGATAAAATAAAAGTCGATGGCGACTCTTGCTAAACCGAAACATTTGCGAACACAAATGCAAAACCTCAAGACAGTTTTCCCACCGCATCACAGTAAGTATCAATAGATCGTTGAAATTGTGTAGGGTATACCGACACGGTTGAAGTGATGGCTATGTTGATGCGACACTTTGGTTGGTACTGGTAGCCCTTAAGTTAATAAAGGAGAATATGGGGCCGCTTCATGGTGTCATGAAGTGTCAACTGATCTTAGAACCTTTAATTGAACAACTTGGCCATTAGGACGTAGTGAGATGGCCATCTTTGGTGTATTCCCAAAGTCGGTAGATACTCGATGCTATACTCATTGAGGTTTGACTCCCGAGTTTTGTTTTGTTGCAAGTCATTTGCCTATCAAATGAAACTTGTGGGAAAGATCAGTGATATTGAGATCCCTTAGAACCCGGTTACTATTTATAGGACAGGTTGAACCAATCCAACTTCAATAGGGTATTACCTTAAAACCCATGCAAGCCTTAAACCTAAGGTCTTGGTGTGATTTTCTTGTGCTTTCTATATATGTTTTTTCTTAGCATAATCATGACATCATAACATGGTATATCATACTAACCATTTCAAGGATTTTCTAGGGCTTATCTTTGTCTTGTTTTGTAGGACATGACATCCGCTCGCAGGAACACTATCCAAGTCAACCTTGTGAAAGTACATCCTCAACTCAAGGAATTAGCTTCAAGGATTCCTGAAAGTTATCCCTTCATTGAAAAACATGGTCGACTTCTCAACTTGGTAACTTCAACCCCTGATGAAGAAATGTTAAAGGTGCTCTTTCAGTTCTTTTACCCATTGCACCACAACTTCACTTTCCCTGATTACCAGTTAGTGCCTACTATGGAGGAGTTTTCTCAGATATTGGGTGTACCTATCCTTAATCAGCTACCATTCAACGGTATGGAAAGAGACCCAAAGTCTGAAGAAATTGCTCAAGCTCTGTCTTTACAACGGTCTGATGTAGTGGCAAATTGGGAAACCAGAAGAAGTGTCCAAGGATTTCCACCTAAGTTTCTGTTTGAGAAAGCTCACTATTTTTGGGATAACCTGGATTTACAAGCTTTTGAGGAAGTGTTGGCCCTTCTCATCTATGGGATGGTACTATTCCCTAACACGGACCAACTCATAGATGTGAATGCGGTTAAGGTTTTCCTGTCTCATAATCTGGTGCCTACTTTACTTCGGGATATTCTACACTCTCTGCATACTCGCACTCTAAAGAGAAGAGGGGCCCTTCTGTGTTGCACTTCTCTATTGGCTAGGTGGTTTATTTCGCACCTACCCCGGTCTATTTTAAGAAATGAGCAGGGTATGAGATGGTCTCATAGGCTGATGTCCCTTACACATTCGAATATTCATTGGTGTTCTCGGTCCTTGGATAGTATCAATATCATTGATCGCTGTGTGGAATTCCCCAATGTCCCTCTCTTAGGCATTAGGGGAGGAATTACTTATAATCCTTGTTTGGCGTTGCGACAGTTTGGTTATGCTATAAGGGATGGTCCTCACGACACACTCGTCCAAGGAATCACATTTGACTATGAAAATGATGTTCAGGGTTATCGTAAGAGGTTCATTTGAGTTTGGGGCATGATAAATAGAGTTGACAACAAGATACTAGGGCACAAGAATTCCATCCCTCTTGAGCCTTACCTCAAATGGGTGCGAGCTCGTGCTCAATGTCTTATGATGCCTTACCCCGCGGTCTTAACTGTGATTATGGAGCCAATTGCTGAGGGAGACACTCCTTACACTGTGCTTCATCCTGACCTGCCAACTGATCTTGAGGAGCTACGGAGGTTCTGGATCCAACTCAAAGAAAAACATGATACATTCAAAACCCAATTCTATGCCAGCGAGAAGGTCTTAGAGCTCACCCGGTTACTTCACGAAGAGAAGAGTATAAATGCTTAAATTGCACCAAAGAGGATGTGCATGTGGGAAGGTTGAGTCTCTTTGCTTAGTGAGTTATTTTTGCTTTGTTATCTCCTTTGTAAGCCCGAGAGGCATCATTGTGATCGATAAAACTTCTTAATGCAATTAACGTTTGTTTCCCTTTCTGTTTAAGCAATTTTAACTCGTAGAAATCCTTGAAAACATTGCATACATATATCATACATATCATTGCATAAGCAGGTTTCAAAGCAGGTTTCTCATCTTCTTTGCTAATTATTTCAGTAATGGCTCTATAACAAACAGTGAAGGATCTACAAACTCAGAATTCTCAGTTTCAACAGATGAACATGGCTCTGGCCAAGGGGCAAGAAGAACTGAAAGCCCTGATTGTTAAAGAAAAGACTAAGAAGCCAAGGAAGCCAGCTGGTGTGGTGAAATTGGGAAGAAGGATCAGAGGACCAGTGCGGCGAGCCTCTGAACTAGTAACTTCATCAAAGGAAGGAGACAATCGAGAAGAGGAAAAAATAGAGGAGGAATCCAGTCCAAAAGAATCCGATGATGAATCTGAAAATGAGGAGGAGGAGTATCCTCCTACTGATGAAAAATAAAAATAGTTGGAGGATCGTTTGAATGCAATGGAGGTCCGGAAGGTACCGGCTCTGGATTTTGAAGAACTGGGTTATGTTTCTGGGGTTGTTATCCCGCAGAAGTTCAAGGTTCCAGTATTCGCCAAATATGATGGGGTTTCATGACCCAAGATGCACCTTCGATCTTACGTGAGGAAGATCCAGCCTCACACTGCTGACAAGGACTTATGGGTCCACTTCTTTCAGGATAGTCTATCCGGAACTCAACTAGAATGGTTCCACCAGCTAGAGGGGACCAACATTCATAATTGGGAAGACCTGGATGTCACTTTCTACAAGCAGTATCAGTATAACGCAGACCTTTCTCCCACTCGTACACAACTCCAAAGTATTTCTATGGGTTCGAGCGAGGGCTTTAAAGACTATGCTCGGAAGTGGAGGGACTTAGCAGGAAGAGTTCAACCTCCCCTGTCTGATAGGCAGCTAGTGATATGTTTTTGGGTGCCCTATCTGGACCATTCTTTAATCATCTGATTGGAAGTTCCTCAGCCGGCTTTACCGAATTGATCTTGACAGGAGAAAGAGTGGAAGCTGGAATTAGGAGTGGTAAGATCCAGAAGGATGCATCCTCCAGTACAGTAAGGAATCCATTTTATGGGAAAAACATGGTCAGTGTTGTTTACAATCAAAGGAATCAGGACATAACTGAACACCGTCTGGTAGTAGGGGCTGTTATAATCTCTAAACATGCACCTATTCAAAAAAGGAACAATCAGCCTAGAACAGAAAGGTCGGTAAGACAGTTTACCCGTATAAATATGACGATGTCTTAAGTCTTGCCACATTTGTTGAAATCTAATCTAGTAATCTTGCGAGAAGCTCCGAAGAATCCCAACACTGCCTCTCCTCGCTACAACCCTAATGCTCGTTGTGCTTACCATTCAGAAAGTCCAGGCCATGATACCAACGACAACTGGGCTTTGAAAAACAAGGTGCAAGACCTTCTCGAGGTGAAGGAAATTGAATTTGACGCCCCTGAGATTCCCAATGTTATCACTGCTCCTATGCCCAAACACGTCTGTGGTGTTAATGATATTGAAGATGATGTGTTTTTTACTTCTGTTGAGGAGTTTGTTACTCCTTTCATTACCGTTAAGTGGAACTTATTGAAAGTCGATTTATTTCCAGGCTATGGCAAAGGTTGCCACTCATGTTTGTCTCTACCGACTGGTTGTCATTTGTTAAAGGCAGGTGTTTAGCGCCTGATGGATGATAGAGAGATTTTGTTTGAGAAGACTCCCGTTCCGACTATTTCATACAAGGATGTTTCAATCATAACCATTTCCGCCAATCCTCCTAGGGTCTCCACCAAAAGACCCGTCAGGATTACATCTGCTCTGAAGTTGGCTCCACTGATTATCACTATGCCAGGGCCAATCCCATACTCCTCGGACAAAAATGTTCCCTGGAACTAAAGGGGTGACGTCTACTACCATGGCGTCAAGCAAGACCTGCTGGCTGTTGAAGACCAGGTTTCTGAAAATGCTTATCCCGACATTGGAAACATTGTTGGAACTAGCAAAATAACAAGAAGTGGAAGAGTGTTCTCCCCTGATATTTCTCCTCCAAAAGTTGTTACTAGTCCTATGATTATTCCTACTTTTATTATGGCTGATACTACTATCCCAATTCCTGTGAATACTCCTGTTGCCACCCCTATCACCGAGTCGGTCGAGACTTGGGTCAAAGACACATTGATTGAGCCTTCCAGATGAAGGCAAATTCAGTATCTATCCCATAGGCTTCCAAGAAGGAAATGGAAGAGATTTTGAAGATTATAAAGAAGAGCGACTACAATGTGGTCGAACAGCTAGGGAAAACCCCTTCCAAGATTTCGATGTTATCCTTATTGTTGTGCTCCGAAGCTCATGCAAAGGCTTTGGTGAAGTTCCTTAAAACTGCTCATGTGCCACAAGAAACCTCCGCTGATCAATTTGAAGATTGTGTGGCCAGTTTGACGGCTGATAACGATTTGGGTTTTTCCGATGCTGATCTGACACCCAGAGGGAGAAAACACAATGATGCGCTACATGTTTCCATCGAATGCTGGGGAACTACTTTGGCCCATGTGCTAGTAGACACTGGTTCATCATTGAATGTGCTGCCTAAAAAAGCTATGGACAGGTTAGATTGTGAAGTTTTGACCCTGAAACCTAGCAACATTATAGTGAGGGCTTTCAATGGATCGAAGAGAATGGTGCACGGGAAGGTGGACATCCCCATCAAAGTGGGTTCTTAGACCTTTGACTCCACCTTCTACGTGATGGATATCAGACCATCTTATTCTTGTTTGTTGGTTCTCCCTTGGATCCATGGGACGGGAGCGGTCACGTCCACTCTACATCAGATGATGAAGTACCCAGTGAAGGGAAAGATTGTCATGATACACGGTGAAGAGAAATACATGGTAAGTCACCTGAACTCCTTCAGGTATGTGGAAATGGATGGCGAGTTCATCGAGACTCTGTGTCAGAACTTCGAAGAGATACCTCAGACTATGGCTACAACTGAAACTATCACCAATCTGCCAAAGATCACCAGACCTCCCTTGAAGATGGCTTCTCTCAAGCATGCAAAAGCGGTTATTGAAGAAGGTGGGTATACCATCTGGGGCCAACTCCCTAACATTCCATACAAGTCTGATAAGTTTGGTTTGGGTTTCTCTTCAGGGGCTCAAAGGGCTATTCGTCGTGCTCGTGCTGGAGGACCTCCCCTACACATCAGCAATCATGGGGTCAACGCCTTAGAAGACAATGATGGTAACGATGACATGGATAGCTGGATCTTCCCTGCTACCAACGGTGGACCCAGTAACTGGAAGATAAAAGACTTTGTACCAATTACTTTTGTTTAGAAGTAATTGTCTTTCTTGTTTTTGGATATGTAATAAACAATATAAACTCTATGGCCATGTGTCTTACTCGGGGCACAGTGTTTTATTTGTGAGGGTTATCATGTTTCATTTCATATGGAATTAATAAAGCATTGGACGTTTATGCATACAAATCTTGCGCTCTCTGTTTTTCTTTTCTACTTTTACTTTGTCTATACAACTATGCTCTTACACACACTCACGTATCAACTACAGATCCATATCCACTATGGATCCCGTTGATAATAGTTCTGCTATTGTCGGTTATGACTTTGAAAATCCGATCAACCAAGTCGAGGACGAAGGTGAGAAAGATTGTGAGGTACCCGGAGAACTTGTTAGGTTGTTACAGTAAGAAGAAGGGGCTATACAACCTCATGAAGAGCCAGTTGAGACAATAAACTTGGGCACAGAAGAGGACACGAAAGAGGTCAAGATAGGTGAAATTTTGGAACTTAATGTCAAACAACGGTTGATACAGATGTTGCATGACTATGTCGAGATCTTTGCCTGGTCATATGAGGACATGCCAGGACTGGACACGGATATTATGGTTCATCGTCTGCCAACTAAAGAAGATTGCCCTCCGGTAAAGTAGAAGGTCCGTCGTATGCACCCTGAAATGTCAGAGAAGATCAAAGTAGAAGTTATGAAACAGTTCAACGCTAGGTTCTTAGTTGTCACCTCTTATCCCCAATGGGTTGCTAACGTAGTCCCGATGCCTAAAAAAGAAGGCAAGGTGCGGATGTGTATGGACTACATATATTTGAACAGGGCAAGCCCCAAGGATGACTTTCCGCTTCCCCTCATCGACGTTCTGGTTGACAACACCGCACACCACAAGATCTTTTCCTCCATGGATGGTTTCTCTAGTTACAATCAGATCAAGATGGCAGCCGAAGACATGGAGAAGACAACCTTCATCACACAATGGGGCAGTTTCTTCTACAAAGTGATGTCGTTTGGGTTGAAGAACGCTGGGGAAACCTATCAACAAGCTATGGTAGCTTTGTTCCACGACATGATTCACCATGAGATAGAGGTTTATGTTGATGACATGATAGCCAGGTCTCAAATTGAAGAAGAGCATCTTGATCATCTACAAAAGTTGTTTGATAGGTTGAAGACGTACAAGTTGAGACTGAATCCAAACAAGTGCACCTTCCGAGTAAGGTCTGGTAAACTCCTAGGTTTCATTGTCAGTGACAAAGGTATTCAGGTAGACCCTACAAAGGTAAAATCTATACAAGAGATGCTGGTTCCTCGCACTGAGAAGGAAGTTAGAGGTTTCTTGGGATGCCTAAATTACATTGCCAGGTTCATTTCCCATCTAACTGCTACTTGTGATCCAATCTTCAAATTCTGGAAGAAAGATCAAGTGGTAAAATGGAATGACGAATTCCAGACCTCCTTCGAGAGAATCAAGGAATATCCTCAAGAGCCTCCAATTCTGATGCCTCTGGTTGAAGGAAGACCTTTGATAATGTATCTAACAGTATTAGATAATTCAATGGGGTGTGTGTTGGGGAAGCATGACGAGTCTGGTCGAAAAGAGCATCCTTAGCAAAAAGTTTACCGACTGTGAAACAAGATACTCACTGCTCGAGAAAAATTGTTGCGCTTTGGCATGGGCTGCTAGCTGACTTGTTGCACCCCAAAATTTGCCCTCTCATTTCTCAAAGAATCACCCTGGATCCTCAAGTTTGCTTTCATCAAGTCTTCAGGCCTTGAATTATCAATTTTTCCAAGCAGACCATTCACAAGCGCAAAATGGTCATTTACACACTAAGAAGTCTGACTTTGACTTTTGGATCAAAATCAAATCTCAAAAATCATATCTCCTCAAGACATGTTGAAATATGAAGTTTACTCTATCAAGAGTTTCAAAAAGTCAAATTTCATTTTGGAAGAATCAAATTCTAAAAACTTAGAAATTTTTCTAAGTATTTAAGAAATATAACAATTTCAGAACTTCTGAACCAGTGTTCACATTCAGCAAATTCTGGATGTTCTCAAGACAAAGTTTAGTCAGAACTTCTGAGCCAGTGTCCATAAAGGTTCAGTCAGAGTTTGCAAGGTTAAAACAAAGAAAATAACAAAGCGTGTTGTAAGTATACTGGAAGTTCTGAAAGATCCTTCAGAACATGCTGGAGTCAGAAGATGAGATGCTACGCTGAAGCAGAACTTCTAATCCAGAGTTAAGCAAGGGTGCAGAGTTTCACATGGGAACTCATCTAATGCTCACAATCGCTTCTGAGTTTTTATCCAAGGGATTCACACCACGCGTACCCCTATTGTCTTGGGAAGACAAATTTCTATGCAAACGTATGCTAGACCCATGCGTTGTCTCTACTTTTCATTAATTCACGCTGCCAAATCCAACTGAGGCGCTGTTAACCCTCTAACTTGAATATGTTGAACCCCCACTTGTTTAAGCTTACTTCAAGGGTAAGTCAGCATCTAGCACATGATATTGGTGCCACTTGACCGCCCAATTGCAAAACGTTGCCTATAAATAGAATGTCGTTGACCACTGAGAAGGGGTCCCAAAAAATTTGAAAGAGGGCATAAAAGAGAAAATTGGTGAAAGAGGCGAGAGAATTGAGAAAGAAAGCTTTGAATCACTGCAAACATTTCAAGAACCCAGGAAACTATAAACACCAAAATACCAAAATCTTAGCATTGATTCCTTATATTCAAACTCCATCCTTCCTCAAGTGTTCTTGATTAAAGCCATCCCAAACTCTATAATTAAACAGTAACACATTCTACACCAAAATCCATTTCAAAATGATCAGAACATCACCCTTTGGGATGTTCCAGAATTTACCAATTCCCATCCTGCTAAGTACGTGAAAAAGCTACTCAAAACATCACCAGAATTTAAGAATAATCTCCAGTTCACATAATCCTTTCCAGCAGCAAGGTAAGTTTTCTGCTGACTCTCATCATATTGATTAAGCATTGTCAGATTTTGCATACTTAGCACAATGTAGATATTCTGATCCTGATGATGTACATATTCTGAAAATTCATGCATCTGCCTGCCTAAGTAGAGGAAATCCCAGTTCAGAGATTCATAAAGAAATTAGGACTCAGAATTAGAACCAACAAATACATATTGCTTCTGATTTGTGCTTCTGATATTTCATGAAATCTGTCTTAACTATCATACATGCAACTTCTGTTCTGAAAATGACTAAGCTGCAGATGTTCTGATTGACATGGAGAAAGGCAAAGTTCTGACAGTTGCGTTAGAACTTATGAAAAACTTCTGAGTTCTCAGAAGATCCAGAACTTCTGAACTTCTATATTTTTGCTAACCTGTTTCTGTTTGTGCAGCCACGTCAGAGTCAGAACTTCTGACCTCTTCTATTTTAGCATTTTGCGTTGATTATGTTTCCTTCGTTTTTTTTTTTGTTTTTTTTTTTTGTTTTTTTGCCATCATATCATATTTTATTTTTAATAAAAAAAACACCAAAAATATTTTATATTTGCATGATATATTTTCTTTTAATATAAAAAGACAATATTTTCTTAAAACAAAAATTGTTTTCCTTTTTAAAAAAAAAAGACAAACATTTTACATTTTGTATACATTCTTGTCTATTTCAAATATGGTTGTAATAGTAACTTAGAATTTTAACTTGCAATCCCTTTCATAAATATGCACCCCCATCCCCCTAAATATTGTAATAGCATAGGACTTTACATTTTCGCACTGTTATTTCTTTCAATATATGCTAGTAATTAGGGTGTATGACAAGATATGAAAATTGACGAATAGGTCACCCTAATCAAGACAAATTATGCATGCAATCAAGCACATTCACGCACTTACACCCCTAGGGTAATTCCACTTGTTGCCTTACAAAAATGGCCATGTTATGCATGTGGGAGGTCTTAGCACAAGCAAATCAAAAAAAGATCATAGTCCCTCGATGACGCTATCAAATTTGCCTTTCAAAATGATCTTAGTCCCTAAAAGAAAAGTGCTAAGTCATCTCACAACATTGCTATCATGGTCATATGATGACCCATGTCTGTCCCTTCACATCCAACGATGGGGCTTCTTACCAAATCAATAGTGAGATAGCAACATCTAAAGGAGGAGAAAAAACACATCTAAGACCTTTTAAAGTAGGTAGACTACTTTTAGTTACTTGCTCAATTTCAAAACAAATAGCCTTGCTATTTTCAAAAACAATCACATACACTTTCCAAACATCTTTCCAAAACATGAAATATTTTCAAAAGCTCAACACTTTGCATACATTCTTACGAACGGGAATCATTGCAAAGTTTTCCTAAACGATGGCATATTTTCAAAATACTTTCAAAACCACACAAAAGCACAATTTTTCAAACAAAAGCAAGTGATCTAGCAAGTAACTAAGAGCCCATGGAAAACCATGGATGGAAAGGGTGCTAATACCTTCCCTTTTCATAATCTACCCCCCGAACTCAAAAACATCTCTAAAGGTCTTTCCTGTGCTTTTTCACCTTTCCTTATTGGATAAAAGAAAAGTCGGTGGCGACTCTTGCTAAAACTGCAACATTTGCGAACACAAACGCAAAACCCTCAAGTCAGTTCTCCCACCGTATCACAGAACTGGCGACTCTGCTAGGGATTTTCGGAAAAATAAAAGTGGGGTTACCTTAGGGCTAGATCACCTTTACTTGCTTACATTGTTTGAATTGCTTGCTTTACATTTCGGTTCCTTGTTTGGGTTTGTTTTAAATCCTACACCCGGATTTGGGGATACCTTTTAGGTAAGTAGCAATAAACTGTGAGGGAACTGTGCGGGGTATACCGACACGGTTGAAGCAGTAGCTACGTTGATGTGGCACTTTGGTTGGTACCGGTAACCCTTGAGTCAGTCAAAGAGAGTACGGGGCCACCGCGTGGTTTCATAAAGCATCAACTGACCTTAGAACCTTACTTGACCAACTTGGCCATTAGGACGTAGTGAGATGACCGACTTTGGTGCAGTCTGAAGTTGGTAGATACTCGATACTACACTCATTGAGGTTTGACTCTTGAGTTTTGTTTGGTTGCGAGTCAATCTCTTATTGAACGAAGCTTGAGGGAAAGATCAGTGATATTGAGATCCCTTAGAACCCGGTTACTATTAACTAGGACAGGTTGAGCCAGGTAAACTTTAAAAGGGTACTTACCTGAAACCCCATGCAAGCCTAAACTAAGGACTTGTTTGCTTTGTATATACACTTTTACATAACATCATAAGCATCATATCATAAGCATTCTCACTAACCATTTCAAGGATTTTAGGATTTATCTTTGTGCTGTTTTGTAGGACATAGCCTCCGCTCGTAGGAACACTATCCAAGTCAGTCTTGTCAGGATACCTCCACAACTCAAGGATTTAGTATCAAGGGTCCCTGAAGACTCCCCGTTCACCAAAAGACATGGTCGACTCCTTAGCCTGGTTACCTCAAGTATTGAAGAAGATATGGTAAAGGTGCTTGTCCAATTCTTCGACCCTTTGTATCATTGCTTCACTTTTCCTGATTACCAACTTGTGCCCACCTTGGGAGAATTTTCTCAACTCATGGGGATCTCTATTCTTAATCAGTTACCTTTCAACGGTATAGAAAGAGACCCTAAACCTGAGGAAATTGCTCGAGCTCTACATTTGCAACCATCTGATATAGTAGCAAATTGGGTAACAAGGAGCGGTGTCAAAGGGTTCCTAGCAAAGTTTTTGTTGGAGAAGGCTCAAGAGTGTTGAAATATTTTGGATCTACAAGCCTTCGAGGAAATTTTGGCTCTTCTCATCTATGGGTTGGTACTATTTCCAAATCCTGGTCAGTTTATAGATGTAAATACAATCAAGGTTTTCATATCTCGTAATCTGGTGCCTACATTACTTGGAGACATCTTGCATTCTCTTCACTCTCGCACTTTGAAGAAAAAGATGGGCTTTGATGTGTTGCACTCCTCTTTTGTCTAGGTGGTTTATTCCGCACCTACCTCGATCCATGGTGAAGAATGAACAAGGTATGAGGTGGTCTAAAAGATTGATGTCACTTTCACATGCTGATATCCGTTGGTATTATCGCTCCTTAGAAGACGTTACCATCATTGACCGCTGTGGGGAATTCCCTAATGTCCCTCTACTTTGAATTAGGGGAGGCATTACTTACAACCCTTGTTTAGCTTTGTGACAATTTTGATATGCTAGGAGAGATGGCCCTCATGAGGTACTCATCCAAGGAATTGCATTTGACTATGAAAGTGATACCCAAGGTTACCATCAAAGATTTATACGAGCTTGGGGTACGGTTAACAAGGTTGATAGCAAAACGCTAGGGCGTAAAAATTCCATTCCTTTGGAGCCTTATCTTAAATGGGTGAGGGCTCGCGCTCAAAGTCTTAAGATGCCTTATGAAGTCGTGTTACCTGTCATCGTGGAGCCTGTAGTTGAAGGAGACGTTCCACATACAATTTTCTATCCTGATATGCCTACTTCTCTTGAAGATTTGCAAAATGCTTGGAATCAGTTAAAAGGAGAGCGAGACACCTTCGAAGATAAGTTCTATGAGAGCGAGAAGAAGGTATTGGAGCTTACAAGGGAACTTCATGAAGAAAGGAGCTTAAACACCTACATTGCACCAAAGAGGATGCGCACAACTTTTCTGTCTTAGGAGTTTACTTTATGCTTATTTCTATTGTTGTAAGCCTAAGAGGCATGTTTGTATTCAAATCAGAACTCTTTAATGCAAGTTAATGTTTGTTCACTCTTTGTCTATACAAATTTAAATCCTTTAAATCCTTGAAATAATTTGCATATTGCATATTCATGCATCATGACATGACAAGCTTCCTCATAACAGGTTTCCTTATCTCTCCGCTGTTTATTTGAGCAAGATGGATCTAGAGAAAACTGTAACCGAACTCCATGCCCAGAATTCTCAATTTCAGGAAGCCTTACTCACCCTGGCCAAGGGGCAGCAGGATATGATGGCCTTGTTGGCCACTAAGAAGAAGCCAAAGAAAAAAGCTATACTCAACATGGGTAAAAGGTTCAAGGAGACAATTCGTCAAATTCCAATAGAGGAGGATTCATCCGAAGAGGATGAGAACCAAACTGGTGAAGTCAAGAGTACGCAGGCCGACTGTATCAATGACAAAGAATCTGATGATGATTATTGCAATGAACAATATCCACCCGCAGACATCAAATACAAACAGCTAGAAGACAGGTTGAAAGCGGTTGAGATCCAAGCTATTCCCGGTTTAAATTTTGACGATTTGGGCTTAATCTCTGGGGTAGTCATTCCCCACAAGTTCAAAATACCAATCTTTGCAAAATACGATGGGGTTTCTTGCCCAAAGCTCCATTTGAAGTCCTATGTGCGCAAGATACAACCGCACACTACAGATAAAAAACTCTGGATTCACTTTTTTCAAGAGAGTCTGGCTGGAACACAACTTGAATGGTTTTATCAATTGGATGGCTCTCGCATTAATACTTGGGAAAGTTTAGCTACTGCCTTCTACCATCAATATCAGTACAACACCGACTTGGCACCGACGAGGGTTCAATTGCAAGGTATGACCATGGGGAAGGATGAGGAATTTAAGGAGTATGCGCAGAAGTGGAGAGACCTTGCTAGTAGGGTTCAACCTCCCTTGACTGATAGGGAACACATTGACATGTTCATGAGCACATTATCTGATCCTTTCTTTAATCTGTTGGTTGGCTGTTATTCTTCTGGTTTCATCGAATTGATCTTAACCGGTGAAAGAGTTGAGAGTGGCATTAAAAGTGGAAAGATCTCTGTGACATCTACTTCCACTCCCAATCCGGTCAAGAAACCTTTTACCGCGAAGAAAGAAGTTAATGTTGTGTATAGAGCAAAGGCCCATACCAAAATGAATAGTCATTCGTCTGTCAATGTTGTTCGAATCTCCAATCCGACTGCTACTTAAAGACCATCTACCAATCATCAACGAGTTGAAGCTCCAAGAAGACAGTTTACAAGATTAGGCATGTCATTATCTCAAGCCCTTCAACATCTTCTCAGGGCCAATTTAGTGACATTGCGGGATCCTCCTGCCAACTCTGACACCTCGTCGCCGAGATATAATCCAAATGCAAAGTGCGCTTACCATTCAAACAGCCCTGGGCATGAGACTGATCAGTGATGGGCTTTGAAGAACAAAATCTAGAACCTAATTGACAACAAGACTATTGAATTTGATCCTCCTCCGACGCTAAATGTAATTACTGCTCCAATGCCGAAGCACGACAAAGATGTTAATTCCTTCGAAGATACAACTTTCATTTCCTTTGTTAAAGAGTTAACTACTCCATTGAATGTAATCAAGAGCAATTTGTTGAAAGCTGGGACTTTCCCTGGCTATGGAAAAGACTGTGTGGGTTGTATGAGACAACCCGATGGGTGTGAAGAACTGAAGAAAGGTATACAGCGCCTAATGGATAGTCGCAAAATTCTATTCGAAGAGATTCCTGCCATAAAAAATTCAATCGACAAAGTTGGAGATTTGGCTATCATAACAATTTCGAACAAACCTCTTAGGATCTCATCCAAAGGTCCTATCAGGATTTCGAACGATCCAATCATTTCTCCTCTCATAATCACTATTGCCGGACCCGTTCCATACACCTCTGATAAAGCAGTACCATGGAATTACGGTGCCGAGGTTTATTACCATGGGGTAAAACAACGTTTCTTGGATTAATGAAGCTAGTGTTACTAATATTACTGGTTCTAGTAAGGTTACAAGAACAGGAAGGGTCTTTTCCCCTGTTATCTCACCATCAACCACTATCACAGTTCCAATCTGCATAACCAATGGCAAATGTTGGTTCCAGTACTAGAGGAAAAGAAAAAGAAAGCGAGCCTGCCAGGGAAGAGACACCTGCTAAAAAGACTGTTATGGAAGAACCATCCACTCAAGAGATGGAAGATATCCTGAAAATCATCAAGAAAAGCGACTTCAAAATAGTAGAGCACTTGGGGCAAACCCCTTCTAAAATATCAATGTTTTCCTTATTGCTATGTTCTGACGCCCATGCACAAGCTTTTATTAAGTTCTTGAAAAAGGCTCATGTGCCGCAGAAAACCACAGCCGACAAATTTGAGAACTGCGTAGCAAGTCTGACAGCCGACAATGGTATGGGGTTCTCTGACACAGATTTAACTCCCATGGGAAAGAATCACAATAAAGCCTTGCACGTCTCTGTTGAATGTAAGGGGACCACTCTGGCACATGTTTTGGTGGACACAGGCTCATCTTTGAATGTGTTACCTAAAGGCGCTTTGGATCGACTAGACTATGAAGTTTTGGTTTTAAAGCCAAGTGATATTGTTGTGAGGGCATTTGATGGATCAAAAAGGATGGTTCACGGGGAGGTGGATCTCCCGATTAAGGTTGGTTCGCAGATTTTCAACTCCACATTCTATATAATGGACATACGGCCTGCATATTCTTGCTTGCTTGGGCGCCCATGGATCCATGGGGCAGGTGCGGTCACTTCTACTCTGCACCAGAAGTTAAAATAGCCAGTTCAAGGAAAAGTTGTCACTGTTTACGGCGAAGAGGAATTTATGGTAAGCCATCTCAATTCTTTTAAGTACGTGGAAATGGATGGCGAATTCATAGAAACTCCTTGCCAGACGTTTGAAGTTGTAGCCACTACCAAAATCTCCTTCGTCACTCCAAGAGCCGATAAAGTTATCCCCAAGATGGTTTCTCTTAAGAATGTCCGTGTTGTGGTAGAAGAAGGAAACAATGAGATGTGGGGTCAACTCCTCGATATCCCGTTCAAGACAGACAAATTTGGGTTAGGTTTCACCTCCAAAACTCAGAAAGAAATTAGAGGTGCTCGTACTGGAAAGCCACCTCTCCACCTTAAAAGTCATGAAGTAAACGTTATGGAGGAATCCGATGATGAGTACGCTTTTGAAGACTGGATCTATCCAACAACCGAAGGGAAGCCCAACAACTGGCATGCAAAGGATTTCACTCAAGTTTCTTTCATTGAGGAGTAATTATTGTTTTCTTTTTTCTGTCAATTCAAGAACTCGCTGTCTGTAATATTTTGATAATTGACTTTTAAGCCATGTGCCTAGCATGGGGCACTTTGGTCCTTTCGTGAAAGGCTTTATATTTTGTTCATCAAATCATATGGTCATTCAGTACATTAGACTCTCTTGCATTCGAATATTTGTGTTCATTGTCTTTCTTTTCTTTCAAAAAAATTTCCAAAAATAGCTATGTATCTTATATGCACACACACACTTTTACAGGCCTACATCCACTCTGGATTCTATTGTTGACAACTCTATTATTGCCAACTATGACTTTGAATGTCCTGTCAACCAAGCCGAAGACAAAAGCAAGGAAGATTGTGACATACCAGGAGAACTAGCCAGACTCCTATTACAAGAGGAAAAAGCTATTCAACCACATGAAGAGTCAATTGAGGTTATCAACTTGGGTACTGAATCAAATAAGAAAGAAATCAGGATCGACGTTAATTTGGAAAGCAGTGTAAAAATCCGTTTGGTTCAGATGTTGCACGATTATGTGGAAGTATTTGCTTGGTCGTATGAAGATATGTCTGGGTTGGATACCGATATTGTGGTTCATCGTCTGCCTACGAATGAAGACTGCCCTCCAGTTAAACAAAAAGTTCGTCGCATGAGGCCTGACATGTCGAAAAAGATCAAAGTCGAAGTAATGAAACAATTTGATGCAGGATTTCTAGCTGTAACATCCTATCCTCAATGGGTGGCCAACATAGTGCCAGTGCCAAAGAAAGACGGGAAAGTTCACATGTGCGTAGATTATAGGGATCTGAATAGGGAAAGCCCCAAGGGTGATTTCCCTCTACCACACATTAACGTCTTAGTCGATAATACTGCTCGGCATAAAGTCTTCTCATTCATGGATGGCTTCTCAGGCTATAACCAAATAAAGATGGCTCCCGAAGATATGGAAAAAACTACTTTCGTTACACAATGGGGCACCTTCTGCTACAAGGTCATACCCTTCGGGTTAAAGAATGCAGGGGCAACATATCAAAGGGCTATGGTTGCTTTATTTCATGACATGATTCATCATGAGGTAGAAGTATATGTGGATGATATGATTGCTAGATCACAAACCTAAGAAGAACATCTCGATCACATGCATAAACTATTCGAAAGGCTGAAGAAATATAAACTGAGGTTAAACCCTAACAAGTGCACGTTTGGAGTACGCTTTGGAAAGCTTCTAGGTTTTGTGGTCAGCAATAAAGGCATCGAGGTCGATCCTGCCAAGATAAAGGCCATCCAAGAAATTCTAATCCCTCGGTCTGAAAAAGAAGTCAGAGGATTCTTGGGTCGTCTCAATTACATTGCCCGTTTCATATCGCACTTAACTGCTACCTGTGAGCCACTCTTCAAACTCTTGAAGAAAGATCAGGTAGTCAAATGGAACGATGAATGCCACATTGCCTTTGATAAAATCAAATAATACCTACAAGAACCTCCTATTCTCCTGCCTCCAGTTGAAGGAAGACCTTTGATCATGTACTTTACAGTACTAGAGAATTCTATGGGGTGTGTTTTGGGCCAACATGACGAGTCTGGCCGAAAAGAGCATGCAATTTACTACCTAAGCAAAAATTTTACCGACTGTGAATCCAGATATTCACTGCTCGAGAAAACATGTTGTGCTTTAGCGTGGGCTGCTCACCGGCTAAGGCAGTACATGTTGACTCGTACCACTTTGTTGATTTCTAAGATGGATCTGATTAAGTACATCTTCGTGAAACTTGCCCTTTCCGGACGAATAGCCATATGGAAAATGATCTTGACTGAGTACGACATTCAATACACAAATCAAAAAGCCATTAAAGGAAGTGTACTAGCAGATCATCTAGCCCATCAAGCTGTGGATGATTATCAGTCAATGAACTTCGACTTCCCTGACGAGAATATTATACTGGTAACCAACTATGCGAAACCTGGACCGTATGACGGACCTGAAAAAGGATCCCGATGGACTATGGTATTTGATGGGGCTTCCAATGCCTTAGGTAATAGAATTGGTGTTGTGATCATCTCTCTTGAAGGTCGCCACACTCCTTTTACTGCCAGACTATGCTTCGATTGCACAAATAATATGGCTGAGTATGAAGCATGCATCTTAGGTCTGAAAGCTGCCATTGACTTAAAGATCAAGCATTTTGATGTGTTTGGAGATTCCGCCTTGGTGATTAGACAAGTAAAAGGAGATTGGGACACTAAACACCCTAATCTTATCCCTTATAAGGAGTTTGTGCTATCCCTAATTCCTTACTTCGAAGAAATCACATTCGAGCACTTCCCTAGAGAAGAAAACCAGTTGGATGACGCTTTAGAAACCATATCCTCAATGTTCAAAGTCAGATGGGATAACAAAGCCCCTATGATTACAATTGAAAGATTCGATGAACCTGCACATTGCTATGAGCTTGACACTGATGCGAAAAAGTCGTGGTACCATGAGGTAACGAGATACCTTGAAGCACAAGAGTATCCAGAGGGGGCATCTATCAATGATAGAAAGTTCTTACGAAGATTTGCGGCCAAATTCTTCCTAAGTAACGGGATATTGTACAAACGCAACCATGACTCAACTCTACTCCGATGTGTGGATAAGAAGGAGGCAGAGGAAATCATGGGAGACATGCACAATGGCCTTTTCGGTAACTCAAGTGGACATATGATGGCTAAGAAAATCTTAAGAGCAGGTTACTATTGGTCAATGATGGAGACCGATTGTCATCAACATTCAAAAACTTGTCACAAATGTCAAATCTATGCTGACAAGGTCCATATACCTCCAATCCCTCTGAATATCATGACCGCTCCATGGCCATTTTCAATGTGGCGTATTGACATGATCGGAGAGATCAAGCCCACAGCTTCCAACGGGCATCGCTTCATTCTTGTTGCTATTGACTACTTCACCAAATGGGTCGAAGCTGCCTCCTATGCATCAGTAACCAAGAATGTGGTATCCAGGTTTATCAAACATAACCTCATATGTCGTTACAGTATCCCCGAAAGGATCATTACAGACAATGGGACTAACCTCAACAATGCTATGATTACTGAGTTGTGTACTCAATTTAAGATCAAGCATCACAATTATTCTCCGTATATACCGAAAATGAATGGTGCAGTCGAAGCGGCCAACAAAAATATCAAGAAGATTGTGAAAAAAATGGTAGTGACCTACAAATACTGGCATGAGATGTTACCATTTGCTCTACATGGCTGTTGGTGTAAGCCCTAGAGGCCAATACTTTTGGTACTTGTATCGAATTATTTATTAATAATAAAAGGCATTTCTTTATTATGTTTGCTTTCCAAAATAATAAAGTCCCTAGAATGGTTTATTGGTTTAATGAAATGTTAAGTGTGACTTAATCATGAGATCCCATTAAACATAAGACACTATTCTTAAAGTATCCGTAGTCAAGCTTTAATGTGAAGTGGGATAACATTAAAGCATTAAGATTATTATGAAGATAGATTGATGATCAAATCTCATGGATCATAGATAAGGAGTTATCAAGTCTTGACATAGGTGTGAATATTAGGAGTAATATTTATACTTGATTGACCCGCTATGAGAATACTACATAGAATGTTATGCAAAGTGTCATAAGTTATTCTCATGATGATAATGGTGTATACCACCTGTGATCGGTGGATCTGGAACTGACTGTTTAACGCTGGTTCGCGAAATGTCGCGGAAGCAAGAGTCGCCACCGTCTTTTATTTTCTCCAAATGGAAAGGACAAAAGCACAGAAAAATTCCTTATAGAGATTGCTCTCGGTTCGGGAGGTAGATTTATAGAAAGGGAAGGTGTTATCACCCTTTCTATCCATGGTTATCCATGGGCTCTTAGATACTTGCTCATTGTGTTTTCAAAATTGTTTGTTTGCTTTTCAACTGTGGGTTTAAAAAGTTTCTTTGAAAATTTCAGTTCGACTCTTGTATCAGTCCTCAAGAGTGTTTGAAAAGTTTCTTTCGAAAGCTTTTTGAAAGTGTCGGTGTGAAAAGTATTTTTTTGATTTGTTTTGAAATTAGAGCAAGTATCTACGAGTTCTCTACCTACCCTAAGGAATTCGTCTGTGTAAATGTCCTTAAAGTAGTGTCATCCCACCATTGAGAGGTAGGTAGCACCACCGTTGGAGGTGTTCGGGTCAATTCGAGGGTTCGGGACATGGTGATCACCGGAGCAATAGGAAGACACCTTAGAAGCTACCCTCATGCCATGTTCATGGACATGAGGACTTACTAAAACATCCTCTACTCGACGACCACCTTTCGAGGGGCAAGGCAACAGTGAGACGTACCCTAGGGGTGGTGTGTGATTTGTGTGTCGTTTTCATTTATGTTTATCTTGTTCATGGATTGGTGATCTACGCGTTGCTTTTATTTTGGCATTCATTCTTTCATGCAAATTATTAACAGTTAAAAAGATGCGGAATTAAAAGTCCTACGCTATTACAAAGGCACGGGTCTACATCGCCAAATTAATCCAAGACCCGAATTGAAATAAAACAAAATGCGGAAAATAAATACCCTAATTGATCTATTACATAGCTTTGGGAGAATTACATGAAATTTATAAAAAGGAAATAAAATAAGCGTGCGAAATAGAATTGTGATCGAATGCGAGGGCGTTGGACCCTTTTAAGGAAATTAAATTGGAATCATGAAATTGATTAAAAGAAAATAAAAGAAAGAATTTTTGGAGTTTTTTGTATTTATGGAGTTTAATGAGAATTAATGGAATTAAAACCTAATTCTAAACTATTTTTAATTTATTAGAAAAAATATTTAAATTTGACCTAATTTTAATTAATTATTTACATGGCCATTTATTTACAAAAATAATTAATATTTAATAATGATAAAAGAAAAGAAAAAAAAGATAAAAGTATAAAACCCTAATTCTACATTTTTTAGTTTATTGCAAAAATATTAGAATTAAACCTAGAATTAAAAAAAAAACTAAATTAATTAATAAAGTTTATTTACAAAAACATTAAATAAAATATATTTTTATTTTGTGACTTTCTGATTTTTTTTATTATTTTTTTATGTTAAAGAAAAAAAATTAATTTAAAGAATTAAACTAAAACCAAATAAAACAAATAAAATAAAATAAAAATAAAGAGAATGAAAAAAGCAAACCAATGGGGGGTGTTGACCCCAATTTGGAGGTATTTTCCAGCATTTTTGGCCCATTTATTGGAGGCCTGGTTGACTTTTGGTGGTCACGTGTGGCTCCATTGACTGAGGTGCACCATGGAACTCATGCCTTGGCTTTTGGATTGATCTCAGTGGCCATGTGGCAAGCCTCAGCGCTGCGTGTTTGGTGGTCATCTGGACATGTTGAGTACCTGATCATATTATAAGAAAAAATAGAAAGACATATGGGGGACCTGGGAATCGAACCCAGGTCCCAAGGCTTGCCAATGCTCTTCTCCACCAACTGTGCCATTTGAATGCGTTGTATATAATATAGAAAATAAAGAATATAACGTAAAACAACGATTAGTGGTATATTTCGCGCGAAATTCAAACGCACCAACCGCTGGCTTACACCTCATCTTCTTCTCCAATCGTTTGCTTTGCCTGGAAAAAAAACAGATGGATAGCGGGGGTTTTAAACCCCCACTAAATGAAGAACAGGATAATAGTGATTAGGCCCTGGTTGCTCATAAATTGAGCGCGACATGTGTAATGGATTTGTATGAAGGTCGTGAGTTCAATGGTCCGGGTCTTGTTGGCCAATTTTTCCCCAAACGCAAAGCCCTAATTTCACAGTTTAGAAACCCTAAAGAGCTTCCATGGCAACTTCCTATTCAAACCACCATTCTCCAATTGAATCACATCATTAGCTTTAGAATCATCACATTAGTATAGTTCAAACATTAAAATGCATGAAAAGTATGTATAAATTCAAACACGAATATGCAATTTTTAAAAGAAAGTCAAGTTCCCATCTACCAATTCTTTGAGTATGGAAGTGTGATTCTGATTGGAAACGATTCCTGGCAACCTTGGGAAGCTTTTGGAATTGGTTAGAAGCTTTGAATCGTCCTCTAATGCAGTTTTCAGTTTTGACTTTTTCACCAAAAATTGCAAAGTGTGTTCTTAGGTTTGGGCGCAGCTTCAAGGATGTTTCTCTGATTAGGTTTAGGTTTGTGCTTGTATAAGGAACGATTTTGGTCAATAATCCAAGCCCAAAGCTTTGTCTTTAATGGTTTTCAAAATTTGATTTTTATGAATCTTTTTCAATATTTTCTTCATGAAGAACATGCCAATTTGCACCAAATCTTTCCTTTTTTTATATGCACGAGATCTTGAGTCTTTAAGGAGTCTATTAGCTGTATCACAAGATTCAAAACACATACTTTGCTATTTTTGTCATATTTTATCTAATTAAATGAATTAATGGTGATTAAAAATTCAAATAAATAATAAAAAATAATGAAATAACTTCCCTTTGGGCCAATGGTCGTGCATAGCCTTTGGATGATGATTCTTGGAAGAAAATGTGGCCCATTAGCAATTTTGAGGCATTTGAAGTAAAGTTGACTTTTCAAAATTCCCAAAAATTTCCCACCTTCCACAAGGCATATCTTGCTCAATTTTTAAGCTTTGATCATTTTCTTGGACATTTTGAAAAGGTCTTGAAGTCCTCTAACCAATGCCTTTGGTCCCATGTCATTTTGATTTACCAATCTCAAGTTATGGCCTTTGACTTAAAGTCCCTTTTTGTTGACTTTTGAAAATGACCTATAATGTTGGAATTGATAACTTTTTGTGAGAGCATTTCTTGGACTTGAAGTGTGAAGGGGAGTTGTAGGAAATGTCTTTCTATTCAAAATGAGCTTTGGATGGAATTTTTCTGATAAACCATGTGGAAGTTATGCCTTGGTCAAGTTACAGTTGACTTTTTCAATTGTCCAAATATGGAAACTTTTGCATCTTGAGATTTTTTGAGCCATGCTTTGAAAATCATGATCAAGAATTGATCAAATGATGTTTGTGGCTTCAAAATAAGATGTTGACCAAAAATTTGAACTTTTGACTGTCAAATGACCATTTTGCCCCTACAGTTGACTGCTGAGCAATTAGGGCATTTGACTGTGCAATTTTGTGCTGTAAGTCTTGAAACTTAGCATGAGGATACTTGACCATGTTTATAGGCATGTGGGACTTGATTGGGCCCTTGGAAACTTCAATTTCTTTGTCAGAACCAAAACCCTAGTTTTTGACTGTTAGGAGGCCTTTGAACTGTGCAACCCTTGGGGAGATTTTGAAGCATGCTCTTTGAAAATCTTGAAGAATATGGGAGGGCAAATTTTGGGGTACAACAGTTGCCCCTGTTCAATCTTCTTAGACCTGAGGATGCAGATTGGCTGCCGTGCCTTTCGTAATCCGAAGGTGGAAGATGATTGAACACTAGAGTGCCCAGAAATTTGCGCTCACATAGTAGCAGTGTGATGGTGGGAATGGGCTTATAGATGCCATTTGGAGATTGATGGATAGGATGATGGGCTTACAGATGCCATGCTGAGAGGTGATGGATAGGTGGATGGGCTTATAGATGTCATCTGGGTGTCAATCGCGTAAGGGATTCCTTAGCGAGGACTTGCGTACCTGAAAAAGAAAATGAGTACCTGGCCTGTTACAGGAGCTGGTCTTCAAACTCTTATGTAGATGTGCCCTGACTGGTTACGGGAATTGAATCTGGAGCTTCAAAAAGTGATGAATGAACCAGGGATGGTTACTACCTCAACGGGATGGTGAGAGAACCTTGGATTATTACTACCTCAACAGGAACGCTGAGAGAACCTTGGATGATTACTACCTCAACAGGAACGCTGAGAGAATCCTGGGCGATTACTACCGCAACAGGAACGCTGAGAGAACCTTGGATGATTACTACCTCAACAGGAACACTGAGAGAATCCTGGGCGATTACTACCTCAACAGGAACGTTGAGAGAACCATAGGCGACTTCAACTTCAACAGTAACGCTGAGAGAATCTTGGGCAACTTCAACCTCAACAGTAACGCTGAGAGAATCTTGGGCGACTTCAACCTCAACAGTAACGCTGAGAGAATCTTGGGCGACTTCAACCTCAACAGTAACGCTGAGAGAATCTTGGGCGACTTCAACCTCAACAGTAACGCTGAGAGAATCTTGGGTATCTTCTACTGAGTCTTCATCAGGAAAATCTTTTAGGGGTCGATTTAACTGGACTAGAGAAGGCCTTTGATTGGATAAGAAACAGGAAAATCTTAGGGTCGACTTAACTGAACCAAGCAAGGTCTTGGAATCTTCAACTGGATAAGAAACAGGGAGATCTTAGGGTCGATCTGACTGAACCAGAGAAGGCCTTTGACTGGATAAGAAACAGGAAAATCTTAGGGTCGATTTAACTGAACCAAGCAAGGTCTTGGAATCTTCAACTGGATAAGAATCAGGGAGATCTTAGGGTCGATCTGACTGAACCAGAGAAGGCCTTTGACTGGATAAGAATCAGAAAAATCTTAGGGTCGATTTAACTGAACCGGACAAGGTCTTGGAATTTTCAACTGGGTAAGAATCAGGGAGATCTTAGGGTCGATCTGACTGAACCAGAGAAGGCCTTTGACTGGATAAGAATCAGAAAAATCTTAGGGTCGATTTAACTGAACCGGACAAGGTCTTGGAATTTTCAACTGGGTAAGAATCAGGGAGATCTTAGGGTCGATCTGACTGAACCAGAGGAGGCCTTTGACTGGATAAGAATCAGGAAAATCTTAGGGTCGATTTAACTGAACCAGACTAAAGTCTTGCAATATAGCTGAGAACTTAACTGGATATTTCCTGAAAGGTAAGGGTCAGTCATATGCAAGGCATGATATGAATCAGGCTATGATGTTCTCAACATAAATGAGATTTGTAAGATATGATGCGTACATGCATGCTATAATGTATGAAAATGTGATGTTTATGAATGTATCTTTTTGTCTTAGGAAAATAAATCCTTGACGGGTGCCGGGAAGTCACTCTTGGGCTGATGTTTGAAGAATAGATCTTTGTTTCCGCCGGGGATGATAGTTGCAAGAATACCGGTAGAAGAAGATGACTCCATTGGGGAACAAACTTGGCGAATAGATTACTCTGCGGGGAATGCTCTGTGGGGAGAGGAATACTTCGCTGAAATGTTGATGGTAACTTCGCTGGGGATACCATTGTTGTGTTGGAAGTGCTAATAGACTTCGCTGGGGATAAGAAGACTTCGTCAAGGACGATCTTTCCGTGGAAATTGGCTGATGATAACCCAGTTATATCCCGGTAGGGAAATAACCTTTGAATAAAGCCGGGGAACGCGTTCGTGCTCTGCGGGGATAAGCTTCCAGAATCTACTGGGGATAAGCTTATTGCTTGGGGATATGGATTCCAATTTTCCTGGGGAAACTGGATTGGACTCTCCTGGGGAAGTTTTGAACTATATTGGGGAAGTGACTCCGTTGAATGTTTGATATACCGTCGGGGAACAATCTTTAGACCAAGACTGTCGGGGATGCTTGTTAAGAATGCATGTATATTGCTGGGGAATGTTGAGATATGCGGGAGGACACCCAACTTCCTTAAGGCTGATAATAGCTTTGCTTGGGGAGAGTGTACTGACTTGCTGGCTCACTCTCTGGGGAATTGAGATGTACTGGTTATGTTCTTCAACTGCACCTACCTTGGTACCTTGGTACCTTGGTGGACAGAACAATTAGATTGCTTAGACAACTCTTTATTGCCCCTGTTTCTAATGTTACCTGTAATTAATCCTTTATTTCGTATGCAAATATTTATGAGTTAGCAATTATCGTCAAATGCATATATCACAAATTGAACCTTGGACGTTCTTCGCAAAACAAAACAGAAAAGGAAAACAATTGGCAATTTTAACTGAAAAGTGTATTTATATTGATTTTTGAATTTGCCTGTAAAATAGGCGTTTATGTACAAGAGGCTGACGTCCTAGTAAGAGAATGCCGCCGAATAAGAGTTTATACAAATTTGTACAAAGGAAAATAAAACAGCTGTGTGAAAAGAATAATCCCACTGGGTTCCAACTCTGCTATCGCCTTTATATCTTCGAGCGTCTCATCACTTGATGACCTAGCTGAAGATGAAGTTGATTGATCGATGCCGTCTGAACTTGATGCTGATACCGGATTCTGGATGCGAAGTGATCCAATGAGACATAGTATTACGCTTTATCCCTAACTTTTTCCTGGACCGCCCTTTCGGGTTTTTAGTCCACCGGGATACCCATTTTTGCCCAAGCCGCCTTTTCAGGTTTTCGACTTGCCGGGTGTACAGATTTTTTCATTTCATCCCTTCATTTTGCCCGAACCCTTTTGGTTCACCGGGAAGCCCTAATTTTTGCCTAGGTATGTCAACCTAGCGGGTCTTTATTCATGCGTAGTATCTTTTAACTATGTCTGCATTGGCGGGGTGAGGAAGGTCGTCACCATCCATGGTGGTTAGGATCATGGCTCCTCCTGAGAACACATGTTTAACCACAAATGGCCCTTCGTATGTAGGGGTCCACTTGCCCCTTGGATCACTCTGAGGAAGGATGATACGTTTGATTACCAGATCCCCAACTTGATATTCCTGTGGTCTGACCTTTTTGTTAAATGCCCTGATCATCCGTTTTTGGTACGTCTGACCATGACAAATAGCAGCAAGTCTCTTTTCGTCAATTAGATTTAATTGATCAAGTCGTGTCTGGATCCAATCGTCTTCACTCAGATCTGCATCCTTCATTATCCGGAGAGAGGGTATCTTCACTTTGATCGATAAGACTGCCTCCATACCGTAGACCAAGGAGAAAGGAGTTTCCCCGGTTGACGTCCTTGCTGAGGTACGGTACCCATGTAGAGCGAACGGTAACATCTCGTGCCAATCTTTATAAGTCACTGTCATCTTCTGCACAATTTTCTTGATATTTTTATTTGCTACTTCTACAGCCCCCTTCATCTTCGTTCTGTAAGGAGAAGAGTTGTGGTGCTGTATCTTAAACTGCTCGCAGAGCTCAGTGATCATCTTGTTATTAAGATTGGTACCGTTGTCTGTAATGATTCTCTCAGGGACACCGTATCGACAGATCAGATTATGCCGAATGAACCGTGCCACAACAGTCTTGGTTATTGTAGCGTAGGAAGCTGCTTCAACCCACTTCGTGAAGTAATCAATCGCTACCAGGATGAAGCGATGCCCATTGGATGTTGTAGGTTTAATCTCGCCGATCATATCTATGCCCCACATTGCAAACAGCCAAGGTGCTGTCAAGACATTCAGAGGAACTGGAGGAACGTGCACCTTGTCTGCGTAAATCTGGCATTTATGGCATGTCCGAGAGTGTTGGTAGCAGTCGGCTTCCATGGTGGACCAGAAATACCCTGCCCGAAGGATCTTCTTTGCCATAGTATGTCCACTGGAATGCATTCCGAAGGTACCTTCATGTAGCTCTGCCATGATCCTTTCTGCTTCAGTCTTATCCACACAACGCAGTAAGGTCGAATCATGGTTTCTCTTGTACAGGATGTCGTTGCTAAGGAAGAACTTCGCTGCGAACCTTCTCAGAAACTTTTTATCATTGACAGATGCGCCTTCAGGGTATTCCTGAGCTTCCAAATATCTCTTCACCTCATGGTACCAAGGCTTCTCAGTTACCAACTCAGTCTCAAGATCACAACAGTATGTCGGTTTGTCCAATTTCCAGATGATGATCTGGGGAGCCTCATTGTCCCACTTGACTTTGAACATAGAAGACATCGTAGCTAACGCGTCCGCCAGCTGATTCTCCTCTCTCAGAAAATGTTCAAAGGTTATCTCTGTGAAGTGGGGGATCAAGGTCAACACACATTCTCTGTAAGGAATAAGATTCGGATGTTTCGTATCCCACTCTCCTTTGATCTGATTGATCACGAGAGCGGAACCTCCGAAGACACTCAAATACTTGATCCTTAGGTCAATTGCAGCTTGGAGACCCATGATGCATGCCTCATACTCCGCCATGTTGTTGGTGCAGTTGAAACATAGCCGGGCAGTAAGTGGAGTATGAGTGCCTTGAGGGGATATGATCACAGCGCCGATACCATTACCCAAAGCGTTGGAGGCTCCGTCAAAGTGCATAGACCATCGGGATCCTTCCTCAGGTCCTTCATCTGGTCTAGGTACTTCACAATCAGTTACTATCATGATACTCTCGTCTGGAAACTCGAAGTTCATTGACTGATAGTCGTCTACTGCCTGATGTGCCAAGTGGTCTGCCAATACACTTCCTTTGATAGCTTTCTGGGTCGTGTAGTGGATGTCGTATTCTGTCAAGATCATTTGCCATCTTTCTATTCTCCCAGACAGAGCAGGCTTTTCAAATATATACTTTATAGGATCCATCTTAGAAATCAACAAGGTAGTGTGAGTCAGCATATACTGTCTCAGCCGGCGAGCAGCCCATACCAAAGCGCAGCAAGTTTTCTCGAGCAGTGAGTATCGGGTCTCGCAGTCGGTAAACTTTTTGCTAAGGTAATAAATGGCATGCTCTTTTTGGCCAGACTCGTCATGCTGCCCCAGCACACACCCCATTGAGTTGTCGAGTACTGTCAGGTATAGTATCAAAGGTCTCCCTTCAACCGGTGGCATAAGAACGGGTGGTTCTTGGAGATACTCTTTGATTCTGTCAAAGGTGGCCTGACATTCATCATTCCAACGTACTACCTGATCTTTCTTCAGCAGCTTGAAGATTGGCTCACAGGTAGCAGTTAGGTGCGAGATGAACCGAGCAATGTAATTCAGGCGTCCTAAAAAGCCTCTGACTTCTTTCTCTGTCTTGGGAACTGGCATCTCTTGAATTGCTTTAACCTTGGCAGGGTCCACTTGAATACCCTTGTCACTTACAACGAAGCCTAGCAACTTTCCAGATCTTACCCCGAAGGTGCACTTGTTCGGGTTCAACCTCAGCTTGTACAACTTCAGACGGTCAAACAATTTCTGCAGATGATCAAGGTGTTCTTCCTCAGTTTGAGACCTTGCGATCATGTCGTCGACATACACTTCTATCTCATGATGGATCATGTCATGAAATAAAGCGACCATGGCACGTTGGTAGGTTGCCCCAGCATTCTTCAACCCGAATGGCATGACCTTGTAGCAGAAGGTGCCCCACTGAGTAACAAAGGTAGTCTTTTCCATGTCTTTAGGAGCCATCTTGATCTGATTATAGCCTGAAAAACCATCCATGAAAGAGAACACCTTATGATGAGCAGTATTGTCAACCAGGACATCAATGTGAGGTAGGGGGAAATCATCCTTGGGGTTGGCCCTGTTCAGATCCCTGTAATCAACACACATTCTGACCTTACCATCCTTCTTCGGTACCGGCACCACATTAGCAACCCACTGAGGGTAAGAAGTCACTGTAAGAAAACCAGCATCGAATTGCTTCATAACCTCGGCTTTGATCTTTTCGGACATTTCTGGACGCATACGGCGGACCTTTTGCTTAACCGGAGGGCAGTCTTCCTTAGTAGGCAAGTGATGGACCACAATGTCGGTATCCAACCCAGGCATGTCTTCGTAGGACCAGGCAAAGATTTCCATGTAATCATGTAACATTTGAGTCAACCGTTGCTTCACACTGAGCTCTAGGTTGGCACCAATCTTGACTTCCTTTCTGTCTGCCTCAGTACCCAGATTTATTGTTTCCACCGGCTCTTCATGTGGTTGAATTGCCCTCTCTTCCTGGAGTAACAGTCTTGCAAGCTCGCCAGGCACTTCGCAATCATCTTCACCTTCGTCTTCGGCTAAGTTGATCGGATTTTCGAAGTCATAATTGGCAGTAGCAGAGTCGTTACCAGCGAGATCCAGAGTGGATTGGAACCTGTATGAGTGAGTGTGTGTAAATACAGCTGTTTTGCAATATATAAAGAAAGGAAAGAAAGAAAAGGAGCATAAGATTTGAAATGCGAGAAAACGTCCAAGATCTTTATTCATGATATATGAAATGACAATTAATATGCCCTCACAAATGAAGCCACGGTGCCCCGGGTAAGACACCGGGCCATAGAGTTTCAAATCATTGTTTATTACAAATAACAAAACAAAGGAGTTTATTACTGCGTAACAAAAGTAACAGGAGTATGATCCTTAGCAGTCCAATTGGTCAATCCACCATCAGTTGTCGGGTAGATCCAGCTTTCAAACTCTGACTCTTCCACTTCATCTTCGTCCCCAATAGCATTCACTCCTGGGTTAGTAATGAGCACAGGAGGTCTTCTGATCTTTGCCTTGCGCATAGCCTTCTGACCCTCTTTCTTGATCACAGCCCGGGCATCCTTCAAGGAAGCCATCTTCAATGGAAAGTCCTCTTCGACCACCGTTTCCGCTGCTGCCAATGTTGGAGGTACCTCCTCGAAATGCTGAAAGGGGGTTTCAATAAACTCCCCATCCATCTCAATATACCTGAAGGAATTCAAATGGCTCACCATATACTCCTCCTCTCCCTGCACAGTGACAATCTTCCCTCTGACAGGGTATTTGAGCTTCTGGTGCAGGGTAGAGGTCACTGCCCCAGCTTTGTGGATCCAAGGTCGACCCAGTAGACAAGAATACAATGGACAGATATCCATCACATAGAAAGTAGAGTCGAATACTTGAGAACCCACACGAATAGGAATGTCTACCTCTCCATGAACCATCCTCTTAGAACCGT
This sequence comes from Vicia faba, assembly GCA_948472305.1. Lineage (NCBI taxonomy): Eukaryota > Viridiplantae > Streptophyta > Magnoliopsida > Fabales > Fabaceae > Vicia > Vicia faba. Next base: position 358,294,628 of record OX451736.1, read on the forward strand.
CAAAGGCTCTGACGATGATGTTGCTAGGTTTCAGCTCCAGGCCCTCACAATCTAAACGGTCTAAGGCCTTCTTGGGTAGCACATTCAGGGAAGAACCAGTGTCCACCAGCACGTGCGCAAGAGTAGTGCCCCTGCATTCAATAGAGACATGCAGGGCATCATTGTGGTCTTTTCCCTTAGCTGTAAGGTCAGCATCCGAGAAACCCAAACCATTGTCTGCTGTCAGATTGGCTACGCAATCAGTAAACTGGACTGCAGATGTCTCCTGTGGCACATGGGCCGTCTTGAGGAATGAAATCAGGGCCTTAGCATGGGCCTCTGAGCACAGCAGCAAGGAGAGCATAGAGATTTTGGAGGGTGTATGCCCCAGCTGCTCAACAACATTAAAGTCACTCTTCTTGATTATTTTCAGAATTTCCTCCATCTCTTGTTGGGAGGCCTCAGCATTCACAGATTTTGGCGCCTCCATCCGGGCAGGCTCATCTTTAATCCCTTTGCCCCGAGCATTAGACGACTCGGCGGCAGGGGAAACAACTTGATCAGAAATGGGAACAGGTGTACTTGCAGGTGTTATAGTGAGGGGTCTTCGAATAGCGGGTGGCGCAATGTCAGGCGAGAAGAGCCTGCCACTGCGGGTAACTTTTGCTGGACCAGTGATATTGCTGATGCTGGTGCCAGTGTTGAACTCTTGCTTGATTCCATGTACATACACGTCTGCCCCATAGTGCCAGGGGACAGCCTTATCAGATTCATAGGGGAGAGGCCCCGGAACAGTAATAACAACGGGTGCGACAGTCATGATTTTAACCGGCTTCCTCGGGAGAGCCTTGATCGGATTATTAAAGATTGTAACAACAGAAACTTCTTCCACCGGAACAAACTGAACAGCAGTCTTTTTGAACAGAATCTATTTGCTGTCCATTAGGCTTTGGATGCCCAACTTCAGCAAAGGACAACCAGAAAGGGAAACAGCACAGAAAAGGCAACCTTCACTACAACCCGGAAATAAACCGGCCAGCAGTAGGTTCCTCTTAACAGTCATCAAGGGAGTAGCTACATTATTCACAGAAACGGCGTATACATCTTCATCAACGGCATTCACTCCATGTTGGGGCATAGGAGCAGTCACCACATTTGGCCTCTCAGGCGCTTCAAATTGTATCTCTTTTGCATCAATAAGGTCTTGCACCTTATTCCTTAAGGCCCAACAGTCATCGGTGGAATGCCCCGGGCTATCGGAGTGATAAGCACAGCGGGCATTTGGATTATACTTGGGAGAAGCAGTGTTTACAACCTTCGGGGCCTCTCTAACAGTCACCAAATTGGTGGATAGCAACTGCGGCAAGATTTGTGATAAGGTCATACTCAACCGGGTGAATTCTCTTTTGGGTCTTTCAGCCCTTTGAGGATTGGTTTGCCGAGGAGCGGAAGCAGGCTTGGCAATCATTACCGTGTTAACAGATTGGCGGCGCTCAGGTTTCTCTTGTCTTCTAGACCCATATACAGCACTGGCCTCCTTCTTAAAGGGCTTCTTCTCTGAATTTGACGATGCACCCTTCTGAATTTTGCCGGACTTCATTTCAGCCTTTATTCTCTCTCCAGTCAGAATAAGATCAGTGAACCCTGCAGATGAGTTACCGATAAGATGGTTGAAAAATGGCCCAGATAGGGTCCCCAGGAACATGTCTACCAACTCCCGGTCAGTCAACGGAGGCTGCACCCTGCCAGCCAGATCCCTCCACTTCTGTGCATACTCTTTGAAACCTTCGCTTGACCCTAGCGACATACCCTGGAGTTGGGTACGTGTAGGGGAAAGGTCGGCATTATATTGATACTGCTTATAAAAAGCAGTAGCCAACTCCTCCCAGTTACGAACTTTGGTCCCATCCAGCTGATAGAACCATTCGAGATGAGCCCCTGAAAGACTCTCCTGGAAGAAGTGGATCCACAAGTTCTTATCCACTGTGTACGGTTGAATCTTCCGCACATAAGATCTGAGGTGTAGCTTGGGACAAGACGCCCCGTCATACTTGGTGAAGGATGGTGCCTTAAACTTGTGAGGGATAATCACACCAGTAGATAAGCCCAAGTCTCCGAAATCCAGCCCAGGCACTTGTTGGATCTCCATTGCATTAAGTCTGTCTTCCAACTTCTTATACCGGTCTTCAGCGGGAGGATACTGTTCCTCATTAAAGTCAGTCTCGTTGTCAGAGACTACCGGACTAGGACCTTTTCCCCCTTGGGGACTGCTCTTGCCTATAGAAGAACCAGCCTCTTCATTCTGCAGAGTGTTGCCAAACCTTCGGCCCGAGTTGAAAAGAACAGTTCTCTTCTTCTTCTTCTTCTCCTTCTTCAGGAGTAAAGCCTTCAGCTCTTCTTGGCCTTGAGCCAAACCCATGATCAGCTCCTGAAATTGCGCGTTCTACGCCTGAAGGGCCTTGATATACATCTCGGTTGATGATGAGTCAGGATTCATGATGCTGAAATAAACAGCGAAGAACAGTAAGCAACCTGAAAAGAAGAAAACCTGCTATGCACATGATGAATGGAATGCGTATGATTTATGTTTTCAAAGACAATCGGGAATCAACTTTGTAAACAAAAAAAGAACACACTTCATTAGATTCAACTTTGAAACTTAAATTGTTCAACAGGTTGCCCTTAGGCGTTACATAAAAGGGAAATACTGAAAAGGGAAATAAAACTGTAAAAGAACATTCAGAGCTCCTTATTGATCCCATGGTCTCCTCTTCTCAGTACGGATGTAGTCATTCAGAGCTCGCTCATTCTCCAACTGCTTTGTCAGCTTCTGGATCTTCAACTCCTGCTCCTTGAACTTTTCTCGATAAGAATCCCGTTCTTCTCGCAGTTGTGACCAAGACCTCTTTAATGTCTCATAATCAGTAGGTATCTGAGGAGGGAGGACAGTTGAAGGAACCCCATCTTTGTCAGGATACTCAAGAATGATGGGTCTGACAGCTTCGTATGGCATACCTAACTTCTGAGCACGGACGCGAACCCATTTGTAGTAGGCTTCCATAGGTAGAGAGGTCTTTGGCCCCAACTCTTGTGGATCAGCTTTATGAACTTTGTCCCAAGCCTTGATTAACCTACGACGCAGCTCGTCACTATCCACCTGAAACTCAAAACTGATGTGAGGCACCAACATCTCATGAGGCCCTGCTCTTCTGGCTCTTCCAAACTGACGGAGCGCTAGACATGGATTGTAGGAGATCCCTCCTTGGGTACCAACCAAAGGAACATTAGGATATTCACCGCAACGATCAATAACAGATATCTCATCCAAACCTCTGAAAGTCCAAATGATGTCCTTATCAGTGAGAGACATTAACCTATGAGCCCAACCTCTTCCTTCTTGGTTCCTCAGCACGAACTTAGGGAGGTGCAAAATAAACCACCTCACCAACAAAGGGATACAACACCAAAGGGTTCCTCGTCTTCGGGTAGTACGAGCATAAAGTTGTTGCAGGATGTCACCCAAGAGAGTGGGCACAGGGTTCTAAGACATAAAGATCCTTATGGCAGTGACATTGATGAAGTTGTCAGGATTAGGAAACAAGACTAGCCCATAGATTAAGAGAGCCAAGATGTCTTCATATGCCCTAAAGTCCAAGTCATTCCAGAAACTGTTAGCTTTACCAATCAGAAACTTGGCCAAGAAACCCTTAACTCCGCTTCTAGTCACCCAGTTGTCCATTACTTCTTGATGTGTCAAGGGAAGAGCTGCAGCAACCTCCTCAAGCCTGAGGGTCTTTTCCCAACCAGTGAAGGGAGTCTGATCCAAGATAGGGATACCAAGCAAATTGGAGAACTCTTCCAGGGTAGGGACCAGCTGGAAGTCTTGAAAGGTGAAGCACTGGTACAGAGGGTCATAGAACTGGGTCAGGACACTCATCAACTGTTGATCCCACTTTGCAGTGACTAAACTGAGAAGAGAACCATGCTACTGGATGAAGGATGTGGGGTTTGGAATTCTGCTAACCAATTCTTCAAGTAACTCAGGTGGGTGAACAAAGTTGAATCGGATAGTGTTCCTTCGCACAGGCATCATGATGTCCTACAAAACAGAGCAAAGGTGAACCCTCTTGTCTTTGAAATGGTCAGTCCTTATGCAGGATGCGTGCAATGCTCATGATGTTATGATGTTATGATAAAGCATACAACAAATAGTTACAAAGGCACACATGGTAAGGCACACAAGTCACACAAGACAAGCCCTTAAAGTTTAGGCCAACATGAGGTCTAGGTATTACCCTCTTTCAGTTTGTTGGTTCATACCTGTCCTACTAAAAGTAACCGGGTTCTTAGAGGATCCCAATATCATTGACTACCCTCAATCGGTCATAACTCCAGCATCGTAATCTTTTCTTGCGGCCAGAACCATCACGAGAGTTTAGCCTCAATGGGCGTAGCATACTGCTACTGTTCTAATGGCCAAGTTGTGTCATTTAAGGTTCTAAGGTTTGTTGGTGCTTAATGACTCCTCGGAAGACCCATATTCTCCTCGTTGCAACACAAGGGATATCGGTACAGACCAAGGTGCCACACCAACGTAGCCACTGCTTCACCTGTGTCGGTCTACGCCGGACAGGTCCCTCACAGCTTATGCTACCTAAACAGTGTATCCCCAGATCCGGGTTAGGATCTATGTAACTCCCATGCAACCCACAATTTAAAGCAAGCAAGTCAATACAATTGAAAACACAGTTATGAACTATCCTAAGGTACACCTCACTTTATAAAGAATCCCCAGCAGAGTCGCCAGTTCTGCGATCGGTGGATCTGGAACTGACTGTTTAACGCTGGTTCGCGAAATGTCGCGGAAGCAAGAGTCGCCACCGTCTTTTATTTTCTCCAAATGGAAAGGACAAAAGCACAGAAAAATTCCTTATAGAGATTGCTCTCGGTTCGGGAGGTAGATTTATAGAAAGGGAAGGTGTTAGCACCCTTTCTATCCATGGTTATCCATGGGCTCTTAGATACTTGCTCATTGTGTTTTCAAAATTGTTTGTTTGCTTTTCAACTGTGGGTTTAAAAAGTTTCTTTGAAAATTTCAGTTCGACTCTTGTATCAGTCCTCAAGAGTGTTTGAAAAGTTGCTTTCGAAAGCTTTTTGAAAGTGTCGGTGTGAAAAGTATTTTTTTGATTTGTTTTGAAATTAGAGCAAGTATTTACGAGTTCTCTACCTACCCTAAGGAATTCGTCTGTGTAAATGTCCTTAAAGTAGTGCCATCCCACCATTGAGAGGTAGGTAGCACCACCGTTGGAGGTGTTCGGGTTAATTCGAGGGTTCGGGACATGGTGATCACCGGAGCAATAGGAAGACACCTTAGAAGCTACCCTCATGCCATGTTCATGGACATGAGGACTTACTAAAACATCCTCTACTCGACGACCACCTTTCGAGGGGCAAGGCAACAGTGAGACGTACCCTAGGGGTGGTGTGTGATTTGTGTGTCGTTTTCATTTATGTTTATCTTGTTCATGGATTGGTGATCTACGCGTTGCTTTTATTTTGGCATTCATTCTTTCATGCAAATTATTAACAGTTAAAAAGATGCGGAATTAAAAGTCCTACGTTATTACAAATGCGCGGGTCTACATCGCCAAATTAATCCAAGACCTGAATTGAAATAAAACAAAATGCGGAAAATAAATACCCTAATTGATCTATTACATAGCTTTGGGAGAATTACATGAAATTTATAAAAAGGAAATAAAATAAGCGCGCGAAATAGAATTGTGATCGAATGCGAGGGCGTTGGACCCTTTTAAGGAAATTAAATTGGAATCATGAAATTGATTAAAAGAAAATAAAAGAAAGAATTTTTGGAGTTTTTTGTATTTATGGAGTTTAATGAGAATTAATGGAATTAAAACCTAATTCTAAACTATTTTTAATTTATTAGAAAAAATATTTAAATTTGACCTAATTTTAATTAATTATTTACATGGCCATTTATTTACAAAAATAATTAATATTTAATAATGATAAAAGAAAAGAAAAAAAAAGATAAAAGTATAAAACCCTAATTCTACATTTTTTAGTTTATTGCAAAAATATTAGAATTAAACCTAGAATTAAAAAAAAAACTAAATTAATTAATAAAGTTTATTTACAAAAACATTAAATAAAATATATTTTTATTTTGTGACTTTCTGATTTTTTTTATTATTTTTTTATGTTAAAGAAAAAAAATTAATTTAAAGAATTAAACTAAAACCAAATAAAACAAATAAAATAAAATAAAAATAAAGAGAATGAAAAAAGCAAACCAATGGGGGGTGTTGACCCCAATTTGGAGGTATTTTCCAGCATTTTTGGCCCATTTATTGGAGGCCTGGTTGACTTTTGGTGGTCACGTGTGGCTCCATTGACTGAGGTGCACCATGGAACTCATGCCTTGGCTTTTGGATTGATCTCAGTGGCCATGTGGCAAGCCTCAGTGCTGCGTGTTTGGTGGTCATCTGGACATGTTGAGTACCTGATCATATTATAAGAAAAAATAGAAAGACATATGGGGGACCTGGGAATCGAACCCAGGTCCCAAGGCTTGCCAATGCACTTCTCCACCAACTGTGCCATTTGAACGCGTTGTATATAATATAGAAAATAAAGAATATAACGTAAAACAACGATTAGTGGTATATTTCGCGCGATTCAAACGCACCAACCGCTGGCTTACACCTAATCTTCTTCTCCAATCGTTTGCTTTGCCTGGAAAAAAAACAGATGGATAGCAGGGGTTTTAAACCCCCACTAAATGAAGAACAGGATAATAGCGATTAGGCCCTGGTTGCTCATAAATTGAGCGCGACATGTGTAATGGATTTGTATGAAGGTCGTGAGTTCAATGGTCCAGGTCTTGTTGGCCAATTTTTCCCCAAACGCAAAGCCCTAATTTCACAGTTTAGAAACCCTAAAGAGCTTCCATGGCAACTTCCTATTCAGACCACCATTCTCCAATTGAATCACATCATTAGCTTTAGAATCATCACATTAGTATAGTTCAAACATTAAAATGCATGAAAAGTATGTATAAATTCAAACACGAATATGCAATTTTTAAAAGAAAGTCAAGTTCACATCTACCAATTCTTTGAGTATGGAAGTGTGATTCTGATTGGAAACGATTCCTGGCAACCTTGGGAAGCTTTTGGAATTGGTTAGAAGCTTTGAATCATCCTCTAATGCAGTTTTCAGTTTTGACTTTTTCACCAAAAATTGCAAAGTGTGTTCTTAGGTTTGGGTGCAGCTTCAAGGATGTTTCTCTGATTAGATTTAGGTTTGTGCTTGTATAAGGAACGATTTTGGTCAATAATCCAAGCCCAAAGCTTTGTCTTTAATGGTTTTCAAAATTTGATTTTTATGAATCTTTTTCAATATTTTCTTCATGAAGAATATGCCAATTTGCACCAAATCTTTACTTTTTTGATATGCACGAGATCTTGAGTCTTTAAGGAGTCTATTAGCTGTATCACAAGATTCAAAACACATACTTTGCTATTTTTGTCATATTTTATCTAATTAAATGAATTAATGGTGATTAAAAATTCAAATAAATAATAAAAAATGATGAAATAACTTCCCTTTGGGCCAATGGTCGTGCATAGCCTTTGGATGATGATTCTTGGAAGAAAATGTGGCCCATTAGCAATTTTGAGGCATTTGAAGTAAAGTTGACTTTTCAAAATTCCCAAAAATTTCCCAACTTCCACAAGGCATATCTTGCTCAATTTTTAAGCTTTGATCATGTTCTTGGACATTTTGGAAAGGTCTTGAAGTCCTCTAACAAATGCCTTTGGTCCCATGTCATTTTGATTTACCAATCTCAAGTTATGGCCTTTGACTTAAAGTCCCTTTTTGTTGACTTTTGAAAATGACCTATAATGTTGGAATTGATAACTTTTTGTGAGAGAATTTCTTGGACTTGAAGTGTGAAGGGGAGTTGTAGGAAATGTCTTTCTATTCAAAATGAGCTTTGGATGGAATTTTTCTAATAAACCATGTGGAAGTTATGCCTTGGTCAAGTTACAGTTGACTTTTTCAACTGTCCAAATATGGAAACTTTTGCATCTTGAGATTTTTTGAGCCATGCTTTGAAAATCATGATCAAGAATTGATCAAATGATGTTTGTGGCTTCAAAATAAGATGTTGACCAAAAATTTGAACTTTTGACTGTCAAATGACCATTTTGCCCCTATAGTTGACTGCTGAGCAATTAGGGCATTTGACTGTGCAATTTTGTGCTGTAAGTCTTGAAACTTAGCATGAGGATACTTGACCATGTTTATAGGCATGTGGGACTTGATTGGGCCCTTGGAAACTTCAATTTCTTTGTCAGAACCAAAACCCTAGTTTTTGACTGTTAGGAGGCCTTTGAACTGTGCAACCCTTGGGGAGATTTTGAAGCATGCTCTTTGCAAATCTTGAAGAATATGGGAGGGCAAATTTTGGGGTACAACACCACCCTTCGACCTGAAACCACTATGGACCCTAGATGTAGAGTCAAGTACTTTATTGCTGATCAAACGTCATCCGTAACTGGATGACTATAAAGACGGTTGATGGGTACTTCACAAAGCATGCTAAGGGACATGAGTGACCTAGATGGAATTTGCTCATCCTGCATAACAGGATAAATGTCTAAGGGCCCAATATTGAACTGGACAAGGGTGACACAGTGTATGCCTTGTGTTCAATATATACATGAGGGAAAAAGGGTAATTGTACAACACAAATATTATCACAGAAAAGGTTTGGTCAGATCACATGAAATTTTCGTGACTTGGGTAACAGTGATGTGTTGCTAGATACCGCTCACTGTTTATTATATTAAATGTGTGATTTAATATAATTGCCAACGTCGCGAAAACCTACAGGGTCACACACATAAGGACAGGTTGATGAGAGATAAAATAAATAAGGAACACCGTAAGGTACGGTGCACTTAAGTGTAATACGGAAAGTGGTAAGGTACCACGTGGATAAGTGATATATGGTACATCATAAGGTATGATGTCCATAAGCTTAATTGGGCTTTTAACTTATAGCGTTAATTTGGTTTTTAGCTTGTAGCCCACACGAGTGATTCTATAAATAGATCCCTTGTGATGAAGCAATTTCACTTGATGCAATTTCGTTTTTGATTCTCTCTCTCACTCAAGGTTTTCGTTCGTGATCAGCTAGCACTGTGACCAGAAGCGATCTGTTCGTGTGGACTGAGTAGAGGCGTTGTTCTTCATCAACGCTCGTGATCACAACATCAAAGGTCTGAATCGCCACAAGAGGTAAATATTTCTATCACTGACCATGCTCATTCGTAAGGATCGCTAAAGGAAAATTTTAAATTCCGCTGCGCTTTTGATCGCAATTTTCCTTCAGTGGTATCAGAGCCACTTACGAAACCATGGATCTGATAGTTGTTTATGTTATATATTTTCTGTTTTGATTCGATTAAAACCAGAATGAATTGAATAATAAACGAGTAATTAAATTTGGCATATGTTGTGTACGATTTGGATGATTGATGTTGACTATGCTTCGGAATCCGACATTAGTATGGTGAAGCAGCGATACATCGATCGTCCATAGGTTACACAAATAAGATCGATCACTTTTATATATGATATAAGTAAATCTGATGCAACGATGGTATATGGGATATACTGTTTCTGTTTCGTTCATTCAAACACTTGATGATTGTTATTCCTTTGACCGATCATTGTTCATATGCTTCGGAATCCGACATTAGTATGGTGAAGCAATGGCATGTGATTAATCATACTGAATTATCAATCGAAATGTGTTTGACAACATGAAATTGTTGCATTAGGGTTCATGACGGCACAAGGGTTGTGTTGTTGCAGAGTTATGCGATTAGGGTTGTGAATGCACAAGAGTTGTGCGAAAATGACGCCGACTAGGGCAGCGGAACCCCCGGCTAACTCTGCGTAGTGTGATCAATCGTCGAAATTTAATTTGCCTTTTTTTTAATTAACAAAATTTAACCTAATAATAAAAGTGTGTTTATTATTATTGTCTTGTGGTGATCAGTTATGGCCTTAGTTTTTTTTCCTTTATTTTGTTTTGGGATTGTAAAATACGGCCTGCGTGTCGTGCCTCTCTCTAAAATTCTTGATGTAACTTCTTTTCTCATCTCACTCCCTCGTATGTAAAACGAGTTTCTTTTATGTAATGTAATATTATGAAGAAAGAGAAGAATACAATATCAAAGGAGGATAACCTTGGAGATCTTGCTTGGAGAAGTTTAGATCGTTATTAGGTTAGCTTAGGTTCTCTCATTGGCTTGGGAGAACAATTGCGCTAGGGGCCATAACTGTATCCTTTTATGTATATTGATGCATGTGTTTGTATGTTGATGCATGAGAGAGACGAATTGCATGTTAAGCCGGTGAGATCAAACTAATAACAAAATCCCTCAAGTTAAATATTAAGTTCAAGCTTTCCAAGTTTTAGCACTCATCAAGACTAGTATCGAACAATGTAGGTTTCGCCTATGCGAGGTGCATGTTCTATATTAGTAAGGTGCGATGGGATAATTGTAATATCCAACTGCTAAAACAATGGGTCGAACTTAACTAAACACATTATAATAAGATTATACATGTTTAGAAGCAAGAGTTGGGAATGATTCATATGATGAATTAGAATAAGGAGTTATTCACCCAATTGAAAATATTCGAGAGTTGTATGAGATACAATTGGAAGGAGTTCCTACCTAAATAACCTAGTTTTGTGTAATCAGCCTAACGCTGACTTAGAACAAAGTGAAATGTGGATCTCGACCCACTAGAAATTCTTCCAACGGGATTTTCCGAATCAAATGATGAGGGTCATTTGGTTTGAGTAAAATAGTGGGAGCATATTTGATTAAAGGCCTAATTAAATATGTTGTTTTAATGATACTTATATTTTCATTTTTTTTTGTAGATTACCATGACAACAAACAACCATATTTTGCGATCAATCCTAGATAAGGAAAAATTGTCTGGGACAAATTTCCTGGATTGGCACCGAAAACTGAGGATTGTCCTCAAGCACGATAAGAAGCTGTATGTCTTGGAGACACCTGTTCCTGAAGAGGAACCGCCTAGTTTGGCACCTAAGGCAGAAAGAGATGCTTATAAGAAGAATTTTGATGATGCTAACGAAGCCGCTTGTCTCATGCTAGCTACTATGAACTCGGAGTTGCAAAAGCAACACGAGAACATGTTAGCGTTCGATATGATCGGACATCTGAAAATGCTCTATCAAGAGCAAGCAAGAAATGAGAGGTTTCGTGTTTCAAAGGCCCTTTTTAACAGCAAGTTATCTGAGGGAAACCCTGTAGGTCCCCATGTACTCAAAATGATTGGGTATGTGGAGAACCTTGAAAGGTTAGGGTTTCCGCTTAGAAAGGAACTTGCAACTGATTTTATCTTGCAATCGTTGCCAGATAGCTTTAATCAGTTTGTCATGAATTTCAACATGAATGACATGGATAAGAGTCTTCCAGAATTGCTAAGCATGTTAAAAACTGCTGAGCAGAATATGAAGACAAAAGGGAAGTCCATTCTGATGGTCAGTAATGGAAAGAAGCTGAACAAGAGGCCTACCAAGCAGGTTGGTAAAGGGAAAGGCAAGGAATTTGCCAAGCCTAAACCTATTGTTCCTGCTTTGAATCCTAGTGGAGGCATAGCAAAGGAGGGCACTTGCTTCCATTGCGGTAAGACCGGACATTGGAAGAGAAACTGCCCAAAGTACCTGGAAGATAAGAACAATGGAGTAGGGACTTCAAATTCAGGTATTTTTGTTATTGAAATTAATTTATCTACTTCTGCATCATGGGTATTAGATATTGGATGCGGTTCTCACATTTGTACTAATGTGCAGGGGCTAAAAAGGAGTAGAGATTTGGCAAAAGGTGAAGTTGACCTACGAGTTGGAAATGGAGCAAAGGTTGCTGCTTTAGCCGTAGGAACTTATGTTTTGACTTTACCTAGTGGTTTAATAATTCAGTTAGAGAACTGTTATTATGTACCTGCAATTAGTAGGAATATCATTTCCGTTTCTTGTTTGGACAAGTTTGGTTTTTCATTTATAATAAAGAACAATTGTTGCTCTATTTATTTGAATGATATATTATATGCTTCTGCACAAATGAACAATGGACTATATGTCCTTGATCTTGAAATGCCAATTTATAACATTAATACTAAACGGATTAAACCTAATGAGTTAAATCCAAGCTACCTTTGGCACTGTCGCTTAGGCCACATAAATGAGAAACGCATTTCCAAACTCCATAAAGATGGACTCTTGGACTCTTTTGATTATGAATCATATGAGACATGCAGATCTTGTTTAATTGGAAAGATGACAAAGTCCCCATTCACAGGAAAAGGTGAAAGGGCTAATGATCTTTTGGCCCTCATACATACTGATGTATGTGGACCACTGAACATACCAGCCAGAGGAGGTTTTCAATACTTCATCACATTTACTGATGATTTCAGTAGATATGGTTATGTGTATTTAATGAAACACAAATCTGAAACCTTTGAAAAATTCAAGGAATTCAAGAATGAAGTACAAAACCAACTAGGTAAGAATATTAAAGTTCTTCGATCAGATCGAGGCGGTGAATATTTAAGCCTAGAGTTTGATGACCATCTAAAGGAATGTGGGATTTTATCCCAACTTACTCCTCCCGGAACACCACAATGGAATGGTGTATCTGAGAGAAGAAATCGAACCTTGTTAGACATGGTTCGATCCATGATGAGTCACGCCGATCTTCCGAACTCCTTTTGGGGACATGCACTATTGACTGCAGCTTACACACTTAACCGGGTTCCATCCAAAAAGGTTGAGAAGACACCATATGAGATATGGAGTGGTAAGAAACCACATATGTCTTACATGAAGATTTGGGGTTGCGAAGTTTATGTGAAACGACAAATTTCAACTAAGCTTGAGCCCAAATCTGACAAATGCTTATTTGTGGGGTATCCTAAAGAAACAAGAGGGTATTACTTCTACAATCCTTCTGAGGGAAAAGTGTTTGTCGCTCGAACTGGAGTTTTTCTGGAAAAGGATTTTATTTCCAAAAGAATCAGTGGGAGGAAAATAGAGCTTGAAGAAATTCAAGAACCACAAAGCATTGATACACCTATGGAGGAATTAGAGCAGGAAACACAAGTAGTTGTGGAAGAGCAACATGCTCAAGTAGAACAAGACCAGCGTAGGTCAAGCAGGATACGTCAACAACCTGAGAGATATGGATATCTCATAAGTGATCAGGGTGATGTATTACTCATGGATCAAGATGAGCCTGTGACCTACCAAGATGCCATAACTGGTCCTGAGTCCGAGAAGTGGCTAGAAGCCATGAAATCTGAAATGGATTCCATGTACACAAACCAGGTTTGGACCTTGGTAGAGCCTCCTATAGGAGTTAACCCTATAGGATGCAAGTGGGTATTCAAAAAGAAGACTGACATGGATGGTAAGGTACATACCTATAAGGCAAGACTGGTTTCAAAAGGCTATAAACAAATTCATGGGGTTGACTATGATGAAACCTTTTCACCAGTTGCAATGCTTAAATCTGTTCGGATTTTACTTGCTATCGCTGCATATCATGATTATGAAATATGGCAGATGGATGTCAAAACTGCTTTCCTTAATGGGAATCTTCTTGAGGATGTGTACATGACACAACCTGAAGGATTTGACATACCAGAAGAAGCCCAAAAGATATGTAAGTTACAGCGATCAATTTATGGATTGAAGCAAGCTTCCAGAAGCTGGAATCTTCGTTTTGATGAAACAGTAAAACAATATGGATTCATCAAGAATGAAGATGAGCCTTGTGTCTACAAGAAGGTTAGTGGGAGCATGATCGTATTCCTGGTATTATATGTAGATGACATATTACTCATTGGAAACGATGTCCCTACCTTGCAACAAGTGAAGACTTGGTTAGGGAAATGCTTTTCAATGAAGGACCTAGGTGAAGCAGCCTATATATTAGGAATCAGGATCTATAGAGATAGGTCACAAAAACTGCTTGGCCTAAGTCAGAGTACATACATAGAAAAAGTGTTGAGACGCTTTAATATGCATGATTCCAAGAAAGGATTCATACCTATGCAACATGGCATGTGTCTGTCAAAAACACAATCCCCTTCAAGTAAGGAAGAAAGGGATCGCATGGATAAGATTCCATATGCATCTGCAATAGGATCTATCATGTATGCCATGCTATGTACTCGACCAGATGTCTCGTATTCTTTAAGTGCAACGAGTAGGTACCAGTCTAATCCCGGTGATGCTCATTGGGTAGCTGTCAAGAATATCCTTAAGTACTTGAGAAGGACTAAGGATTCATTCTTGATATATGGAGGTCAGGAAGAGCTTGCTGTAATTGGATACACCGATGCTAGCTTCCAGACAGATAAGGATGACTTTAGATCGCAATCTGGTTATGTGTTTTGTTTAAATGGTGGCGTTGTGAGTTGGAAAAGTTCAAAGCAAGATACAGTTGCTGATTCTACAACCGAGGCTTAGTATATTGCTGCCTCAACTGCAGCAAAGGAAGTTGTTTGGATCAAGAAGTTCATTAGTGAACTTGGCATAGTCCATAGCATTGTGGATCCCATTGATCTCTATTGTGATAACAATGGTGCTATCGCACAAGCTAAGGAGCCTAGATCTCACCAACGATCCAAACACATACTTAGGCGTTATCATCTCATTCGAGAGATAATCGATCGGGGAGATGTGAAAATATGCAGAGTACCTACACTTCAATGTTGCTGACCCATTAACAAAGCCTCTTGCGCAGCTGAAGCATGATGGACATACTAGATCTATGGGTATTAGGGGTATGCTGATTGGCTCTAGTGCTAGTGGGAGATTGTTGGTGTAAGCCCTAGAGGCCAATACTTTTGGTACTTGTATCGAATTATTTATTAATAATAAAAGGCATTTCTTTATTATGTTTGCTTTCCAAAATAATAAAGTCCCTAGAATGGTTTATTGGTTTAATGAAATGTTAAGTGTGACTTAATCATGAGATCCCATTAAACATAAGACACTATTCTTAAAGTATCCGCAGTCAAGCTTTAATGTGAAGTGGGATAACATTAAAGCATTAAGATTATTATGAAGATAGATTGATGATCACATCTCATGGATCATAGATAAGGAGTTATCAAGTCTTGACATAGGTGTGAATATTAGGAGTAATATTTATACTTGATTGACCCGCTATGAGAATACTACATAGAATGTTATGCAAAGTGTCATAAGTTATTCTCATGATGATAATGGTGTATACCACCCTTCGA
Source organism: Vicia faba (assembly GCA_948472305.1). Classification (NCBI taxonomy): domain Eukaryota; kingdom Viridiplantae; phylum Streptophyta; class Magnoliopsida; order Fabales; family Fabaceae; genus Vicia; species Vicia faba. The sequence continues at coordinate 358,310,006 of OX451736.1, forward strand.
CCTGAAACCACTATGGACCCTAGATGTAGAGTCAAGTACTTTATTGCTGATCAAACGTCATCCGTAATTGGATGACTATAAAGACGGTTGATGGGTACTTCACAAAGCATGCTAAGGGACATGAGTGACCTAGATGGAATTTGCTCATCCTGCATAACAGGATAAATGTCTAAGGGCCCAATATTGAACTGGACAAGGGTGACACAGTGTATGCCTTGTGTTCAATATAGACATGAGGGCAAAAGGGTAATTGTACAACACAAATATTATCACAAAAAAGGTTTGGTCAGATCACATGACATTTTCGTGACTTGGGTAACAGTGATGTGTTGCTAGATACCGCTCACTGTTTATTATATTAAATGTGTGATTTAATATAATTGCCAACGTCGCGAAAACCTACAGGGTCACACACATAAGGACAGGTTGATGAGAGATATAATAAATAAGGAACACTGTAAGGTACGGTGCACTTAAGTGTAATACGAAAAGTGGTAAGGTACCATGTGGATAAGTGATATATGGTACATCATAAGGTATGATGTCCATAAGCTTAATTGGGCTTTTAGCTTATAGCCTTAATTGGGTTTTTAGCTTGTAGCCCACACGAGTGATTCTATAAATAGATCCCTTATGATGAAGCAATTTCACTTGATGCAATTTCGTTTTTGATTCTCTCTCTCACTCAAGGTTTCCGTTCGTGATCAGCTAGCACTGTGACCGGAAGCGATCTGTTCGTGTGGACTGAGTAGAGGCGTTGTTCTTCATCAACGCTCGTGATCACAACATCAAAGGTCTGAATCGCCACAAGAGGTAAATATTTCTATCACTGACCATGCTCATTCGTAAGGATCGCTAAAGGAAAATTTTAAATTCCGCTGCGCTTTTGATCGCAATTTTCCTTCATACCGTACTTCATCCAGAACATCAGTTGGGGTAACTCCCTTCTCTCTAGTCTATGGCATGGAAGCTGTTTTTCCAGTAGAAGTTCAAATTCCCTCGCTGAGGATTATGATTGAGGTAGGTCTAGGAGAAGATGAGTGGATTCAAACAAGATTGGATCAACTGAACTTGATCGATGAAAAACGATTAGCTGCTATTTGCCTTGGTCAGACGTATCAAAAACGAATGATTAAGGCCTTCAACAAAAAGGTCAAGCATCGAGTATATCAAGTTGGTGACTTGGTGATAAAACACATCATTTTACCATAAGGTGGCCCCAGAGGAAAATATACTCCCACCTATGAAGGGCCGTTTGTTGTCGAGAGAGTTTTCTCTGGCGGTGCTATGATGCTGACCACCATGGATGGTGAAGATTTCCCACATCCCAAAAACGCGAACATAGTTAAAAAATATTATGCATGAGAGACCCGTTAGGTTGACACACCTAAGCAAAATAAGGGAATCCCGGCAAACCAAAAGGTTTGGGCAAAAATTAGGGATATATGCAAAAGATTGTACACCCGGCAAGTTGAAAACCCGAAAAGGCGACTTGGGCAAAAAGGGGTGTCCTGGTGAACCAAAAACCCGAAAGGGCGGTTCAGGCAAAACTTAAGGATTAAAAGCGTACGACTATGTCCCGTGAAATCAACACAGACAATTCTATCACCAAGATTCGAGTTCAAATGGTCCAGGATCAATCCAATCAATTTCGATCAACGGTAAAGGATATTCAAAGACATATGGGGCAATAGTAAAGTTGGAAGGAAATAAGATCATTTCATATGGCTATTTGTTTTCATTCTCAATTTTTGTTTTCATGTTGACGATTTCCTGTTACTAGGATTTCCGTCTCTATGTACAAAAACGCCTATTCATGGGCAAAATATTAATACAAATACACTTTGAAGTGCAAAATTTTCTATCTCTGTTTTGAATGCAAATTTGTCCAATGACTAAAATTGAATGAACATATGCATATGAACAAAATTAAAGCTATTTGGCACATGTGTCCTGCTAAGCAATAGCATCAACTAAGCATCAACACACATCAGCAGTAAGCATCTCTTTAATGTATGTTAAATAGCCCCACAGAGTTATCTCATCATCATTATCCCCACCGGGGCGGTGACAATAAACCTTTCCCCAACAGAGGTGCCCATAATCTCCTTACACGGGATAATCCCCAGCCAGAGTCCCAACCTCTTGACAACGTATTTCCCCAGCCAAGTGTAAATTTATCAATACACAACGATCAAGACACCACAAGTTGCCCAACAGAGTTAATTCCCCAGCAGAGTACAAACTCTCCAGTTAAGTCCAAACTCCCTAGCGGAGTACATCTTCTCCAACCGAGGCTTTTGTCCCCAGCGGAGTATATCTTCCAATCAAGATCTTATTTCCCAACAGATTTAATTCCCCAGCAGAGTACAAACTCTCTAGTTAAGTCCAAACTCCCTAGCGGAGTACGTCTTCTCCAACCGAGGCTTTCGTCCCCAGCGGAGTATATCTTCCAACCAAGATTTTATTTCCCAACAGAGTTAATTCCCCAGCGGAGTAAAAACTCCCCAGTGAGTCCAAATTCTCCAGCTGAGTCCATCTTCCCCAGCTAAGTATATCTTTCAAGCGAGGATTTTTATCCCCAAGCGGAGTCCATCTTCCCCAACTAAGTATATATTTCAAGCAAGGGTTTTTTTCCCAAGCGGAGTCCATCATCCCCAGCTGAATATATCCTCCCCCAGTCAAACCCAAATTCCCCAGTTGAGTACAAATTGCCCAGCTGAATACATCTTCTTTGGCCAAGGCTATTTTCTCCAAACAGAATCTATCCTCCCGGCTGAGCCCATCATCCCCAGTTGGGTGTATTCCCCCAAGCTAAGTCTGCCTTATCTGACTGAGCCTATACTCTCTAGTTCGAATTCCCCTTTCAAATGACTACAAACCACAGGGCCACAACCCCTAATCCCCAGTAAAGCCTTCCAATGCCTTTACCGAGAAATGCTATGAAGCCTGGATCCGACCAGATATTAGCACAATTTTCAAAGTAATTACTGAAGCCTGGACCCGACCAGATAACAGTTTGACTTCTTGAGTTACTGAAACCCGGACCCAACCGGATAACAGGTGATCTCAAAATGCTATGAACTCTGGACCCGGCCAGATAATAGCCTAATTCTTCAAATATATAAAAGAACCTAAACTTAACCCGACCAAGGTTGAACTACCTTTCCCCAGTAGAGTTGCCTCTCTATCCCCAACAAAGGACTGAGAAACCTGGACCCGACCAGATATCAATCCTCATTTCCATCCTTTCAAGAAAATCATTGCGAAGCCTGGAGCCAACCAGATAACAATCATCCTTAGAAATTTGTTGTGAAACTTGGAAACCGACCAGATAACAACTAAATCCCCAAGCAGTTTATTGTGAAGCCTGGACCCGACCAGATAACAATTAACCTCATCAAGAAAATCTGTAAAGCCTAGACCCGACCAGATAACAGTTTTCAACCAGTTTAATGTGAAGCCTGGACCCGACCAGATAACAATTAACCTCATCAAGAAAATATGTAAAGCCTGGACCCGACCAGATAAAAGTTTTCAACCAGTTTATTGTGAAGCCTGGGCCCGACCAGATAACAATTAACTTCATCGGAGAAATATGCAAAGCCTGGACCCGACCAGAAAATAGTTTTCAAACGGTATATTGTGAAGCCTGTACCCGACCAGATAACAATTAACCATGATCCCTAGAAAGACACTATGAAGCCTGGGTTTGACCAGATAATAGTACAGCTTTTCAAAAGACCATAAAGCCTGGACCCGACCAGATAACAAGTTTTCAAAGAGTTTTCTGTGAAGCCCAGACCCAACCAGATAACAGTTAGTCCACCCTGTCCTCCAGTAAGTTACTGTGAAGCCTGGATCCGACCAGATAACAGTTAATCTCTGCATCCCCAGCAAGTTGTAGTAAAACCTGGACCCGGCCATATAGCTATTCAATTTCAAGGAATTTTCTGCAAAGCCTGGATCCGACCAGATAACAGTTAATTCATCTCCTCTTCCAGTAAGTTGCCACGAAGCCCGGATCCGACCGGATGGCAGCCAACTACTTTATCCTCATCAACTGTGAAGCCTGGATCTGACCAGATAATAGCTGACGTCCGAGCGATATTATCCAGAAAAATCACCCTCTCAATAAAATTTAAAGACATGCATATTCTTCATTTCCAACAGGCAATCAGGGATTTAACCTCCCTGAATTTCCTCAGTAGCAGTCAGGGATTTATTTTCCCGGATGAAAGCACACATTTCACATTCATACATCATAACATGTACATACCATATGCATTTAACACGATGCCACATCTGGGGAAAATCATGCAAGCATCTGCATTTCACTAACCCTTTTTCTCCCAGGTAAAATGTCAAGTTTAGTATAAATCAACAAGAGATTTGTGATGTTACTTCTTCCAGCATTTACCAATATTCCTCCAAATGGCATCTATAAGCCCATTCACCATCCATCTTCGAGTTCAAATTTCTGGGCACTCTAGTGTTCAATCATCTTTCACCTTCAAGTCACGAATGGCGGACCTGCCAATCTAACTCTTCAGGTTCAAGAAGTTTGAACAGGGGCAACTCTTTCACCCCAAAATTTTCCCTCTCATTTCTCAAAGAATCACCCTGGATCCTCAAGTTTGCTTTCATCAAGTCTCCAGGCCTTGAATTATCAATTTTTCCAAGCAGACCATTCACAAGGGCAAAATGGTCATTTACACACTAAGAAATCTGACTTTGACTTTTGGATCAAAATCAAATCTCAAAAATCATATCTCCTTAAGACATGTTGAAATATGAAGTTTACTCTATCAAGAGTTTCAAAAAGTCAAATTTCATTTTGGAAGAATCAAATTCTAAAAACTTAGAAAATTTTCTTAAGTATTTAAGAAATATAACAATTTTAGAACTTCTGAACCAGTGTTCACATTCAGCAAATTCTGGATGTTCTCAAGACAGAGTTTAGTCAGAACTTCTGAGCCAGTGTCCACAAAGGTTCAGTCAGAGTTTGCAAGGTTAAAGCAAAGAAAATAACAAAGCGTGTTGTAAGTATACTGGAAGTTCTGAAAGATCCTTCAGAACATGCTAGAGTCAGAAGATAAGAGGATCAGAAGATAAGATGCTACGCTGAAGCAGAACTTCTAATCCAGATTTAAGCAAGGGTGCAGAGTTTCACATGGGAACTCATTTAATGCTCACAACCGCCTCTGAGTTTTTACCCAAGGGATTCACACCACGCGTACCCCTACTGTCTTGCGAAGACAAATTTCTGTGCAAAAGTATGCTAGACCAACGCGTTGTCTCTACTTTTCATTAATTCACGCTGCCAAATCCAGCTGAGGCGTTGTTAACCCTCTAACTTGAATATGTTGAACCCCCACTTGTTTAAGCTTACTTCAAGGGTAAGTCAGCATCTAGCACATGATATTGGTGCCACTTAACCGCCCAATTGCAAAACTTTGCCTATAAATAGAATGCCATTGACCACTGAGAAGGGGTCCCAAAAAAAAATTTGAAAGAGGGCATAAAAGAGAAAATTGGTGAAAGAGGCGAGAGAATTGAGAAAGAAAGCTTTGTATCACTGCAAAAATTTCAAGAACCCAGGAAACTATAAACACCAAAATACCAAAATCTTAGCATTGATTCCTTATATTCAAACTCCATCCTTCCTCAAGTGTTCTTGATTAAAGCCATCCCAAACTCTATAATCAAACAGTAACACATTCTCCACCAAAATCCATTTCAAAAGGATCAGAACATCACCCTTTGGGCTGTTCCAGAATTTACCAATTCCCATCCTGCTGAGTACGTGAAAAAGCTACTCAGAACATCACCAGAATTTAAGAATAATCTCCAGTTCACAAAATCCTTTCTAGCAGCAAGGTAAGTTTTCTGCTGACTCTCATCATATTGATTAAGCATTGTCAGATTTTGCATACTTAGCACAATGTAGATATTCTGATCCTGATGATGTACATATTCTGAAAATTCGTGCATCTTCCTGCCTAAGTAGAGGAAATCCCAGTTCAGAGATTCATAAAGAAATTAGGACTCAGAATTAGAACCAGCAAATACATGTTGCTTCTGATTTGTGCTTATGATATTTCATGAAATATGTCTTAACTATCATACATGCAACTTCTGTTCTGAAAATGACTAAGCTGCAGATGTTCTGATTGACATGGAGAAAGGAAAAGTTCTGACAGTTGCGTCATAACTTCTGAAAAACTTGAGTTCTCAGAAGATCCAGAACTTCTGAACTTCTATATTTTTGCTAACCTGTTTTTGTTTGTGCAGCCACGTCAGAGTCAGAACTTCTGACTTCTTCTATTTTAACATTTTGCGTTGATTATGTTTCCTTCATTTTATTTTTGTTTTTTTATTTTGTTTTTTCGCCATCATATCATATTTTATTTTTAATAAAAAAAACACAAAAAACATTTTATATTTACATGATATATTTTCTTTTAATATAAAAAGACAAAAAATATTTTCTTAAAACAAAAATTGTTTTCCTTTTAAAAAAAAAGACAAACATTTTACATTACATTCTTGTCTATTTCAAATATGGTTGTAATAGTAACTTAGAATTTTAACTTGCAATCCCCTTCATAAATATGTACCCCCATCCCCCTAAATATTGTAGTAGCGTAGGACTTTACATTTTCGCACTGTTATTTCTTTCAATATATGCTAGTAATTAGGGTGTATGACAAGACAAATTATGCATGAAATCAAGCACACTCGCACACATACACCCCTAGGGTAATTCCACTTGTTGCCTTACAAAAATGGCCATGTTATGCATGTGGGAGGTCTTAGCACAAGCAAATTGAAAAAAGATCATAGTCTCTCGATGACGCTATCAAAGTTTCCTTTCAAAATAATCTTAGTCCCTAAAAGAAAAGTGCTAAGTCATCTCACAACATTGCTATCATGGTCATATGATGACCCATGCCTGTCCCTTCACATCCAATGATGGGGCTTCTTACCAAATCAATAGTGAGATAGCAACATCTAAAGGAGGAGAAAAAAACACATCTAAGACCTTTTAAAGTAGGTAGACTACTTATAGTTACTTGCTCAATTTCAAAACAAATATCCTTGCTATTTTAAAAAACAATCACATACACTTTCCAAACATCTTTCCAAAACTTGAAATATTTTCAAAATCTCAACACTTTGCATACATTCTTACCAACTAGAATCATTGCAAAGTTTTCCTAAACGATGGCACCTTTTCAAAATACTTTCAAAACCACACAAAAGCACAATTTTTCAAACAAAAGCAATTGATCTAGCAAGTAACTAAGAGTCCATGGAAAACCATGGATGGAAAGGGTGCTAATACCTTCCCTTTTGATAATGTACCCCCCGAACTCAAAAACATCTCTAAAGGTCTTTCCTTTGCTTTTTCACCTTTCCTTATTGGATAAAAGAAAAGTCGGTGGCGACTCTTGCTAAAACTGCAACATTTGCAAACATAAACGTAAAACCCTCAAGTCAGTTCTCCCACCATATCACACGACTGAAACAATATATGTTGACTCACACTACTTTGTTGATATCTAAGATGGATCCGATCAAGTACATCTTCGAGAAGCCTGCTCTCTCCGGAAGGATAGTGAGATGGCACATGATCTTTACCGAATATGATATCTAATACACGACCAGAAAGCAATCAAGGGAAGTGTACTAGCTGATCATTTGGCTCATCGGGCTGTGGATGACTACCAGTCCATGAATTTTGAGTTCCCAGACGAGAATATTATGCTAGTGACTGACTGTGAAGAACCTGGACCGGATAAAGGACCTGAGGAAGGATCCCGATGGACTATGGTTTTTGATGGAGCCTCTACCGCACTCGGTAATAGCATCGGTGTTGCAATCATATCTCCTGAGGGTTGTCATACTCCTTTCACCTCCAGATTATGTTTCAATTGTACCAATAATATGGCAGAGTATGAAGCATGCATCATGGGTCTCAAAGCTGCTATTGACCTGAGGATCAAGTTCTTGAGCATTTTCAAGGATTCAACCTTGGCAATAAGTTAGATCAAAGGAGTTTGGGACATGAAACACCCGAATCTTATCCCTTACAAAGAACATGTGCTAACACTGCTTCCACACTTTGAAGAAGTCACCTTTGAACATTTTCTACGAGAAGAGAATCAGTTAGTGAACACGCTAGCTACTATGGCATCCATGTTCAAGGTCAGATGGGACGACGAGGCTCCTCGGATCACTATTGAGAGGTTGGATGAACCAGCATACTTCTATGAGATTGGCACTGAAGAAGTAGCAGACAAACCTTAGTTTCATGAAGTAAAGAGGTATCTCGAGGCTCAAGAATATCCTGAGGGGCATCTGTCAATGATAAGAAGTTTTTGAGAAGGTTCTCCGAAAAGTTCTTTCTCAATAATGGAATCCTCTACAAGCGCAATCATGATTCTAATTTACTTTGGTGTGTAGACAAGAGAGAAGCAGAGAGGATTATGGCAGATTTACACGAAGGTACCTTTGGAACCCACTCTAATGGTCACATCATGGCTAAAAAGATCCTACGGGCCGGATACTATTGGTCTACTATGGAAACTGACTGTTATCAGCATTCCGGAACTTGTCACAAATGCCAGATTTATGCTGATAAAGTACATGTACCTCTGGTTCCTTTGAATATCTTGACGGCTCCCTGGCCATTTGCAATGTGGGGCATTGACATGATCGGAGAGATTAGGCCTACCGCTTCCAATGGACATCGCTTCAACCTAATGGCCATTGATTACTTCACGAAGTGGGTTGAGGCTGCCTCTTTTGCTACTGTTACCAAGAATGTTGTGGTGCGGTTTATCAAGCATAACCTGATTTGTTGGTATGGTGTGCCAGAGAGAATCATCATAGACAATGGTATGAATCTCAACAACACAGTGATCACTGAACTCTATAAGCAATTCAAGATCCAGCATCATAATTCTTCCCCTTACCGGTCGAAGATGAATGGCGCTGTGGAGGATGCTAACAAGAATATTAAGAAAATCATACAGAAGATGACTGTGACATACAAAGGCTGGCATAAGATGTTACCATTTTCCCTTCATGGTTACCGCACCTCAGCACGTACATCAACAGGGGTAACACCGTATTCTCTGGTATATGGTATGGAGCTTGTCCTACCTATTATGGTCCAAATCTCTTATTTGAGGATCATGAAGGATGCGAGTTTGAACTAAGATGACTGGATCCAGACTCGACTTGATCAACTGAATCTGATTGATGAGAAAAGGCTTATTGCTGTCTGTCATGGTTAAATGTATCAAAAACGAATGATTAAGGCTTTCAACAAAAAGGTCAGACGTCAGGTATATCAAGTGGGTGATCTAGTAATCAAGCGCATCATACTGCCACAAGGTGATCCCATGGGCAAATGGAATCCCATGTACGAAGGGCCATTTGTGATAAAAAAAGCATATTTTCTGGTGGAGCCATGATTCTGACCACCATGGATGGTGACGACCTTCCTCACCCGGTTAATGCAGACATAGTGAAAAGATCCTACGCATAAATACAGACCCACTAGGTTGACTGGCCTAGGAAAAAATAAGGGCATTCCGGTGAACCAAAAGGGTTCTGGAAAAAAATTAGGGATAAATGCAAAAGATTTGTACACCCGACAAGTCGAAAACCTGAAAAGGCAGCTTCGGCAAAAAAGGTATCCCGGTGGACTGAAAACCCGAAAGGGCGGTCCAGGCAAAATTTAGGGATTTGAAGCGTATCACTATGTCCCATTGGATCACCTTGCGACCAGACTTCAGTATCAACTATCAAGCTCAAATGGTACCAATCAATCCAATCATCTTCGGACAAGTAGCTAAGGGATGAGACGCTCAAGGACATAGGGGCAGTAGCAGAATTGAAACTCAATGGGATCATTACACATAGTTGTTTTCTCTTTGTATATCATTTTGTATAATTTTCATTCTTTTACAGCGGCGTTCTCCTGCTAGAACGTCAGCTTCTTTGTACAAAAATGTCGGTTATAGGTAAACTTCGGAAATCAATACAAATCATTTCTTTGAAAGTACAAAACCATTTGTTTTTTTTTTCTGTTTTTTTTTTTGCAAAAACTTCCAGTGATTTATTTTTGACATGTGCATTTAAATATGATTACTGTTCACAAATACTTGCATAAAAAACATAAAGACATTTGCTAATGACTTTAAGAAACATGGCGAAGTCTAAAAAATAATTTATAAAACCTCCTCTCATATAGAGTTTATTTATCTAACTACGGAAATTTGTTCCCCAACAGAGTTCATTTCTCTACATCAGCAAAATCTTCCAATAAAGCATCCTCTCTCCACAGAGTTATTCTCAAGCAGAGTCAATCCCCGGCAGAATATCCTCAAAAAGAAAGAGGAAATCCTCGGAAATTCATCTCTATTCACCATCCTCAGTGGAAACGGAGGATTCGACTTCCCAATACTCTTCAGCAGCAGTCGGGGATTTATTTTCCCAGACTAAGAAATTTCGCGATAGCATCCCATGTTCATGCATCGTGGCATGCGCATACACATCGCATACAACATAATCTCATTTAATTTTGAGAACATCATCATAATGCATTTCATACATCATGACATTGCATATGAATAACTCTTTACCATTTTCAGGGAAAGATCAAATCAATAAACACCGTTGGCTACTTATGTGACCTGGTAGTCTTCTCAGAAAACTATGTCTGATGAAGGGCTATATCAGCATTTCTCTCATAAATATGTTCTCACAAGACCTTCTCTGGTTCAGTCAGATCGACACTAAGATCTCTCTGATTTCTATTCCAAATGAAGATATTCCAAGACTTTTGTCTGGTTTAGTTGAATCGATCCTAAGATTCTTCTGATTTCCATTCCAGTCAAAGTTGATCCAAGACCTTCCCTGGTTCAATTAGATCGACACTAAGATCTCTCTGATTTCTATTCCAGTTGAAGATAATCAAAGACTTTTGTCTAGTTCAGTTAAATTGATACCAAGATTTTTCTGATTTCCATTCCAGTCAAAGTTAATTCAAGATTTTACTCTGGTTCAGTTAGATCGATACTAAGATCTCTCTGATTTCTATTCCAATTGAAGATAATCCAAGACTTTTGTTTGGTTCAGTCAAATTGATACCAAGATTTTTCTGATTTCCATTCCAATCAAAGTTGATCCAAGACCTTCCCTGGCTCAGTTAGATCGACACTAAGATCTCTCTGATTTCTATTCTAGTTGAAGATAATCCAAGACTTTTGTCTGGTTCAGTCAAATCGATACCAAAATTTTTCTGATTTCCATTCAAAGATAATTCAAGATTTTCCTCTTCTTAAGTTAGATCTATACCAAGATCTCTCGGATTCCTATTCCAGTTGAAGATAATCCAAGACCTTTTTCTGGTTCAGTTAAATCGACACTAAGATCTTTCTAATTCTTATCCAATTAAAGATAAATCAAGACCTCTGCTGGTTCATTTCGAATCGACCATTGATTTATTACTGATTATTTTCTGGTAAATCCTTTCTCTGGTTCAGTTAAATCGACGCTAATATTTTTATGATTTCTATAACAGTTTAAGAAACTGCAAAGCCTGGAGTACGACCAGATAACGGTTTAATCTCATTTCCCCAGTAAGTCGCTGTGAAGCCTGGAATACGACCGGATAGAATTTAGCCTCATTATCCTAAGCAAGTCACTGTGAAACCTGGATCCTGACCAGATAGCAGTTCACTTACATCTCTTCAATGAAGAGATAACTCCCCCAATAGAGTAATGGACAATTGAAGCTCCCGAACTCTATTACCCAAACAGAGACCGATATTCCTCAGCGGACTCCTCCTTAGACAGAAGGAACAGGAATCCCCACAAAGAGAATTCTTATGAAGTCAGCATCTATTTTGGATGGCATCATTAAGTCCATCTCCGACGACTCTCTGTCATACTCCTTGGATGACATCTTTAAGCCCATCTCCGACAGTTTTCTTCCATCTTTTCCAAATGGAATCTATAAGCCCATTCCTAATATTACCTACACAATCAAGTATCATTTCAGACGAGTGCAAATTTCTGGGCACTCTAGTGTTCAATCATCTTCCACCTTCAGATCACGAAAGGCAGACCAACCAATCTACATCCTCAGGTTTAAGAAGATTGAACAAGGGCAGCTGTTGTACCCAAAAATTTCCCTCTCATTTCACTCAATACATACTCCTAGAGGTTCTCAATTGCTCAAAGTTGACGAAGAATTGACCAGACAAATTCTCCTCCTAGGGCAATGAACCCCCAACTAGGGTTCCAATTTTTATCAAGATGGTTGAGCTACAAAGATCTCAAATGTTATCCATGGTCCTAATATGCCTTCAAGATTATTTATGCCAAATTTCATGCCTTGCACAATAAGTTTGCTCAGTCAATTGCTCAAGTGTTGGAAAATCAACTATGTTAGGTCAAAAGTTAATTGTGGCCCATGTACAGTCAAACTTCAAGATTTTTGGTCAACATAAACATTTTTAAGTGATACCCATCATTTGATCAAGGGTTGATCATGATTCCTCAAGAAATTCTCCTAGTTCATCAAAAGTCAAGAATTGCTAAATTAGGGTTTCTATAGGAAAAGTCAACCAAACTTTGACCAAGCATAAATTTCTCGTACTTTATCAGAAAATTTCCTACCAAAGCTCATTTTGAATAGAATCCAATTCACTACAACTTCTCTTCAGCCCCCAAGATCAATAAATGCACCATTTGAAATATATGAGCTCAAACATTACAGGTCATTTTCAAAAAGTCAACAAAAGCCACTTTTTGCCAAGACCTTTTACATCAAGATATCATCTTCAAATGCAAAATTGATCAAAAGAGGTATTTAAGTAGACATCTTAGGTTTCCAAAAAGTACAAGATCATCATCGTAAGATAAAAATTGAGCAAGTTATGGCTTTCCCAAGTTGGGAAGATTTTGGAAATTTCAAGAATGGTGCATTGAGCAAATTTGAATTTTTGGGTCAATGGCCTAACTTTTTAAGGTTTAAATATATTCCTAAGGTCATAGAGGACCTTTAATCTTATTTTTGCACTTCCTTGCATTTTCTACCTATTTTTTACATATTTATTTTAATTTATTTCAAATAAATATAAAATAAATGGTACAAAATAATTGGAAATGGGCTTAGGAATTTGGGTTATTGTTTTGACTTGTCTTGAAGCCCAAGATTCTGTACACAAGTGACCAGGTTCATTCAAGCAAGGATAAGGCATGTTTTGGAAATTTTGGAAGGCTTTGAATTTTTTGGATTCTTGTTGGAAAACATGAGTTATGGCTATGATCTTTTCCATTCAATTGTGTCTCCTCCTTCTATGCTATAAGTACATCACTTTGGCAAGCCAAACACACACATATACACTGTACAAGAGTGCTACCAAGATTGCAAAGAATTGACCAAAATCGTGAAAACTCAAAATCACACCTCAATCCCATTTCCATCCAAATAAACCTCTCATTTCAATCTCTGAGATCATCAGGAGATCATCCAAGCCATTTGCCAGACATGCAACACTCTAGAACCTCATATCCATGCATCATCGGACTTGTGTAAAGTTTGAATTCAAAATATTCCATACATGTTGTTGTACCCCAAATTTTTCCCTCCCATATTCCCCAAGATATTTCAAGAATAATCTTCAAAGTTGCTCAAGATTGGCTCAAGGGTTGGATAGTCAAAACACCTCCTAAGGCAGTCAAGTCAAAATTAGGGTTTTGTGTTACATTAAGGTCCTCATATACAAATGGCCTCAAGTGCTTCCCAATGTCTTAATATGTTCTTAAGTTCATCCATGTCAAATTTCAAGCCTTGCAGAGGAAGTTTGGTCAGTCAATTGCTCAAGAAACCCAAAAATCGACTGTGCTAGGGCAAAAGTCAACTGTGTCCCAAATACAGTCAAACCTCAAGATTTTTTGTCAACATTCTCATTTTGAAGGATAATTCATCATTTGATCAAGGGTTGATCATGATTCATCAAGGATTGCTCAAGATTCATCAAGATTCAAAAGTTGCTAAATTAGGGTTTTGCAGGAAAAGTCAACTCAACTTTGACCAATCATAACTTTCTCATACTTTATGAGAAATGACCCATCAAAAGCTCATTTTGAAGAGGATGCAATTTCCTACAATCCATCTTCACACCCCAAGATCAAGAAATGCACTCACAAAAAGTTAAAAATTTGGACATTATAGGTCATTTTTGAAAGTCAACAAAAACACCTTTTTTTCCAAAGCTTATAACTTGAGCATGGAACATCCAAATGAGATGAGACAAAAAGGTTTGGTTATATAACATCTCAAGGTTTCTAAAAAGTCCAAGAACACCTCCAAAGGTTCAAAATTGAGGGAGTTATGCATATTTGAAGTTGGGCATTTTTCCAAATTTGCCAAAAGTCAACTATCCTCAAAACTCCAATTTTTGACAAAAGGGCCCACTTTTTTCCACTTGATATAGTCTTGCCATGCCACACGCGTGTACCATCTTTAATTTCATGACTAAACATTTATTTTTCTATTTTATCTAATTTTTATTGATTTAATTCATTTTAAATCTATATTAATTCAAATAAAATCCAAAAATTAATGGAATGAGATACTTGTGGTCATTACAGCTTGCATATATCATATAACACTCAGTCAAATTCGTGCCAAGTCAAAACAAGCACAAAATCTCAGATTTGGTGCAATTATGGAAAGCTTATCAATGGTGATCAAATCCAATATTCCATCTTCAATGCACAAGGTTTAATGCCCAAATTTTGACCTAGACACATTCTATTATATGCACATAAGCAAGACAAACCTAGAGGACGCACAAGGAACTGCAGAAACGGCCACACAACTTTGGAAAAAAAGCTTGGAAACTTGAATTCTGAAATCCATCTTGGAGCTCGATACAAAGCAAAATCACAATGCAGCCCTCTTCCTTGACATCCAGTGAAGCTATACCAATTGAAACTGAGCCTTTTCGTTGCCTAAAATGCCATGTAAGTCACCACGAACTTGGCCCTGTACATGGGATCGTGAATCAGTTATCTTGCATCCTTTTGCCAAATCTTTTGAATAATTATGCTTAATATCAAATTTCTAACATGTCTGTAATATTCAATTTCATTTTCATGCCCTGAATGGTGATGCCCGAACCTAGGGTTTTCTTGTTTTGTTTTTAGGCATTTGCATTGCATGTGAAATTAAGACAAATAATGGTTATAGGGATACTCAGGAGACATAGACGATCACATCCATGTTCTTGGATGGTATTTTTATAGCCAAGGAAGGATTTTTGAGAGATGCTACGCATCTTCCTGCGGAACAAAATCCACAGGTAAATGAACCAGGGCGTTTGAAGAAGACAAAGATGTGGCTGGGCGTGATTGGTTCATTTGAATCAATTGCGCATTTTTTTATTTTGCCAGGCATAATTAGTTGTTTACCATATAATATTTGTTATATATTCCACTAACAAGTTAACAACATGGCTCAGCTGGCAAGGCGTTAGTGCGTGATACCATTGGGACCTGGGTTCGAATCCCAGGTCCCCCAAAACTTTATGCAATTTTATTTCAGGTACTCATGTGCAGCGCCCCAAAGCGTGGATCATCATGCTTCCCACCTCATCAAATGCCAAGTAGCTTCAGGCCAAGATCCATTGGCCAAAGTTGGAGGACCACCATGGACTAGAGTCAACAAGCATGTGCTGGATTCCAAAGGTCAAACAGGCTGATTGAATATGGGCCAACTAATTGCTGATTCACACCCAAATCAAGCCCAGCACCCCCCTGAGTTTATTCTTCATTTTATTTTATTTTCATTTTTCTTTTTCTATTTTATTATTATTATCTTAATTAAAATTAACCAATTAACTTTTATTTCATAAAATCAGAAAACAACAAAATAATATTATTAATTCCATTAATTTTATTATTTATTTTTGTAAATAAACATTAATTAATTTATTTAGTTTAATTAGGAACAACTTTAATATCTTTTGCATTAAATTAAAATCAATTTAGAATTAGGTTTTAATATTTTTAACCATTCTTATTTTATTTCCTTAATTAAAATAAAAACCCAAAAATATTTTCATTTAATTATTTAATTCAATTATTAAATTAGACTAATTTTTAATTCAAAAAAAACAAAAAATATGCTTTATTTAATAAAAAGGGTCAAAACCCTAAAAACACTTCGATTTAATTTTTCTCGCGCGCGAATTACTTTTGATCCATATTTCAATATTGTAACTGCTTCGAGAATGTAATAGTTTTTAATTAGGATTTTATTTATCGCTTTTATTTACTTTTTGCAATTTAATTTTTAAGGGTTTGTCTTTGGCGATGTAAATACCCGACGCCTTGTAATAGCTTAGATTTATTTTCCGCAATTTAATTTCCGCAACCATTAACTGTTAGATGTTTGAATAATAGGCAATGCATGACAAGATTAACCTTTAACCTAAAATCAACAGTAGCTCACCATTAACATGTACAAAGATAATATAACTGAAAAACAATACACTCGCACATGCCACTCTTAGGGTACACCTCACTTGGTTGCCTCGAACATGGTCATTGAGTATAGGAAGTTTTAGAGGTCGTCCTCTTGTCCAAAGATCATAGTTGCCTCGACACGGTTGCCTCGGAAAATGATCTAGGATATTAGGGTTACCGCTAAGGCGTCCTAACATTGCTTTAGTGACCACATGTCCCTTAATCGAATTGACCCGAAAACTCCAACGACGGTGCTACCTACTCCTCAATAGTGGGATAGCATTGTCTAAAGGACACTTGTACAGTTTAATTCCTTTTTGAGTAGGTAGATGGTTCTTAAGTACTTGCTCCTTTTAAAAACAAAACAAAACTTTTCGCACTTACACTCTCTTCGAAAACAAAACTCTTTTCAAACCCACAAACACAAAGAAAAGCAAGCTTTTGAAAACATAATGAGCAAGTACCTAAGAGCCCGTGGATAACCACGGATAGAAAGGGTGCTAACACCTTCCCTTTCTATAATCTACCTCCCGAACCCGAGAAATATCTCAAAAAGGAATTTTTCTGTGCTTTTGTCCTTTCCTTGTTGGATAAAATAAAAGACAGTGGCGACTCTTGCTTACTGCGACATTTTGCAAAAACAAACGCAAACGCGAACCAGCATTCCAAAACGGTCAGTTCTCATTCCCACCGATCACAAAACTGGCGACTCTATTGGGGACTATTATAAGTGAGGTGTACCTTAGGATTAGATCATTGTGTTTTCAATTGTATGCTTTGTATGATTTAATTTTGTGGGCTTGTATCGGAGTTCTATAGATCCTAACCCGGATCTGGGGATACCCTTTAGGTAAGTAGCAATAAACTGTGAGGGATCTGTACGGCGTAGACCGATACGGATGAAGCAGTAGCTATATTGGTGTGGCACCTTGGTCTGTACCGATATCCCTTGTGTTGGAACGAGGAGAATATGGGTCTTCTAAGGAGTCATTAAGCACAAACTGACCTTAGAACCTTAAATTGACCAACCTGGCCATAGAACAGTAGCAGTATGCTACACTCATTGAGACTAAACTCTCGCGATGATTCCGGCCGCAAGAAAAGGTTGCTAAACTGGAATTATGACCGATTGAGGGTAGTCAGTGATATTGAGATCCTCTAGAACCCGGTTACTATTTTTAGGACAAGTCTTAACCAACTGAACTGAAAAAGGGTAGTACCTAAGCTCCATGCCAGCCTGAAATCTAAGGGCTCTCAGTGTGACTTGTGTGCCTTTACCATGTTTTATTTTTGTGGATACTTGTGGTGTGCCTTTATCATGACATCATGACATCATAACATTGCATACATCTTGCATAAGGACTAACCTATTTCAAAGACAAGAGGGTTTCATCTTTGCTCTGTTTTGTAGGTCATCATGATGCCCATGCGTAGGAATACTATCCGGATCAACTTTGTCCAAGTACCTACCCTGCTTAAAGATTTGGTTATCAGGATTCCAGACACTACTTCCTTCATCAGAAGGCATGGTTCTCTCCTTAGTTTGTTCACCTCAAAATTGGACGAACAAATGATGAGTGTTCTAGTCCAATTCTATGATCCACTGTACCATTGTTTCACTTTCCAGGACTTCCAGCTGGTTCCTACTCTAGAAGAGTTCTCTGAGCTACTCGGTATCTCCGTCTTGGAACAGACCCCGTTTACCGGATGGGAGAAGACTCTTAAGCCCTAAGAGATTGTTCCATCCCTTCACTTGACCAAGGAGGAGGTAATGGCTAACTGGGAGACTAGAAGTGGAGCTAAGGGTTTTCTGGCTAAGTTTTTGGTTGACAAAGCTAATTACTTCTGGGACAGCTTAGACTTCAAGGCGTACGAGGACATTCTGGCTCTCTTGATTTATGGTCTGGTATTGTTTCCGAATCCTGACACTTTTGTTGATATTAATGCCATAAAGATCTTCATCTCTCAGAATCTGGTACCCACTCTCTTGGGTGATATCCTTCATCATCTCTATGCTCGTACTGCCCGAAAGCGGGGAACTCTGATGTGTTATGCTCCTTTATTGTCGAGGTGGTTTATTTCGCACCTCCCTAAGTCCGTACTGAAGAACAAAGAAGGAATGGGCTGGGCTTATAGAGTGATGTCTCTTTCTAATAATGACATTATCTGGACTCTCAAAGGTATGGATGAGGTGACTGTTATTGATCATTGTGGAGAGTATCCTAATGTTCCATTGATCGGAACCCATGGAGGGATCTCTTACAACCCATGCTTAGCTCTCCGTCAGTTTGGAAGAGCCAGAATAGAAGGGCCTCGTGAGATGTTGATGCCTCATATCATCTTTTATTTCCAGGGAGATAGCGACGAGCTA
Source organism: Vicia faba (assembly GCA_948472305.1). NCBI lineage: Eukaryota > Viridiplantae > Streptophyta > Magnoliopsida > Fabales > Fabaceae > Vicia > Vicia faba. The sequence goes on from OX451736.1 coordinate 358,328,934, forward strand.
CGTCGTAGATTTATCAGGGCTTGGGACAGAGTTCACCAATCTGACCCACATGAGTTGGGACCAAATACTTCTCTGCCAATGGATCCATATCTCAGATGGGTCCGTATCCGTGCCCAGAAGTTAGGTATGCCATATGAAGCTATCAGGCCTGTTACTCTTAAAGTTGTTAATGAGGAGGGGGTTCTTCCAACTATTCTCCACCCTTACATACCCACTGATATTGGGGCACTGAAGAGGTCTTGGATGCAATTGAGAAATGAACAGGATTCCTACCGAGAGAGGTTCAATGAACAGGAGCAGAAGATCCAGAAGCTGACTAGGCAACTGGAGAACGAGCGGATCCTGAATGATTATGTATGCACTGAGAAGAAGAGACCATGGGAGCATTGATGGACCTTTGATGATTTCTTTTAGAGTTTTCATTTACTTTTCAGTATTTCCATTCTTGTAACGCCTAAGGGAAATTTGTTGAACAATTTAAATTTTGAAGTATTAAATCTAATAAAGTGTGTTTCCTTTCTTGTTTACAAATTTGAATCTTGATTGTCTTTGAAATCATAAATCATACGCATTTCATCCCATGCACTTCATAAACAGGTACCCCATTACAGGTCTCTTATCTCCTTCGCTGTTTATTTCAGCAATCATCATGTCTGATGAGCCTTCAACTGAGCAAGCTATCAAGGCCCTCTAGGCCCAGAATGCCCAGTTTCAAGAGCTGTTCATGAATCCGGCTAAGGGTCAGCAGGACCTGGAGACTTTGATTCTGAAAGAGAAAAAGAAGAAGAAGAAGAGGACCATCCTGTTCAATACTGGACGCAGGTTTGGAAACGGGCTGCAGAATGAAGTTGATCTGACCACCTCATCTGGAGGGAAAGATAGTCCACAAGAAAGGAGGGCTCATAGCCCTGAAGTCTCCGACAACGAGACAGACTATGATGAAGAACAGTATCCTCCTGCTGAGGATAAGTACAAACAACTGGAAGACTGTTTGAGCGCTATGGAAATACAGAAGGTGCTCGGTCTGGACTTTGGAGATCTGGGTCTATCATCTGGGGTGGTGATTCCCCATAAATTCAAGGCACCTGCCTTTGCCAAGTATGACGGAGTTTCCTGTCCGAAGCTGCACCTCCGGTCATATGTGAGGAAGATCCAGCCTTACACTGCTGATAAGAACCTATGGATCCATTTCTTTCAAGACAATCTCTCAGGGACTCAGCTTGAGTGGTTCTATCAGTTGGACGGAGCCAATATCCGCAGCTGGGAGGATTTGGCTACTACATTTTACAGGCAGTATCAATACAACTCCGACCTCGCTCCTACACGTACCCAACTCCAGGGTATGTCAATAGGAACAGGTGAAGGATTCAAAGAGTATGCTCAAAAATGGAGAGACCTTGCCGGAAGGGTGCAACCACCGTTGGCTGATCGTGAGCTTGTTGACATGTTTTTAGGGACCCTGTCTGGTCCATTCTTTAACCATCTGATTGGAAGCTCTTCAGCTGGGTTTACAGATCTTATTTTGACTGGTGAGAGGATTGAAGCTGGTATTAAGGCTGGGAAGATACAGAAGGGTGCCTCATCGAGCATCGAGAAGAAACAGTTTAAGAAAGAGTCTAGTGCTGTCTACAGTTCAAGAAGACAGAATAGACCTGAACACCGCCAATCTGTCAATGCGGTTGTTATTTCAAAACCTGCTGGTGCTCCTTAGCATCACAATCAACAAAAGGACGAGAGACCTCGAAGGCAATTCACTCGTCTCAGCATGACTTTGTCTCAGATTCTGCCACAGTTGCTGAAGACCAATCTGGTGACTCTAAAAGAAGCTCTGAAGAATCCGAGTACCACATCACCAAAGTACAACCCTAATGCCCGTTGCGCTTTTCATTCTGATAGCCCGGGGCATAATACAGATGATTGTTGGGTTTTGAGGAACAGGGTGCAAGACCTAATTGATGCAAAGGAGATTGAGTTTGAGGCGCCCGAAAGGCCTAATGTTGTGACTGCTCCCATGCCCAAACATGGAGTAAATGCTGTAGAGGAAGAATTGTTTGTAGTTTCTGTGGATGATATTGTTACCCCTCTGATGACTGTCAAGAAGAACCTGTTGCTAGTCGGTTTATTTCCGGGTTGTGGCGAAGGTTGCCATATGTGTTCTGTTTTACCTACTGGTTACCCATTTCTGAAGTCAGGTATCCAAAACCTGATGGATAATAAAGAGATCCTGTTTGAGAAGATTGTTGTTCCTTCCATTCCTACTGAAGAAGTCGCCATCATTACCATTTTCGACAATTCTTCCAAGGCTCCCTCGAGGAAGCCTGTTAGAATCACATCTGCTCTGAAGATCGCGCCTGTAATCATCACTATTCTGGGGCCCATCCCCTACACCTCTGAAAAAGTTGTCCCTTGGCACTATGAGGCAGATGTTTATGTTCTAGGAGTTAAGTAAGAGTTGGATGCTGATACCGGCGTCAGCAACATTACTGGACATGCTAAAGTCACCCGCAGCGGTAGACTTTTCTCACCTGATATTGCTCCACCAACTGTCCGAAGACCTGTCGTCATTACACCTGCAAGTGTGCCTAATGCCATTCCCGGTCAAATTCTTAGTCCTACCCCTGCCGCCGAGTCATCTAACGCTCGGGGAAAAGGGATCACCACTGATGTGCCTGCCCAGACGGAGGCACCAAAGACCATTACTGTTGAAGCTTCCAAATAGGAGATAGAAGAGATTTTGAAGATCATTAAGAAAAGTGATTATAACGTAGTTGAGCAGCTGAGGCAAACCCCATCCAACATTTCTATGTTGTCATTGTTGTTATGTTCAGAGGCCCATGCCAAGGCTATGATTACCTTCCTGAAAACTGCCCACGTGCCACAAGAGACATCAGCTGATCAGTTTACCGATTGTGTGGCCAATTTAACTGCTGATAATGGTTTGGGTTTCTCCGACGCTGATTTGACTGTCAAGGGGAAAAATCATAACGATGCCCTGCATGTCTCCATTGAATGCAGAGGCACTACTCTTGCACATGTATTGGTTGACATTGGTTCCTCATTGAACATCTTGCCCAAGAAAGCTCTAGACCAGTTGGATTGCGAAGGGTTGGAGCTAAAGCCAAGTAACATCGTTGTCAGGGCCTTTGACGGGTCTAAAAGCATGGTGCATGGTGAGGTTGATATTCCAATCAAAGTTGGTTCTCAGGTCTTCAATTCTACATTCTACGTGATGGACATTCGGCCATCCTATTCCTGTTTGTTGGGTCGTCCATGGATCCACAAAGCTGGAGTTGTAACCTCAACGCTTCACCAGAAGCTAAAGTACCCGGTCAGAGGGAAGATTGTTACAGTACAAGGGGAGGAAGAGTACATGGTCAGCCACCTCAACTCGTTCAGATACGTAGAGATGGATGGGGAGTTCAGTGAGACCTCATTTCAGCATTTTGAAGAGGTTCCTCATACACTAGCATCAGCTGAGACTAGGGTTGAAGATCCTCCTATAAAGATGGCTTCCTTAAAGGATGCCCGGGATGTTATTGAGAAGGGTGAGGGTGCAAATTGGGGCCGACTTCCTGACTTTACACAGAAGACTAACAAGTTTGGTTTGGGTTTCACTGTAGAAGCTCAAAGGGTTGTTCGTAATGCAAGGATCGGAAGACCTCCCGTGTTCATCAGCAACTCGGAAGTAAGTGCCATTGAAGATGATGTGGAGGAGTCTGAATTCGACAGTTGGATCTATCCTACGACCAACGGTGGACCAAGCAACTGGACAGCAAAGGACTTCATCCCTATTACTTTTGTTAACCAGTAATGAACTCTTTAATTTGAATTTGTAACAGACAATGTTGTGAAACTTTATGGCCCAGTGTCTTACCCGGGGCACCGTGGCTTCACTTGTGAGGGCTTTTGTGTGCCATTTTCATATATCATTAATAAAAGCATTGGACGTTTCTTGCATTTCAAATTTTGCGCTCTTTGTTTTTCTTTATTATATATTGCAAAACAGCTATTTTACACACACTCACGTATACAGATCCGCATCCACTCTGGATCTCACTGGTAACGGCTCTGCTACTGCCAGTTATGACTTCGAAAATCCGATCAACTTAGCCGAAGACGAAGGTGAAGATGATTGCGAAGTGCCGGGTGAACTTGCAAGACTGCTACTCCAGGAAGAGAGGGCCATTCAGCCACATGAAGAGCTGGTGGAAACGGTGAACCTGGGTACTGAGACAGACAAGAAAGAAGTCAAGATTGATGCAAACTTAGAGCCTAGTGTGAAACAACGGTTGATTCAGATGCTGCATGACTACGTTGAGATCTTTGCATGGTCTTACGAATATATGCCTGGGTTGGATACTGACATCGTGGTTCATCGCCTGCCTACCAAGGAAGACTGTCCTCCCGTAAAGCAGAAGGTTCGCCGTATGCGCCCAGAGATGTCTGAGAAAATCAAGGCCGAAGTTATGAAACAGTTTGACGCCGGTTTCCTAGCAGTGACTTCTTACCCTTAGTGGGTCGCCAATGTGGTTCCTGTGCCGAAGAAGGATGGTAAGGTTCGAATGTGTGTTGCCTACATGGATTTGAACAGGGCAAGCCCTAAGGATGACTTCCCTCTACCTCACATCGATGTTCTAGTTGACAATACTGCTCAGCACAAGGTATTCTCCTCTATGGATGGTTTCTCCGGATATAATCAAATTAAGATGGCTCCCGAAGACATGGAGAAGACCACTTTTGTTACTCAGTGGGGTACCTTTTACTACAAGGTCATGCCTTTTGGGTTGAAAAATGATGGGGCAACGTATCAGCGTGCCATGGTTGCTTTGTTTCATGATATGATCCATCATGAGATTGAAGTATACGTCGATGATATGATTGTGAGGTCCCAGACTGAGGAGGAACACCTAGACCATCTACAGAAGCTGTTTGACAGGTTGAAGCTGTACAAGCTGAGATTGAACCCGAACAAGTGCACCTCCAGGGTGAGGTCTGGTAAGCTACTAGGTTTCGTCGTGAGTGACAAAGGTATTCAAGTGGACCCTGCCAAAGTGAAAGCCATACAAGAGATGCCAGCTCCCAAGACAGAGAAAGAAGTCAGAGGCTTTCTAGGACGAGTGAATTACATTGCCCGGTTCATCTCGCACCTAACTGCTACTTGTGAGCCAATCTTCAAGTTACTGAAGAAAGATCAAGTGGTACGTTGGAATGATGAATGTCAGGCCGCTTTCGAAAGAATCAAAGAGTATCTCCAAGAGCCACCTATTCTTATGCCACCAGTTGAAGGGAGACCTCTGATCTTATACTTGACAGTACTTGACAACTCAATGGGGTGTGTGCTGGGGCAGCATGACGAGTCTGGCCGAAAAGAGCATGCTATTTATTACCTTAGAAAAAAGTTTACCGACTGTGAGACCCGATACTCACTGCTTGAGAAAACTTGTTGCGCTTTGGCATGGGCTGCTCGCCGGCTGAGACAGTATATGCTGACTCACACTACTCTGTTGATATCGAAGATGGATCCCATCAAGTATATCTTCGAAAAGCCTTCCCTGTCCGGAAGAATAACAAGATGGCAGATGATCTTGACTGAGTATGACATCCAGTACATAACTCAAAAATCAATTAAGGGAAGTGTATTGGCAGACCATTTGGCACATAAGGCAGTGGATGATTACCAGTCTATGAACTTTGAATTTCCGGACGAGAATATCATGGTAGTGACTGATTGTGAGACACCTGGACCGGATGAAGGACCTGTGGAAGGATCCCGATGGTCTATGTACTTTGATGGAGCTTCGAACGCTTTGGGTAATGGCATTGGCGCTGTAATTATATCTCCTAAAGGCTCTCATACTCTGTTTACCGCCCGACTATTTTTCAACTGCACCAACAACATGATGGAGTATGAAGCGTGCATCATGGGTCTTCGAGCTGCAATTGACCTAAGGATTAAGTTTCTAAGTGTCTTCGGAGATTCCGCTCTCGTGATCAGTCAGATCAAAGGCGAGTGGGATACGAAACACCCAAATCTTATTCCTTATAAGGAGTATGTATTGACGTTACTTCCCCATTTTGAGGAGATAACCTTTGAGCACTTCCCTAGAGAGGAGAACCAGTTGGCGGACGCGCTAGCTACGATGTCTTCTATGTTCAAAGTCAAATGAGACAACGAGGCTCCCCGAATCATTATTGAAAGATTGGACGAACCTGAACATTGTTGTGATCTTGAGACTGAAGAGGTAACAGAAAAGCCCTGGTATCATGAGGTGAAGAGGTACCTTGAAGCTCAAGAATACCCCGAGGGTGCATCTGTTAATGACAAGAAGTTTCTGAGGAGGTTTGCAGCCAAGTTCTTCATCAGCAATGGCATTCTTTACAAACGTAACCATGATTCGACCTTACTACGTTCTGTGGATAAGATTGAAGCAGAAAGAATCATGACAGAGCTTCATGAAGGTACTTTCGGAACCCATTCCAGTGGACATACCATGGCAAAGAAAATCCTTCGGGTAGGATATTACTGGTCCACAATGGAAGCTGACTGTTATCAGCATTCTCGGACATGTCACAAGTGCCAGGTCTATGCTGATAAGGTGCACATTCCTCCAGTTCCTCTGAATATTCTGACAGCACCTTGGCCTTTTGCAATGTGGGGCATTGATATGATCGGCGAGATCAGACCTACGGCATCCAACAGGCATCGTTTCATCCTTGTAGCTATTGATTACTTTACGAAGTGGGTTGAAGCAGCTTCCTTTGCTACGGTAACCAAGAACGTCGTGGCACGGTTCATTCGGCACAATCTGATTTGTCGATACGGTGTACCAGAGAGGATCATTACGGACAATGGTACCAATCTTAATAACAAAATGATCACTGAGCTCTGCGAGCAATTCAAGATACAGCATCATAACTCTTCTCCCTACCGGCCGAAGATGAATGGGGTTGTCGAAGCGGCAAATAAGAACATTAAGAAGATTGTGCAGAAGATGACAGTGACATACAAAGATTGGCATGAGATGTTACCGTTTGCTCTTCATAGGTATCGTACCTTAACACGGACGTCAACAAGGGCAACACCCTATTCCTTGGTATATGGTATGGAGGCAGTCTTGCCTATTGAAGTTCAGATACCCTCTCTCCGGATCATGAAGGATGCAGGTTTGAGCGAAGATGACTGGATTCAGACCCGACTTGTCAACTGAATCTAATCGACAAAAAGAGACTTACTGCTATTTGTCATGGTCAGACGTACCAAAAATGGATGATCAAGGCATTTAACAAGAAAGTCAGACGACAAGAGTATTAAGTTGGGGACCTGGTAATCAAGCGCATTATCTTACCTCAAGGTGACCCCAGGGGAAAATGGACCCCTACTTACGAAGGGCCATTTGTGGTTAAGAACATTTTCTCAGGAGGAGCTATGATTCTAACCACCATGGATGGTGACGACCTTCCTCACCCCGTCAATGCAGACATAGTGAAAAGATACTACGCATAATCAAAGACCTGCTAGGTTGACTGGCCTAGGCAAAAATAAGGGCTTCCCGGCGAACCAAAAGGTTTTGGGCAAAAATAAGGGATGAAAATGAAAAATCTGTACACCCGGCAAGTCGAAAACCTGAAAAGGCGGCTTGGGCAAAAATGGGTATCCCGGTGGACTGAAAACCCGAAAGGGCGTTCCAGGCAAAAATTAGGTATTAAAGCGTAACACTATGTCTCATTGGATCACCTCGCATCCAGACTTCGGTATCAACTATCAGGCTCCGAAGGCACCAATCAATCAGATTCATCTTCAACTAAGCAGCAAAGTGATGAGACATTGGAAGATATAAAGGCAATAGCAGAGTTGGAACCCAGTGGGATTATTCACATAGCTGTTTTGTTCTCTTTCCACAAATTATATAAATTCTATTTGTTCGGCGGCGTTCTCTTACTAGGACGTCAGCCTCTTGTACAAAAACGCCTATTTACAGGCAAACTTCAAAATCAATACAAATTCATTTTCAGACAAATTTCAAATTGTTTTTCCTTTATCTATTTTGTTTTGCAAAGAACGTCCAATGTTCATTTTTGATATATGCATTTGACATTAATTGCTGCTCATACATATTTACATGCGAAGCAAAGGACAAATTACTGGTAATATCAGAAACAGGGGGATAAGAAAGGTCCAAACTGTGTAGTTACTTTGTCCACCAAGGTACCAGGGTAGGTTCAGCGGAAGAATATGACCAAGATACCATCACTCCCCGCAAAGTAAAACAGTAATGGTAGCTCTCCCTACTGAGACTTGCAGCTATGTACAAATCAGTAATACTCTCCCCAAGCAGAGTTAATCTACCATCAGCCCTGAAAAGGTTTGGTATCCCTAGAAGATCTTAATCTTCCCCAGCAAATATAAGAGTACCCCCGGCAGTCTTAATATTCCTCAACAGAATATAAGAATGTTCCCTGGCAGAATACAAGATACCCCAGTGGAGTCATTTCCCCAGTGTAGTCTAAAAAAGGCTTCCCCGCCAGAGCTGAACATCTTACCCAGTAGATTCTGGAAGCTTATCCCCTGCTGAGTACAAATAAATCTCCCCAGCCAAATTCATAAGGTTATCCTCACAAGAGTCTAACTGGGTTATCCTCAGCAAGTTGCAACTGAAGGATCATCCCCAGCGAAGTTCTTTCTATCCCCAGCGAAGTTCATCATTAAAATCCCCAACAGAGCTTATCAACAGAATCCCCAGCGGAGTTATCGTTAAAATCTCCAACAGAACGTCTCTACCCCACAGAGTAATTCCCCTAGGAGTAATCTCTTCATCAGTTTATTCCCCAACAGAGTTTTTCTCTCCTACAGGTTTATCATCTTCGTTCATCATCCCCAGCGGAAACGAAGAACTCAACTCTATTCTCCAGCAACTCCGGAATTTATTTTCCCCAGCTAAAACATTATATCCCCATACATCATGATACATGCATATACGCATCATACGAATACAATCTCATTTACATTGAGAACATCATTGCTTGATCCATCTCATGCATTACATGTGACTGACCTTTTACCTTTCAGGAAAGATGCAGTTAAGTCCTCAGCTTCGTCGAAGACCTGACCGGTTCTTAAAATCTCAATTGAATTATCCTCGGTTGAATTTCAGATAAGGTTCTCAATCTCGGCAGTTTCCCTACGTCATAGTATGGACGAGTACTATAACCTCAACGGTATACTCCATTGAGCACAAGTCAGTTCCTAGATCTTGATGTTTTCCTCTGTCATAGTGTGGACAAGTTCTATAACCTCAGCGGTATACTCCATTGAGCACGAGAAAGTTCCTAGACCTTGATGAAGATGTTTCCCTATGTCATAGTGTGGACGAGTACTATAACCTCAACGGTATACTCCATTGAGCACGAGTCAGTTCCTAAATCTTGATGTTTTCCTCCGTCATAGTATGGACAAGTTCTATAACCTCAACGGTATACTCCATTGAGCACGAGTCAGTTCCTAGATCTTGATGTTTTCCTCCGTCATAGTGTGGACAAGTTCTATAACCTCAGCGGTATACTCCATTGAGCACGAGACAGTTCCTAGGCCTTGATGAAGATGTTTCCCTACGTTATAGTATGGACGAGTACTATAACCTCAACGGTATACTCCATTGAGCACGAGTCAGTTCCTAGATCTTGATGTTTTCCTCCGTCATAGTGTGGACAAGTTCTATAACCTCAACAGTATACTCCATTGAGCACGAGACAGTTCCTAGATCTTGATGTTTTCCTCCGTCATAGTGTGGACAAGTTCTATAACCTCAATGGTATACTCCATTGAGCACGAGACAGTTCCTAGATCTTGATGAAGATGTTTCTCTATGTCATAGTATGGACGAGTACTATAACCTCAACGGTATACTCCATTGAGCACGAGTCAGTTCCTAGATCTTGATGTTTTCCTCCGTCATAGTGTGGATAAGTTCTATAACCTTAGCGGTATACTCCATTGAGCACGAGACAGTTCCTAGACCTTGATGAAGATGTTTCCCTACGTCATAGTGTGGACGAGTACTATAACCTCAACAGTATACTCCATTGAGCACGAGTCAGTTCCTAGATCTTGATGTTTTCCTTCGTCATAGTATGGACGAGTACTATAACCTCAACGGTATACTCCATTGAGCACGAGTCAGTTCCTAGATCTTGATGTTTTCCTCCGTCATAGTGTGGACAAGTTCTATAACCTCAACGGTATACTCCATTGAGCACGAGTCAGTTCCTAGATCTTGATGTTTTCCTCCGTCATAGTGTGGACAAGTTCTATAACCTCGGCGGTATACTCCATTGAGCACGAGACAGTTCCTAGATCTTGATGAAGATGTTTCTCTATGTCATAGTGTGGACGAGTACTATAACCTCAACGGTATACTCCATTGAGCACGAGTCAGTTCCTAGATCTTGATGTTTTCCTCTGTCATAGTATGGACAAGTTTTATAACCTCAACGGTATACTCCATTGAGCACGAGACAGTTCCTAGATCTTGATGAAGATGTTTCCCCCCAATTGGATTATGGACATGTTCCTAAGACTCAGCAGAGGCATTCTCTCAGTTGAATTACAGGCCAGATTCCTAAATCTCAACAAAGGTTAGACTTCCCCAGTGGAATCTTTTACAACCACAGGTATACAAGTTCTCGCTAAGGAATATCTTATGCGATCGACATTCCTGCAGATGGAATCTGTATGCCCATCCTCCTACCAACAATCTCCAAATGTCATCTGTAAGCCCATTCTCGACATCACAAATGCTGATACTACACCATGCGAGTGCAAATTTTTTGGCACTCTAGTGTTCAATTATCTTCCACCTTCGGATCACGAAAGGCTCGAAAGCAAATCTATATCCTCAGGTTTAAGAAAATTGAATAGGGGAAACTGTTGTACCCCAAAATTTTTCCTCCCATATTCCCCAATACATTTCAAGAATAATCTTCAAAGTTGCTCAAGATTGGCTCAAGGGTTGGACAGTCAAAACACCTCCTAAGGCAGTCAAGTCAAAATTAGGGTTTTGTGTTTCATTAAGGTCCTCATATCCAAATGGCCTCAAGTTCTTCCCAATGTCTTAATATGTTATTAAGTTCATCCATGTCAAATTTCAAGCCTTGCAGAGGAAGTTTGGTCAGTCAATTGCTCAAGAAACCCAAAAATCGATTGTGCTAGGGCAAAAGTCAATTGTGTCTCAAATACAGTCAAACCTCAAGATTTTTTGTCAACATTCTCATTTTGAAGGATAATTCATCATTTGATCAAGGGTTGATCATGATTCATCAAGGATTGCTCAAGATTCATCAAGATTCAAAAGTTGTTAAATTAGGGTTTTGTAGGAAAAGTCAACTCAACTTTTACCAAGCATAACTTTCTCATACTTTATGAGAAATGACCCATACAAAGCTCATTTTGAATAGGATTCAATTTTCTACAATCCATCTTCACACCCCAAGATCAAGAAGTGCACTCACAAAAAGTTACAAATTTGGACATTATAGGTCATTTTTGAAAGTCAGCAAAAACACCTTTTTTTCCAAAGCTTATAACTTGAGCATGGAACATCAAAATGATATAAGACCAAAAGTTTTGGTTAGAGGACATCTCAAGGTTTCTAAAAAGTCCAAGAACACCTCCAATAGTTCAAAATTGAGGGAGTTATGCATTGTTGAAGTTGGGCATTTTTCCAAATTTGCCAAAAGTCAACTATCCTCAAAACTCCAATTTTTGACAAAAGGGTCCACTTTTTTCCACTTGATATAGTCTTTCCATGCCACACACGTGTCCCATCTTTAATTTCATGACTAAACATTTATTTTTCTATTTTATCTAATTTTTATTGATTTAATTCATTTTAAATCTATATTAATTCAAATAAAATCCAAAAATTAATGGAATGAGATTCTTGTGGTCATTACAGCTTGCATATATCATATAACACTCAGTCAAATTCGTGCCAAGTCAAAACAAGCACAAAATCTCAGATTTGGTGCAATTATGGAAAGCTTATCAATGGTGATCAAATCCAATATTCCATCTTCAATGCACAAGGTTTAATGCCCAAATTTTGACCTAGACACATTCTATTATATGCACATAAGCAAGACAAACCTAGAGGACGCACAAGGAGCTGCAGAAACGGCCACACAACTTTGGAAAAAAAGCTTGGAAACTTGAATTCTGAAATCCATCTTGGAGCTCGATACAAAGCAAAATCACAACGCAGCCCTCTTCCTTGACATCAAGTGAAGCTATACCAATTGAAACCGAGCCTTTTTGTTGCCTAAAATGCCCTGTAAGTCACCACGAACTTGGCCCTGTACATGGGATCGTGAATCAGTTATCTTGCATCCTTTTGCCAAATCTTTTGAATAATTATGCTTAATATCAAATTTCTAACATGTCTGCAATATTCAATTTCATTTTCATGCCCTGAATGGTGATGCCCGAACCTAGGGTTTTCTTGTTTTGTTTTTAGGCATTTGTATTGCAGGTGAAATTAAGACAAATAATGGTTATAGGGATACTCAGGAGACATAGACGATCACATCCATGTTCTTGGATGGTATTTTTATGGCCTAGAAAGGATTTTTGAGAGATGCTACGTATCTTCCTGCGGAACAAAATCCGCAGGTAAATGAACCAGGGCGTTTGAAGAAGACGAAGACGTGGCTGGGCGTGATTGGTTCATTTGAATCAATTGCGTGTTTTTTTATTTTGCCAGGCATAATTAGTTGTTTACCATATAATATTTGTTATATATTCCACTAACAAGTTAACAACATGGCTCAGCTGGCAAGGCGTTAACAATTGGTTCATTTTGAATATGAGCCAACTAATTGCTGATTCACACCCAAATCAAGCCCAGCACCCCCCTGAGTTTGTTCTTCATTTTATTTTCTTTTCATTTTTCTTTTTTTATTTTATTATTATTATCTTAATTAAAATTAACCAATTAACTTTTATTTCATAAAATCAGAAAACAACAAAATAATATTTTTAATTCCATTAATTTTATTATTTATTTTTGTAAATAAACATTAATTTATTTATTTAGTTTAATTAGGAACAACTTTAATATCTTTTGCATTAAATTAAAATCAATTTAGAATTAGGTTTTAATATTTTTAACCATTCTTATTTTATTTCCTTAATTAAAATAAAAACCCAAAAATATTTTCATTTAATTATTTAATTCAATTATTAAATTAGACTAATTTTTAATTCAAAAATAACAAAAAATATGCTTTATTTAATAAAAAGGGTCAAAACCCTAAAAACACTTAGATTTAATTTTTCTCGCGCGTGAATTACTTTTGATCCATATTTCAATATTGTAACTGCTTCGAGAATGTAATAGTTTTTAATTAGGATTTTATTTATCGCTTTTATTTACTTTTCGCAATTTAATTTTTAAGGGTTTGTCTTTGGCGATGTAAATACCCGACGCCTTGTAATAGCTTAGATTTATTTTCCGCAATTTAATTTCCGCAACCATTAACTGTTAGATGTTTGAATAATAGGAAATGCATGACAAGATTAACCTTTAACCTAAAATCAACAGTAGCTCACCATTAACATGTACAAAGATAATATAACTGAAAAACAATACACTCGCACATGCCACTCTTAGGGTACACCTCACTTGGTTGCCTCGAACATGGTAATTGAGTATAGGAAGTTTTAGAGGTCGTCCTCTTGTCCAAAGATCATAGTTGCCTCGACACGGTTGCCTCGAAAAAATGATCTAGGATATTAGGGTTACCGCTAAGGTGTCCTAACATTGCTTTAGTGACCACATGTCCCTTAATCGAATTGACCCGAAAAATCCAACGACGGTGCTACCTACTCCTCAATAGTGGGATAGCATTGTCTAAAGGACACTTGTACAGTTTAATTCCTTTTTGAGTAGGTAGATGGTTCTTAAGTACTTGCTCCTTTTAAAAACAAAACAAAACTTTTCGCACTTACACTCTCTTTGAAAACAAAACTCTTTTCAAACCCACAAACACAAAGAAAAGCAAGCTTTTGAAAACATAATGAGCAAGTACCTAAGAGCCCGTGGATAACCACGGATAGAAAGGGTGCTAACACCTTCCCTTTCTATAATCTACCTCCCGAACCCGAGAAATATCTCAAAAAGGAATTTTTCTGTGCTTTTGTCCTTTCCTTGTTGGATAAAATAAAAGACGGTGGCGACTCTTGCTTACTGCGACATTTTGCGAAAACAAACGCAAACACGAACCAGCATTCCAAAACGGTCAGTTCTCATTCCCACCGATCACACACGTAATATAAATCAATTCATTTCATACATTCATGTTATTATAGTTATTTGTGGATGCTCTAACGTGCTTCATGTGTTTGAAAGGGCCCTAATCATGGATCACCATTACCAACCGTTTTTGAACAGGGATCTTTGAGTCTCATTATACAGGAACTTTCAGATCAAATAAAGGCCACCATTGAATTCCTTGGGAAATTTTAAGGGGGTGGGATGTTTTAGTTGCTTTGAAATTGCGTACTTTGCAGGTTTTGTTTTTTGCCTCGCCGGAGAAGAAGGTTGTGACAATCATGACCGGTGGCTTGACTAATTACAGGAAATGGTTAGCAGTGGAGTGGCATTATCCCTGTGTTTCATTGGCTTAATTAAATTTTACCTTCCTTTCTCCATTCCTGATTGGCTTGTTCAAATCTCAGGGCCCCACCTGGAGCGAGCGTGTTTTTGCTGACTAAGATTTAACTTTGTTTTTTAATATATTATTATTGTTTGATTTGTAATAACGATTGAATGGGCAGCTCAACTGGTAAGGCGTGTTGGTGTGAAAAGGGAGGACCTGGGTTCAAGTCCCAGATCCAACATCTTGATTTTTGATAACTTTCTCTTGTAGATTTCATACATATCAGGGCCAAACATGCATCGTACGACATCAACTCACCATCACTTGATTAAGATCCAGCATATCCAAGCGTAGGATCCACCATGTGCCCTAGCTTGTTTCCCCCACCTGATTGGACGCAGCCTCTGGGCTCTTGCTAATGGGCCCAACGTTTTTTATTAACAACACCCCCCATTTTGTTTTTGATGACCAAGCCCATGTTTTTGTTTATTTTCTCATTTTTTTTAATTTTATTTTATTTATTATTTTCAAAAGTAATTTTTTAACAAGTCATAAAAAAATCAAAAAAATAATAAATAGATTTAGGTTCTTTCTAAAATTAATTAATTAATTAATTATTGTAATGTTATTTTATCAATTTAAAATCAAATTAGGCTTAGTTTCACTTTAATTTAAGTTATTTTCTTAATAAAAATTATAAAAATATTATAATTAGGATTCATTTCATTCAACTTTTATTTTCTTAATTAAAAATAAATTTAGAATTAACTATTCTCTTAGCAAAACCAAAAAAAAATATTTTGTTTATTTTTATTTACTAGGGTTTTTAGCCGTTTCTTTATTTCGCACGTTTATATTCTTATGTATCTGCTTATGGTTTGTAATTTTTATCGCGCGCGCATTTTATTTCCTGATTATGTATCTGCCATGGATTGTAATAGCCCTAATTAGAATTTTCATTTTCCGCACTTTACATTTTAGTCAGATATAAATGTAACTGTCACGAAGCCCTGTAATAGTTGTAGGACTTTGTTTCTTGCTTTTACATTCCTTATGTGCTGTATATAACTCGTTAGTAACTTAGGCGTGCATGACAAGATTAATCAATTAATCAGTAGATCACTAACATAAGATAAAATATCTAGAAAAAAGCACATTGTTGCACACTTGCACCCTTAGGGTATTCCTCACTCGGTTGCCTCAGAAAACAATGGTCATGTCCCTCGAACATAGGGATATCTTAGCAATGACCCTCAGTTTAAAAGTCATCATAAAAGATCATAGTCCCTTAAATGTCCCTCGAGTTTCCTGCGAGAAATGATCTTGTCCCTCGATGTTGCCTATATGATGACAGTCCCTTCGAAATGCTAAGGTATCTTTACATGTTGCCTTCAATGACCATAAACGTCCCTTTCAATAGTCCCTCAACATCCAGCGATAGGGCTACCTACTCAATAATATTAGGATAGCACTATCTAAAGGAAAGAGGAAAAGAATATCCTTTTTTGAGTAGGTAGACAGTTCTTAAGTACTTGCTCAAATCTGATTTCCTTTTTACACTTACACACTTTCAAAATACTTTTCAAAAACGCTTTATCACACTCTCGAGGACTGATACAAGAGTTATCATAAAGCAAACAAAATCTTTCAAAACACACAAACACAAACAATTTTTTTTCAAAAATGAGCAAGTACCTAAGAGCCCGTGCAAAACCACGGATGGAAAGGGTTCTAACACCTTCCCTTTCCATAATCTACCCCCTTACTCAAAATCTCGAAAAAGGTCTTTTTCTGTTCTTTTCACCCTTTCCCTTGTTGGATAAAACAAAAGTCGGTGGCGACTCTTGCTTACCGCAACATTTGGGAACAAAAAATGCAAACCATTATTAACAGTCGGTTCTGCCATCGTATCACAATCGGATTTTCAAAGTCATAACTGGCAATAGCAGAACCATTATCAATGGAATCCATAGTGGATGTGGATCTGCAGTTTGATATCTGGGTGTGTGTAAGAGCATAGCTATATATTTTTTGATAAAGTAATGAGGCAGAAAAGAAAAACAAAGAGCGTACAATTTGTATGCAAACCGTCCAATGTTTTATTAATGACATGTGAAAATGAAGTAATGACCCTCACAAATAGACTATTGTGCCTCGGGTAAGACACAAGGCTTTAAAGTTTGAATTGTTCAAATATTACATATCCTCAAAAACAAAAAGACAAATTACTCTTGAATAAAAGTAATGGGAACAAAATCGTTGGCCTCCCAATTGTTGAGTCCACCGCTGATGGTTGGGAAGATCCACTTGTTCAAGTTGTAATCACTATCACTATCTTCCAGAGCATTGACTCCATGGTTGATGATCCATAAAGGTGGTCCCCCGGTGCGAGCACGGCGAATAGCTCTCTGGGATCTTGAAGTAAAACCCAAACCAAATTTGTCAAATTTGTAGGGAATATCCGGAAGTTAGCCCCAAATGGTACTCCCACCTTTTTCGAATAATTCCTTGGCATCCTTCAGAGAAGCCATCTTCAGTGGAGGTCTGGTAATCTTTGAGACCTTGGAAGTAGTCTTGGTTGCAGCAACCATTTGTGGAACATCCTCAAAGTTATGACAGGGGGTCTCAATGAACTCGCCGTCCATTTCAACGTACCTGAAAGAGTTCAGGTGGCTCACCATGTGTAATATGGTGGAAGAACTGACTTGGGTGTTTTGCGTTTGATCTCAATTGTTGCGGATAGAAAGAGTTGCCACCGACTTTTCTTTTATCCAATAAGGAAAGGGTGAAAAGAACAGGAAAGATCTTTGAGATTATTTCTTGAGTTTGGGGGGGTAGATTATGAAAAGGGAAGGTGTTAGCACCATTTTCATCTGTAGTTATCTACGGGATCTTAGTTGCTTGCTAGATCACTTGCTTTGTCTGAAAATGTGCTTTGTGGTGTGGGTTTGAAAATATTTTGAAAACGTCTTTGTAATGATTCTCGTTTCTATAAGAAGGCGTACAAAGTGTTGGTTTTGAAAATAGTTCAAAAAGGTGTTTGTTGTGGAAGATGTTTTTGAAATTGATTTTGAAAAGCGCCTTTGTAATGATTCTCGTCTCTATAAGAATCCGTACAAAGATTTTTGAATTTTGAAAATGTTTCAATTGAAAGTGTTGGTGTGAAAATTATTTTTGTTGTGAGAAAGCGAGCAACTATAAGCATCCTACCTACTCAAAAGGTATAATGTTCTTTTCCTCCTCTTTTAGATGTTGATATCTTACCATTGATTGATAAGAAGCCCCATCATTGCATGTGAAGGGACGGGCGTGGGTCATTTGTATAGTCATAGGAGGCAACCTATGAGACATTTTAGCAATTTTGTTAGGGACTAGATTGTTTACCGAAGGCAACATCGAGGGACTACGATCTTTTATTGGGGGTCTTTTCTAAAACGCCCATATTCGAGGGACATGACTATTTTCCGAGGCAAAAAGTGATATTACCCTAGAGGTGCATGTGTAAAAAGTGTGTTTGATTACATGCATTTAGTCTTTGATTAGGGTTGTCTATTTATTGGTTTTATCTTGCCATACATCCAAGTTACTAACATTTGTATAAAGCAATAAAAAATGCAGAAAATAAATATCCTACACTATTACAACCATATTGAATAGCAAGAAAATATAAAGACAAGCATAAATAACATAAAAAATAGAGGAAAAAGTGAGCCCTTCGATCTAGTCAGTAGGCTCCTTCGATTCACCCTTCTTTTGCTTCTTTCGATTGGGGCTGGAAATCAGTATTAGCATGCCCTTCGATTACGTCCTTTTTCTGCTTCTTTCGATTGGCTCGGAAGTCAGCTCAAACAACTGACCTCTTTCAGTAAGTTAATAAATCTCCAATTTACAATATCTTCACCTTCACACGCAAGAAATATATTACTTGGATATCCTCTTAAGTGTACCTACAAATCAGAGAACACAGATATTGAATATAGTTATACATCGAAAAAATAACTTCATAATGACATTAAATGTTTGTAGTGAATCAATCTAAATTCATAAAGAAAAATATTCAATGTGCATAATAAATTGATAACTAATTATCATTCTTTTCAAACAACATTGCTATTTAAAAGACTAACTAATAAGGTTTGAAACATCACAACTTTAATCACCTTAGCAAGTGTTTATTTTGAAGGATGATCAGCAACCTGATTCTGCAGCAAGTTCTAAAAAATATGACAACATCCAACAAAGAAATTGGGTAATCATTATAGATGAGAATCATTACAATTAGGTAATAATTAAATTCAACTTATAATTATTATATTAGAAACAGAATATAAAACCTCTGATGAAAGGAAATGTGCATATATGTTAGTTACCATGTGATCATGAATACATTTAGGAAGATGGACATCTACCAGTTACTCTGTGATCTAGAAGTTCTTGTATTTTAGCAGCTAATTACATCAATTCTTAAATGTTATCTAACATAAACCTACATGGTTGAAATGAGAATAAGGCATCTCTAGTAGTTGTAAAAATAAAATGTATATAGATTGAAATGAAAAATTGAAATGAAATCCAAATCTAAATGCTAAGATCTGTGACATTAAATTTAATATAGACAGCAGTCTAGTTTACGAAGCCTTGCCTGAGCGTAGTCTTATAAATTTCCACCTTGGTCTATATCTTAGAATCAAGTTTGGAAGTATATTGATCCAAGAATACCTACAACTCATGCATATTAGAAAAAGGAAACTGATTCAGCTAACATCAAATTAATCTTCATCTCTGCAAATCTACCATAACAAAACATTTGTAAAAGTGTTTGGGTGCCATATAAATAACTTATGAGATGTCCTCATAGCACAAAAGTAAATCAGTCTCATATAAAAATTGAAACCAAACGCATTCCCAATTAAAACCCTAAAATTGCAGTAGACAATCTCAGATTAATTTCACTGCTAAAGTAACAAACACAAAATTTCAAGAATTTCAAGTTTAGAAACGGAAGCATATGGTATCAACTACAACAATGAAACTTTTTCACACAGATCAACAAACAAAATCAACAAATAGCAAAATCTGAAAGCAAACTAAATTCATAAATCGAAGTAACTAATTAATCATTAATCAGTAATCACCTTAACAACGATGTCATTTTTCATGGCTTTAAACGCGGCAGCAACTCGTTTCGCAAGTGGATCATCATCGGAAGCTTCAACATGCGGAGGCCAAACACGTGATTCTTGTAACAAAGAAACATGTGGCAATCGTAGGTTTCAACGGTTCCGGTAAGATTTTGTTTGTACATCTCATGACGGGAGAAATCATGTGTGGTGTCGTCGACGATGGCAGTGGAAGACATAGTGGTGGAGGAAAGGAGGAGAAATCATGTCTGCTTTAATCTTTCAGATTTGGTATTGATGTAGTTGTTATTGATGGTGGTGTACAGTCACAGTGACACAAAAGAGATGGAAGAGAGATTTCTTGTTTGAAGAATGGACTAATTTCAATGATGGAATAATAGAGAGCAATTGATTTAAAGAGAGTATTTTGTTACCACAACTCTCAATGCGTCCTTTCAATTCTTGAGGAGAGTGAAACTTTATTGAGGAAAGACAAATTTCAATGATGCATTTGAATTTGAATATCATTTGTCTTTCCAACTTTTGCATTGGGTAATTAAACGTGTAATAAAATAATCCAAAAGTATAATAAAATAATATATTAGATTAAAATAAAATAAAATATAATAGTAAGAAGAATTGTAGGAGTGACACATAAGCAGTAAAAATGTTAAATCAATGTGGTGATAGGAGTAGCTCAAAAAGTCAATTTTACCCTTACAATTAGTGAAATTAAAGATTTTAATCAAAAGGTTAGTAATTTCATTACCAGATACTTTGAAGTTTATATATTTATATTAGATTATCATTTAAATTATTTTCTACAAAAAGCACAAAAACAAAAACATTTTTCTAACACTTTTCCCATTTATCTTTTACTATTTAAATTCATAGAAAATTGTATAGGTCGCACTATCAATGTAATAGCGTAGATTTATATCTTCTCATATTTTTCTTCTAATTATGTAACTGCTCACAGGATGTAATAGCGTAGATTTACTTTCCCGCAAATTTGTATACTTATGTATCTGTCCCAAATCCATGTAATAGCGTAGGACTTTATATTCCGCACTTTAATCTTCTGTACATATTTAACTGCTAGTAACTAAGGTTTATATGACAGGACTAAAAATGACATAGAAAACCTAATTTTCAAGATAAGATAACTGAAATTAATACACTTTTCACACTTGCACCTCTAGGGTAACCTTTCTTGTTGCCTTGCAAATATTGCTCACGTCCCTCGAAAGTGCGGATACTTTAGAAAAAGACCCTCGATCAAATCATCATAAAGATCATAGTCTCTCGATGACCCTTCGAAGTTGCCTATGAAATGATCTAGTCCCTCTGATACAAATTGCTAAAGTATCCCTACATGTTTCCTTCAATGACCATTCGATGATCATACACTTGTCCCTTCACATCCAACAGATAGGGATATCTACCAACTAATGGTATGAATAGTACTATATCTAAAGGAGAGGGAAAAGAATAAGAAAGACTTTAGTGGGTAAGAAACTCATAATTGCTTGCTCACTATTTTTCTCAAAACATTTTCCATACTACACTTTCAAAACAAATATTTTCAAAAACACTTTGTATACATTCTTTAGGACTGATACAAGAATTATTACAAAGTTAGTCTTACATTGGCATTTTAAAATATTTTCAAATAAATCACACACACACAAAGCAAGTTTTTTTTAAAAGTGATCTAAGCAGTTAACAGCTTGTAGATAACTACGGATGAAAAGGGTGCTAACACTTTCCCTTTTCATAACCTACCCCCCGAACTCAAAATCTATCAAAGGCCATTCTTGTTCTTTTCACTTTTCCTAAATATTGGATAAAAGAAAAGTCGGTGGCGACTCTAGCTATCCGTACATTTGGATAAAACCAAAAAAGTAAGTTCTCCCACCGTATTACAGAACTGGAGACTATGCTGTAGTGAAACTTAAAAAAGAGGGGTTACCTTAGAGTTTAGATCACTTTACTTTTATTGTTTGCTTTAATTTTAAGGGCTTATTTGGGTTTAATTGATTGTAAGATCCTACATCCATATCTAGGGATTCCTTAGGTAAGTAGCAATAGATCATAAAGATTGTACGTTGTAGACCGATATGGTTAACATGATGGCTACAGTTAGTCTGACACTTTGGTTTGTGTTGATGTTCCTTGAGTCAGTCAAGGATAACATTAGGCTTTTGTATGGTGTCGTTAACACTAAGTTACTTTTAGAACCTTAATTGACTCATCTTGGCCATTATCAAGTAGTGAGATATCTGACTTTGGTGCAGTCCAAGGTTAGTTGATACTCGAAACTACGCTCATTGAGATTCGACTTTCGAGATGTTTTGGTGGAAAGCCAGTTGCCATGCTAAAATAAAGCCTGTGAGAAAGATCGGTGATATGAGATTCCTAGAACCCCGTTACTACTTTAAGACAGATTGATCCAACTTAACTTCAATGGGGAAGGGTACTTACCTATGGACTTCATGCAAGCCTTTAAACATAAGGCTCTTGTATGACTTGTTTATGTTTGCTACTCATGAACATAACATCATAGCATCATATCATCATAATATAACATTTTTATTAACCATTTCAAGGATCTTAGGGATTTATGGTGCAGGATTATCATAAGCCAGATTTCTAGCAAGGGGCGAGAGGATTTATTTTCCCCTAGCTAGATGCCGTAAAGATCAAAGTACATTCTCTTGAGTCAGGCTATGATTCACTTGATATGGTGAGCTTGATTCTTATAGAAGGACTTTCAAAGATGAAGACTCAAAGTTCTCCAGACAAAGCTGCAACCAGATTCAATTTCTAATATTTCAAATTTAAATCCCACGATATCCTTGAAAACATTGCATATGCATCTACATGCCATACATATCATTACATAACAGGTTTCCAAGACAGGTTTCTCATCTTCTTGCTGTTTATTTCAGCAGAAAATGGCTCTCGAACAGACAATCAAAGATCTCCAGGCCCATAATGCTCAGTTCCAAGAGATGTTCCTAAGCTTAGCCAAGGGACAAGAAGGATTGAAAGCACTCCTCACTGAGAACATGACCAAGAAGAATCCTGAAGACAACCAGGATGACCAGTTGGAACAACTGCAAGCTGATGAGAATCCAGATGATTAGTCAGATGGCACTTACCTAAAATTTAGCTCGGGGGTAAGAAGAGTTGAGAATCCTCATCAACAAGCTTCATCAGGTAAAATACAACCGTATGGGATGAACTGCTAGAATTGGAGATCCAATCACTAACCAGCCTTCAATGAGACAGGAAATTAAATTGGTTGACATTCCTAATCATTCAGTTAATGGAAAAGGGCCTTTCTAGATTGTTACTACATCGCAAGCTCAACAATGACCTCATCAACAACAACAGGGTAATCAGCATAAGCAGGATACACCCAAAAGACAATTTACCAAAATCAACATGTCATTATCTCAAGTATATTAACGCATGTTGAAGATGGAGTTGATTACATTGAAAGAACCTCCTCGGAATCCCAATACTTCCGCTCCTAGCTACAATTTTAACGCAAGGTGTGCATATCACTCCAATAGTCCTGGACTTGATACTAACAATTGTTGGACATTGAAATGTATGATTCAGGACATGATTGACGAAGGAGTTTTCGAGTTCACACAAGGTGGTCAAATTGAGTTTTTCTATATCTCTTAAATACCGAAACTGCAAAGCACACCATCTGAAGTAACAAGATCAGGCAGAGAAGCTTTAAGATCATTTGAAATTCTATTTTTAATTTCTTTTGTTTGTTCAAACAATTAATGTCATGTCAAACTTTGGTTTTTCTCATTAATGCATTGCATATGTTTGTCTTGAATTAATCCTTTTGTTTCATTATATTTAAATTGTGCTTCTTACTTCCTTTTTGTGATATTCAACTCTCATTAAAGCTATAAGCCTTTAGAGGGAGGATGACGAAAATGATACCATAATCTCATACAATATGCTATTGAACAGACCTCGCTGACGATGTACAGGCATTGCTTAAATTCCTAAATAGTGGAGATATAAGGAAGTTAATCCCTAGTCAACCCCTTTGAGCCTAAGAAGTATGAGTTTTCTTTTTTACACAAATTGAAACCCTTAAACATAATCTGAGGAAGGATAGTTTCTCAGTCAAATCAATTGTGCATTCACAAGCTTTACCTTCGTACACGACGAGTAGTATCGAAGACATCCTTCTAAATCAAAAACTGATGATGGTTCCCTGTAAACATTGAGTCAGACAGTTATTATCTTTCAAAAGAAAAGCCCGCTAAGTCAAAACTTATGAAGGATACTTAAGAAAAAATTGGGGCATCTCGTTTACTGTAATATCAAATGAAGCAGTTCAGGAAAAAGTCAGATAATAAAGTTAAAAAGAGGTCGCTACAAATCCTCAACAAAAGAAAAATGTTACAAGAAAGATGATTGTCTTCCCAAATAAACTTCTGGTTTCAGAACCATCACCAAAATATTAGTTCTATAATTAGAACCTAAATGCATAATTAAATGAGTATAGGACTGAAGAACATCACAGAGAATGGGTTGGATACAAATAAACTTTAACGCTTTTGTTTCTTAAACCGTGAACCAGGCCACGTTACAACCCTTAAAAGTACTAACTGAAGCATGGGTTAGTTTGAAAGCATACTGTTACAAAAAGGTATCCTGACTCTTGTAAGGCTTACTATAAATTCTGAGTTGATATCACATTCTTACAATTTTTTGTTTTACTAAAAAACATTTTTTAAACTTCAAGACAGACATAAAGATTTTAATTTTAATACCACTGTTTGCATATGACTAAATGTTTGACAGCAGAAAGATTTGCATGACGAATATTCAATAAATGAAAATCCTCCCAATGGACAGAATTACTTTAGATGATGTGTCAAAGAGGAAGACACTTCCAGTAACAGGCCTTTCGTGGATCCAATTGGTTATAAATCAAGGGGCATGACATGTTATTGTCCAACTAGTCTGTGACAGTCAAGTCAAGATTCAAAGAATCTCACAAAAGTGTTAAATAGCCAGGGCAGATCTCCATCTGAATCACTTAGGGCATGTTACATTGATCATGAGTTTCAGTAAAATCCGTTATGAAAATTGAATCTTTGGTATCACCAAATTACTTGTCTATGTCAGTAGTATCAGACGGTTACATTCTGTCGTGACAGTTCCTAGAAAAACACTAAGGAAGGTCAAGACTATCAGAAAGTTGGCAATCAATGGTTGATCAATAACTCAAAGCATCGGGTGCACCAGACTAATCCCAAGGGAAAATGGACTCCCGCATACGAAGGGTCATGTATGATCAAGAAAAATATTTTATGGCAGTGCTACAACACTTACTACCATATCACTTCCTTCAGAAACTCATTCTGAAAAGCATTTCCTTCAAAGATTCATTCTGAAAAGCATTTCCCTTAGAGACTAATTCTGACGAGCATTTCCCTCATAGACTAAATCTGACGAGCATTCCCCCCAGAGACTGAATTTTGGTGAGCATTTCCTTCAGAGGTTTATTCTTAAAAGAATATCCTTCAGGGATTCATTCTAAAAATCATTCTTCT
The DNA here is from genome assembly GCA_948472305.1 of Vicia faba. Classification (NCBI taxonomy): domain Eukaryota; kingdom Viridiplantae; phylum Streptophyta; class Magnoliopsida; order Fabales; family Fabaceae; genus Vicia; species Vicia faba. Next base: position 358,354,306 of record OX451736.1, read on the forward strand.
TCATAGGTTTATTCTGAAAAGCATTCCCTTTCAGAACTGAATTTTGAAAAGCATCTCCTTCAGGGCTTCGTTCTGAAAAGCATTCTCCTTCAGAGATTTATTCTGAAAAGCATTCCCCCTAGAGACTGAATTCTGGTGAGCATTTCCTTCAGAGGTTTATTCTAAAAAATATATTCTTCAGGTCTTCGTTCTGAAAAGCATTCTCCTTCAGAGGTTTATTCTGAAAAGCATTCATCTTCAAAGACTGAATTCTGAAAAGCATCTCCTTCAGAGTTTCATTTTGAAAAGCATTCTCCCTCAGAGGTTTATTCTGAAAAGCATTCTCCTTCATAAGTTTATTCTGAAAAGCATTTCCTTCGGAGACTGAATTCTGAATAGCATCTCCTTCAGGGTTTATTCTGAAAAACATCTCTTTCAGGGCTTCGTTCTGAAAAGCAATCCCTTCAGAGACTGAATTTTGAAACGCATTTGTAACACCCCAATTCTAACCGGAAATTATATAAATAAATCAGAGTTATAAAATCATATATGCAAACGAATCAGGATGCCAAAAATTCATCATTTTAAAACTCATTGCATTCATCGTGGATACGTAACACTTTAAAACTTCGGATGAACCATCAGCATAATAATTAAATCTCTTAAATCAACAATTTAACATCTACGCAGCAGAATTCTTAATAACATCTTTAATCATCGTTACAGCAACTTCAAAACAACACATGTTTAATAATAATCAACTTAAAGTTCAACAACTGAATAATCAACAATTAAAAGCAAAAATCATTCATCCCCCAGAGTGTTACATATCAGAGCAATGACACTGACTAGAACTACTGAAGGTATACAGCCTTCACTCTCGATTACCTGCACGTTACCAACATAAGGGCAACATTCAAATAGAAGGGGTGAGATATCTAACAATATAATAAAGTGTATGATAATTAATATATTGAATTAGAACAGATAAAATCACCACTTATCATCTTATAATCAACAATAATCTCAAAGAGAATACCAACAATAATACACATTCATAACATATGCAACTTCTTTATGCAATCATATAATGCGACTCAATACTATGCAAATGCATGTGGTACCATTGGAGCAGAACTCCCATCTTAAAAATCTGCCAATAAATAGAGGCATCAACAAGGCATAAGCATTCATCTTAATATTCGCCAATACAGGCCATCTTAACGAGCATAAGCTCCATCTTGAAATGCAATGTATGTGACACAATCATGAATGTAATGACAATACCATAACTATCAACAATCTCAACACAACATCATCGTTGGCCAAAAGCCTACATCTTAAAAGTTGTCAATTATTAGAGGCATCTCAACATATTTCATCAACATCATATATCAACATCATAATTCATCAAACATCATATATACATACATCATATATTTCGCAGCAATTCAGCCACAACAATGTTACAACAACAATTTGTCAATCTCGCAACATTGGCCATAGGCCTACAACATGATTCGCCTATAACTAGTTAATCAACTAAGGCTTACTTCTAAATTACTAAACCTCTGCATGTTACTAATATGTAATACTGCATCATTATCATTATTCATCCTACTGTTACAAACCAAACAGCAATCTATATACATCTCATCCTCAGAAAATCAACATAACGATCAACACGGGAACTAATTCAAATCCTACTTTGGGTACTAGTATTATCCCTCCTATTATTCATTTTAATCCTTAATAATGAAGTTCATTGCGTTAGCTATTCAACGCTTCGAACGGCACCTCAAACGGAATCCGAAAACTCAAGTTACAGCATTCTCAAACTGATTCTGCCAAAAACCAGACAACATGGATCGACGCATAACGCCTTGGGTCAACGCGTACTGAACTGGATACACTACATAGTCGACGCATCCTCTCTTGTATCGACTCATACTGAGTCTGCCACACTGCATGTATCGACACATGCTCCTACGTATCGACTCATCCTGAGTCTAAAAGTCATCATGTATCGACACATGACTCCTTCGTGTCGACTCATCCTGAGTCTAAAGACCTGCTTGTATCGACACATCATGTTTGGGGTCGACACATACTGCTCTGTCATGGTTAATTTCTGTGATTTTCTCTGTGTTTTCACTACAGGTTCCATACTTTAAGCCCTAAAAACATAATCTAATCATAGATAATCATCACTTACAATTATCCTATAATTCTACATCAGTTAAACAGCATCAAGACATCATTATTCATCCATAATTCATTGATTTTTCATCATACAACATCATATACATTCGATTCATGAACAAGACAACAATTACACATCTAATCCCACATACCAATTATTATGAACCCTATTATAGAGTCAGAATTCCACTCTTACCTTGGATTGAAGGTTGCTCTATGACTTCCGGTTGATTCTCGTTCTGCCTCTTCCTCTTTCCAACAGCTTCACGTTCTTCTCTAACCCTTATTCTTCTACTGCTTCTTATTTCTTGTTATTTCTAACAATAATAAAATAACCTATTATTCTCTTTATTCCTTAATGGGCTTAAAACTAATACATCCCCTTTTCACTACTTCTATTCCTTTAAAACAAGCCCACATTAAATAATATCATCCTTCTCATAATATTATTTCACCACTTAATACAATAGTTAAATCCAATTAATCACCACACATCTTCACAAATATTCCAATCATAAATTAATTAAATATTTAATTTAAATAAATAATTAAATTACGGGCGTTACAACTCTCCCCCACTTAGAATATTTTCGTCCTCGAAAGTTTACCTTAATCAAACAATCCTGGATAGGAGTCTCGCATCTTGCTCTCCAACTCTCAAGTCATGCTTTCTCCGATCGCTCCTAGCCAAACCACTTTAACCAAAGCAATCTCCTTGCCCCTCAGAGTCTTTATTTCACGATCCACGGTCCGTATAGGCATTGTCTCCACCGTAAGATTATCTTGTACTTGCACATCATCCATATGAATCACATGAGATGGATCTGAAATATACTTCCGGAGTTGTGACACATGAAACACATCATGCAAATTCGAAATATTAGGCGGTAAAGCCACTCTATAAGCAACATTCCCGACTCTCTCCGAAATCTAATACGGTCCAATAAAACAAGAAGTGAGCTTCTTAGACTTCAATGCTCGCCCAACACCAGTCACAGGTGTAACTCTTAAAAATACATGGTCACCCGCTTGAAATTCTAAATCCTTCCTTCGCTTGTCATGATAACTCTTCTGTCTACTTTGGGAAGCTTTTATCTTTTCTCGAATCAACTTCACCTTCTCAGTAGTTTCACGAACAAGTTCAGGTCCAAGTACCACACTTTCACCATAATTCATGCCAACATAAAGGAGTTCTACATCTTCGACCATACAACGCTTCAAAAGGTTCCATCCCAATACTGGAATGGTAACTATTATTATAGGTGAACTCTATCAACGGAATATAAGTATCCCACGAACCTCCCTGCTCAAGAACACACGCCCTCAACAAGTCTTCCAACGATTGAATAGTCTGTTCAGTCTGACCATCTGTCTGAGGATGATACACTGAACTCAACCTCAACTTAGAACCCAACGCTTCTTGCAAACTCTTCCAAAAATCAGAAGTAAATCTTGGATACCTATCTAACACAATGCACAAAGGAACACCATGCAATTTCACAATCACACTAGTGTAAATCTTAGCCAACTTCGACATTGGAAAATTGATGTTAATAGGAATAAAATGAGCCGACTTTGTAAGCCTATCAACAATCACCCAAATCGAATCATGTTCTTTTAAAGTATTAGGTAACCCTATCACAAAGTCCATTGAAATGCTATCCCATTTCCATTCTGGAACTTCTAACGGTTGCATCAATCCTGCAGGCTTCTGATGTTCAATTTTCGACTTCTGACAAGTCAAACATGCTTACACAAACCGAGCCACGTCACTCTTCATTCCAGGCCACCAAAACAAACCTTTCAAATCTTGATATATCTTCGTAGCTCCTGGATGAATACTCAACTTACTTCTATGACTCTCTTCAAGTATCACTTTCTTTATCTCGGCATCATCAGGAATACAAATCTGGTTGCGAAATCTTAACACACCTTGCGCATCTAGCTTAAAATCATTGTTCTCAGACAGATCGATCCCAACCATAGAATCTACCAGTTTCACATCCAACTTATGAGCTTCTCTGATACTATCTAGAAATTCATTATTAATCTTCAACATATCTAACATAACACTTCGCGGTGTAACCTTGCAAACTAAACTCATATCTCTGAACTGCTCAATTAATTCCAACTCTTTAACCATCATTGCCGACATATGTAAAGTCTTTCGACTCAATGCATCAGCTACCATATTCGCCTTTCCTGGATGATAATACAAACTGAAATCATAATCCTTTAACAATTCCAATCATCTTTGTTGTCTCATTTTCAACTCTTTCTGATCAAATAAATACTTTAAGCTCTTATGGTCACTAAACACTTCAAATCTAGAACCATAAAGATAATGCCTCCAAATCTTCAACATAAAAACAACTGCAGCAAGCTCTAAATCATGTGTAGGATAATTCTTCTCATGAGTCCTTAACTGCCTTGACGTATAAGCAACTACCTTACCATTATGCATAAGCACACCTCCTAAACCCATCTTAGAAGCATCACAATACACCACAAAAGGCTCTCCTGGATTAGGCAACGTCAAAATCGGAGCCGACGTCAACCTCTTCTTCAATTCTGTAAAACTTTCTTCACACTGAACATCCCACACAAAAGCTCTACCTTTACAAGTCAACTTAGTCAACGGAAGTGCCAACTTAGAAAATCCTTCGTTAAACCTTCTATAGTAACCAGCTAATCCCAAAAAGCTTCTCATCTCAGTAGCTTACCTCGGAGTTTCCCATTGCAACACAGCATCAACCTTCGATGGATCTACAGCAATGCCACTACCTGAAATCACATGACCAAGAAAACTAACCTCCTTTAACCAGAATTCACACTTGGACAGCTTTGCATACAACTTCTTCTCTTTCAAAACTTGCAATACTACCCTTAAGTATTTTGCATGCTCTTCTTCTGACTTAGAGTAAATCAAAATATCATCATTAAACACCACTACAAGTCGATCCAAATAAGTATGAAAGATACTATTCATGTATTCCATGAATATTCTTGGCGCATTAGTAACACCGAAAGGCATCACCGAATACTCGTAATGTCCATAACGCGTTCTGAAAGCCTTCTTCTGGATATCTTCATCCTTCACTGTAATATGATAGTAACCCGACCTCAAATCAATCTTACTAAACACACGAGCATCCACCAATTGGTCCATCAAGTCATCTATTCTTGGAAGCGGATACTTGTTCTTGATCGTCACTTTATTCAACTATCTGTAATCAACACAAAGCCTCATACTTCCATCTTTCTTCTTTACTAACAACACTGGAGCTCCCCACGGCGATACACTTGGTCTCACAAACTTCTTTTCAAGTTTCTCTTCCAATTGCTTCTTCAACTTTGACAATTCAGATGCAGACATCATGTATGGTGCCATAGACACAGGTCTGGTACCAGGTACAAGATCAATCGCAAATTCAACTTCCCTCTCCGGTGGTACATCAGGAATTTCATCAGGGAAAACTTCAGGAAATTCACACACCACCTGAAACTCCTCAATTATAGCTTGAGTCTCTACAGATAGCGACGCCATCAACGAGAACATATGTGCCTCCTCTTGCATCAACTTTCTCAACTGTTTAGCAGACAACAGACTATCTTCCTCTTCTTCAGGAGTATAAAACCTCACAGACTTGTCATAACAGTTAATATGAACATAGTTATGCTCTAACCAGTTCATACCCAAAATCACATCCAAACCTCTTAACGATAAACAAACCAAATCAATAGCAAAGTCTCTGTCAAAGATCGACAAGGGACACTTCAAACACACAAAAGAAGTAGTCACCGACCCCTTAGCTGGAGTATCAACGACCATTTCTCCATTCAAAGAAGACAACATAAGACCCAATCTTTCAACACAATCACCAGCAATAAAACAATGAGTAGCATCGGTATCAATAATAGTAATTAAAGGAGTATTATTAATGAAACATGTACCTCTGGTAAGTTTGTCCTCAACAATTGTCTAATCCTCAACCAAAGCAAACACTTTACCACTTGTCTTTGCCCTCTTCGGTTTCTGACACTTACTACCAATGTGACCTTCTTCACTACAGTTGAAACAAATCACATCTTTATGCTTGCACTCAGATACAACATGTCCGTTCTTACCACAACGGAAATACCTTTTCACTTCAGTAGTACACGCATTACTCTTATGCCCAGGTTCCCACATTTAAAGCAAACCACACCAGTAGGAGCATATCCCCCACTAGTCCTCTGACCTTGAGCAACTTTATGTTTACCTTTACTAGCTGGGGTATCATAAGGCTTACCACGATTCTGTTGGTGCTTACCCCTCTTCTCACTGATAATCTTATAATGAGCATTATTATCCTCTTCATAAATTCTGCAGCTATCAATCAAATCAGCAAAGACACGGATCTTCTGGTATCAAACTCCCTTCTTGATCTTCGGGCGCAACCCGTTCTCAAACTTGATACACTTCGAAAACTCAGCATCTGCCTCAGCGTAGTGCGGATAAAACTTAGTCAACTCAGAAAACTTGGAAGCATACTCAACAACTGACATATTCCTTTGATTCAGCTCAAGGAATTCAATTTCCTTCTTACCCCGAACATCTTTAGGAAAGTACTTCTTCAAAAATTCCCTGCGGAACATATCCCAAGTGACATTCTCACCTACAACTTCCAATCTCTAACCAGTCTCTAGCCACCAGTCATCAACCTCGACTGCTAGCATATGAGTAGCATGACGAACCTTCTGCGCTGGAGTGCAGTCCATCACACGGAATATTCTCTCAATCTCTTTCAACCAATCCAATGCTCCGTCAGGATCATACTTTCCCTTGAACATAGGCGGATTCTCTCTCTGGAAGGTCGCCAAGCTACGAGGTTCAGCATTCCCGTCAGCATTCGGCTGATTCTCCATCGCATGAGCCATTGCTTATAAAGCAGCAGCAAGTGCAACATCATTCCTTCCGACCATCTCAACTTATCACTACAACATAAAGAACGGTTAGAACTCAAATTAACAATACTCGATTGTTAGACAACTACGACTCGACAACAAGGTCGGACCAACCTTTTGCTCTGATACCAACTTTATAACACCCTAATTCTACCTGACAATTATATAAATAAATCAGAGTTATAAAATCATACATGCAAATGAATCAGGATGCCACAAATTCATCATTTTAAAACTCATTTCATTCATTGTAGATACGTAACACTTTAAAACTTCGGATGAACCATCAGCATAATAATTAAATCTCTTAAATCAACAATTTAACATCTACGCAGCGGAATTCTTAATAACATCTTTAATCATCGTTACAGCAACTTCAAAACAACACATGTTTAATAATAATCAACTTAAAGTTCAACAACTGAATAATCAACAATTAAAAGCAATAAGCATTCATCCCCCCGAGTGTTACATATCAGAGCAATGACACCGACTCGAACTACTGAAGGTATACAGCCTTCACTCTCGATTACCTGCACGTTACCAACATAATGGCAACATTCAAACAGAAGGGGTGAGATATCTAACAATATAATAAAGTGTATGATAATTAATATATTGAATTAGATCACATAAAATCACCACTTCTCATCTTATAATCAACAATAATCGCAAAGAGAATACCAACAATAATACACATTCACAACATCAATATGCAACTTCTTTATGCAATCATATAATGCGACTCAATACTATGCAAATGTATGTGGTACCATTGGAGCAGAACTCCCATCTTAAAAATATGCCAATAAATAGAGGCATCAACAAGGCATAAGCCTTCATCTTAATATTCGCCAATACATGTCATCTTAACGAGCATAAGCTCCATCTTAAAATGCAATGTATGCGACACAATCATGAATGTAATGACAACACCATAATTATCAACAATCTCAACACAACATCATCATTGGCCAAAAGCCTACATCTTAAAAGCTGCCAATTATTAGAGGCATCTCAACATATTTCATCAACATCATATATCAACATCATAATTCATCAAACATCATATATACATACATCATATATTTCGCAGCAATTCAGCCACAATAACATTACAACAGCAATTCGTCAATCTCGCAACGTTGGCCATAGGCCTACAACATGATTCGCCTATAACTAGTTAATCAACTAAGGCTTACTTATAAATTACCAAACCTCTACATGTTACTAATATGTAATACTGCATCATTATCATCATTCATCCTACTGTTACAAACCAAACAGCAATCTATATACATCTCATCCTCACAAAATCAACATAACGATCAACACGGGAACTAATTCAAATCCTACTTTGGGTACTAGGATTATCCCTCCTATTCTTCATTTTAATCCTTAAGAATGAAGTTCATCGCGTTAGCTATTCAACGCTTCGAACGGCACCTCAAACGGAATCAGAAAACTCAAGTTACAGCATTCTCAAACTGATTCTGCCAAAAACCAGACAACATGGATCGATGCATAACGCCTTAGGTCGACACGTACTAAACTGGATACGCTACATGAGTCGACGCATCCTCTCTTGTATCGACTCATACTGAGTCTTCCACACTGCGTGTATCGACACATGCTCCTATGCATCGACTCATCCTGAGTCTAAAAGTCCCCATGTATCGACACATGACTCCTTTGTGTCGACTCATCCTGAGTCTAAAGACCTGCTTGTATCGACACATCATGTTTGGGGTCGACACATACTGCTCTGTCATGGTTAATTTCTGCGATTTTCTATGCGTTTTCACTATGGTTTCCATACTTTAAGCCCTAAAAACATAATCTAATCATAGATAATCATCACTTACAATTATCCTATAATTCTACATCAATTAAACAGCATCGGGACATCATTATTAATCCATAATTCATCAATTTTTCATCATACAACATCATATACATTTGATTCATGAACAAGACAATAATTACACATCTAATCCCACATACCAATTATCATGAATCCTATTATAGAGTCAGAACCCCACCCTTACTTTGGATTGAAGGCTCTATGACTTCCGGTTGATTCATGTTCTGCCTCTTCCTCTTTCCAACAGCTTCACGTTCTTCTCTAACCCTTATTCTTCTATTGCTTCTTCTTTCTTGTTATTTCTAACAATAATAAAATAACTTATTATTCTCTTTATTCCTTAATGGGCTTAAAACTAATACACCCCTTTTTCACTACTTCTATTCCTTTAAAACAAGCCCATATTAAATAATATCATCCTTCTCATAATACTATTTCACCACTTAATACAATAGTTAAATCCAATTAATCACCACACATATTCACAAATATTCCAATCATAAATTAATTAAATATTTAATTTAAATAATTAACTAAATTACGGGCGTTACAGCATCTCCTTCAGAGACTGAATTCTGAAAAGCATCTCCTTCAGGGCTTTGTTCTGAAAAGCATTCCCCTTCAGAGATTTTCTGAAAAGCACGCTTCAAATAAAGTCAAGCATATACTCATTATGATACTCCTATCAACAGTTATTTTGGATGGCATCTATAAGCCCATCTCCGACGACACGTTATCACCTCTCTTAATGACATCTTTAAGCCCATTCAAGCAATATAATCAACTAACAATGTTACTTTGTGCACATGTGAGTGAAAATTTTTGGGCACTTAAGTGTTCAATCCTCTTCAACCTTCAGATCTGAATGACGAGTGTGTCAATCTAACTCTTCAGGTTTAAGAAGATCGAACAGGGGAAGCGGTTGTACCCCAAAATTTTCCCTCCCATTTTTCAAGACAAATTAATTTAAGATACCTCCTCATGCTCCTAGGATTCTCAATTGCTCAAGACTACTCAAGGGTTGACCAGACAAACTCTCCTCCTAAGCAATTGACCTACAACTAGGGTTTTGTTTTTCTCAATGAAAATTGGACTTCTAATGCCTTAAGTAGATTTCATGGTTTCTTATATGCTTCAATGAATCCTCATACCAAATTTCAAGCCTTGCAGTATAAGTTTGCTCAGTCAATTGCTCAGATGATTGAAAATCAACTGTATTGGACAAAAAGTCAACTTTGACCAACTTACAGTCAAACTTCAAGATTTTTGGTCATCAATATTTTTAAGCTACATTCATCATTTGATCAAAGGTTGATCATGATTCATCAAGAAAACTCAAGATTCATCAAAAGTCAAAAGTTACTAAATTAGGGCTTTCTTTAAGAGAAGTCAACTGAACTTTGACCAAGCATAACTTTCACATACTTAATCAGAAAACTTTTCAGCCAAGGCCTATCATGAAGGAAATTTAATTCTCTACAACTTTGTCTCTCTAAGCTCAAGACCAAAAATGATTCATTTAAGAGATATGGGCCAAAACATTACAGATCATTTCAAAAGTCATCAAAAAGACACTTTTTGTCAAAGCACTTTACATCAAGATAAAGGATTCATATGAAAAAATGACCAACATGAAAGTCCAAGATCACCTTAATATGACAAAAATTGAGCGAGATATGATTTATGCAAGTTGGGCAATTTTGAGAAAATGCATGAAATCCAAATTGAGCAAATTTGAATTTTTGGGCTAATGGGCCTATCTTTTAAGGTTCAAACGTGTTCCTGACCTCATAATAGACTCCTAAAACCATTCATTTGTTTTTGTAGTTTTTATTTTGATTTTATTCAATTAAAAGCAAAATAAATCAAATAAAATATCAAATAAATGATATAAGGCATGTAGATCTATTTTTTAATCAAATCATAAGTATAAAAAGCTTGTGACAACTTGCAAAAAATGTGATTGGTATGAGATTGACCTAAAAAAGAAAGATTTCATGCAAAACTTCAATCAAATATTTGATCATGAAATTCAAATCTTTTGTAATTTCATCAATATTTGATCATGAAATTCAAATCATGAAATACTTGATCATGAAATACAAAAGATTTGATTCACTTTTGTTGACCTAAATCTTCTACTATAAATACAAGACATCTTCAGACCAAGAGGGACACGAAAATTGTCCGAAGAACATCCTCTCAAAAATCTCAAATTTTGTCAAAACTATGGCAACTTGAAAATCTTGTCTCCAGCCTCTTGCAATCCATTCTAAGCATTCCATTGTGTTCTTGAAGATCCCAGGAGCCCATCTCAACCATCCTTGAAGCAAATCCACGTCCACAACAGCCACATCAAGTCACCCCGGTTGAGTAATTTTCTTGAAATTCAAACTCATAATTCATGTGTTGTTGATTAATTATATGCATATATACCTATTTATAATGATGTTTAGACTTGTTTAGAATCATTGTTTGCAAGCTTTGACGCAGGAATAAGGATCTGCCATTGCTAGGACAGTTTGAGTTATTTTCATTGAATCTCACGATACAAGTGTTTTCAGGCCAAACTAACACTCACCCCAGACAATTGGTTTTTTTTCTTTTCTTTTTTACTAACCCTATTTTATTTTCACCATATTTTCTTAATTTCCTTTATAATTAAAAATTAATTAACCTTTTTTTTTAATACTTTAACAAATTAGGATTAGAGTTTTAATTAGTAATTAAATTCTTGATGTATTTTTATTAGTTAATTAATTAATTAACATTTTTCTTAATATTATTAATTTATTAGAAACAATTAGGTTTTAATTAGTTATTATCACTTAAATTATTTTTTACACAAAAATATTTTAATATCTTAACATTCTTTTTCTTACTTCTTTACTATTTAATTTTCTATTTTCTTAATTAAATTTTTTTAATTAATCATTAATTAACCTAATCTTTTTTTAAAATTATAACAAATTAGAGTTAGGTCTTTTTAATTAGTAATTAAATTTTTTCTTATCTATTTTTATTTTATTAATTATTTTATTAATTAATTAACTTTTTTTCTTAATATTAAAATTAATTAGAATTAGATTTTTAATTATTATTATCATTTAAATTATTTTCTACAAAAAGAACAAAAATAAAATTATTTTTCTAACACTTTTCCCATTTATCTTTTACTATTTAAATTCATAGAAAATTATATAGGTAGCACTATCGATGTAATAGCATAGATTTATGTTTTCTCGCATTTTTCTTCTAATTATGTAACTGCTCACATGATGTAATAGCGTAGATTTACTTTCCTGCAAATTTCTATACTTATGTATCTGTTCCAAAGCCATGTAATAGCGTAGGACTTTATATTCCGCACTTTAATCTTTTGTACATATTTAACTACTAGTAATTAGGGTTTGTATGACAAGACTAAAAACGACATAGAAAACCTAATTTTCAAGATAAGATAATTGTAGTCAATACACTCTTCACACTTGCACCTCTAGGGTAATCTTTTTTGTTGCCTTACGAATGTTGGTGACGTTCCTCGAAAGTGGGGATACTTTAACAAAAGACCCTCGATCAAATCATCATAAAGATCATAGTCCCTCGATTGTCCTTCGAAGTTGCCTACGAAATAATCTAGTCCCTCCGATACAAATTACTAAAATATCCATACATGTTGCTTTCAATGACCATTCGATGACCTCACGCTTGTCCCTTCACATCCAATAGATAGGACAACCTACCAACTAATGGTATGGATAGTACTATATCTTAAAGAGAAGGAAAAGAATAAGAGATTTTAACGGGTAAGAAACTCCTGATTACTTGCTCACAGTTTTTTTCAAAAACACGTTGTATACATTTTTGAAGACTGAAACAAGAATTATTACAAAGTTAGCCTTACATTGACATTGACACACACACAAAGTAAGTTTTTTTCAAAAGCGAGCTAAGCAATTAAGAGCTCGTAAATAACTACGGATGAAAATTGTGCTAACACCTTCTCTTTTCATAACATACCCCCGAACTCAAAATCTATCAAAGATCTTTCATGTTCTTTTCACATTTCCTAAATATTAAATAAAAGTCAATTCTTCTACCATATTACAGACAAACATTGAAGAATTAATTAACTGATGAAATAATTAATCACAAATGAATTAATTAATCACAAAGTAAAGACAAACATACCAAACCATTATAAATTTGAGTGTACTCTCTTCTCTCTCTTTCCTCCCTCTTTTTCTCTCTCTCTCTCTCACACTCCTTTAATTTTGTAATTGATTGCATGATTAGTTGATCGCTGATAGGATTTTCTTACCATAAACAATAAATTGAAAAGGAAAATACCATATCTTTCTTACTTTTAAAATCTATAAATCAAAATCTAATTTTATTAGTTGAACATATAAATAGTTTCTTTTATACTAAATTTACTCTATTTAATGATATCATTTTCAATATACTCTTCAATTAATTTAAGATTAAATATTTCAATAACCTTTTACTCATTAAACAATTTTTAATTTTAACCATCACAATTATTCGGGTACAAGTCTACAATCAATAATCAAATTAAAATTAAAAACCAGAAATTAACATAGAGAAATCAGAACGTATGCTCTAGGAAATATTTAATTGCTGCAAAAATTGTGGTGGTCCATTTCAGCCAGTCACAGACCCAAAGACACTGTTAGCCAGTCCTTAACCCCAACTCATAGTTACTGTCAGAGCACATAAACTTCACGTACAATTTCATGCCAAAAGAGCATAAACTTGCATCAATGTATCATAGGAGATGGCATCATCATTTAGAAATATAATAGAATGACTAGTTATTTTCCTGTCATGGCAATAAACAACGTAGAACTGTACGCAAAATGAATATTGACAGGGCTACTCTCACTGTTAAAGCAACTTCAGGTACTATCAGACTCATTTCCTGAATCAATATTCATCGGTTGTGCTTGCGCATTCTTGTAGCCACTAATTTCATCCTGATAACGTTTTTTATCAACACGGGCTTTTGCCTCATATGGCTCCTTCTCCTCGCCTGTACATTCAACACGCAATGAAATAGCAAAACTTAGTAACAAGTGATATATGATGTTATTAGTGATCAGGAATGACATTTCGTGGAAATGGAACTGTGTGAAATGCAACAACTGCCAATCAGTCATACCTGACATCTTTTTCCATCTCTCACCAAGTACTCTTGCCACATCCGTAAATGAAATCCCAGGATTGGTTTTCTTTAGATTCTGTCATTAAAAAAACCAAGTAGTGTTTGAAATTTCTTCTATCTATAGTTATAGACAATTTTGTAGAAGGGAAATGATCATTTCCACACACCCAAATCCAAAACACACTACTGGTATGTATAAGCATAACATAAAAGGCACCTCTCTTTCCACTTGAGAAAAGAACATGAACCCAGACAATGCCCTCTTGGGTGCATTTGGATCCTTTTTCTTCCTTGGTTTTTTCTTCTTTCCATCTTCATCGGCATCTTTTAATTTCCTCTTGGAAGTAGATGCTTTAGAGCTAGAAGGCAGATCCTTCTTAGGCTCCTTTTTGGGAGGCTTCTGAAAATTGGCCATTATTAAGGTGTTAGGAATACCATAGATTTCAAGAGTAGAAGTGAGGCATCACAAAATAATAAAGGCAAATAAAACAAATCAATTGCCTCTTTCTCATCATCACTTTGGCTAGCATCAGAATCATCTGCCCCAGAATCATCAGTAGGAGACCCTTCATCATCCTTTTCGGCAACAAAATCTTCATCCTGTAAGACATTATTTCCCTCTGATTAGTGTATACAAAAGAAAACAAGATTACAGAAAAACATGGTGCAGGGAACCCAACCATACGAGATAATCATGTGCATATAAGTCCAGAAAAAATGCATAACCATAAAATTATGCAATACAGAAAACACAAGAAAGTGAAAAAGGATAGATAATAAACAATAGAAAGTCTGGCTGCATAACAACAAAAATTCAAGCTTAAGAATGACTCAGAAGTAAGCAGACTTCCAACATCTTTTATATTTCTTCTATATGCAAATATTTTCCAATGTTGTTGGATATAAATTAATATTGTCCTTGTGTGTTTAAAATAGAATACAAATTTAACAAATGCTTCTCATGAAGAAAAGATAAGGGTAAAATTTAAATCAAATATAGGTTAGGCACCTCCTCGTCACTTTCATTTTCACCAGCTTCATTTCTGATGCGCTCAAGATGTGGATCAACAGCATCATCATCATCACTCTCAAGAACGTTAGCCACACCAGTGGTTTGTTGGGCATCTCCTAAATTCATAATTTTCAAGCCCTTTGAACTGCATGATCAGGTAAGAAATGAACCACTATATGACAAACGAGCAGTTGCCGAGTAAAATTTGGCAGCGAGGTAAGGTTTACCTGATAAAACCATACAAATTGTGGTACTCATTTCTCTGAATATTACGGAAGAGATGCTCTTGCTCAGATTTAAGTCTGATAAGAAGGTCAAAATAATGCATATTTGAACCCCCAGCAGCATGTCGCTCAAATTCCACATAGTCAATCTAGTCAGAAACAATGAAACAATCAAAACCTCTAATGGATGATATCATATGCAGGTCAACCAGTATCTAATAACAGGTCATCAGTAAACAGAACTCAACTTTACCTCTTCATGAGTAATAAGAGTGGGAGGTTTAGGTAGAAAGAAGAAGCTCTTCTCAAGGGGATACAAAATTCCATCTTCAGCTTTCAGAGATGATTTTACGGCATAACCATCTTGACAACTCCTAAACTTTCCAGGCTTGGTAACTTTGGCCCCAGACAAGCCACGTAATATTGTGGTGAACACTTCATGGATGAGCCCCTGATTATTGAATTTTAAATGAAAAGTATCAAGTATTGCATTGCATCACATGCGACCTATGAAGCACGGACACCCCGAACACAACCCGAACTAACACGCTGACACCAATAATAATTTGAAAAAATGAATAAATTAAACGTAATCACAAGTGTCAGTGCAGGTGTCTGACATCGACACGGACACAGACACACCATTTTCACATCGGTCAATCAAATAAAAATATAACGTTTCATGCTTTCCCAAGCAGCCCTCAAGGAACAGTACCGCGGGGTTGTATATCAACAAATCACCAGTAAACTCAATACCTTATAAGACAGCTCTAACTTGTCTTTGTATTTAGCATTATAGAGATCTTCACTTAAAGCCAATTCACTTTGAACCACATCATCAGTTTCGAACTATACAGAAATGAGCAAATCAATGTTAGCTTCAGAAGAACGCATAATATTTATCACCTAAATGATAAACCGTAAACCAACGAGCAATTACCTGTATCACAATATGAGGGTACAAAGTTTGTCCTTTCCGAATAGGGGGGTCAAGACTAATAACAACGAAGGTATGCGGCTGATTAGACTGCAGATAGATACAGCAGGATGACATGAGAAGTCAGTATTCTTATCAAGTCCAGAGAAAAGCATCAATCTTGACACATGGTTGGCAGATAAACTATATTAATAGCTAATATGGAAACCAATACCCATGAAAAAATGAAAGCAACAGATCAGAAAATAAACCTTAGGAAGTAAAAATAGTCGAACCACACTGCTATACTGGATTTTGAAATCATTAGCTTGACCTTGAAGCCGCAAGAATGACAGGTGTAACTCGACACTATATCGTCCTCTGCACAATAATACAAATTTCTACTATTAGATACTTGCTCTTTCTGTTGAAAGGATGTAAATAAAATCAGAAGTATACAAGATTGTGATATGAAACTGAAAATAGTTGAATGAACAAGTCTGTATTTAAAGATGTTTACCTTGGTGTAAGGATTCCAATACTCTCAAACGTAACAACAGTATCTTCACCACCAAACCCAACGTCAACTATACGTTTTATTTTATCAACGAAAACCTGATATGAAAAAAGATTTTGCAAATTTCGGTTACATTGGATTTATTTAGGGGTAGATATGTTTTTAGTCCCAATAAAGTTACAGATACTCCATGTTCAGTCGCTCCTTTTATAAAAACTGAGGGACTAAAAGCATTTAATTTTTATAAAATGTGGGGGCTAAAAATTGATAATAAAAAATAGAGATTAGAAACACATTTAACCAATTTATTTATTATAACATGAAATTTGTTAACCTCGTGAACAAACTCACCTGATTAGGGGGGTGATTTTCATCACCAACGAACTGGGTGTTGGAATTCGGTATATGGAAACTTATCTCCATCAATGAATCTTTCTGAGATCATATGAACAATATTAGACAATAAAAAAATGCACACCCAAATTGAACCGGTTAACCCCATCTCACAATACAGTTCAAGCCCAATATGGATATAAGGTTTTTCTGTAAGCAGCTGCAAGCAGCTGTTATGAACTGTATTGTTAAAACTCAGAAGACTATAAATATACCTCATTGGCTCCAGTTGTGTCATCCACATGAAACTCCAAGACCGCATCATTTTTCCCTTGAAAGTTTGTTTGTGAGATATCTGCTAAAGGCACCTCAAAAGCTTGCTTTGAACCAACCATGAAAGCCAGTGTATTACCTGAAATGGAAACAGAAGCATAAGAACATCCATTAGTAGTACAATTGTATAGAAGCAGACAGCTCAATTCCATCAAACCAGCTCTGCTATGAATAGATAAAGAATGCATTTGGTTGGCAAAACAAGAAAGCAAGAAAGAGGCGTGGTTCCTGTTTGAGAAGCTAAACCAACACCATCTATACCAGAACCCCCCAAGAAAAACAATATTCATATTTCCTACCGTACAAGGAAAGCTACCGCATCTCCAAATACAGAGCAAATGGTACCAACTGAAGTTCTTAGTGGAGTGCTATGTATTGGTATCCCTTGCAGAAAATATATATGTACCATGTTCTTGTGATGCGTCCATGTTGTACAGAACACAATGTCAAATATTTTTACTCCAATTCAAATTTTCTCAAGTATAACAAGGATGATAGATCCATCTGAGAAAGATGCAATACATTGTGAGGAAATATCAATTTCATTACATTAGTCAGTTAAAGTAAAACATCACCAACCATTTAAATCAATTTCTCCCCAATTGCGCCCACTAATAGAAAGTTGTTTCTCATTTACAGTTACTCCAAATGTCTTTTGGAAAAAACTTGTCAAACTTACAACGTCCTACAAAATAAGTGTAAAATATCAGCATAAGAAATGGAATGTGATAGCAGTTCAATTCCAAGTCATTCGAATTTAGATCTGCTAAAGTGTTAATCAAAGGAACAAAAATAAGAAAACAACCCAGATACCTTGAATTCCTTTTTCTACATCAAATATATGTAATTTAGTAAAGGTAAAGAGTAACCTGATCACGAAATCCGGTGAATTTGTGGAACGAACCATCTTTGTTCTGAACACCAAGTTGATTACTCTTTGGAACCTTTGTCCATGTCACGCTCATTAAGTCAGCTTTATCAACTTCAATAGATTTTTTTCCATCATGTCTGCTCCAAGAAATTCCCCCAGAATATATTTTTATCTTCCCTGTATTCTGCAAACCCAATATATGAAAAGTGGTGTCAGACAAAAACAAATCTTATATTCTGCCTGCTATCTATTTACAAATTTACAAAAACAAAAAACTTTTTCTCCTGTTATCTTTGTTCTTTTATATAAAAAATAACACTGAAACTAGATAAATCTTGACATGGGATATGCATCTTCAACCTCTTCATATGGACATTTAAATTAAATCAGTTGTACATAAAACCAAATGAAATATACGAAGCACGGACACCAGAAACATAACACCGACATGAATACCCCAACACCGATAATAATTTAAAAATGAATGAATTAAAGGTGTCGGTTTCAGACACCGAACACTTTTCTTTGAACACTTTTCTTTGAACACTTTTCTTTGGAGGTGTCAGTGTTAAAGAGAATGAAAACACTTTGCATGAGGCAAGTATGCCCCCCTAAACAAGAAACCACCAATGCCCTAATTCCCCACGTAGTAACTAAAAATCAAAATTATGAACTTATTTACAAACAAATCGATCATTAGAATGCTAATAACAATAATAATGATAATTAGGGGTTAATAAAAGGCTAAGAAAATACAGAACAACGCAGAAAAAACAAACTAGGGTTTTTTGAAAAGAAGAATTAGCGAAACCCTGAGCGATACATGTAAATTGAAATGCTGAAAAACAGGATCATAAAAAGAGGAACAAGATGAAGATTTTGAGAATTTAAGATCGTAGAGAGAGAACTGACAGTGGCGCTGCGGCCACCGAGGGTGATATTGTTGAAGAGATGACCGTCCGACATGGCTCCTCGCAAGATTACTGGTACAACACTTGTGAGAAAAGGATTTGTGTAACCATGCAATTTGGGTATAAATAAGCATTCGGAGAAGAGTAGCGCGCGGAAGCTCAATATATTATTTTATTTTAATTTATTTGGTCTATTCATCATATTATATTTGAGTTTAATGGATATTTATCCGACAAATTAACATCTCATCTCTCAAATTTCATTATTATCAAAATATTTTTTTATTATTTATTTAAAAAAAATTTTTAATATTGTCAAAGAAGATAAAAGTCGAAATTTCCGATACTCTTAGTAAATTTCTAATACCGAGTTTTGTCGCATATCGAAAATTATGTACATTCTACAAATTTTCGGTTGCCATTTATCGGAAAATTTTAAAATTTTCGGTTGCGATTTACTGGAAATTTTAAAATTTTCGTAAATTTTTACAAAAGTCATTATACGTACCGGAAGTTTGGCAAATTTCCAGTAGAAAACTTTTACCGAGAATATCGAATTTTCGGTGTACCGAGAATATCGAATTTTCGGTGTACCGAAAATTTCAGTCATACTTGAAAATTCCGGTATGTCTGCAGATGAAATTTTATATTTTTGTGGTCTTGAATCGGCAACTTCAGCTTCTACGGATTCATGTACTAATCTTACACAGTTTTTCATCACAAATACTGTATGTTTTCTATTTAATTTACACATTTGTTTTGTAAATTAATGAAGTTTACTAATTATATGTTATTGTAATTATCAGATTTTTGAATCACGAGATAAAGTTCTATAATGGGCACAGTCTACTGGAAAAAATTATGGTATTATTGTTGTTACAATTCGATCTGATTCTGCTAATGGACTGTGAGGAAGGAAGGATAAATTGATTATGGATTGTGACAGAGGAGGAAATTACAAAAAGAAAAATGAATCTGTGAAACCTTGTGATGAAAATTATACTATGAAGGTTAGATGTCCATTTAGGCTGAGATCTGTTCCAAATGGTATCGGTTGGAAGGTGATGGTTAGATGCGGGATGCATAATCATAGACTAGATAAACATTTGGAAGGCCATGACATATTGGACCGTCTAAAAGATCATGAAAGAAAGTTTGTGAATGACATGACGAAGTACAACATGGAACCAAGGTACATTGTGTCTGCTTTAAAAGACAAAGACTCAGAAAACCTCACGAGTATTACCCAGGTATATCGAGCTAGAGCAACATACAGATTGGGCAAGAGAGGTGCAATGACAAAAACGCAAATGTTATTGAGCCTTGTTCACCAAGAAAAATATATGTGATGGACTAAAAATAGAGAGAATTCGGATATTGTGGCTGATATCTTTTGAAAACACCCTGACTATGTGAAGTTGTTGAATATATTTCCTCAGGTGTTAATTTTTGATTGCACATACCAAACAAATAGGTAAAAAATTTACTCCTCCCATCCTAAAATATGTTGAGTGAGTTGGTTGATGAATGTGCATTTTAATCATGCAGGTATCGGCTACCACTGCTGGAGATCGTTGGTGTTACATCAACAAAATTGAAATTTTCAGTTGCTTTTGCCTATTTGAAACATGAAAAGGAGGAGAACTTCACATGGGCACTGCAGAAGCTCAAAGAGTTGTTCTATTCAGAGAAATTGCTACCAAATTTTATGGTGACGGACCGGAAACTTGCATTAATGAATGCCATTGATTTTATGTATCCAAATGCAACTCATTTGTTATGTACGTTCTATATTTCAAAAAATGTGAGCATGAAATGTAAAGAGTATGTGAAATCAAAAAGACAAGAATATGTCATAGATCAACGGAACAACATCGTGTATTCAAATACATAAGACGAGTTTGATGTACATCTCAACTACTTCGAGAGTGTTTGTGGTGATATTCCATCATTTGTCAAGTATGTGAAAAAAATATGGTTAACACCATATAAAGAAAGAATTGTTGTTACATGGACTAATAGAATCACTCATTTAGGGAACATAACAACAAACAGGTACATTGGACTAACATAAAATATGTTTATGTTTAGATGTTAATTTGAAAGTTGTTTAGATAATATATTCATGATTTCTATGGTGGAGTCTGCACATTGGAGACTAAAGAACTTGTTGACTACAAGTCGTGATGATTTATGCCGAAGTTGGGATGTTGTGAACACAATGTTGAAGTTGCAGCTAGGTTCTATCAGAGTGTCTTTTCAAAAAAGTATCGCCAATATTGAGCATTGGTATAACATCCTATTCTATTCTAAATTGCTCAGTTTTGTCTCAAGACAATGTATACAACTTATTAGAAAGGAACTAGAAAGAGTAAAATTTGTTAGTGCAAGCAAGGAGACGTATGGTTGTTACATTAGAACAACACATGGGTTACCGTGTGCGTGTCAGCTTGCCGGTTTCCAAATTCTAGACACCCCTATACCTTTGGAATCAATTCATGTATTTTGGACGAAATTGCATATTTCAGAGAATGATGTAAGTCCTGATGAGAGTAAGTGAAATTTAGAAGAAGAGTGTGAAGAGTTGAAGAGATATTTCATTACTTTGGATATTGTAGGTCAGAGGGTGTTGAAGAAAAAAATTTGTGATCTAACCTATCCATCCACAATTTCAATGTGTCCACTGCTGGTGAAATACAAGCCAAATAGGGGAGTTAAGAAGAGTAGAAAGGGTGAGGAGAGTGATGTGCATCGTGATCTTAGTCAGTGGGAATATGATGATGCTTCGCATGGGAGTCAGGCTACAAAGAGACTATGCACAAAACCAAGTGGAAGTCAATCGTCAACCATGCTAATTGGTAAGCAACCTTCTACTAAATCTGCAAGAGCTGAGTACTTATCGCGGTTTCTTGTTTTCTTTCATCCATACATCGATGACATTATTGATGTTGATAATGATGGAAACTGTGGTTTCTGTTGTATTTCATCTTCATTAGGATAGGGGGAAGATGCATATTATTCGATTCGGAAAAAGTTAGATACTCAAGTCCATCAACATGCTGACTTGTTTTCCAAGTTGTTATATGTCACTGTCTTTGTTGTTAGGACTTCGTTACAAGTAAAACACTTGGGTGTCCAGGGTAGGGAGAAATGAATGTCGATTCCTGATATGGGTTATCCTATTGCTTCTAGATATAATGTTGTATTTATTTCCCTTTCCATGATACTTAACATAACATTTTTCCCATTTCTCATAGCTCCACCCTCGTACACAAGTCGACATACAATCATTGTTGTTGGCTTTATCAACGAAAGTCATTAGGTTCAGGTAAAGTCGAAACTCGATTGTCCATTGCCTTTTGTCACTAAACGTTGGAGGGAGAATTGTTCTAATGATATAAAAGCATGGGAATTAGCATATGCGGATCGCTTCAGGCATTGGGAAGAATTGTCTAGGCCGTGATTGTAGTTTTTTAAATATAAATATGTATGATATTTATTCTATTTATATATTAAGTCGGTTATCTATTTCACGGTGTATTTTATTCAAGTAATAGTTTTAAAAAAAATTAAGTCTCGGTATTACCGGAAATTTGAAATTTCCAGTATTTTTCACTCACCGAAAATTTCAAATTTCAAATTTTTTTATAATGATGAAAAACATCGAAAATTTGAAATATCTTGTATCGGAAATTTCAAATTTCTGGTTACGTTCATATGACACGGAAAAAACTTGGAAATTTAACGAAATTTACGGTATTTGCATGAAATTTCCGGTACAGAACCAGAAAATTCAAAAATTTCGGTATATTTCGGAGACAGTTTCGTAAATGTGCCATGTCCGGGGGGTGGCATGCATAATATAGGGGTGACAAGTTAATTTCTCCATTCATTGATAGTTAATTTTACATTGTGGTCTAATAATAAATCAATAATATGTCATGTCATCTAAATAATTTTAAAATATAAATGTGATTTGACACGATACAAGATGTTCATTGGTTGAAAGTGTAAATTGACTTTACACTATAACACTTGCCATGCATAGCAATTCAACTCATTAAATTATGGATTTAATGGACATGCAATGTCGGTGTAAAAGAATTTTACATGATCGTCCAATAGGAGATCATCAATCTACCAAATCATTAATTTATTTTAAATTATGAGTATGATGTGGTGGGATGCACGTCATTTATTGGATGACGGTGTAAAATTTCTTTATACCGTCAGTGTATCAATTATTTTCTCTTAAATTACATTGTCATCTAACCTAATGAGAATTCATCAATCAACCATAACTTAAAAATATGAGGGTGATTTGACATAATATATATTGGTGATTGGTTGACGGTGTAAAATTATTTTATAATGTCAGTGCATATTTTTCCCTAAAAATATATATTATAATAAAAAAATACATTATATATATATATATATATATATATATATATATATATATATATATATAGAGAGAGAGAGAGAGAGAGAGAGAATGGATGGTGCACTATTAGTATAAAATATTTTTACACTGTCAACCAATAACAATCATATAAAACGTCAAGTCACACTATAAATTTTAAAATATTTTCATAATTTGGCACTTTAAACTATTTTGATTAGATATTTGTGTAATATAATTTATTTTAGGTAAATATTGTAGTATTACCCAATAATAGTTCAATAAAATATCTCAAAGTATAATATTTAATATATAATAGTATTTTAATCAAAATAATATTGATAATGTGACTAGTGTAAATCAAATATTTGGAGGTTCATTTCACATTTAATATATAGTTTATTTTTCAAATTTCATTCTATTTATTTTTCGCTGTTTTCTGGTTTGAACGTTGGAGTGATAATTTTGAAGTTTCATTTCATGTTCAACCACTCTAGAGACTTGCAGCACCACATCAAGGGTTCACAACCTCAATTTACACATAATTGTGATTCTAATTAAGGACAATAGTGTCGTCTATGAGAATCGACTTCATATTTCTCATGAATTTCCATAATTATATCTTGTCTAATCTGAAAACCAGTTCGTTGTTACAAAATGCTAAGATGAAAAAGATAATCTTTATTTTCATGTGGAAAACTCCTATAAATCTTTTGACTAAACACCACTTCTAATTCTCGTTATTGATGAAGCTGGAGAAAAAGCATTAGGTAAATAGGAGTCTTCATAATTGAGCTTCCTTTGATCGGCGTAATAGAAAGAGTAATAAGGAGATGGCGATAGGAGGTCAAATATTCCAAAATCATGAAAAGATCGACGAGATCCTCAACACGACATTCTCGAAATTCACGATTGTGATACGGTGGCTGAACCTAACTGTTTTAGAAAAATGTTGGTTTGTGTTTTCCGTTTATATTCGCAAAATGTCGCGGTAAGCAAAAGTTGCCACCGACTTTTATTTTATCCAACAGGAAAGGACAAAAGCACAAAAAAAATCATTTTTCGAGATTTTGAGTACGGGGGATAGATTATAGAAAGGGAAGGTATTAGCACCCTTTCTATCCGTAGTTTTCTACGGGCTCTTAGGTACTTACTCATCATTTTAAAATTGCTTCTGTGTTTGTGTATTTTGAAAAGTTTTTGTTTTACTTCGATTTAACCCTTACTTATGTCTTCAAGAGTGTTACGAATTCGTTTTGAAAATTTTGTTTGAAAAGAGTGTAAGTGTGGAAAAGTTTATTTTGAGCAAGTACCTACTAGCATCTACCTACTCAAAAAAAGAATGTTCATGTTCTTGTTTCCTTTAGACAGCGCTATCCCATTATTAGTGAGTAGGTAGCACCGTCATTGGATTTGTAAGGGTCAATTCGTAAGGGACGTACGATCACTAAAGCAATGTTAGGACGTCTTAGTAATTACCCTAATGTCTTAAGATCATATTCGAGGTAACATTTCCGAGGAAACCTTTCCGAGGCAATGTTTCCGAGCGGGACATTTGATCTTTGTTTAGACAAGAGGGCAACCACTAAGACACCCTATACTTAATGATCGTTTACCGAAGGCAACCGAAGTGAGAGTATACCCTAGGAGTGCGCATGTGCGAGTGTTTTAATTTCAAGTTATTATCTTTGCACATTTAGGGTTTGCTAACCATTTTAAATTAACATACAATCTTGTCATACAAACCTATTATCATACATCTAACAGTTAATATTTGCGAAAATTAAAATGCGAGAAATAAAACTACACTATTACAAGGCTTCGGGAGGGGGATTAATTACATAGCCAAAAACCCGTAAAAAACGAAAAATAAACGAAAAGTCTTAATTAATCTATTACATCCCATGAGCAATTACATCAATACTGTAAAAAATAAATAAACGCGCGCGATGAATGAAGCACAAGAAATTAGGGTTTTAACCCCGTCTAAACCTAATTAAAGAAAAATCATTTTTTGTTGTTTTTGATTATTTTAAGAAAATAAGGTTTTAATTAAATATATACAAACCTAATTACTAATTAAATTAAATTAAGAAAAATAAATAATTTTGACCTATTTTTGTATTTTTATTATTTTTAAGAAAAGAAAAGAAAAATTAAATTAAACAAAACCCTGATTTTCTAATTTATTTACAAAACAAATTAAAGTTACCCTAAAATTAAATTAAACTAATTAAATTGAATTTGATAAAAATAAGCCTAAATCTAATTTGATGAAAATTGATTTTATGAGTTTTTATAAAAAGAGTTAATTTTTGTGTTAGAAAATGATTAAAACAAAAATAAACAAATAAAAGAAAATATAAGAAGGATAAAGAAAAAGGGCTTGGTGTCAGCGGCTCTGATCAGAGGATGATGATCCAGAAGATGATGGTGATCAGAGGATGGTGGTCAAGAAGATGATGGTGATCAGAGGATGGTGGTCTATAAGATGATGGTGATCAGAGGATGATGATACTGGGCCTACTCATGGATGGTGGATCCATCAGATTATGGCCAGAGGATGTTTGATTCGGTCCTGGTCGATGCGTCCAGAAGATGATCCTCAGAAGGTGCAAGCGCTGGATCTGGTGAATACAAAGGGGAAAAGAAATGCCAAAAGCTCACGCCTGGGATCGAATCCATAATCATGAGCTTCTGGCTTCCTTCTGCTGACCAACTGTGTTGGGTGTTAGTTCATCCACACAATAGAAACGAACAAAATAGATCAGAACTACAAGTTTCTGGCCAGAATAAACACGCCAGAATTTAAACCGGCCAGTAAAGCTGTGACACGCCATCGTCTTCCTCCCTAGATTTGTCGTTTAAAACTCTGAACTTTTACCTACAGACATGGTGTTGTATCTATAACCATGTACAATTCAGAAACTGTATACAAATAATATAAATGAAGTTCAAGACCATGGATCAATTAGGTTTGACCCGCTGATCCCAATGGTCTCCTCCATTAGGGTCAATTTTACCTGCAATCAAAACCCCTAAAAACGAAACCTAAACCCTAACAATGGTGGATCTCTATATGGTTAGCAAAAATGCAATTAATTGTTACCATTAGCTTGCAAATGCTTCAAGGATTCAGAATATATGAATAATTCATGCTACAAATGTCAAATTCATGAGATTCGATTTCAAAAAGGGAGGGATGTCGTGAAGCACTTACCTTGCGTTTCTGGGCACAAAAACACTTGCTTTTGATTGGTATAGACTCCTTGTACACCCAGGAAGCGAATGAGACAGCTTGGGAGGCTTGAGAATGCCTGGAAGTATGAAAATAGATTCATACTTTTCTTGAGTTTTTCCAAATTTGTCCTTCACTCTACCCGCCTCCAACCCCTGTTCTTTTGGTCTGCATTTGTTTAATATATATCATTGAGTGAATTAGGTTTATAAACTTGCTCCAAATCTTTGTAATTATGAAGATTGAACCATGATTTGATTCTCTTGCAAATCTTTCCAAAATAAGCCAAAGACCAATCTTTTTGTGTACAAATAGGCCTTGCACGATTTAATTTCATTGCTAGTTGTATAAGAGACCTGAAATATGCACAAAATCTCAAGGTTTAAATGATTTTGATATTTCCATGATTTTATTTTGATTTAATTTGATTTAATTGAAATAAAAATCAAAATAAATGGAAAAAATAAAATAAAGGCAAGAGGGAAGGATCATGGGTCGTGAACCATGTTACAAACTCAAGTCAAGTACAAAAAGTTGGGGCCATTTGACAAAAATTGCAATTTGAGGCACTTTTGACTTTTTGGCAATTTTACAAAAAAGGTCAACTTCACCAATGCATAACTTATTCAATTTTGACTCTATGAAGGTGTTCTTGGACTTTTTATAAAGCTCAAGATGTCCTTTAAGAAAACCTTTTGGTCTCATCTCAATTGAGTCTTCCATGTTCATGTATGAAGTTTTGATAAAAAAAGGTGTTTTTGTTGACTTTTCAAAGTAACCTATAATGTCCAAATTCATAACTTCTTGTGAGTGCATATTTTGAACTTGCGAGATGAAGATGAATTATAGGTCATTGCATCCTATTCAAAATGAGATTTGTATGGGTCATTCTTGATAAAGTATGAGAAAGTTATGCTTGGTCAAAGTTGAGTTGATTTTTCCTGCAAAATCCTAATTTAGCAACTTTTGGGTTTTGATGAATTGTGAGCAATCCTTGAGGAATCATGATCAAATGATGAATAATACTTCAAAATGAGGATGTTGACAAAAAATATTGAAGTTTGACTGTATGTGGGTCACTGTTGACTTTTGCCCTAACATAGTCGATTTTTAGGCCTTTGAGCAATTGACTGAGCAAACTTCCTCTGCAAGGCTTGAAACTTGACATGGATGATATTGAGAACATATTAGGACAATGGTGAGCATTTAGAATCCTTTTGAATCAAGTGTTTTGATGCAACATGAAACCCTAATTTGAGGTAGACTGCCTTAGGAGAGAGCTTGTCTGGTCACCCCTTGGACTTCCTTGAGCAATTTGAGGACCTCACTTGAAATGTATTGAGAAATATGGGAGGGCAAATTTTTGGGTACAACATTTGTCCCTGTTCAATCTTCTTAAACCCGAGGATGTAGATTGGCTTGTCTGCCTTTCGTGATCCGAAGATGGAAGATGATTGAACACTAGAGTGCCCAAGAAATTTGCACTCGCATGAAATGGTACTTGTCTTGTGATGTCAGGAATGGGCTTATAGATGCCATTTGGAGATTGATGACAGAAGATGGACTTAAAGATGACATCCGAAGGAGTGTCAATCGCCTAAGAGATTCTTTATCTAGAACCCGTATACCTGTTGTTGAAGAAGATTCCGCTAGGGAATGCTGGTCTCTGTCTTGGTAAGAGTTGAATTTTAGGAGCTTCGGTCGTCCGTTATTCTACTGGGGAATCATCTCTTGGTAGAAGAGGTGAAAATGAACTACTATCTGGTCGTGATCCAGGCTTCATAGTGATATGATCAACTGCTATTTGGTCATGCTCCAGGCTTTACAATGACTTACTGGGGAGATGAGATTTAAACTTGATATTCGGTCGTAATCCAGGTTTTACAATTTCTCAATTCTTATCTAGTCGTGATCCAGGCTTCAGAAGGAATTAAGTTGTTATCCGGTCGCATCCGGTCTTCAACTTGAATTTAGGGTACACTAATATTTGGTCGACTCCAGGCTTCTTAGTAATTGTCCAGGTAAACTGCTATTTGGTCGAAATCCAAGCTTCGCAGTATCTTGTACCGTTATCTGGTCGTAATCCAGGCTTCACGATGTTTCATACCATTATCTGGTCGAATCCAGGCTTCATGATGTCCTGTACTGCTATCTGGTCGATTCTAGGCTTCACAATACCTTACTTCTTATTTGGTCGTCTTCCAGGCTTCAGAAGAAATCAAGTGGTTATCAAGTCGCATTTGGGCTTCCATTTGACTTTAAGGCCTACTAATATCCGGTCGACTCCGGGCTTCTTAGTAATTGGTCGGGTAAACTGTTATTTGGTTGAAATCCAAGCTTCATAGTGTCCCTTACTGTTATCTGGTCGTAATCCATGCTTCAGTGTCTTTTACCGCTATCTGGTCGTAATCCGGGCTTCACGATGTCTTATACCATTATCTGGTCGAATCCAGGCTTCATGGTGTTCAGAGAGATCAAGATATTATCTGGTCGAATCCGGGCTTCATAACTTGCATTAAAGATATACTACTATCTTGTCGACTCCAGGCTTCGTAGTATTCTTGGCTGCTATCTGGTCGTAATCCAGGCTTCACAATGTTTTATACCATTATCTGGTCGAGTCCAGGCTTCATGGTGTCTTGTATCGCTATCTGGTCGTAATCCAGGCTTCACAATAACTTGTTGAGCTGTTATCCGGTCGATTTTCGGGCTTCACAACTTGTGTTTATGATATACCATTATCTGGTCGATTCCAGGCTTCATGGTGTCTTTGTACTGTTATCTGGTCATAATTCAGGCTTCATAGTAACTTGCATGGGATCAAACTATTATCCGGTCGAATCCGGGCTTCATAGTAACTCACATTGCTATCTGGTCGTAATCCAGGCTTCACAATAACTTGTTGGGGATTAAACTATTATTCGGTCAAATCCGGGCTTCATAGATTAAATTTAAGATACACCACTATCTGGTCGATTCCAGGCTTCGCGGTATTTGATACTGTTATCTGGTCGTTCCCCGGGCTTCACAATATGATGGAGAAATCAAGATATTATCCGGTCGGATCCGGGCTTCATAGCTTGAACTTTGTGAGAATTTGATTGTATCTTTCCTTGAAAGGTAAAGAGTTAGTCGTATGTAATGTCATCATGTATGAAATGTATTGAATAATGATGTTCTCAAAATAAATGAGATTGTGCTGTATGATGCATATGCGCATGCCATGATGTATGGATGTGTAATGTTCTTGTGATGTTCTCCGGCTGGGGAGAATAAATCATGGACTGCTGCTGGAGAGTATAAGGAGTTGAGTTCTTCGTTCTCGCTGGGGATAGTGACCGAAGATGATTAGCTGGAGATTTGCATCCGTTCTGCTCGAGAATATTCCGCCGGGAGAGACTCTATTTGAGAATAATCCTGTGGGAGAATGACTTTGTGGGGAAGAGAGATACTCTGTTGGAAGATCTGCTGATTTGGAGAAATAAACTCAACTAGGGATGAACTTCTGTTGCTGGTGATAAACAAGCTCTGCTTGGGGAGAATTTTGCCGACTCACTCGCGATTGTGAACCTCGGCTGGGGAGAGTTGTGTCCTGTTCGAGAAAGCTAACACCATTGTCTTTGGATACTTCTTACTCTGCGGGGAGTGTATGTTACTGGGACGCATGCTGAGGATATGACAATGACTTCGTATCAAGAATTTTTTGCCCATGTACCTGCTGGAGAAAGTGCGTGCGGAGGCCTTGTGGATTGAGTGTTATCCCAACTTATGAGGTGCTTGGTAACTGTCGATCAAATGATAAGTCTTCTACTGATAGGTAAGTGACAAGATAACGGGACATATTCGTACGCTTTAATCCCTAACTTTTGCCTGGACTATCTTTTCAGATTTTCAGTCCACCGGGATACCCTTTTTTGCCCAAGCCGCCTTTTCAGGTTTTCGGCTTGCCGGGTGTACATATCTTTTTTGTTTTTATCCCTAATTTTTTCCCGAACCCTTTTGGTTCGCTGGGATGCCCTTATTTTTGCCTAGGTCAGTCAACCTAGCGGGTCTTTGTTCATGCGCAGTATTTTCTGACTATGTCCACGCTCTCAGGGTGTAGGGAGTTGTCACTGTCAGTAGTGTTGTGTTGCCACACTACCAGAAGATGTTTGTTTGATCGTACAGGATTCGTTAATGGAATTCTTGCCTAATGCCCCCAAGTGATTCAGATGGAGATCTGCCCCTGGCTATTTGTCATCTTTGAGAGATTCCTTGAATCTTGACTTAACTGCCCCAGATGATGGACAATGATCATGTCGTGCCCCTTGGTTGGAAGTGTTTTTCCACTTGAGGTGATCCTTTTTATTGAGAAGGTTTTTGTTCACTAGATATTCGTCATGCGAATTTCTCTGCTGTTGAACAAATAGTCATATGCAAACAATGTTATTTTAAGAATGCAAAGCTTATGTCTGTCTTAAGGTTTTGAAAATTCATTTTTTTAGTAAAACACGTTTTTTTTTTTGTAAAAGTGTGATGTCAACTCAGGATTTACAACAAGTCCTATAAGAGTCAGGATACCTTTTGTAACAATATGCTTTCGAACTAACCCATGCTTCAGCTAGGACCTTTAAGGGTTATAACGTGGTCTGGTTCACGGTTCAAGAAACAAAGGATAAAGGCTCAAATTTTATTTGTACCCAACCCGCTCTCCATGATGTAATTCAGTCCTATGCTTAGTTAATTGCGCATTTAGATCCCGATTGAGTCTGGAATCTTTGCTCTGATACTTGGTGATGATTCAGAAATTGAACCTTTGTTTTGAAAAGGCGGTCATTTTTGTAATCTTCTTTTTTTCGAGGATTTGTAGTAAGCTTTTTTTTTTGTTATCCCTAATTTTTGCCTGAACTGTTTCTTTTGTGATTACAGTCAGCGGGATGCCCAAATTTTTCTCTTAAGTCTCCTTCATAGGTTTTGACTTAATGGGCTTTTATTTCGAGAGATAATGACTGTCTGTCTTGAAGATTATACGGAACCATCACCGTCTTTTGTTTTGGAAGGACGTCTTTGATTCCATTCATTATGTTTCAAGTAGAATATTGCGACTGAATGCACCTCTAAATTAACTGAGAAACTACCCTGCCCCAGGTTATGATTAAGGGTTTTAATTTGTGTGAAAATAAAACTCCTACTTCTTTGGCGCGAAGGGGTTGACTAGGGATTATCTTCCTTATAACTTCATTGTTTAGGATTTGAAACAACGCTTGTACATCGTCAGCGAGGTCTGTTCAAAAGCATATTGTAGATATTGTGGTATCATTTTCGTCATCCTCCCTCTAAAGGCTTACAATTTTTTAGTCGAAAGTTGAATATCACGAAAAGGAAAGCAATTTAAATATAGTGAATATGAATGGATTGATTCAAAACATACATATGCAATGCATTGATAAAGTAACAGAGTTTGACATGAATAGATGTTCGAACAATCAAAAGAAAATTGAAAATTGAAAATTCTAATGAATAAAAGCATCTTCGCCTGATCTTGTCACTTCAGAGGACGTGCCTTGGAGGGATGGTAGAAAAACTCAACCTGACCATCTTGTGCGAATTCTAATGCTCCTTCATCAATCAGGTCTTGAATTTTGTATTTCAACCTCCAACAGTCATCAGTATCATGCCCCGGACTGTTGGAGTAAAACAACTAAGTCAAGTGAAATGGTAACAAGCAAAAAGTTTAATTAATATAACAATATCATTACAAAGCCCAAAGAGAAACAAATACACTTATGTCGAATCAAGACATGACAAATTATTCACCTTGACCTCCTCTAGGGACCTCATTATCTTTGGCTATAGTGTCATCTTGGATCACTTTCTCTGGGTCCAACTTTAAACGGGGAACTTATGCACACAAACACATCAAATCCACATGATCGGCCACATATTTGAAGTCTCTGAAGACCGTCATAAGACCTTCCTCTATAGCATCATTAATTATCTTATTCACCCGATAACTTTTTTCCTTTTAAAGGGCATTTTCAACCATGGTCAACTAAGAGGCCAAGATCACTAGAAAATCTTTCACCTCTTCAAGAGCCTTTTATTTAGCCTCAAAGGATGTCCATAAGTTGGGCACATTGGCGACCAAAGAAGAAGGATAGTCATGAGTATGCACCTCTTTCTAAAGGTCAAATAATCTATTCATCTCTTTGTAAAGATTAGACAGCTTTTCTTGGAGTTAAGACTGGTCATAAGCAATAACATCATACTTACCTTTATATGTATATCTCTCCTTATAGGGATTACCCTAGGCCATAATTTATCTCCACCCGAAGCCTTCATATACATTAGGGAGGCAATGTGAAACATGTTGAAGGAGCCCTTCGAGATGAACTTCATCTTATACATATTAGGAATATTCTTGTGATAGTCAATATACTACCCATGTATAATAGCCAGTGCTTCCTTCAAAATATGGAGTATGCGGGATTAGAGAACGACATAGATTTTAAAGAGGACATGTGAATTTGATACCAAGTATAAAAGGTATGACAAGGGAAGGATCAAACAACTTGAGTCTCTTCCTCATTTGATTTTATCATCAAAAGCCTAAGTCTGGTCATAAGACCCTTTATCCCACCTAATAGAGGAAGTCTAAACTAGGCTAGAGAAGGTAGGGGAAGATTGAGTTGCAAATTGATCCCAACGTTCCCCAAAAACTTCTACAGTAGTACCCTTGTAGGAGTAGAGGTGGGAGAAGAAGGAGAAATAATAGCTTCTCCAACTCCTAACCGAGCATTTTGCGTCTCAAAGAGACCCTTTATTGTAACCATGCCACCTAACATCATTTTATCTGCAAAAGGAAAATCAAGAAAACCAATATTTATCAATTAAGAACACAAAAATAAAATACACGTCGAGATCTATTTATTTGACTCACAAAAGAATTCTCTCATTTCATGAGCATTGGCAGCGTCTACTATATCTTGAGTGTCAATAAATCGCCTCTTCTACATACAAGGTCCCAAATCTGAAGGGTTCACCCCTTCTTCATAACAAAGGCTCTCCTATAAGGCCATCAAATTTTCCTTAATTAATAATTCCTCTAGGGTCAAAGAATCCAAAAAAACGCCATAAGTGTGGGATTCTCAATTAAAGTGGTTCTAAATCGAACTTTTTTTAATCCAGTCACCACAACTAATGCATGACCAATAACATTTGAGCCATCCAAAATATACAACCCACACGTTTTGGACCTTTTTGCCATTACCAATGCACCATGCAAAATTTTCAACACCACATATTCAATTATTGCATAGTAGTCTAGATCATCAAACATGATTATGGACAATAAATTTTGCTTAAGTTCGAAAACATACCACACATTGCATAAAAGGAACCCAAAGTCATCAAACATTTTTAGTCTGACTATACCAATACAATGAAATTTACAAGCTATATTGTTTCTCAATTGAACAACTCCACATTCTTTCAGC
The DNA here is from genome assembly GCA_948472305.1 of Vicia faba. Classification (NCBI taxonomy): domain Eukaryota; kingdom Viridiplantae; phylum Streptophyta; class Magnoliopsida; order Fabales; family Fabaceae; genus Vicia; species Vicia faba. The sequence continues at coordinate 358,388,715 of OX451736.1, forward strand.
TCCATAACTTAAAAATATTCTCTCTTTGGACACATATGATAAGAGCAATATAAGTCCATGACATAATTATTATGTTTCTAAATTTGTCACCTCTACTGCGTCAACACGTTCATAACCAACTTCTTTTGAGGCAATTACAATCTGAACATAATCACCTATGTTTCCACTTTTAAGACAATCCTTACTAAAGTGACTAGCTTTGTGACAAGTGAAACATTAAACTTTGACTTATAAAAAAACTTTTACTTGGACTTTAACCTAGATCTCTTCCTTTTCAAATTTCCTCTACTTTCACTTCTTCCTCTTGACACACTTAAACATTCACCACTATCGTCAACCTTCAAATTTTTCAACTTTGATAGCTCCTTTGATCTTACGACTGTTTAACTTCATCCAAAGTGATAGTTCCTTGACTTCATTCCTTACCATAAAGAATGACATCTTTAAAGTGTTCAAAGGATCTGGATAATGAACTTAATAAGAGTAGAGCCTTGTCACCCTATTTAATTTTCACCTCAATATTTTGCAAATTATCAATGATCTTGTGAAATTTCATCAGCTACTCCGCCATAGATTTATTCTTCACCATTCAGAAATAATAAAGTTATTGTTTCAGACACAATCTGTGAGTCAATAAATTTGTCATATATAATGATTCAAACTTGACCCACATTTCAGCTGTTGTCTTTTCTCTCACAACTTTGCTTAATACTTTATCTGTGAAGCGCAGGATAATTACACTTCTAGAGTTATCTACCATCTTTGTCTTTTTAGCTTGTGTAAGGCTTAAAGACATCAATATTTTTCTCTTCCATACTTCTACACACCTTTGTTGAATTAGTATATTACTTGCGTGTTTACCTTATGTAATCTGAAATCGTTCTCTCCTGAAAACTTCTTGATGTCTTATTAAGAGTTTATTTGGCCTAATTTTTTTAGGTCTTAAAAATTATTTGAAAGCTAAAATTAAAAATAAGAGCTTTTAAAGTAAAACTAAAATTGTTTGGCAATGATTTTTTTTTAAACTATAAAGTTAATTTTAAGCTAAAAGTTGTTTGATAAATTAATTAATAACAACTTAAATTTTTAGGACAACCTAATATATAAATAAATGAATATCTTTTTAAAAGAAGTACAAATGTGAATAAAAGTACATAAACTATTATATAAAATACTTTTTCAAAATATTTAATTAAAAATAAATTATTTAAAGAAAGTACAATAGTATCATAAGTTATCACAAACTCAAACGATTTCTATTTTCAATTAATTCAATGGCTATTTGATTTCGAATATTGTTCATTTAGCCTCTATCTTGTACTCTTTTTGGGTTAAATGAACCAAAATCTTGATTAATATTTCTTTCTTCTATGCTGCCAGTTATATTTTCAGATATGATTATATTTGTTAAAATCTTCATCTATAGTGTCACATATTCGAATAAAATTATGAAGTGTTCTTGTCACGTATTCTAATATTTAATATTTATATTTTGGTGTGAATCTTATTTTTCAAATTTTGTTTATTCTATTGAAACTCTAAGTTAATGAGTTTTTCTCTTTCTCTATATGTTTTTTTTTTTTACTCTCTCTAAGTTTCGCATATTCTTTACTGCTTGGACTAATAATTTTTTTTTGTCTGCTAATTGATTGAATTTTAACGGTGTTTCAAGCTTGTTTCCTTCTTGAGTAAAACAGTCCTCAAGTCCATCTCTAATTTGCCGCAACGGTGGTAACGGTATACTTGCAATAGCCATACAACTTGTACGATCCATATTATTATTCTACTCCTAATAGCCATAAAGCTATTCTCGTCTGCTACAGTGATTTCTTCAAATTAAATTTGGTTAGTAATTTCTTGTTTGTATGATTACTTGTAATAGCCATAAAAAAAAGAAAAATATTACTATTCTACATCAGGCTATTAAAGTGATTTAAGCAGTATTATATTTTTTTTGTCAATTTTTTTTTTTGATATTTTGTTCAATTGTGGTAATTTGGTTATCTCATAGTTGATTATAATGAATAATGATAAAAATGATTTTCTTAAGTCGGCAAGTGTCTAATTTATTGGAGAAAATCATCTTTATTGGAGTTATGTGATGAAAAAAAATTTAAAAGGAAAAAGGATGTGGAGTTATGTTGATGGAACTTCGGTTAAACTTACAGATAAAAATGATGAAGCAAAGTATGCAAAAGAGTTGGAAACATGAGATGTTAGTAATTCGAAGATCCTTACTTGGATCAATAATTATGTTTCTCAGTCAATATGTGTTCAACTGGCAAAGTATGATACTTCTAATTTTTCAAAACGGTATCAGTTGGAGAGTGATATTAGAGCTCTCAAATAGAACAATATGACCATTCAGGAATTCTATTCAGTGATGAGTAATTTGTGGGATCAGTTGACTCTTATGGAATCAGATGAGTTGAAAGTTGTCAAAGCATACACTGATCAATGAGAAGAGCAACGTTTAGTTCAATTTTTGATGGCGCTTAGGGATGATTTTGAGGGATTTTGTGGGAGTATTCAGCATCGTAATCCTCTTTCAAGTATTGATCCAGTTTTAATGAATTGTTGGCAGAAGAAATTAGACTCAAGTTCCACTCAAATTGAATTTCAGATAAAGGAGTTCTCTCCACTCCTCCATTTGTCTTTGCTATTCCATTTCACAAAGGAAAACCTCAGGGTAGGGTTGAGCTTGGTATTGATGAATGTGCTTTTTGTAAGGAGAAAAGTCATTGAAAAGCACAATGTCCCAGATTGTTGAAAGCAAATAAGAAAAACTTTAAGAGTCTATCATCCAACGTTGTTGCTGCTTCTCCTACTACCATTGGCTCTGGTTCTGATCTTGCATACCATATGCGACTACTTCTCAAATATCTGATATTGCAGAGCAGCTTCAAAAGCTTCTTGACGCTCAGTCACGTGCCATATTTGTCTCCTCTACTAAAGGTTTGAACTCTTCTTGTCTTTCAAGTATATCTCATTCCATTTGGATTATAGACTTTAAGCATCACATCATATGTCATATGATGCTAAATCATTTGTGTCTTTGAATATTGCACCATCTATGTCGGTTATGATTGTTGATGGGACTCATATGCCATTAGCAAGCATCGATTTTGTCTCCTCACCTAATTTTTCATTTTTTTAATGTTTATTATATTCCTAACCTCACTTTGAATCTTGCTTTCGTTAGTCAATTGTGTGATTCTGGTTATTTAGTTATATTTTCTTCCACTTCTTGTTCTGTGCAGGATCCTCAGTCTTGAAGGCTGATTGGGACAGACCGTAGACAGGGGGGATTTTATATTTTGGATGAGATGAGAGTTCCAGATACTGCAGCCCCAACCTCTACTTCTGCAACTGGTTTATTATCCCATTTTTGTTTGAATTCTTCGTCTTCTAGTTTTTATTTATGGCATTACCGTCTTAGACATGTCTCTGCTTCTAGATTAAAGTATTTGACTTCTACTGGAGCTTTAGGAAAGTTACAAACTAGTGATATCTCTGATTGTTATGCTTATAAACTTGCTAAATTTTCAGCTTTACCATTTAGTAAAAGTGTTTCCATTTCATATGCACCATTTGACTTAGTTCACTCTGATGTATGGGGTCCTTCACCGCTTCTTACTAAGGGTAGTTCTAAATATTATGTTTCGTTTATTGGTGACTATACTCTTTATTATTGGGTTTATCTTATGAAAATTCATTCAATTTTTTTTTGACATTTATTGTATGTATCGTGCTATGGTTAAAACTCAACATAATGTTGTTATAAAGTGCTTCCGTTGTGATTTAGGTGGTAAATATACCTCTAATAAATTTTATGAATTGCTTACTTTTGATTGTATAATTCATCAAACATCTTGTACTAATACACCTCAATAGAATGGAGTTGCTGAAAGGAAACACCGTCACATTATTGAGACTGCTCACTCCCTTTTGTTGTCTGCTTCAGTTCCTAGTGAATTTTGGGGTGAAGCAGTTCTTATTGTTATTCGTGTTATTAATAAAATCCCATCATATGTACATTAGGTTTGTCTCCCTTTGAAAAATTGCATAACTCTATCCATGATTATTCATCTTTGAAAGTGTTTGGTTCTACTTGTTTTGTTCTTCGCCCCCAAGTAAAACGTAGTAAATTATCTTCTCGTTCTACTATATGTGTTTTTCTTAGTTATGGGGATGGTCAAAATGGTTATCGTTGTTATGATCCTAGTGCAAGGAAATTATATGTTTCTCGTCATGTTGGATTCCTTGAACACATTCTTTTTTACTCTCTTTCTTCTGATTCTTATATTACTAACAATTCAAAACTCACTCATATCGATCCTTTTGGTCATAATGATAATATTTCTAGTGATTATAGTTTTGAGAATTACAGGACTGATACTACTAATACTCCAGATACTGACATCCCTCTTGTCCCCACGGATACCCAAGAATCTCCTACGATTGTTGATCATCCACCTTCGTTTATCCCTCTTGTGACCGTAAGTCTACTCAATTTCCTAATTTTATCTATTCCACTTACTCTTCTTCTTTTGCTTCTTTTCTAACCTCTATCCACAGTTTGTCTGAACCCTCTTCCTATAAAGAGGCTATTCTTGATCCTCTTTGGCAGCAGGCTATGACAGAAGAACTTTCTGATTTGCATAAAATAAATACTTGGGAATTAGTAGCTCTTCCTCCTGGAAAACGTGCCATTAGGTCTCGTTGGATATACAAGATCAAAACTAAGTCAGATGAATCAGTTGAGCGCTACAAAACACGTCTTGTTGTTAAGGGATTCTCTCAACAATATGACATGGATTATGAAAAAACTTTTGCTCCTGTTGCCAAGATGACAACTATTCACACTGTTATTGCAGTTGCATCTGTTCGTCAATGGCATATTTCTCAAATGGATGTTAAAAGTGCATTTCTAAATGGTGATCTTCAAGAGGAAGTTTATATGGTACCCCCAGAAGGTGTTTCTCATAATCAAGGGGAAGTTCGTAAGTTGAAGAATGCATTATATGGTTTGAAACAAGCTCCACGAGCTTGGTTTGAGAAGTTTACCATTGTAATTACATATATTGGCTTCCGTTCTAGTGATCATGATTCTGCTTTGTTTGTCAAGACCACTTATCATTATCGTATTTTAATCTCATTATATGTTGATGATATGATTATTACAGGTGATGATATGGATGAAATTATTGATTTGAAATTACAATTAGCCAAACTGTTTAAGATGAAGGACTTAGGCACTCTTTGCTACTTCTTGGGCATTGAAGTTTCTTACTCTCCTAGAGACTATCTTCTCTCATAATCCAAGTATATTTCCAACATTGCGGAACAAACTCGTATTTCTGATACTAGAGTAGCAGATAATCCTCTTGAGTTGAATGTAAAATATGCTCCATCTGATGGTGTTTCTCTACCAGATCCCACCTTGTATCGTACTTTAGTTGGTAGCTTGGTGTATCTTACAATTATTAGACCAGATATTGCTTATGTTGTGCATGTTGTTAGTCAGTTTTTTATATCTCCTACTACCATGCATTAGGCAGCTGTTCTTCACATATGTTGTTATCTTAGAGGAACCCAATTTCAGAGCCTTCTCTTTCCCTCATCATCTTCATTGGAACTATGCGCTTATTCTGATGCTGATTGAGTTGGTGACCCCATATATCATAAGTCTACCACATGGTTTTGTGTCTTTCTTGGAGACTCTCTTATTTCTTGGAAGAGTAAGAAACAAGGTACTATACCTCGTTCTTCTACAGAAGCTAGGTATCATGCTATGGCATCCACCACTACTGAAATAGTTTGGTTGTGTTGGCTACTTTCTGATATGGGTGTCATTCTTTCTGAACCAAATCTTATGCATTGTGACAATAAAAGTGCCACTTAAATTGCCCATAACCCGGTCTTTTATGAATGTACCAAACATATTGAGATTGATTGTCACTTCACTTGTCATCATCTTCAGCATGCGACAATTACTCTACCCTTTATCTCCTCTGCTCTACAGATTACTGACTTGTTTACAAAGACACATCCCATTAAACATTTTCACTTTTTGATTGACAAACTCTCGATGCTCTCAGCTAATACATCTTGATTTTGAGGGGAGATGTTAGTTATTATTATTATATTGATTTGTTATATTCTTGTAAGGGTAGTTTGGTCTTTTCTAGCCTTTAATATTTATACTTTGGTGTAACCCTTACTCTTCAAGTTTTATTTATTCTATTGAAACCCTAAGTCAAAGGGTCTCTCTCTCTCTCTCTCTCTCTCTCTCTCTCTCTCTCTCTCTCTGTATGTATGTTCACATTAATATGAGATGTTGGTGTAATTTCAGCATTTTCAACTTCATTATGGCCTTCTGCGACTTGAACTAATCTTTCTAATGTTTTTCTTAATGTTGGTGAGTCCTAACTTTTTCTTTTGTTGGAAATAAGACCTTTTATGTTAAGGAGAAGTGTGTGGGAATATTGAAGGTTTAAATATAAATTTGATAAGTAGGATAATTCTTTATGGAGGAGAAGAAATTTGTATTTTTGCTTGATACAAATGTGTGGGATTACATCTCTATTTATAGTACTCTAAGGAGAACTCTAGATACACTAATTCTAGAGAGTTCTCAACTCTAGAGATCCAAAGACTATTCTAGAAAATATTACAATTATAAGAAATATCTAGAGATTCCAAATATTACAATAATTCTCTAGAAAACTACTTAAGCCCAAAATAACTAAGCCCAAAAACCAATTAATAAATTTAGGCCCAAATCAAGTTCAATATTTTCAACATCCCCCCTTAAACTTGATTTGTGACTCCAAGCATACTCATTAGCTTCACGAAAGTTTCCAACTTTAGTGGCTTGGTGAAAATGTCAGCAGCTTGATCTTGAGACATTACATACTTCAACTTCACCTCTTTTTTCTCAATGCATTCTCTTATGAAGTGGTAACGGGTGTCGACGTGCTTACTTCTTTCATGAAAGACTGGATTCTTTGCCAAAGCAATTGCTGATTTATTATCAACACATATTTCCATTGGATCTTCTTGTGGCATTTTTAACTCTTTCAACAAGTTTCTTAGCCAAAATGCATGACAAACGCATGATGTGGCGGCGACATACTCGGCTTCACAAGTTGGTAGTGTGACTATTGGTTGCTTCTTTGACATCCAAGTGAAAGCAGTATCTCCCATAAAGAACACATAGCCAGTAGTGCTCTTCCTATCATCCAAGTCTCCACTCCAATCGCTATCACTATAGCCAACAATCTCATAATTATTAGAAAAGTAATAGTGCAAGCCAAAGTTAGTTGTACCTTTAATGTATCTAAGGATTCTCTTTGCGGCCTTGAAGTGAGTTTTTGTTGGAGCTTCCATGTATCAGCTTGCAACTCCTACAGCATAGAGAATATTTGGCCTTGTACTTGTTAAGTAACGTAGACTTCCAACCAAACTTTTGTAAAGAGTTGGATCAACATTCTCCCCATTTTCATGCTTTCTTAACTTGTTACCACATTCCATCGGGGTGCCAACTGGATTGGCATCATTTATCTTGAACTTCTTAATGACTTCTTTGGCATAGCCTTCTTGGGTGATAAAAATTCCTTTGTCTTCTTGCTTTACTTCGATGTCAAGATAATATGCCATGAACCCTATATCTGTCATCTCAAATTCATTTGACATGTCTTTCTTGAACTCTTCGAACATGCTTGGATTGTTCCCTATAAA